>BSBM01000203.1:5870000-7070000 GCA_027924585.1 Larix kaempferi | reverse complement strand
TACCTTACCCTTAGCAAGCAAGCAAGGTAGATAGGATATTAGAAAGGGAGGCAAGCAAGGAATAAAATCAAGCTATTTGGCAAGAAGCAACTTCATTAAAGCACCTGCAAGCAATTTATTGCACTCACCTAATATAGAGTATTATAGAATCAGAGTTGCAGGCAAGTAATGGATATTGAATGTGTCTAGTTCTTTGTATTCCATCCAGCAGAAGCTTCAGAGTAGTCTTGATCCACTTTAATATCTGAATTATAATAAACACACAACCAGAAGAAAGGAAGCCTAGACTCATGGCATCTACAGAATGAGTCCCCATTGGCAATAAAGACAAAAGGAATAGGAAGGCGAGAAGGCAAACTCTAAACAAGAATGAGAGTAGTAAGTCAGAGGCTAACTAAAGCTAACACTTACCTGGTATGCTATTTAAAAACTAAATACTATGCTTTTTCAGAAAGACAGCACTTATCCGGTATTGTATTTATCAAGTATAAAGTATGCATTTACAGAAAGACAACCCTGACCCTTAGAGGGAAGCCTATCTTTGCTTGCAAGGATGCCCATTAAAGCTAGTAATTATTAAATAGTATTAATGTGTATAAAGAAAATTCCCTATGAAAGGGAGTCCATCCTTCTACTGAATTAAGAAGAAAGACTGCCCTCTTACACAAGCCACGGGCAAGATTGCGCCCCTAACCTTACCCATAAGAGAGGGAGATTGGGAACCAAGCCATAAAGTCAAGCAAGCAAGCTGCAAAGGAAGACTGTAAGCACGAGAGTTCCTCTGATTAAATACTATGTTCATATATATAAACACAATAGCCTCAGAAAGCTAGGGAGTCCATTGCAAACAACAATCGAGACTACTTGATGAAGGGACAAGCATGCAATGGAAGCAAGGAAGACAAGCCTACCTCAAGTATTCAATATGAGAAAGATAGCCCTCAACAAGCAAGCAAGGACAAGGCTCTTTCATGCTAGTACTGATACTAAAGTAAGCTAATGAAAGAAAGGGAGGCAAGCTTGCTTTTGGCAAGCACGGATAGCAAATTCATAATAGTAATAAGAGAGGGACACCTTAAGGCCAGGAAGAGGAAGAGTTATTATATTACGTCTAAAAGCTATTTAATGAACTCTAACTTCAAAGCAAGGAATACAAGCATGCATACAACTTCCTCTTCCTACTGATCGACTTAGCTATTGCTTCCTATCCCTTCCAGCCGCAAGTCGAGCCTTCCCCTCACTTCCTTTCCCTGACTTGAGCGAGAAAAGAAGGCTAGCACTGATAGTTAATGAATAAGCACTTTAAGCAAGTACACTGTAAGGCTAACTCAACCTGCTAAGCACAGGAAGTGAATTCATAGCTAGATAAAGTGGTTCTTATCCAGAGTATGCAATCCTGCCAGAAGCTTCAGAGTGAAGCAAGACAGAGAAGTTGCTTTTATAAGACCAGCAACCAAAGCACCATGCATACAAGGCAGTTCTTAATTAAGTAAGCAATATAAGAAAGAAAGCTTTATTCAAAAAGGGAGCGACTCTTCTTCTCTTGTATGCAATTTCATAAATCAGGCACCCAGCAAGAAGCAAGCTTCTCCTTTAAGGCAAGCTGGCTCTAACCTATCACTTCCAGCTAATTCATTCTAGTTCTTCTTAGAAAGTATTCCATATGAGACAGACTGTGCCAGCGGAATGAAGGGAGACTGACTAATATCCGACTGATTGCGAGTGTTAAGGCAGGCTTCTAAGGCTTGATATTACCTGCTCTCTGACTTACATAGGGTAACTTGTTGCAAGCTATTGAATTAGAGTAGTTGCTCTGGAAGAAGCTATATAGTAAGCTAACGAAATCCAATCATAAGCAAAGGAATTCAAGTTCTCCAGTAAGCTAATTCCAGCAAGCTATAACAACTGTCAGAAAGGGAGACCAGAAGGTGTTAGTGGCCACCAAGAGAAAAGGTGTACTGGGATAACCTCTAACTAAGATCTTAAGAGAAGTCAAAAACTATTGAAACATCTTTCTTTCCACCTCAAGATTAAAGGGAATGAAGAGATCCCTGAATTTCCAGCCCAAGGAGTATAATTGTCCAGGGATTTACAACATCACAAGAGGTCAGCTTCATCAATGAAAAACAGTGTTATCCCCTATCCAATTTTTGCCTTCAATAGTGCACCAAAAGCTTCGCTGCTTGCCACTTGGACATGTGTCGGAGATTGACATTGGGGGTTCCTTGAAACTCCATGATAGCCAATGAAGCAAACAATGGCTCTGTGGCAGCAGGAGAGGCAAGCGCCCAATTGTAGAATATATATATAGCAGAGGAGGATCTCCAACATGGGTTGTTGTCTAATGGTGTGGATTCATAAATTGGCTATGTGATGCTATCAACCAAAAATAAATCCCAATAAAACATAAATTTAAAATAAAGAAAGCCAACTACCAGCCACAATTTTAACACAAAATCAAGAGAGTAAACTTCTTTTTTCATAACAATGCAAGTTGATCAATTAAAGGATCTGCCTGTAACAAACTAGAAGGAGCAGCTAGAATGTTGTTTTACTGTTGAGAATAGGGTGCATCTATTGTTGCCTCATGATACCATGATGGCTCCTCCAAAGAACTTCAAAGTGCTAGTTGAAGTCACAGGATTAGAGATGACTGTAGGTGCACCCTGTAAAAATACTACCTGCTGCAAGATACATAGGTCCCTCAAAGCCCTTTAGCTTCATTCTGAGTTTTCTCTTTTAATGGTGATTTAACCCCATTAGTACTGTGCCAAGAATGTTGGTCACTGTCCTTTAAGTTCAATTTGAAATGCTACAAGAAGTAAGGCTGGAAAAAACTGGAAATTCTCTGGTAAGTCTGCAATTTTTCACAGAAGGTCTGCGTCCCTCAAAGCCCTTTAGCTTCATTCTGAGTTTTCTCTTTTAATGGTGATTTAACGCATGAGTACTGTGCCAAGAATGTTGGTCGCTGTCCTTTAAGTTCAATTTGAAATGCTACAAGAAGTAAGGCTGGAAAAAACTGGAAATTCTCTGGTAAGTCTGCAATTTTTCACAGAAGGTCTGCTTGTCATGTTGAGATAGGTGACATCTCATTATAATGTTCACAGCACATATATTTGACGTGGCACACTTGAAGAACTGCTTTAAATAACCCTAGGTCGCCCAAAACCTCCTCAACAAGATGCAATCCCTCGATGAGCAGGTGACAAAAATTTACACTTGGACACCCATGCAAAATGGGGTAACAGAGTGGATGATAGAGGCATGGTACCCCTTGCTAGGTTATGTGCATTGGTCAATTCTTAGAAGCGGATAATAGTTACCAGAGAACCAATACATGCACGTTTGGCTACATCTTCGTGGCAGTGGATCTAAGGAACAATCTAGTGGAGGAAATAGTTTTGCAAAAGCAAGACATGTAACACGTTCAAGCATTAGACTACATAGGCATCCCATTCAGATGCACTAGATGCCATGCCTATGGTCATCTTGCCAACAAATTTGCACTGAAACTTCATAGAAAATGTGGTTTTGCAAAACCCTAGAATCCCTAAAGGCAAAGGGGAAGGTGCCTAAATGGACTAAGGAAGGATTGAACACAGTGGAATAGGGATTGAGTGGAGACCTTTTAGAAGAAGGAAAAATATTTCACAGTATTGGATGCAAAAAAGTCTCGATCAATGTCAGTTCAAGGGAGCATTCAAATGATCCTTATGACACCCAGACAAGGTTGCAAAAGATTAATGATGCAAGTATGCAAAAATCTCAGCAAAATGCACCATTAGAGGCTCAATCAAATCTTGACTCAAGTGAGTCCTGGTAACCCCTAGTGGTGCTTGCAATACTAGAGGGTTAAGAATCTAAGATACGACTAAATTCCATCAGGCTAGTCACATTGTTCATGATCCAAGCATGTGCATTGATCGGAAAGGCCACAAGACATGGATATTCATGCATGTTGAGTTTGTAAAGAATAAAATCCAAATGAGATTGCTTATTTTCCTTTTGAGTTTGTTTTCCTTTTGGGCATGTTTAATATTATTGTTTCCTTTATATGACAGGTACAAGTCTAATGTCAATCATCGAGCGAGTGATGGTGATGGTGGTCAGAGTTTAAGGGTAGAAGAATTTTGAGCAAGAACAATGTTTGCAACTTTGCATATACAAGTGAAAGACTACATCAGCATTTTAGCATAGATCAACGAATTCCCAAGAGGATGCGAGCATGTGAAGGGCATGCATAGTACGATGGCTTTGAGGTATGTTTTCAGATTACCAAATGTAACGCTCCTCCAACTCTTAAGTCTGTCGGTTTTAAAGAAAGGATCATCCTATCAATATTTTAATTTAGAAACAATCAGGAGTAGGTTTTGAAGTTGGATATCACTAGGAATCCATGAGAAAAGTGTGTAGGTTTTACACCAAAATTAGATGCTAAGGGTATCACTCGCATAACTATATGGACAAAAGTTTGACAAAAAGAGGACTAAGCTAAATGAAGAATGCTGAAAAATTGGAAGGGGAGTACCTGAAACCAGAGTATGGCAAGTTTTATGCAAAACAGGGCGCATTTTAGGGAGGTAAGGGGCACTAATTGAGCTTACAAACAGATGCTGGAACCTTAGCCTGCTGTAAAGAAAGATTGTACACCTAGAAATGAATGTACCAGCAATTGAATGCACACCAGAAATCTTGAGAAACATATACAGTTTGGGGGGTGATAGCAGCAAATTTCTCACACACAAGTGTGCCCTCACGCATGATTTAAAACAATGGTTTCTTTATTCACATGAGAACTTCATTAAAACAGCAATAAACTAGAATTGGTGTGGCTATAGAACAACACAAAACAATAAATCATCTCAACATATGTTTTATAGAATACTGCATTCTATTCACAAGCATTAGAACACTGTTTGGAGCTTGAAACATTATGCCCTGTGTCCAAGAAGAACCAACCTATGAATTTGTTAAAGTAATTAATATTTACAGTTTGTGAAGACATAGGCCAGTAGGAGGGCCAGTAGCAAGGTGCTCCTTGGTCCTCTTTAAAGAGTTAAAGAAACTAAAGGAAAGAGCTTGACCTACATATAAACTAAAGGAGACCTGAATGACAGACAATTTGCTTTAGTTAGGGGACGTGCTCTTTATGCATAGAAGGAAAGAGCAGTTTAAGGGCGCACATGCATAAAAGGTAGTGTCAGTTTGAAAGAGGGCGAGTTTGCTCATGCATGTTAGGTTGTTTACTTCAGTTAGAAGGGCACACTCAATATAACCAATCCATACATGATATCAGCAGTGAAGCGAAGATTTAACACACCCTAGTCTACAAGTCTCATGCCTATGAACTAAAGGTTGACCGAGGGCACAGTGCACACTCAACATGCATGTTTGTCACAAGAGGAAGGGTCCACTACATCTAATATTCAGTAAGAGGTGCACAAGTTGTGCATGCCCTATGTCCAAGAAGAACCAACGTATGAATTTGTTCAAGTAATTAATATTTCCAGTTTGTGAAGACATAGGCCAGTAGGAGGGGCACACTTGAAGAAGTAAGCAAGGTGCACCTTGGTCCTCTTTAAAGAGTTTAACTCAAGGAAAGAGCTTGACCTACATATAAAATAAAGGAGACCTGAATGACAGACAATTTGCTTTAGTTAGGGGACGTGCTCTTTATGCATAGAAGGAAAGAGCAGCTTAAGGGCGCACATGCATAAAAGGTAGTGTCAATTTGAAAGAGGGCGAGTTTGCTCATGCATGTTAGGTTGTTTACTTCAGTTAGAAGGGCACACTCAATATAACCAATCCATACATGATATCAGCAGTTAAGCGAAGAGTTAACGCACCCTAGTGTACAAGTCTCATGCCTATGAATTAAAGGTTGACCGAGGACACACTCAACATGCATGTTTGTCACAAGAGGAAGGATCCACTACATCTAATCTTCAGTAAGAGGTGCACAAGTTGTGCATGCATACCCCTCACCATATGCAAGACTAGCCAATTAGGAGGGAACGCATTAGGGTTTCAGGGTTATATATTCAGGTTTGAGCAGAGATAAGGGGGTTAGACATTCTTTTGGAGAGCATTATAGACCACAGCAAAGCCCTCGTCTTTCACCATTCTCTGACCACCACCTGCTTTTACTAGCAAGGAGATTATTGGCAGTATGTTGCATGTCAACCATCGTGGTGCAAACAGTCTTTTGGTAACAAGTACTAACATTCAATTATGCTTTTAGCTCCTTGTTTCGTAGATGCTAATGATTTAATCTATGGTAAATGTTGACTGTTTCTTTCCTTATGTATTGATTTTACTTCAATTATTCATACACACATTCATCCATTCTTCCATTTGTTTTGTTCAATTAGGGGTCCTTTAAAATATTGTCTCAACCTTTATAAACTCAATATTCACAATTTACCCTCCCTTCTAAACTATTTAGGACAGTCAAAAGGGAGACATTAGTACATATTAGGGGCGGGCTATTATTATAGGCAGGTCTGTGGGTGCAGATCTGCGTGATAAGTCCCCAATTTCTCCTACAAATTCTGTCTGCGTGATAACAAGTCCCCAATTTCTCCTACAAATTCTGTAAATTGTGAAGGGGGGTATTTTTGTTTGGATCAACATATCTAGCTAGATCTGAGGATTAATAACATAGCTTCTCCTACGGGAAAAAAGGAAGGGAACCTTGGAAAAGGGAGTTCTAGCCACAACCCTACTTTGGAGAAATTTAGAAGGAAATTTGAACCAAGGAATGAAACAAAAAATTGGAGTTTAATGAGGAGAATAGGGGGTATTGAGATTCCATCACCTAACTCATCTAGGGAGAACCCTAAAGCCCAATATAAATCCAAATATCCCCTGAGATCAAACCCAAGATAAATCCAAATATCCCTTAAGATCGAGCAATTCTAGACTTGCCAAAAAGGTGGAAATAGTAAGGATGATCCAAAGGAAGGTTTAAAATCCAGGAGGGCCAGTAAACTCCACGTCCCGATAGCCCAAAACCAAAGCAAAGGAGGAGATTCAACAGGGAAAGCAAAAGCCATTCCATGGAGCAAAGATATTCAACAGCTCCTCCACCTTTTTTTTATCTACATTGCTTCTAAATTTAAAAAAAACACACACTATATAATTATGTGGCAGAAAATGAGAGAGATTAAGCTGATGTAGCATTAAGCAATGCATACCTTCTTCTAAGCCTTCGCCTGCACCCTCTGTGCCTGTGGAATCTGCATCAATTGGGCTATTTGGGATTTGCCTCCATTTGCCCACCCACTAAACCTAACAAAAACAAAACCAACGGATCTTATGAAAAATATTTGAAATACAAACAACAATATCATGGAAAACATTAACTAAAGACTAATACATTATAAAAAATAGTAAAGACAACTGTATTTGAAATGAAAATGACTAGATGAGTTTCTCGCTGCCCATCACACACAAATATATTCAAGAGCTCATCCACCTTTATTTACTTGCATTGCTTCAGATTTTCAAAAACAAACATTATGTAATTATGCAGCAGAAATTGAGTTGAATTAAACCACAAGTACGTTACCTTCGCTTGTGCTCATTGCATCTGTCGAATCTGATACAGCTAGCTGTTTAGGACTTCCTTAATTTCTTATGAGATACCTTTAAAAATCAAAATCAAAACCAGGATACTTATAAGATATTTTTAAAAGACAACAAAAATTTCATAAGTAATACTAAACATACACGTGTAATATATATGTATATATATAAAAGATAACCAGCCTAAATAAATAAGTTTAATATATTTACAAAAATATATAACCCAAATCATAAACCCTAAGTAGGTAAAGAGAGGAGTAATTAGATTTATAATGAGAATGATTACCTGAATTTTGTTAAAAAAGAGGACTCACCATCTGCCCTTGCACAAAGATCCTTAACAGATCGTCCAACTTCATTCACCTGCATTGCCAAAATATATATATATATAGTGGAAACAGAATTAAAATTAAACCATGCATACCTGCACCTGCGAAATCTGCATGAGCTTCGCTGTTTGGGCTTGCCCAAATTTCCCACCCATTAAAATGAAAAAATAAAAAATAGAAAACAATGAAGAAATATAAAACTAACATATAAGAGAAAACACACACAGAAAAGGCAATATATCAAACCGAAATCAGCATGGCCATGCTAAAAACAAGAGACAAATAACAATCACAGCATAAACACCAAAGATAGCAACATCAAACCAAATCAAACTCTACTGTACATCCTTGGAAAACCCAGGAAACCAGCTCCTCTTTCCAGACATCCGACCAACCGCGGGTTTAACAATTAATGAAGAAGAAGAGGAACCAAGGAAAGCAGCACAGCTCTCCTCTTTCCGGCGCCATCCGTCCAGACATCCGACCAACCGCGCGTCTTGCAATTAATGAACGAACAAGAGTTCGGGTACCATATGTATGATTCTTGGTTTTTGTTGTTTATTTTATGTTTCTTGATTTTATGGCTTTTTTCAATATAGCCGTTACCTATGTTTGATAGGTTAACTTGCGATTATAATTTTAAAAACGATAAGAGAGATTTAACAACAATACAAAGAGAGATTTCGGTGTATTTCAGTAGAATTAAATCCTGGCTCAATTTAAGTTAATTTAAGTTGGGTATTTAAGTTGAGCCATGATTTTTTTAGATGCGGGTATTTGAATTGATGACGGGTTTTATAAATAAATTTAAATTAATATGAATCGTTTCAGAATGTGTATAAAGGATATTGTTGCCACATGAAAAAATTAAATAGTTAAGGACGTTGTTAAGGATATGTAAATATTTTATCTGGAAATTATATCAAGGTTTTAAAGTAAGTATTTATGGTAAGTATATGTAGAATTTGAGGTTGGTTTAAAAATTTGTATATATACTATTTGTTATTTTGAAAGATGAATTACATTAAACAAGGGAAAGTTGGGTTGGAGCATATTCCCTGCCAAAAAAATGTCTAAGCTAAAAATGATAAGGCTTAGAATCTTATGCGGAGCTTGATTAAAAATACTCTCTATGCCATTCAACCCCATGTTTGCATAGGGCTTAGAGGCAATAATTCATGTGCTGGAGTTCTTTACCGGCAATGTGCGGAAGAATAATGAAAACTACCATGTTTAGAACTTATATTGTATGTCCTTAGAACTTTATGAAACCATGCTAGAGACTTCAATTTCTACCATATTGTTTTGCATTTTATTATTTTGATTGAAGCTTTATAATAAAAAATAATGTATAATAATAATTAATTTTTGAAATGTAATTAAGTAAATAAAAATCTATATTTTATGTTTTTGAAATGTAATTAATTAAATAAATATAAAACTTTTTTATTTTAATATATATGATTGCTTTAGCCCTACGTGTAAAGAGGTATCTGAACTCCCGGTGCTGAGCAGATCCAGTGTATCACCACACAACTCCGCTGCTATGGAAAAATAGAAGGGAAGAATGTGTTCTATTGATTCCAAAACCATAAAGCTCGCGAGAGGCAGCAAGAATGTATGCAATTTTGGCATTTACAATAATCATCTTATGAGGTTGTGCATCTTAATAAATGCTTGCAGTCGCCTGATGGCCTGAGACAAACATGAAGATGAAGATGACGAGATTTCCACCTCTATCGAGGAACACCTTCACAGAGGAGGTATATCTATATGCTACATTGGTAGTCTAGAAAGATATTTCTATTTCACTACTTATCAATATGTAGTACTCTTACATTAATTAAACGAGTTGAAATATAGGTGGTATTGTTACAAAAATCAAACCTTAATGGAACTGAAACAATATTCATTTTTTGTCAGATGCCTATTATGTTAACTTATAATACTGATCGTTCTTAACTGGAAAATATTAAGTAAAGGTCCTAGTTAGGTTTGCACGTTATCATTATTTTACTACACATTACTGTGCAATTGATCATTATAGGACAGATCATTTGCATTCTGATTTCTACTTACCATATGATGATGTTACTTTTGTTGAAATGCATGTTTTTTAACGCTTAATATTTATAGCTCTCAAGCTGGCAAATTTATTGAGTAAATATTTACAAATGTTGTTTATGTTTTTGGATTTGGAATACTGATTGAATTCCTTTGGTGTACATATTTTATTTTTTTCATTTGGTTTTTTAGTACTGACTGAAGTTCCTTTAACAGGTGCGGAATTCATAGCTGGTGATTTGGGTATGAAGGTTGAAGATACTTCAGTAGAGTAGCTTGCTAGTGCCAGAAAAGTTACAATATCCAAAGGCTCGACGACAATAATCTCTGATGCTGCCAGTAAAGATGAAATTCAAGCAATAATTGCTCAAATTAAGAAAGAGCTAGCGGAGACATATTATGTCTATGACACAAAAAAATTGTCAAAAAGAATTGCAAAGCTTTCTGAAGGAATGGCAGTTATTAAGTTTTGAATGAATTTTCATTTGTTAATAGCTGCAATGCAACTAATTATCTGCCAATTAGAGCATGCATCAACTGGCATCAAAGAAACAATTGATAAGATGTAAGGCACTACTGAAAAGGCCTCCAACGAACTATTGTGAACCTTCTTTTCCATGGACAAAAAAAAACACATGATATAACATCGGAGAAACCATTCATAACAAGCAGTGCACTGTTGGAAATTCCATTAACGAAAGATTGAAGTGCGCGATGTCTTAATTTTTAGAGCTCCAAGATGACATCATCGATTGAAGGAGTGAATCATATGAATTTTTTTTAAATAAAATTTACAAACATTTATTACAAACCAGTTTTATATTTTAAAATGTTTATTTAATGATTAATTATTAATGAATTCATTGTTATGTTTGAACTTAGGGTTTTGGCCAATTTCAAATGGTACCCCTCTTAAATTTGGTAGGAATTACGTCCTAATTTTACCATAAAGTTTTGACAACTCATGTGTATTTGTCTGCTACCTAACCTTATACCAATGTCTTTTCGATTTTGGTCTCGATAGATAGTTTTCGCAGGAAAGTGAAGAGGAGTCTACTATTCAATTTTGTCGCAAGCACTTTTAGTGTGTAAGGAAACATAATGTGTAAGGAAATTTTATATAGAAATATGATATGTTTTTGTAGTTGGTATATGTAGAAAGAAAGAAGTTAGACCCTATATAGAATATTTAAATTATTAATAAAATTGAGATTACAATAAAAGGAATATTAGTGATGGAAATTTATATTTTAAAATTAAACAAATTATATTTTAAATATAAGAATAATTTTTGAATTAATATAAAATAAATTAATAAATTAAGTGAAGGAAGAGCATGTTGTCGACAGGACTATGGCAAAAGGTTGAGAATAACATGTGAGCTTATTCGATTGAGGAGTTGTGCCTCTAAATGTGCATGGCGACGTATTACAGTCTGTCAAAGAAAGAAATGGCCGAGTACAGTGACCAAAACGATACCTATGCATAAGCGAACAGATTGAATGATGGAAAAGTAGTATACTAAACCCACGAAGGGCTGACATGATCTGTGGTATAAGTTATTACTTAAACTATAGTGTGATGATATATTTGGCTTTGTGGTGCAGCTCTGGCAATGGGGCCGACAGATTTGTGGCCGATAATCAACAGAGTACCAGATATAACACGTCATTATTATAATTTTTTGTTTTTTAATTAATTTTATTTATTTTGAAATTGTGAAAATAAAAATGACTCCACCCTAGGATTATGTCTCATCCCAACCAACTGTACTTTACCAATCATAAAATCAAAATATTGCATTTTAAAAATTATTAAATTTATTTTTATTTTTCAAAATATTAAGTTTAATATGAAAATTATATAAAACATTAAAAAACATTGTAAAAAAATTTGTTTCAAAAACTCATTTAATATAAGTCAATGTTGTTTGACTTTCAAAGGAAAAGTATATCCCTGGCAGGGAATAATAATTTAAGTAAAATTAATTAGGATGTTCATTAATCGAAACAAAAAAGATAATTGAATCATCAAGTTTATGGGTATTATATAAGCGAGTTGTCTAAAACTTCTATGATTTCGTGTGGAGAAAAGTGTTTTTTGAGACCCAAATTTGCCGAAATCCGTGATAGAATTTTGAGAATCTCAAATAACAGTATTAATCCTGCATAATTTGGATGCCCTAGGGTTTTCCAGGATCATCTAGATCTTCAGAAAAATGATTTAATCAACACAAATCGTCATATTTTTACATTTCATATCGCCGAATTCCGACCAAGTTTTGGTTGAACGGGCGAAATCGTCAAACTTTTAGACAGCTTCTTATATAAGTATGGAAAGATTACATTATTTGTTTGAAACGACGTTGAGATAAACAACACCACCGCAGATTTCTTGTCTTATTTAATTCCTATGTAGCACGGGAACCACTCCCGGCTTTTAGGAAACTCGTTCCTGAAGTTTCGACGTTCTAGGGAACTTGGGAACTTGTAGGAAACTTTCCCAATCCCGCAGGAACCGTTCCTGATGGTTGGGAACTTATTAGAAACTTTTACCCTCTAAAATCGGGAACTTGGGGACTTTTTCTTGCGTGTTTCCTTCACTGGGAGCTTCCACGCATTCATGATCACCATGTAGTTTGTTAACGTCATTCTTGTTTCCTCGCGAGCATACTTTTACATGGTTGATTCATAATTTTTTCTCTAGAAAACTAAGTTGCAATAAAAGTCTATTTCATGCTACCTTGTTGAGTTGGTGCACTAATTGCAGTTACCGCTAATCAATAATAAATGTAAATCTATTTTGACTTTTTATATATTAAATAAAAGAAAGTGAATTTAAAAAATAAACTTTTAAATAATTGGAAATTGTTTTAAATCTTACTTTAAAACTAATTCATATACTACAATTAAAATTTTAAATAAAAATTATCTTGATTTTTATTTTATAATAATTTAAACTTGATTATTTATACACATTTGCAAATATGCTAGCACATAATGTCTTGTAAACATATAATATTCTAATACATTTTAATCATAGTTGACATAAAACTGAAAACTTACTCTATACATATAGCCACAAATATAGGGACTATAACTTCTAAAAGTTTCCACTTTAGAAAGAGTCTATCTTATATAATAAAGGAATAAGCTAAGTCATTTGGTTCTCATGTTTTTTTAATTATTTTATTTTTATATTTTTTAATATGTATTATTGTCGTTCCAAACTTGCCATTTCCTGCAAATTTGGGGGAAACTTTTAGACGTATTGGATACTCGTACCCACGTTCCCTACGTTCTCGCGTTCCGGAAACTTGTGCAACATAGCTCGACGGCTATTTTCCTGAACTCCCGGTCGTGATTCAGCTCACCTGGGTATGCACGATATTCCTTGTCACAGGTGTCAACTCTTGTCATTGGTGTCCCATGTGTCCACTCCCAATCCAACTCATCCTGATCCTTCAAGGCCTGATCTATTGAGTGTGGCCGTTGTCGCGTCCTGTTTCCTATTTCCACGCCCGAGCCTGCATTCCACTACTGAACCATCATGTTTCTCCACTCAGTCCCGTGGCTCCTCCGTTGCTAGACTGCTTCACGTCGCGTCCGCTTTCTTTACGGGGTCCGATTTGCCTGCCTACGGAATTCCTTTGTAGATTCCAATGTGCCACCCCTCGACTACACGGTTGGTGGCCTCACTACGCAGCAGCAACGTCTGACAACTCCTCGACTTGTGATTTGCACAACACTTTATGACCCCACTAATTCCTTAATCACTCACGACCTGTTTGCTCAATCCACTGTCACCCAATCCTCGTATGACCATACAACTGTTCGACGCCTATACGACCTGTATGGTGGTCGTACGATGCTTCATTTTTATTATTATTAACTGTAAACCCCTACAAACAATGATTTTCTCTCAGAGTAGAAATGGCCTCATCACCGGCTCTAGTACTATGTTAACTTTTCATAAACTAGATCTGATTGATGTTTATTCATTTATTTTATGCCCAGTCTTAATTTAACACATAAAATTGAATCAGAAATAGAAATACACTGATTTACTTAACAAATGATGCACAATAGAAATTCAACAAGAAATCATCAACACATTTGACATTTTGGATTTACCCTGGAAACACCAATCCTTGGGGAAAACCAACAACATATTGTATTTTTATTGCAGATTTGTAACAACACTTATAGTTTCGGGTTCTTGGAGATAACACACCAGTTCAAACTCTTGACTCAACCCTATTGCAAACTGTGCCAAAAATATTCAACAGTAAAGATAGAGCCATCTTGAGAGAATCACTCTCTCCAAAGCCTCTAAGAGAATCCCTCTCTTAGATATGTCACTCACTGATCTCAGCTTGAGAGAATCCCCCTCTCCAAATCCTATAAGAGAATCCCTCTCTTAGATCTTATCACTCACTGATCACTCACTCTCAATGTATCTCACACACATTGCTAATGATAATATGATCTATGTCTACAACTCTCCATATATTCTTTTATAACATTCCCTTTATGCAAATACCATGGGAGAAACCATGGGCCCTATTGTACCATGGGCTAATAAATACCACCCAATACAATTGACCTTTTACATAAAGTATTATAAAATACATGTGTCTAGACAGTCACTTTTCCTGGAAACTTCTACATGGTAGACACCTTAACCAATGTAGAAGCACCTGTCCAAGCTAGAAAATCTAACATAGTTGGTCATCTTAGAATGTTTGGATGTATTACATGGGCACATATAATAGACGATTGTAGAAATAAATTGGATGCAAAGAGTTATGCTTGGTTCATGATGGGCTATTTTGAAGAGTCAAAAGCCTATAGGTTGTTTGGTTTAGTCAAACAAGAAATCATCATTCAAAGAGACATTGTCTTTGATGAAAAGATCTTATGTATTAAACTATTGAACTCCTCTTCTTGATAAGTAGTGATCCTTTATAAATTTTGAAAGAAATGGGATTGCATGAAATCTATTTTGGAGTCCCAATTGGAAATTCAACTCCACTACCTGCCTTGACTTGTAGTCCACTACTCGCTATAGACTCTATTATCATCTTTGAAGCTCCTTATCGACATGTTGATGTTTTGGTCGATATGGGAAGTCATTCTTTTTAAAATTCATGTCTACCTTGTTGGCCTGCCAAGAAAATTGAAGTTGTTGGAGAAAATGTTGGAGACATTCATTATTCAAGGAAGATTAGAAGACATAAACAATGTGGTAGTGTTGATCTTATGGCATGTTTCTAGAGGCATGTGATACATATACATATGTAAATCATGGTTAAATTGAATGGGAGAATGCTATGGTTGAAGAGTATTATTCTCTGATAAAGAATAAAATATGGGATCTAGTTCCTCGACTGTAAGGAAAGAAAATTGTGAAGTGTCATTGGGTCTACAAGACCAAATTCACATCACATGGCTTTGTTGAAAGTCATAATGTTGATTTGGTTGGAAAATGTTTTTCTCAGCAAGAAGGAATTGACTACACTAAAACCTTTTCTCTTGTTTCAAAGATGAACTTGGTTCAATTGGTTCTTTCACTTGTTGCTTGACTTGGATGGGAGGTACATTACATGGATGTCAAAAGTGCGTTTCTTCATGGAGATTTGAATGAAAAAATATATATGGAGCAACCTATTGGTTTTGAAAAGGATTCTAGTCTTGTTTGTCGATTGAGGAAATCCTTGTATGGTTTGAAACAGGTCCCTAGGGCTTGGTATGAGAAGATTGATTTTTTATTCCTCAATGTTGGTTTCAAACGTTGTGAATTTGATCATAACATTTGTGTTTTACATGTAAATGATGAAACTTTAATTGTTGCATTCTATTTAGATGATTTAATCATTACTGGGAATAACATACATCTGATATTAGGTTTGAAGAAACAACTGTATGATACCTTTGAAATGACTGACCTTGATATTTTAAATTTCTTTTTGGGCATTCAAGTGATACAAATGAATGATGTTATCTTTATTTCTTTATTTGTAAAGATTCAAGATAAATGATCATAAATCTTGTACTACACCTTTTCAATCGGGAGTAAAATTGGCAAAGGACTATGATACATTGCGAGTCAACGTGACTCTCTATCGATAGTTAGTCAGAAGCTGTTACACCTAAATCTCGTCATCATGAGTCCCGTGTTAACTTAGTGCCTCAATCCCTGAAGTTATCATGATCAAGTAAGTCATGTAGAGCAAGTTGATGCCCTTTGTCCACATTTCTAGTTGGGCCGACGCACATTGTCCTTGAGCAAGAAGCACCCAACTAGGGCCGGCTCAGAATGTATTATTCTAGCCTGTGCCAGCGGCGCAAAGTATCTTTGTACCACCTGCGTTTCCCTTCCCTGACGGTGGTTGTCTTCATGCAACTTGCGCCGGAGTTGGTTAATTGGGATAAAGGTAGCTTTCGAGCGACTTCTAGAAGTTGGATGAGGTGGATCTCTATCCCTAACTCCTAGGTGAGCTGTCCTACGGTTCCCTAAACTTAAGGGAGGATCCCTTAGCCCTCTCCCCATGATCCTCAACCTACTCTATCCACTTGGTCCTATAAATACAAGGCCCCTCTCCATTCCAAAGGGGGGAAGTCTATAGCACTTATATGTTGGTGAAATTAGCTTAGGAGATCCCTATCCATCTATTGGGAGACTCTCACTTCCTTTGGAGGCTTTGGCTTGGCTTGTTGGAGGAGGATTGCAGCTTTAAGGCTTGGGTTGTGATAATCTCTCTACTTTGTATCTCCCTCTTTTATACAATAATATAAACTCTTTCCACAAATGTTATTTTGTTGATAATGTTTCGTAGTTTACTTCCTTAACTGTTTACTTAGATCAGTTATTGTTTAGACATATTTTACTGCTTGTATTGTTTCCATATGTCTTGACAGGTCTTGCAGCTAAAGATCTGACGACCGCGGGACTTGGAGCAACAACGAGGAATAAGATCTACAACCTGAAGGTAAGATGTTTAAATACTCGATATTTAACTAGATTTAGGAAAGTAGCTTTGTATTATGTCCTTATTTGTTCTAGATTTGCATTGAACTAGGGATATCTGGCTCGCGTCCGCTCGAGTAGATTGTCCGATAACAAATCTGGCGACCATACTAGGGATTTACATTAGTTTTGATTTCAAATTTGAGTGTGTTATTGTTGATTTATTTAATGAGCCATTGCTTTTCCTCTTAAGCCTATTTTCACCATCAGTTTCTTTCTTCTGAGAGTTTGCTGACTTTCTCTGGGTCTGTTGAGCCATTCTCAGTCCATTTATTTGATCATTGGTCGGAATTTTTTCCTTGTTTGCTTTGATTTATTCTCCCGACGCACCTGGGCAATACATCCAGGGTGTTTGTCCACCTAGGAGTGCATTTTTCCTCTGGTCATACTGCGCCATCGACGCTTTTACGGATCTGACATTCTGTGCCGCCGACACTTTTACCGATCTGAGATTCTGCGCCACCGACGCTTTTCCCCTGTTTGCAACCTGCGTCGGGCGCTCTGTTCCCAACCATAACCTGCGCCGAGTTTTCCAACTTTATGCTTGGGTTTCTTTCTCCAAACCTTTTGATTTTTTGGATTGATCGGCAGACATCTCTGCACTATATCTTTTAGGAAAAGGTCTTTTTGTTCAGCAGTGTTACGTTTGTTTTGCTTGTGTTGGTCTTTAGGTATTTTTTATCAAGTGAGTTTGATTGAAGTGGTGGGAAATTTCAATCCCCCATGGTCATCCACTCCATCTTGTTCTTCTTGATTACCTCACTAGATCTGTCCAGCATGCTAGATCCGCTCCCAAACTCTTGTTGAGCTTAGTTATCCTTTGTTGGCTTGCATTGGATCTTTCTGAGTGATTCTTTTTGTGTTTTTAGGTCATTGGAGTGCTTGTCATTTCTTTGAGAATTTCTGAGTAACTAGAGTGCTGCGAGTAGTCTTTCTTTTCAACCACTTACACCTAAAAGCATTGTTGTTATCAAGTCTTGGCTTGGCATATCATTGGAAAAATTAAAAGTGCTTCATTTTTACCATTTTCAAGTGCATTTGAGAATTGTTGTAAAAATTGGGTCGTGCATTGGAATTCATCATTGATCTTTTGGAAAGTTTGAGAATTAATCAGTTGTATTTTTCTTGAATTATGAGTCATTCATTTTCTTGAAGAATCCAAGTATAGTCAAATTTTTGCGAAAGTGATTCCATGCTTAAGAAGTTATATGCATCTTTGATTTTCATGCTTTTAGGTCATCATTGTGAAATTGGAAAGTTAGTGTGCTCTAGATAGAGATTCTCCCTTTTTCGTCATTTAGGTTCATTCTAATCGAAAAATACAAAGAAGTGCTTTGATTTGGTTTTGATGTGTTGTTGATTTTTGTGTTTTGCTTGAAAACCGGAAAATAGTACTTTCATTATCATATTTGGTAGATTGAGCGTGTTGTTGAAATTTACTCTTTTGTGAGACCATTTGAAAAGAGATATCTCCTTCCTGTACATAGATTTCATCAAAAGAAATAGTGCATTTTTCATGTAGTTAGGGCTTGCATTATGTTTACATTTATGTACTCACCTCATGCATTCACCTAACCATCCACATAAAATTAACGGTAGAACTAGGTTAAAATTTTTAGTAACTTGTGTGTTAAGTTAGAGACGTGTTCCAACATCTTAAAACATGGCAGCTGTCGTTATTTTCCTGCACTGCATCCCGAGGGCACTGTAGTTCTTCCACGTACCAACTGGTATATCAAATCTCTTTCACATATCAACCGGTATATCGAAGGCTCTTTCACATACCTTAGGGTATATCGAAAGGCACTTCACGTACTCGGTAGTATATCTAAAGGTGTTTTACATACTCGATAGTATATAGGAAGGATCTTGTCGTACGGTTGTGCATTAGACAACACCAACATGGATTTGAGCTCCCACGTACCTTGAGTATATCAGGAGACACTCCTAGGATTCTTGAAACCAATTGAGCTAACCATTTGGTCGTCTTGGCAGAGCAATACATCGAGAACAACACTCGGGGAGCTACTACACACGTATTATCAGGTAGTCGGGTTATATGGTCAGGGGTACGGTCCTAATCCTCCCTGGCTAATGCTCTGAAAAATTGGGCTGAGTATAACTGTTGGACCTTGGAGTATATCGCAAGTTGCGAAGCCTTGAAAATCCAGTGAGGTTCCAGACTTTTGAATCCACACCTATCACATAAGTTTACTTGCGGACTTAGTTTATGTAGATTTTTCTGGGCTGCTTTTCTTTTGTTTAGTATACCCTTAGGAGAAATTCTA
Source organism: Larix kaempferi (assembly GCA_027924585.1). NCBI lineage: Eukaryota > Viridiplantae > Streptophyta > Pinopsida > Pinales > Pinaceae > Larix > Larix kaempferi. The sequence goes on along the minus strand of BSBM01000203.1, from coordinate 7,050,703 downwards.
GTTCGGTCATTCTGGCTGAACAACTTGTGAGAAGGTCCCGCAGAATTTTGAACTTACCACCAGAATACTCCCTTAATCAGGAGGTAATTTCAAGGGTAAGTATGGATGCACAAGTCACGGTCATGTCACCTAAAGTAGAAAACTCCACTAAGGAGTCTGGAGCAAACATGTTTCCTCCTGATTAACCAACCTCTAACCCGTCAAGGGCTAAAGAGGGAGAACCTTCCACTTCACAAGAGACATCCTTCCATCGTGTCATGCAGGAGAACCTGGATCTTTAGAATGGTTAAATGCATCACATGATGACCCTGTATCCGCAACATTATGTCCATATGCATCTTTTTGAGACACCTCTCTCAGGAAACAATGGGCCCACTTGGCTGTCGATCCAAACACTGCAACTTCCCCTCTATGGGCCCCTCATGCCCAGCGTATGGTTCCAGTCTATGAACTCATGGACCAATTGCATCAACGCGGTGACGAACTTTGTCGCTAGAGTCTATCACGGAGAAGAAACATCCCAGAGACACCCATGTTTCAATACACTCCCATTCGCTCATTATCACTTACTTCACCGGAGACACCCATCCAAAACGTGACCACTTACGAACCTGGTTAACATTCATTTCCTATGAGTACACCTCTCAGTCAGGGGACCAGTTCCACACCTCAAATGACTCATAATGTTGAAGGACAACAATCCAACACCCCTACCACTACTACTACTACTAGAACGTTACCCACCCCTCCCCCACCCCAAAACTCACGGGGAGGATACTCGTTACCTCCTGGTTTTACTATGCGTAGTGCTCCTCTAACCGTAAGTAGTCAACAACCCATTATGAGTCAACCATCCACTAGTGGTCAAAACGTTGTTACTGGGGGGGCAACCCTCGTTTTCTAGCCATATTTCAAGTGGAGGACTGCCAATTGGTCATTCCCTTGGCAGCTCTTTACATGTTGTGGGATCCACCATGGGATTACCTCATGGTGGGGGACCATCCAACCCAACTCAACCACCATGGAGTCAAGCATATCCAGGTTATTTTAACCTTGTGTCGGGACAACTTAATCCCGGAAACGTACTCCACGGGATACCTTATCCCGGAAACTCACACACTATATGGGGACATTTCAATGTTGCACCAATTGGACCCCCACCAACTTTCCCTCATGCCCCCCCACCCCCACCACTGTACGGTCCACCTCCTTTCGGAGGGGGCGGACCTCCACCTTCTAGCGGAGGTGGAGGCCCACCCCATTCCGGTGGTGGAGGGCTACCTTATCCTGGTGGAGGTGGCGGACCACCACCTTCTGGTAGTGGCGAGCCCCCACCTTATGGAGGAGGCCCACCTCATTCTGGAGGCGGTGGCCCACCTTATTCCGGCGGTGGCAGAGGACCACATCCTTCTGGTAGTGGCGGATCCCCACCTTATTTTGGAGGCGATGTCCCACCTTATTTCGCTCTCTTGCTATGTCTTTTTTGACTCATTTCTAGTTACCCATACACTACGAAACTGGTACGGACCTTTTGACTTTGCTCCGTCAAACCACTGCAACTCATATCTGTGATCATATCCATGAGTGGCGGAGGAGACAACGTCTCATTAAGGCTCATATTCCAGACCAACTCTTAGCTGACTGGTTCACAAAGTCTCTTTTACCCGTCGTAGCTCAAGATGTGGCCATGGGAGGGGCCGTCACCGAGGAACAAGCCATTGCTTGTGCCCATTACTTAGACCTGGTCTATGCTCAATCTGGCACGTTGTATGACATTGTTCCCGACGCACCCCGCCCTACGTATGACCCTGCAAAACCACCTAAGGGACCTTAGGCTGATGGCATCCTTGGTTCCCTTAACTCCCAGCCTTCTACTCAAACTGGTGGACCGTCGAACCCCCAGGGCTCTTCTCCATCCCCACCACAGGCTGGCAGCAGCACCACCAAGTCACCCACTCCTACCTCCACCGAAGAGGTGAATTCTGTTCAATCACCTTCACCTCAGAAATCCGGTGGTAAGAAGAAAAACAAAGGTAAGCCTAAGAAATATTCTAACCAGCAGGAGCCCAAGACCACCCCTGAAGACACCAAACAAAAGAGGAATTTGAAGTATCCTTGTTTACTGTGTGGTGGTGACCATTTCTCCAAGGAATGTCCCCACCGAGATAAAGTGCAGAAGTTTCTCAAGGGAAACCCTACTCCCGTAGTTCTCAACAATCCCTTCCCCACTCAAAACCAGCAAATGATTGCTCAACCTTCTCCTTCACACGGAGACACATCCTCCACCGCGCATGTTCTCATGATGCACAGTGAGATGGTTAACTTGAACACACGTTCTCGCTCCTACGACTCAGTCCCTCTGAAGGAACCCATTGGAAGTAATATTGAAAAAGCTTCCACGTCTATTCCCGATGTCACTGTGCCACCGAATTCCCTCACCATTGAGAAGCCTTCGTTAGAGTCAGTATTGCATCTGCTAAAGAGCACAATTCGAAAAGCAGTTTTCAATCCCAGTGCTCGGGCAACTCAAAACTACAAAATTATAGAGGACTTGGCGCAAGCCCCTTGTGCCATGTCGACACCAGAGGTCTTGCAGAACTGTCCCAACCAGTGCAAGACTCTTCTCGCTGCCATTGGCGCGGTTGATCCGGATTCCTCTAATACAATCATGTTCCCACTCGAGTACTTTAAACCAAGGCTTTCCCACCAACTGGCATTTCAAGTTGCCACGAAGATTGCTGGGAAAACAATCCATCGTTCTGTGTTAGACGAAGGTGCTTCTACCTCGTTCATGCCAATATTGTGTTGGAGAGCCATTGGTTCTCCCGAGTTAAATCATTCTCCCACTACCCTGAAAGCATTCGACGGTCGTGGCTTTCAACCCCATGGGCTATTACAAGCCTTGGCAGTAGAGTTGGGAGGTAAGACCGTAACCATTAACGTGGAAGTGGTCGCAGCCCCTTTGGATTGTAATCTTTTACTTGGTCATAATTGGTTTTATGCCATGACTGCGGTCGCGTCATCTGTCCTCCGCATTGTGCAATTCCCCCACCAAGGCCAAATTGTCACAGTAGACCAACTAGATTTATGTACACCGGACACTGCTACTCATCCCGACGATAATGTCCCATTACTCGGGCAATCTTTGCAACCATATTAGAGTGTGGGGTTCGGTCACATTAAAGAATCATCTCTTATGGGTGTCTTTCCAACCCCGGATCCCCCTAACCATGTTGCCACGATGAACATGATATCCTCTTTTCCCAACTCCACCGATCAAAGGATCGTACTCGACGAAGCCACCATGCATTTGATTGGAGACAGTATGCCTGTTTCACTCGCTGAACTCACTTATGAGGCTATCCAGTCAACACCCGAGGACCACTTGGTTGTGGCCTCTACATCTTTTTCTCTACAGCAGACGTCATCCTTACCAGATCCTCTGCTTCGGAATTTTCATTCCGACGAGTCCATTATGGAGATTATGAGTGGGGATGAACCTCCGTGGGAATACCTCCACCACTGGTCGTCTTTCCTACCCCCCTTGGATTCTGTGGAGAAAAACGTCACCACCATTTTCACATCGGATGTCTACCCTTTCCCTCAGTACTTGATACTCACGTGTCATATGGACACTGAGGGCAACCTAGCGAACATCGAACCTACCATTCCAGTAGACATATCGGTTACTCCTGGTGTATTGGAACATATTCGTCTAGGCCAGAAATGTTCCCTTGAAGAGATTACTACTTTCATGGCCTTATTCAAGCAATTCTGAGACGTGTTTGGTTGGACCTACGGGGAAATGCCCGAGATAGATCCTGCTATCATTTTGCATGAGATTAAAATCTATCCCGATGTTAAACCGGTCTATAAAAAGTTACGACCGGTGCACCCTCGAAAACCTGCGGTGATTAAGGCAGAAATTGAAAAGCTCTTGAAGGTCGGCTTCATTTACCCTGTTCCATTAACATAATGGGTCTCAAATGTCGTCCCTGTGGCTAAGAAGCAGGGCACCACCCGCATCTGTGTTGATTATCAGGATCTGAACAAAGCTTGTCCCAAGGACAACTACCCCACTCCCTTGATCGATCAGATCATAGAAATTTGTGTTGGGAGTGTCATCTTCTCATTCATGGATGGATTTTCCGGTTACAACTAGATTGAGATCCACTCGGCCAACCAACATACGACAAATTTCATCTTTCCTTGGGGCATGTTTGCTTATCGCAAACTCCCTTTTGGTCTCAAAAATGCTGGTGCCACTTTCCAGCGGGCCATGTCGTACACTTTTAATGATGTGAAGGACTTTGTGGAACCCTATCTCGACGATCTACCTGCTCATCGCGGAAGTGTCATTTCCACATCGATCATCTGACGGTTGTATTCCTTAGATGCAGCTGGTACAACATCCACCTGAACCCTCACAAATGTATTTTCTGCGTTGAGTCCGGACTCCTCCTAGGTTTTATCATTTCGAAAGATGGGATCCGCATTGATCCCTTGAAGGTGGAAGCCATTGTCGCTCTCCCACCTCCTACTGACATTACGAAACTACAAAGTTTGCAAGGGCAGGAAACTTACCTACGGCATTTTGTCTATAATTTCACTCAGAAGACACAGGGCTATATGAGATTACTAAAGAAGGACATCCCGTTCATATGGGACGAGCAAGCGCAACAATCCTTCGACAGTCTGAAGCATGCCATTACCCATGCCCCTGTGCTCCAACTGCCCAATTAATACAAGGATTACATCCTTTATCTTGCCGCTTCTGCCACCACGATCGCCATGGTGTTGGTCCAGGAGGACAACAACGCTGAGCAACATGTGATTTATTACCTCAGTACGGGTCTTATTGAATTTGAAACTCGTTGCTCACATGTCGAGAAGCTCGCTCTCGCGGTAGTCATTGTCGTCCAAAAGTTCCATCATTATATACTGCTCCGCACCACCACCATTATCGCCGACTGGAACCCCATGTACCATGTTTTGACACGTTAAGTACTTGGGGGCAAGTATTCACGATGGATTGTGATACTTTAGGAATTTGATCTCCTCTTCAAGAAGGCAAAGTCTAAGAAGTCTTTGGTGTTTGCCGAGCTCATCTGTGATCTTCCCCATGTGGATTTAGGATCTGAGCCCAACGATCCCCTTCCAGACGAATCGTTATTCCTCATCAGCACGTCCGACCCATGGTATGGAGATATTACCTTATATATTCAAACCCAATAGTTCAACCCCCAACTGTCTCGTGACGATCGTTGTTGTATATGTCACCACGCCAAGTATTACTTGATCATTAGCGATGCCCTGTATCGACATGGTGTTGATTTTGTTTTTCGACGTTGTCTGACACACGAGGAGGCTGAACATGTCTTGAATGACTGTCACTCTGGGGCTTGTGGTGGTCATCTCTCTGGGATGGCTATAGCCCAGAAGATACTATGCATGGGATATTACTGGCCATCCATCTTTAAAGATTGCATCGAGGCCGTTAAGAAATGTCCCCCATGCCAGCATTTTCAAACGAAAAAGCGCACCCACCCAACCCCTTTACACCCGGTTATTGTCATTGGCCCCTTTTCAAAATGGGGCATAGATTTCATGCACTGTAAGCCTACCTTGGTCAGGGGGCATGGTTACGTCATAGTAGCCATGGATTATTTTACTAAATGGACTGAGGCTATGCCTACGTATAGCGAAGACAACAAAACCACCACACTCTTCATGTTTAATCATGTCATTGCATGGTTCAAAGTTCCACAAGGCATAGTCACCGACCATGGATCTCACTTCCAGAACCATATGGTAGACAAATTTAGCGCTAGACTGGGTTTTTGTCATGAAAACTCAAGCCCTTACTACCCACCCGTCCAATGGACAAGTAGAGGCCATTAACAAGGTCTTGAAAACCATGATTCAACGCATGGTGGGTATGCACAAGTCTAATTGGCACAACATGCTCTTTTCCGCACTGTGGGCATACCGGACCTCCGTCAAGACTGTCACCAGATTTACACCATTCCAACTAGTTTACGGATTAGAGGTAGTCCTACCTATTAAGTGTGAGATTCCATCACTCAAACTCGCAGTTGAACTTCTTCCAAACACCACAGTTGAGGAAGAACGCTTCCTTTACCTAGTGAAACTTGACGAGACCCTCCGCGATGCTGCTCTCGCCAACGAGGCACACAAGAAATGCATCAAAGCACAATACGATAGGTCAGTTAAACCTCCTGTCTTTAACGAGGGTGATTTGGTCCTCACATATGACCAAAAACACGATAAGCTGGGGGCAGGTAAGTTCGAGTCCATGTGGCACAGACCGTACATAGTGAAACGTGTTATGGAGAAGGGAGCCTACGAACTAGAGGACTGTGATGGGATATCTTTGGGTGAGCCCCGCAATGGGCTCTACCTGAAGAGGTACCATGCCTGAGTCTTTCACGCATAGGTATCTTGTATATATTGTACATGGCGTGTGTTTTGTGTGGTGTGACGCTTTGTTTTAGTGTGTCTAGGTCTTGTTTCGCTACTTATACCATGTTCTGTCTACATGTGCAGATGGCAACTTGCTATGGATTCGTGGACGGTGCCAACCGGCATACCCATAACCTTTCTTCGACAACCTGGGTACTTTATTCTCCCACCGGCGAGCTTATCAGCTCAAGAGGAATTTGTCTATGATATGCGACCAATAACGCCGCAGAGTATCAGGCCATGATTGGAACCCTAACTGACGCTCTTTCCTTGGGTATGAGCCACGTTGTCATCCATCTGGATTCACAACTAGTGGTTTCTCATCTTAACTGGTTCTACACTATCCGTGACCCCACTCTACTCCATCTCTTCCGACGAGTTCATCTTTTGGAAAGGTCCTTTGAGTCTATTCAATACCTGCACATTCCATGAGACATGAATACAGTTGCTGACTCGATGGCCAACTTCATTTTAGATTGGTACATTGCACACACATAACATATTCATAAAATATAAAGATAGACATAACATGTAAATCATCCATTGTATAAGCAAACATGTAAACAGGATCCCATTAATCGCCAATAGAACACAAGATGTATAAAACCGCCAATAATGTCTGTATATATATAAATTGGTACAAGATACAAAATGGTAGTGCTGATACAAAAGTCTGAAGCATGCTAGCTTTTAGTAAGGGTCATCTATAGAAAATCTGAAGCTCATAATATTTCAGTATATACATAAGTAAAACATGCACCTAATCCCTGGGCCGCGCAGCCCTAGGCCTCGCAGCACCAGGCTGGGCATGGAAGTAGACTACGGTCCTCACCACCTTTCGGAGAAGCGTGCCGAAATGAATTGATACTACAACCGTTAGCTTTTGATAATGACGGGGTAGTTCATGGACACCCGGATCCGATATGTCCAAGTTCATCCTCTGGAGGTTCTCCTCGACCGCCTCCAGCTCCTCTAGAGCATCACGGACCACAGGGCCCACCTCCGGTGCTGCTCCTCTCCTCAAAAGGTGAGAGACTCCAAGTGGTCGCTCTGGACCCACGTCTGCAAGCAAACATGTAAAAGTCATCAACACTACTCCAAAAAAATCATAAAATGCATAAAATGAAAAAACACAAGCAGTTGTTCTTACCGATATCATCCCACTGCGCTCCCTCAGGAAGTGCCAAGTCTGGGTCTCCTCAGAAGTCCTTACCATGGTATGGTTAATCCTCCACCATGCAGATCTATCTCTACAACCACGCGAAGAACCCTATACCAAAACTGATGATGGGACCCCCGCCACCATGGAGAGCCATCACCTCTGCCCACCTTATCATGTGAGGATTGTGTGCATCCCGATCCTCGAGGTCTACTTGCGAGCGCAAGTGGGGCACCCGCTCCAGCATGAAGGACACTACCACTGAACCATACCCAAACTGCTTCAGCGCCCCGCGTTGGCATTTGGTCAACTAATCTCAGAGACTGGTGAGAATCCCCTCGCACCAGTTGAACACGGTAGGAGCCATGCACTCCTTGGCATACATCATCTGCAATTTGCTCATCAGATGAGCAGATCTACTGCCAGCTACTCGCACAATAGTAAGGAGTACCGTCCGAAGAGCCCCGTCCTGGACATCCTTGATGGGAATCTTCCCACCTATCATTGGCGTACCTGGAGTACACCATTGATCAATCATGTCCTCTACTAAGCGGTCACCACCTCGTGACCCAGTCAGGGACACAAGGCTTCCTCACCGGGATAACGCTGTCAAAAAGTATATGTCCTCGACATCTATGGTCAGCGTGTGCTCACCAATTTGGAAATGCTGCTGTATAGGGTCCCAACATTGGACAGGTATGTCAGTAAGGGTACTTGGGACCTCATCCCCAACACTCAAAAATACTTGAGTAGCCCACAGTTTCTCAACGCTGCAACACATTGTGGATCATTTTTCGCATGCACATCATCGAGCTCATGCTCTCGTTCTCTCCACTCAAGAACCATTGTGCTCACTCCAAACCTGTCAAGAAGGACATTTTAACACCTTTAGAACTTTTCCCAACCATCAAAGAAGTTTCCATTTGGCTAGGCTTTGGGGTTGAGTTGGTCGTTTGCGCTGGCGCAGAATGTCCATTTGGACAGTGCGCCGCGAACGCAGAACTCCCTTTCGGGTTCTACGCCGGCGCAGATCCTGAAAGGGCGACCTGCGCCGACCCATGAGCGCAAATCCCCCAACCTAACATGCCCAAAACCTACCTGAAATGATGGATCATAGCTCCCGGAATCAGCAGAAGAAGAACGGCTCCAAATGGCACTTTTCACCTCTCCAACTTGGTAAAAAACAAATAATAATTATTTTTACTATTTACCCCTATTTATATTGAAAAAGAGCATATTCCCTTTTTAATTTATCCCAATGTGGGTTGTTTTTCTATAGTTGGATTCATTTATACCCGGTTAATTGTTTTTGACCTAGTTTTGAAGCTTGCAGGTGAAGTTAAGTACCACTTTGATCCTTTTTTTCGGAGTTGTGATGTTTTCGCGCATATTCTCAGGTATGAACAACTCATCGAGCGTCTTTTTGTCATTATTTCGCTCATTAAATTCAATTATTAATGACACTGAGCTAACTCTTTGTTCTTTCTCGTGCTCGTAAAACAATGAGAATAAGTCACCGAATTATAGTTTATCACTTTTTGGGGCTCGTTAAACTCCCACGAAAAAGGAACCCCTGGAGTCTTTTCTTTAAGATCTTTTTAGGCTCTCTAAATACGAAAAGATTGCCAAGCAAACTTGATGCGTTCACGCTTGTAAAAGTATTTGAATGACCGTCTTCCTGGTGATAGTTTACCCATTTTTCGGACCAGGGGGAACTACTTACGAAAAAGGAATACTCCAGCCAATCATGACTGGAAGAGTCCTCTCTCGCGTTGTTTTACCCTTTTCTGGGCGAAGAGGCTAACCTTATGAAAAAGGACCTTTGGAGTCTTCTTTAGTTCTTTTCAGACTCTCTAAATATGAAATGACGTCGAGTTTACCTTCTATGGACTTGTTAAAATTCAACATTGAAGGGCTCGTCATGGGACGAACCCCTCCTTTCCCAGGTTCGAAAAATGTTTGGGATTGGAATTTTCTATGAGACGAGCTATACCGAGCATTTGTTTACCCTCCTCAATCTCATTAAAAAACAAGTGAGGCACTCGTCATTCATGATGGGGAAAAAGGAAAGATTTTTTGTTAAACTTTATTTACGGGAACTGCATCGTCGCTCTTAAACCTGGCACTCGTTTTCATTTGCATACAGTACTTGGGTCATCCATTTGTCTTCGATTCATAATGATTCCATGAGTCATGTCACTCCTTTGGGTCATCCGAAGAATTTCTCCACTATTAGTTGCATTAGGGGTCAGTACCGGTCTCGTAATGTCAATACTGCCAAGTCATGCCATGCCCTTGTTCAAGAGATGTTCATTGCTCATCATTTGCAGTCAGTTTACCTTCCACCATGTCGGTCTACCTTGATTCATTCTTGCACATTACTCTACCGTCTGATCCACTCCAAACATCTATTAACGAGTTTCATGTCATTGATGGGGGATTCATCATGGCCCTCCTTCGACGGATTCATCCTTGTCGACTTCAACACATCATCCGAGGATTGAGTCTAGAAACCAATCGAGTACCTTGGTCCTGCATGCCTCAATGGCAGGTTACCTCGCCTTCAACTTGAGTTTGCATAATTGACTCTTGATTGAAGGTTTTCATCAGGTGTTCGACCTCAACTCATTTATTCACACTCGGTGATATGTACTATGATACCTTGGGGATCATTTACATCAATGGTGATTTCCCTCGCACTTGTTAACGGTATACATTAATGGTCGATAATCAAGTGTTTTCTACCATGTTCAACTCCAAAACATTGTAATCACATGGATATATCCGTATCATTGCGGGTTCGGATTGAATACCCTGGGGAAGTCATATTCTACCCAAGTTGCGATGGAGATTGTTTGAGTCATATTACACAGATCCAATTTTGTATTGGTCGTGGATGTGTTATCATCTCATCATGGATCAACGATTGTGTCGAGTATCCATGATTGTGTTCAGTCGGTCTTTACTACCATGGATCTGCAATGTATTGGTCTGCAACCATGTTGTGAGTCATGTGAGAGTAGTACCTCAGAGTCAGTTGTACTGCAGCAGCATCCTCCAGCTAGCAAGTCCTTGCCATTTATCTTTCAAAGCACTTCACCTGTTTTGTTTTGCCAGATTCATGCTTTGGGGGGCATTCTGTTACACCTAAATCTCGTCATCGTGAGTCCCATATTAACTCAGTGCCTCAATCCCTGAAGTTACCATGATCAAGTAATTCATGTAGAGCAAGTTGATGCCCTTTGTCCACATTTCTAGTTGGGCCGGCGCACATTGTCCTTGAGCAAGAAGCACCCAACTAGGGTCGGCGCATACTGTATTCTGCCATCCTACACCGGCGACACAGAGTATCTTTGTACCACTTACGTTTCCTTTCCCTGATGCTGGTTGTCTTCATGCAACTTGCGCCGGAGTTGGTTAATTGGGATAAAGGTAGCTTTCGAGCGAATTCTAGAAGTTGGATGAGGTGGATCTCTATCCCTAACTCCTAGGTAAGTTGTCCTACGGTTCCCTAACCTTAAGGGAGGATCCCTTATCCCTCTCCCCATGATCCTCAACCTACTCTATCCACTTGGTCCTATAAATACAAGGCCCCGCTCCATTCCAAAGGGGGAAGTCTATAGCACTTATATGCTGGTGAAATTAGCTTAGGAGATCCCTATCCATCTATTGGGAGACCCTCACTTCCTTTGGAGGCATTGGCTTGGATTGTTGGAGGAGGATTGTAGCGTTAAGGCTTGGGTTGTGATCATCTCTCTACTTTGTATTTCCCTCTTTTATATAGTAATATAAACTCTTTCCACAAATGTTATTGTGTTGATAATGTTTTGTAGTTTACTTCCTTAACTATTTACTTAGATCAGTTATTGTTTAGACATATTTTACTGCTTGTATTGTTTCCATATGTCTTGACAGGTCTTGCAGCTAAAGATCTGACGACTGCGGGACTTGGAGAAACAACGAGGAAGAAGATCTACAATCTGAAGGTAAGATGTTTAAGTACTCGATCTTTAACTAGATCTAGGAAAGTAGATTTGTATCATGTCCTTATTTGTTCTAGATTTGCATTGAACTAGGGAGATATGGCTCACCTCCGCTCGAGTAGATTGTCCGATAACAGAAGCCTCATTTATTTAAATCACAATCAACTTGATATTTCCTTTGTTGTTCGTGTGGTTTCTCTATTTATGCAGGATCCTTGAGAAAGCCACTGGAAGGCCACAAAGCAAATTGTTTGTTATCTCAAGGGAACATATCAACTTGGTGTATAAATATTGCACTCATACCATCGAACCATTGGTTGGTTACATTGACTCGGATTGGGTAGGGGATGGTGATGATAGGAAGTTAACATATGGATATGTGTTTCATCTTGGTTTAGCACCCTTGGTTTTGTCTTGATAAAAACAGAGGGTGGTCTCTCTTTCGACCACATAAGCAAAATATTATGGTGTAATGAATGCTGGCATAGAGGTGGTCTAGATTTGACAACTCTTGGGAGAGCTCTATTTTTCACCTAATATAATAATTGTTATCTTTTGTGATAACCAAAGTGCAATACATGTTGTTGATAATCCTATTGCATACAGTGAGATGAAGCATGTGGAGATTCATGCACGTCACTACTTAAGACAATTAATTCAAGACTCCGTTTTCAAGCTTGTCTGTTAAAAAATGATGATCAACTTGTTGATATTTTTACAAAGCTGTTACTAGATGCTAAGTTTGTGAAACTTTAGGCTATGCTTAGGATTTAGGAAGATGGAATTATGGGGGTGGGGGTGTACTATAACTCCACCTCCTTAATCTCCAGAGCATTGTGTTGATGGAAAGGATTTGAATCTTCTATAGATAGACAATTGAAAAGTGACGGCCAATTATAAGAGTTGACTGAATGGTCGATTAGTTGGTCGACTAATGGTTTGACTAGGAACTCAATTAGTTGAATCGCCTGACAAATAGAGGAATTGATCGACCAATTGATTGGTCGGGTATTTAGAACAAAATATTAGAGTATGGCACAAACATGGTAGATTTCAAAGAGGTTGTTATGTGTTATGGCCCAAGTATGTGCACACATTCTTGGTTACTTTAAGTGTCCTAGCTACATCTTGGAGTTATAAAAGGTTGATCCTATGGATCATGTAAAATGTGTGTGATATATAAGAGGATGCAATGCAAGAGAAATCCATTTCGATGTAATGTTACTTTGTGCTTGAGTGTTGAAACAATTTATTTAGACACCACCTCTTCTTGGAATTTCCTAACTTCGCAATTTCTATTTTCTTCTAATTCCTTGGATTTCTCCAAAACTTCATTGTGGCCACATAGAGGGATCATCCAGTTGGAGAATGCCCTAAATTGGATGAGGATCAATTTGCATCATTGAGAAGGGCTTCAAGCCCTAGATGGCATGTGGCAGCTTGGATACCTATTCATAGGATTGGAGATGGCTCAAGGATTCCTAGGGCTTCGTTAATGTTCTTGTACTAGGGAGTACATTGCTTAGGAGGGCCAATGGAGTCCATGGAGGTTCGTGATGGAGGGATGTGGATGTGCTTGTGTAGCTACATCACCTTAGAGCCATTATTGCGCTCATGTAGGTTGTTTGCAATGGCTTGTTCCAACATATTGTTGTTGGCCTCCTTTACCTCTCATATAAATAGTGGAAGAAGTATTTTATTCATATGACTTGTGTGTTCATTATTTCTCACTCTTGAGTAGAGATGTGATTTAGAAAAAGAGCGCACTTGTCCTCTCTCTCTCTCTCTAGTTCTTCACTTGTACTTATTTCTCTCTCTCTCTCTCTCTCTCTTGGGTGTTAGGGTTTCATGGTCTCTTTGGATTTTCTTGGAGCATCTTGGAGTTCTAGTGTTACGGTTTTCTCCTTGGAGATCAGAGATTAGTGATTGGTGACATTGTGTCTAGTGTTGGCTGGTAGGTGGATAATGGATCTTTGAGACACATGACATATTCCATGTCACTATTTAGCAGGATTTAGGAGTGAGAGGGAGGTATGACTATGGAGCTTGGTGATGATGCCATGTACCCTGTGAGAGGAGTTGGATCCATTTCATTCCAAATTCCTTTCAATTATGTTCTTTAGATTAGTGATATTTTATTTGTTTTGAGTTTGAGAAAAAAACCTCCTTTCGTTTTTTTGTATGACATATATATATAGGAGGATTTCCTTGGAGGGACAATAGTGCTCCATCGATGACTGTAGTCTACCATGTCTGAGGACTTTGGTTAGAGTGGTGAGAGAGGGTGGTCTCTTTTGGTTACTAGCTGATCTGATGGCACTAACACATTCCAATGAGAGGTTGGTAGGACCTACTTTTTCAGGAGGTAGATTTCAAGTTAGGTTTCAATTTTTTGACTCTAATTGTGAGCTGTTTTAGTGTATAGGGTTTTCCTTTTGTTACTAAGGAGAATGTGGAGATTGTTGATCCAATGTATTAGGAACATGTAGGAGTGAGTTGTCCTAGTTATGTAGCATTCATTTCTTCCATCCATGTGACTTCTAGCTGTACTCTTCCATCCATGTGACTTCTAGCTGTACTCTTCCATCCATGTGACTTCTAGTTGTAGAGAGGAGGAGAGGTGAGATGATGAGATTGACTACATCCATGAGCCTTCTAGTTATTCATTGAAGAGATGTGATGCATTGATGGAGGATGTTGTTGAGATTGATTCCAAAGTTGCAATTGATGGGAGTATTATAGAGTATAGGGATAGGGATTGTGGATTCTCTAAGACAGAGGGAGTTTCCCTTGATGATACTCTTACTTTAGGATTTTATCAAGATGAGGGAGTTGGCCTTTCTCATGACAGTTCAGTTGCCAGAGGGTTTGAGGTGCATGATAGGGATTCTCATGATGATAGGTTGATGATGACCTTTTATAATTCGATGAATATACCACGAGATTTTCCTTCCAAGCCTTCGACTTAATCTTTTATGCAGATGTGATTGTCTTTGTAGGATGTCTTGGAGAGTTCATGATGTGGTGTTGTTTAATGGTGATTGATGATGTCGAGGATGATGGAGGTTGGTAGTGGTCTATTTCTCTATGGAGATTCCTATATATTCATAAGTGGTCATTGTTCATTGGATGATGGGATGTTATGATAGCATGGTTGATAGTCTTGTTGCAGATGACAATGGTTAATTTCAGGTCCACAACTAGTATTGAATTGTAAATACCAGATTTGGTGGAGTTGCAGAGAGAGTCAACAAGTCTCGGTGTAAACACTTTTCTCGTAAAAAGGGATTATTAGATTTTCAAGTTACTTCAAAAGTGTTTACATAATTTTTGGGGGTTCTTTATGAGAATTTGGGTACATGGTGTGTGTTTATCCCTTGGATGGAGGAAGCACTAGATGACATGTGGTAGTGTGGATACTTGTTTAGAGGATTAGATATGGCTCGAGGATGCCTGAGGCATTGTCAGTGTTCTTATAGGGGGTAGTTGATCCAATAGAGTACATTGATTAAGAGGATCGATGAAGTTTGTAGAGGCTTGTGATGGAGGGATGCAGATGTGCCTTGTTTAGCTACATTGCCTTGGAGCCATTATTGTGCACGACATTGCCTTGGAGCATGACACATGTACTTTATACTAGACATCTCATTTGTGTTGTCCTACACGAGCTCTTGTAGGTTGCATGTAAGGTCTTATGTCAACATAGTATTGTTAGCCTCCCTTACCTGTCATGTAAATAGAGGAAGGAGAGAACATTTCATTCATATAAGCAGTGTGTTCATTTTTTCTCACTCTTGAGTAGCGGTGCGACCTAGAAGAGGAGCACACTTGTTCTCGGTCTCACTCTAGGTTTTCACTTCTTGTTCTTTATCTCTCTCTCTGCCTCTTGGGTGATAGGTTTTGTTGGTCTCTTTGGAGTTTCTTGGAGCATCTTGGAGTTCTAGGGTTATGGTTTTACCCTTGGATATTTGAGACTAGGGTTATGGGAGAAAACCCTAGGGTGGACTTGTGAAGATAAGAGAAGAGGAAAATGTATTTCCTTGGAGATAGGGTTGGAGAGTTTATTTCTTGTTCTTCTAATTGGAACCAGGGTTTGATGATTTACCCTAGATAGAGAATTTTGTATGGTGGATTTGTAACCTTGAGAGCAGGTTATGGTATGTAATTCACTGTTGATGTTATATATGAATTTTTCTACCATACATATCTTGAGTCAATTTCATATTTGATTTTCAGCTACATGTGTTCTTCATAGCTTACTATTTATAATCTCGCTAATTGAACATGAGTAAGGGTAAATTGTTAAGTGATTTGATATTTAAAGAAGAATATAAATGGGTTGATTTTACCATTGTTATTTCTACTATAAAAATACATTTTCAGATCTAAATATTGATATATAAGTTTCCCTGTAAGGGCCTAAAACTTATCTCATTGGTTAATGTCTTTTCTCCATAATTGCAAAGAACTTTAGGGTTGTTTGAAAGTGAATTATTGTGTTTTTTCTGCTACTGTTTTGCACTTTAATTTACATAATTTCTAGGTCAGAAAATTTTGGGGTTAAGATCCGAGGCACCTCCTAGAAAGAAGGTGAAAGTTTTGAATTGCATTGAAGTGTCATCCTAGTGAAATTGAAACACTTGGGTGAAATCGTTAAGAGAGAGTTGACAATGACTCATCACTGATACAAAAATGGATCCAAACAAAAGAGTGTTTGTAAGACTTGACTATTAAATATAATTTGACAATGTATGATAGTTATAGACTAGGGAAAATACAATGTAATGTATAATAAAACAAAAAAATGTGCTAATTAATTGAATGAAAAATAAAATTGGAAAAGGGAAAAGGGATTGAGTGGTGAGTCCCTTGGCCTTCCCACTACCCGCCAGTCTCTCCTATTTCTCATTGTAAGTTTCATTATGGAAGGGATTTTTGCTTGCTACTTAGCTAAGAGAGGAGAATTCCAAATAGTGTAGAGCTGCATTGTAACCAAGCATTGCCTAAATAGATAATTGAGCAACCATTGGATGCAGGTTTTTCCATTTGGGTTTCTAGGGTAAATAATGTTTCTAATGGGCTATGATTTCCTCTGTGTTGTTATTTTGTTGAGTTACTCACTTGCTCGTGTGTTTTTATCAGTGCCTAGGCGAATTTGTATTGCTTGGGCTAAATGTATGAGTGCCTGAATGAATTTATCATTTCCTAGGGTAGATTTTGTTGATGTTTGGGCAGCATCGAGAGCCATTCTCCAAGTGATTGGCATCATCCTGAGCCTGAGGACCTAGTCAGGGACTAGGATTTTTATGTTACTTGATCTCCTCTGGGAGGAGACTACATCAACATGAGAAGACCTTTCTTATGAAGATTTTGGAAGACAAGTTGACTATTGAAAAGTAAAGAGGACCCACTGTAAAGACTCAAGCTAGAAGCACTTAAAAGACCCTACGACACATATCATGTGTTGGATAGATCCCTCCTCTCCTAGAGTACATGTTTTGAGGGTTCTAGGGCACGTGTGGAACATGAAGACCAAGAGAAGGGCTAAGAAGTTGCCTAAGATGACTTGCTTAAGAATATTTGGTTATATATCCCTAATAAGGTGTTAAAAGCCCATCATGAAATTACAAGGACCTTAACTAAAGTATTAAAGTTATTTTTTAATTATTAAATTAAAAAATACTAAAGTGGTTTCCTTGACTTCTGGTATTTACCCCTTGTTTTTCTCAATGATGAAATATAAATAAGGATCTTGTTACCGAGAAAACTAGTAGGACTAGTTCCCGATAAGCAAAAATAAGAAAAGTGATCCAATGTCACCTCAATCATGATTCTAACTTCTTTGGAGAGTCGGAACCTCCAAGGAGAAGTACCCTTGTGACAACTTGTAGAACACTGATGCAACCAAAAGACTATGTTCTCTATGCAAATGTTAGTTAGAACGGTGCCTAAATGGAGTCAATATGAATATAACATAACAATTAATCATCCAATGCAAATTAGGCAAGGGTGAGATCACTAGAAATAACCAATTGTGCTCTAATTCATCCAAGAAAAACTATCCAAGTCTACTTATAGAAAATATAATATGAGCATGTATTGGAGCAATCAAGTCAAGGTAAGGTCATATATCATCTAAAATCTCTTTTGCATTCAATAGATAACAACCAACATTGACCATTAAGAGACCAACATCAACTACCAGAACTGTGTGAGCCTTAGATCGGTATATAAACTTCAGTAATGCAACATGCAAGTATTTTTCGTTCACATAATTTAAGCAAGTTCAAGATATTGTTGAGATCAGTGTCAAAGATTATTTAATATCATTCAATAGACACTTTAACATTTAATAGGCATCATTCCTTAATAACCATCAATAACCGGTATTAACCATTAAATGCATTTAAATTTAACATCAATTTGTTTTCTACAAATTTGTGTACATAAATGTAACCCTTTGTGATGCAAGAAATATAGCCTAAACCAACTCAAGAAAATAAACCACACATGATAAAATCAATGGGCTAACTAGTTTATTGTTTTTTGTTTTGCAGATAAGGGCAGCAAAAGAGGGACACACAGGGTCTGCAATTTTGCAGGCCTATGGTAAGGAAAGGGAAAGGCCCAGATAGGGGATGGAGTAGGACTGAGAAATGAAAGAAAGGAGGGAACAAGGGATATAAATGGGAAAGGAATAGGCCGTGGATGGAGGAAGGGAAAAGGGAATGGATGGAGGCCGCAGGTAGAGAAAAAAGGGTGGAGGTGGAAAAGAGGGGGAAGTGGAGGATGGGAGAAGGTTGCGGGTGGAAGACGGAGAGGCAGTTGCAGATAAGGGAGCAGAAGAGGAAAATGGAGGAGAAGGGGAGATAAGGAGAAGGGATAATGGAAGAGGAGCAAGGGATGGAATGGAAGGGAAGAAGATGGAGCCGTAGCTGGAAAAGAGCAGGCAGATCCGAACTGTGGAAAGAAGAGGGGAGGAGACCCGAGTTAAAGGGAGAGTCCAACGAAGGAGGGATAAAGGAGGCCTAGGGTGTAGAAGAGGGGATGTAGGGGTGTCAAGCAGTTTGGGAGGTTGAGCAAAGGTAGGAGAGTGGAGAAAGGTAAGGTCGGTAGGGTTTTAGGGTCTAAAAACTAGGGTTTAAACACATAAAATCAGACTTTTTTCAATAACTTATGATTTACAAAAAATACATAAAAATCAACATAAAATTATCAAAATCTAAGCTAACATAATATTTACAAAACTCAGCTGGGGCGGCAGGTGCGGGTGGGATCATTTTCGATCCCGGAGGAAACAAAGTCACAACTTTTTCTTGGGGTCTTGGCACAAAAATGAACAATGAAGCAGAATGGCTAGCTCTTACACTTCCCTCAACATTGGAAAACTCAGAATCTTTGGAGACTCCAGGCATGTCATACAATCCATGAGAAAAGGCAGTGCAACTAAAGGCACCAAAGCTCTCAGTTATCTCAAAAGAATAAGCTCCTATACCCTTCCTCCCGATGTCTCTTTTCTCCACATTTTAAGAGAAAACAACTATTTAGCGGACCTTGAGGCAAACAAGGGAGCCACTTTGGAAATTGGGAAAATCCATTATCACAATGGAGATATAGGTTTTCATTACATCCCCTAAGTATGCCAATTGCGATTCTCTCCTCCTTGTATGGTCACCTTGGAGTAACCTTAGATCACCGTTTAAAGTTAAGAAACCATGGCTTTTTTGGGCCTCTCGGTACACCCTCTTCGCTCCCTCATGGCCCCATGCCCTCTCTTTCTTGCGCCACATGCCATCCCTGGCTTCCACGCGCTCTTCAAATGGCCCTTTCCCTAGTTGTTAGCTCCCACGAGCCAGCCTTAACTCCCCTCCCTTCCCCTCCTTTCCTATCTTTCACCATGGCTCACCCACCCCATTCCACCTGCTCTGCTCTGCGTCAACTCTCCCTTTGCGACTTGGACCCTTCGACTCCCTTCTCCACCCTCCACCTCCCATCTCCTCCTGTTTCCCGTTTTGGTCTCAACACCACGCAGAGTGTTTTGGAAGCCATCACTGCCCTGAGCCGCACCTTGGTTGATGTTAAGCTCTCCGTCCGCAGCACCTATGACGCTGTTTGTACCAGCGTGAACCATAATGATGAATTGGCTGCAGAAATGAGATACACAGCCACATAGCTCTCTTGCCAAGATTCTCGAATAGACGATTTGGAGAAAAATCTTTTTGAGTTCATGGGGAAGGTGGATGCTATGTAGGAAGACATCTCAGTGCTGATTGGGAAAACGCAAGGCAGCCAGGTCCATGAAACTCCCACTGTCAACCAGGAAATCAATCAAGAGATGGTGGATGCAGCTTCTACCCAGTTCAAGAATTATAGCTAGTCTAGCTCTAGCACAGGTTCCTTTTTGTAATATTTTTGCCTTATGTATTTCTGTATCTATCTAAATAATCAGTTTGTTAGGGTATATCCCAGCAAAATTTTGGGAAATCTCAAGAAAACTAGAATCAGAGCCTTTGCAAGGCTTAAGGTAGACTTTGAAATCTCTGCTGACTATGCTCTTTCAGAAAACTTCTTCATAGCATTTGTACTGTATGGCTGTGCACAACCTTTTTAAATATATATACTCTCATTCCTTGTTTTTGTAAAAAAAAAAATTTACAAAACTCAGAAAAATATAACTAATCTAACCTAATAATTACAAAGATAAAAACTCAGAAATTTAGGTTGGAAATGTAGAAGAACGACCTAGGGTTTGCATGAGAAGTTCACCCTAACCCTATGCATCAATAAGGATTAGACTCCCCTTGAGATGGCACTTTCCAAGTTTGGAAAACTAGGGCTTGCTCAACAACTTCAAGAGTTGGTTGATGATGCCCTAGGTAAGACAAACTTTGGAGATCTAAATCTCAAGTTGACAATGCTAGGGTAACTAAAGGATGAAAAAGACTTATGTTAGGGAAAAATGCAACATCAATGGCTACCATTCAACCTTAGACAAAGTACACATCCCACATTTAACAAGAAAATATCAAGAGAAGAGACTTGGATACATCCTTGTGCATGTGTTAAGAAAACAACTCTTAGCATCACCTTCGTAAAGAAACAAGAGAAAAGACTTCGAAGATTTTTCCCCAAACTAGCAAGCTTATCCATCCTCAAGAAGTGCGCATCACTCCATTGAGCCCAAGAAGGGTTAAAATCAGAAAATTTAGTGTAATCCCATAAGTTGATGTGTAAAAATGAAGTGAGGAAAATTTATTTATACCTTTTCACACTCACTTTACAAAAATAAAATAAAATCCAGGCCGACGTGCCTTTTTAAATGTCAACTTAAAATTAAAACAAAAATAATATAAAATAATCAACTCAATGGGTAAATTGGGGTGTTTCCCCCATATTTGACCCATACATGAGTAAAATGGCTAAAAATGAGCATATCGATCCGTTTTGAAGGCCAGACTGCGGAAGGGGGGTCGTCATGCCCCAACTAACCCCAACATAAGTGAATATCCCTCAACGCCCCCCGTTATCAAGCATCACAGTTAGGCATCAAGGATGGCATCATGATCTGAAGGAGGGCCCAGAGAGGGGGCGCTGGTGAATTGAAGGGCTGGGAGGGTGCTGGAGGTGACCTGGAGGAGGAAGGGATTCCTCAGTGCTGAAAGAACCATCACCATAATGCTAAATCAGGGTTGGGTCATGTGACCTAGTGATCCACCCCTAGAAGCCCCGGACACCAACCTCAAGGATTCAAGCCCTTTCATGAGGCAGTCAGCAGTGCCACTAAGCCACAATACTTCCAAGGGAGAAACCAGAGGGTCTGTGTTGGTGTCCATTTTGTCACTATTTTTTATCATCGAATCTACTATGAGTGGCGTCATTCTTATCATTTTTTGATATAATAAGTTATTCTTTCAGCCATTTAGTCCATCAAACAGACCAGGTATGCATGTATTTGTTTATCATATGAATTTTGATCAAATCTCGTTATATTATGATTTATTAATGATTAAAGTGACAATTCTAGACATGCATGGCATTTAGTTTTGATCTACAGGCTACGGTTTCTCAAATGATCTTCCATTCAGACTGCGTGTTTGTGTTGCTAATGTTCAGCTGCATCCAGCCCGTCATTCAGCCTTGCTTTTAGCCCGCAAAATCACCAGTTGGCATATTCCTGGCCATTAAAGATAGAAAAAGACTCATGGGTTCAGTTAGCCACGTAGTAGATATGGTTGGTGAGCTCTTGTTCTGGAAGATTCGCCTTCCTGCCTGCCAAGCTTGACAGCACACTCTTCGCCCACGTCAACACTCCAGTGTTCCGATTCTCACGTACGCTTGCTCACGTTGATGCTCTAGAGGAACCTCGTCCACCCACTCTCAGTCCGCCAGCCCATGCTCTATCCACGTTGATGCTCCAGCAGCCCTCTCCTCCATCCGTTCAACTCACCAACATACACTCTACCCACGGTTGAAGGAAACGAACGCGCAGCTATTCGCGTCAGGCAGGGTTGACGCCGTGAAAGTAGGGCAGATGCCCTCTGCATTGTCACACATCACAAAGCAACCGTTTTAAAGTCATAAAAGCCTCTATTTTTAGAGAGGTTGACTATGTCGACCTTCTCTCCCATTGTAAACTTATAAATAAATGCTTTGTATAGAGAAACAGAGTTATAGATGATCATCAAGGACAAGATAGCGTAGACAGAAGATAGTAGTTACTTTTGCATAGATATTGTGTAATTTTCACCAAGTTAATGGAAGTTTCAGTTCGTTGATGCTCTGCTGTTAGTAACTAAGTGATTTAGTTTTCATCTCTGATTGCTGGGAAGGGCCCCTCATCAATCGAAGGTTTTGTTTATGTTTTCTGTATTTTCTTTTCAACAAATAGTTAGTTTATTTTCCAGTAAATGTAATTAATTTTGTTTTCCTATATATGTCATTTCTTTCCTCTCTATAATTTGTATTTCTTTGCTAAATTTAGTCTGTGTTTCCAGAATTAATAAATGGTTGACCAAAGCATAGTATTCATAGTTTGATTTCAGTCTTTCGTAATTAGATAGTTTGTTTTCTAGTTTTCTGCAATTAAATAGAACTTAATTAGTTTCTGTTTCAAGTTCTGTTAAATAGTTATAATTAGTCTCATTAGTTTCTGTTCTGTAGCTATAGGTTAATTTTCTCTCTCTCACCTCAGTCTTCCTTTAGTATAAATAGAAATAGTTCATCTTTCCAACAATAATTAGAATAGGTTTCTTCCCATTATCGTAGCTTCTCAACAAGTCTTCTCACTGACTTCTTTGCATTGTAGGTTCATGTGCATTCGCCAGCTGACGTTAAGATCATCAAAATTACTCATTTTCCTTAGTTTAATTCGTTTTTCCTCCATTTGGACTGTCGTTCGAACAATCATTCGGATCGTTGTTCGGACCTTTACTCTTTCTGCACTATTTTATGCTTATTTTGAATTCAGTTTCTTAGGTTCTTTAATTGTAATCTTTCTCTCTTCTAATTAGCTTCCTTAACCATAATTAGGCCTTTGCTTTATATTCTTTAAGAGTTTTAAATTCAGTTTTGTCATTATCCTTAATCTTATTCTCATTTTCCTTCACTTCGTTTTGACTGTTTTTCAAATTATGTCTTTTATAATTGATTTACTAATATGTCGTTCCAGAATTTATCAGTTTTATTCTTAATCTAGTTTATTACGTGTTCTTAAGATTTAGTTCAGATTAGAGTTAACAATTTCATTCTCCAAGTTATCTAAATTTCAATAGTTTCTTTGTTAAGCATAGGATCAGTTTCTCGTTCGCTTAAATAATGAAGATGTTCATGAAATAGAATTTGGATCAGAAGTAAATATCTTTATCAAGTTTTCTACTTGCTTCCATATAACATATCTTTATCAAGTTTTCTACTTGCTTCCAAATTGAATCCAGAAATAAACATCTTTATCAAGTTTTCTACTTATTTCTAGATTTTCATTAGTTTTATATCATTTTGTTTATGGATAGATGATAGATCTTAATGTTAAAGTTAACTGTAATTGGACTCTTTGTAGTTTACATCTCTTTATTGAAATTAAGTTAGATTTACTTCCATTTTGTTTTGCTGTTACATTTAAAAGTCATTACGATTCATTCATTCCAGTTTCGATCACATTTGACATACAACATCAAGGAGAATGGAATTAGAATTAGATGCTTTAGTATATTAGTATTAACTGAATGCATAAGTAGTTATTGAATTCATTAATAGTTTGTAGTTTTGCTTTGAACTAATTTAGCTTTCTAGTTATGTAATTTACTATTAAGTCACTTCATAGATAGGTCTTTAATTTCATTTACAGTTGTCTCCAATTTCTAGATTAGAATTTGAAGAATTGATTAAATAGTTTGATTTTTAATCAGTAATTTCCATTGTTTAATCATAGAGTAGAGTAGTATAATTTAATACTATTTTGATCTGTTAGTTGGTTTGTTATCTTTTTTCTGAAGTTTGACTCGGTTTTTCATTTTGAACGATCTTTCGATCTTTTCTTTATTAAAATATTTCTAAGGTCTGACAAGCCGAAACTTAGGTGCCATTCTACCTTTGCATATAATTTGCCTCAACTCTAAGAATACCAACCTTGGTCGATAATTAAATATTTAGGTGTTTCTTTAAGACAACTCACACACTTTAACATTTTGGCGCCGTTTCCGGGGAGTTGTAGGAGATAGGTAGAAATTTAGTCGTAGATAAATAGGACCTTTTCTTACTGAAGGATAGATTTGAATTCTCTTCTTTTGAAATAGGCTGGTGGCGGGTGAGCGGTAAGACGAGAGGTAAGAACCTGCGCATCTATTATAATAGGCATCCCCAAAACCCAACAGTAGTAGTAATGCAGTTAGAATTTGTTTTAGTTATAGTTTGTTTTTCATGAATAGGTCTAGAGACTCGCAAGGTAGATTTATTAAAACTAAAATTCCTACTAACCTATACGGGGGGCGTACCACCCCAACTACTAACTCAGCAGAAAGGTATCGAAAGACACCTAAAGGGGATAGTCCTACTTGGAAAGCCAAGGAAATCCTTTTTGGAAATCAATTAGAAGAAACCATAGGGACATCAGAAAAATTTGTTCATAAAGAAATCCCACAGGAACCTTAAGCTCATATCGAAATTGAATGTAGAGAAGAGGAAACTCCAAAGGATAAAATTTCAGAACCCTCCAACTCTCCAT
This sequence comes from Larix kaempferi, assembly GCA_027924585.1. Lineage (NCBI taxonomy): Eukaryota > Viridiplantae > Streptophyta > Pinopsida > Pinales > Pinaceae > Larix > Larix kaempferi. Next base: position 7,025,859 of record BSBM01000203.1, on the reverse strand, counting down.
TAGTCCAAAATCCCAAAGACACTACTTTTTCAATGGTAGGTGGTCCAAACTTAGTAGACTTTGTCGATCCTGCACAAGTAGACGTTCTTTTTGAGAATTCTGTGAACATCGTCATCTCATAGATTGAGACAACAACAGTAGGACCTTCAAAACTGGATACCCACGTAGCTGGTAATTCTCCTCCTAAAAAGAAGAATACTCATCCTGAAACAGAACGTTGGGACATTCCATATTCACCAAGAAAGGATCCACCTAGGTATTCTCTCTTTGGCAATGGAATCTTCATGGAGGATGAAAATGAGGATCGTGTCCGACAAGATGAATGAGAATGAGAGGTTAGGACCGAAGGTACTTTTGGATTCCCTATCTTAGACACTGCACAAGATGTAACTATGAAAAATATTCCTCCCTCCTCACTACCAACCTTCTATGGGAAGAGTAGTGAGGATCTAGATACCTTCTTATTCGAGTTTGACATTTTGTGTAGGAGTTATAATTACCTACAAGATGGCCAAAAATTAAAACTCTTTCCTGCCACATTGAAAGATTCTGCTCTTCGATGGTTTATGGGATTAGGAGAGTCTAGTATTAGAACTTGGGAAGACATGAAGAATGCATTTCTACGAAAATATCAAGATTACTGTAGACCTAAGGACTCTCGCAATGATATCTTTAAAGTTAAACAACTTGAAGATGAGAGCTTAGAAGACTATCTCGAGAGATTTAATTATGTGTTGCATAAATCTAAATATAGTGATCTCTGGGAAGATGCAGTAAGAACACTCTTGCTCAAGGGAATTTCGGAAGAACTCTTAGAGAACCTTAATCTCATGGAAGCAGGAGATATTTCTCATTAGCCTTTTGCATAGATTTGTGAATTATGTAGGAATTACTCTAGGAGCAGAGGGAAAGGTGGAAGACATTTTCGAGAATCTTATGCTAGGAACCCGAAGGGGTTACATCCAGTCTTGGTGGAGTTACAAGGGTAGAGTTGGGAAACCTATTGGAAAATTTCAAAACAGAAATCTTAGGAGCCATGGGTTCTCAACTAGATGCACTACAAGCTAAAAAGAGACAAGATGACGAGCGTGCAACAATGAGTGTTTTCTGTCCTAGGTGTAGAAATAAACATCCTCAGTGAGAATGTCCATTGAATAATGTTTCAGTTTGTCACCTCTGTACAAAAGAACATCCAACTGATAATTGTCCATCATTACCGGGGTTGCAAGCTGTGTATAAGAGTGGAAACTTAGGTGAATCATCTAGGAGGCCTTGGAAACCTAGAGATCAACCATCATATCAAGATCCATCACAAATTCCACCCTATTACTATCCTTATCAACCCCCTCAACAATGGAACACTTCAGGTTGGCAGAATTGGCCTCCGCAGTACCCTCGTCAGAATACCCAACAACAACAATGGCCACATGGGTGGAGAGGACAAGCTTATGCTCAAACACCTCCTCATATGCCTAACTATCCTTACCCACCTAATATTCAACAAATTTTGCTTGGATATACACCCCCTTCACTACCCCCTATCCCGAACCAACCTCACCATTTCCAGAACATGAATCCTCCAAGACCCACAATATTACCTGCGCAACCGATACCGAATCATAACAACAAACCAACCCAAGCTCTCAACAACATTGGTTTGTTACCTCTTCCATCATATGTCATTTCAACCGCACCAGTACACGAGATTCAACTGCGGTTTGGAAGAGTTCTGCAAGACCAGCCCAAGTCATCAGTTGTTATCCAAGAAGAAAACGAAGAAGAAAACATACCTACCGAAGTTTTGAATGATTCCATCCTTGAAGATGTGGTTATTTCTAAATCTTCAACACACAACCATCCGCACAAAGAAGTAATTCCAAGGGAAAAACCACCTCCATATCCGAAGCGTCTAGTGATAGAAAAACCTGTAACTTATCCAGAGTATGATATCATTAACGAATTGAAAAATATTTGTATTAAGATCCCTTTGTTACAAGCCATTAAGGTTATCCCAATCTATAGTAAAGTAATAAAGGAACTATGTATTAAAAGATCAAGGAGAAAGAAAAAAGGCCCTCCGACGATTCATGTAATAGAAGAAATTTCAGATTGCATAGCAAACCAACCTAGAATCCCAAAGTATTCAAACCCAGGGAACCTTGTGGTGACTGTTATCATCAATAACACCGCCATAGGAAACACACTTATTGATTTAGGAGTTGCTATCAACCTGATGACTACTACAGCTTTAGAAACTCTCAATTTAGGACACTTCCTCTGCCCTACCCCAACAATGCTAGAATTAGCAAATCGCACTATGGTTCAACCTACCGAGATCTTAGATGACATCATTGTATTAGCAGCCTCATGGGAATATCCCGTGGACTTCATGGTCATAGAGTCAAAAGACCCTTCCAAAGGTCACCCCATTATATTAGGAAGACCTTGGTTGGCTACTGCCAATGCATTTATAGGATGTAGGGATGGAGAGATGATTATCTCTGATGGGTTATCTACAAGAAAACTAACTTTATACCCACCAGCTCAACCAGTAATTGAAAACCTGTTTTGGTTAGATTGTCCTTTTGGAGATGAGAACTTGGAAAAACTTTCCCTTGTTGGTGATTTCTCTCGGGCACTTCAAGAGCAAAATATCGAGAATGTGTTGAACCAATTTATCTCTTCCACAACATGTGTAGGCTTTCCTCAATCTTTTTCCAAACTTGACCAAATCTTTGGAGATGAATTCCAAGAAAACATGAGCCTCTCAACATTTACGACTACAGCCTGTGTCTTCACAATCGAAGAACACCTAGGATCCTATACCATACCGTGTGAGGTTAGTACCGACAGATTTCTACATATAAATGCAGGTTTAGATGAGAGTCAACAAAAAAAATACTAAAAGTTTTCAAGAGTCAAACTGGAGCATTTGCATGGGAATATACTGATATGAAAGGTATACACCCAGATACCTGTATCCACCACATTTACACAGACTCGAGCATACCTCCTTAGGCAGCCATAGAAAAGAATGAATCCAACCCTAAAGGATATAGTAAAGGACGAATTACAAAAACTCCTTAACGCTGGATTCATCTACCCAATTTCTAACAGTAAATGGGTGTCTCCTCCGGTGGTAGTTCCAAAGAAAGTCATAGGAAAATGGCGTATCTGTGTCGACTTTCGAGAACTGAATAAGGCCACTCTCAAGGACTACTTTCCATTTCCTTTCATCGATCAAGTGTTAGACACCTTATCAGGGAAACAATATTTTTCATTCCTTGATGGGTATAGTGGATACAATCAAATACTAATAGCACTTGAGGATCAAGACAAGACAACCTTTACTTGTTCTTAGGGGACATATGCCTATCAAGTGTTACCATTTGGCCTATGTAATGCACCTGCTACTTTCCAGCGGGCAGTTTTAGGAATCTTTGTCGACCTTATACACGACTGTGTAGAAGTTTATATGGATGATTTTACAGTTTATGGTAATACCTTCCAGGAAGCCCTTGATAACCTCGAAACAGTTCTTATTCGGTGGCAAGAAACGAACTTAGTTCTTAGTCATGAAAAAAGTAAAATGCTACTGACCGAGGGTATAGTTTTGGGACATCATGTCTCTCTTCAAGGTATCAAGGTGGATCCCGCCAAGATAGAAATAATTGTTAATCTTCCTCTTCCAAAAACTCCAAAGGAAGTAAGAATTTTTCTTGACCATGCAGGCTATAGACGTTTTATTGAAAATTTCACTAAGATAGCCGCACCTATGTTCAAACTACTCATGAAAGACACATAATTCCAATGGATTGAACCATGTCAACATGCTTTCGAAACTCTGAAAAGAAAATCTATCAGTGGCACCAATACTTAAGGGCCCAAACTGGTCCCTTCCTTTTCATATATCCACTGATGCCTCCGACATAGCTATAGGGGCAGTCTTAGGTCAAAAAAGAGGGACAGACATCACATGCCATTTACTTTGCTAGTAAAAATCTGACTCCTGCAGAATCGAAATACACTGTTACTGAAAAAGAGTTTCTAGCACTAGTATATGCCATCAATAAGTTTCATCATTATATTACAGGATATGAGATTTTTATACACACTAACCACTCCGCCATCAGGTTTTTAATGAATAAATCTATCACCAATGGCATAGTAACTCGGTGGCTTCTTTTGTTACAGGAATTTAATATTACCATTGTTGATCATCCTGGTCGAGAGAATGTGGTAGCTGATTTTCTCTCTTGAATTCAAACTGACGATAATGCTAGTCCTGTCGATGATAGCTTCCCAAATGAACATTTGTTCGTTGTGTTTGTTCGAACCCCATGGTTTGTAGACATAGCCAAATATTTAGCAACTGGAAAGCTACCAAACCATCTCTCCCCACCCGAGAAACGTAGGATCATAGTTCAAATCTCTAATTATTCTTGGGTGGATAATGATCTCTTTCGTACTGGTCCCGATCTTATCATTAGGCGATGTGTACGAGAGGATGAGATGGCAGAGATCCTTCATGCATGTCATGGTGGACCTTGTGGTGGGCATTTTTTTGATAAGAGAACAACATACAAAGTGTTACACTCTGGATATTATTAGCCAAGCATTTTCAAAGATGCTGCCAAGTATGTCAAGGGGTGTGACAGTTTCCAAAGAATGGGTAGACCTACGCCATCCGATGAGATGGCTTTACAACCCCAAGTTATGATTGAGCCTTTTGAAAAATGGGCTCTAGATTTTGTTGGTCCAATCTCCCCTATGTCTCGCAAGAAGAAGTACATTCTAGTCTCTACAGATTATGTCACCAAATGGGTAGAAGCCAAAGCTTTATTCCGAGCCATAGAGAAATCGATGGTAGAATTCATATATGAAGAAATCTTCACTCGATTTGGTGTACCTAGGGAAATTGTAACTGATCAAGGATCTCAGCTTACCTCCAAGTTAATGAAAGAGCTTACTGATAAATATGGTATTAGACATTGTAAATTTTCACCATATCACTCGCAAGCCAATGGTCAGGTAGAATCCACTAACAAAGTATTAGAAGCAATCTTGACTAAGACTATTCAATTACAGCAAAAGGACTGGGCAGATAGGCTTCCAGAAGCCTTATGGGATTATAGAATAACATGGAGGAACACCACTGGCCACACACCTTATGAACTCGTTTATGGTAAACAATTTCTTCTACCTATTGAATTTCAAGTCAAAACCTTTCGTATGGCTGCACAATTAGGGATGAATCTAGAAGAAGCACAAAAGCAACGAATCCTTCAAATAAATGAATTAGACGAGATTAGGCAAGATGCTATTCAACGCACAATATTAACACAAAACCAACGCAAAAAGTGGCATGATAGATACATTAAACAAAAAACAATTCAAAACTGGAGACTGGGCATTGCTTTTCGATTCACGGTACAAAAACTTTAAAGGTAAATTAACAACTCATTGGATGGGTCCATATGAAATTGTTACAGCTTTTGATAATGGATCCGTTAAAATCAAGACAATTGATGATTCGCAAATTTCTTTTGTTGTAAATGGACATAGACTTAGAATTTATCATCAACCAATATCTAAACAAGATTTTGTGCAGAATGCCTTACAACAAGAGGAAATGGAACTGGTAGAAGAGGAAGTCATTCCTCCTCCTCCTAGTCCTTGAATTATTTTGGGTTATCTTCTTTTGTATATATGTAAATATGTTTTTGATTTTCAATAATAAAGGGTCATTTCTAACAACTGATTGCATTTTTACAGGGAAGTTATTATGACCAGTTTATAAGATTATGTCAATAAAACAGGAAGACTCTTTTCCTTTCGTTAATTTTGGAAATTTTACATAACTTTTTTTGTACATATGTTTTTGTTTTGCATAAAAATTGAATCATCTAACAAGTGGTTTTGCAGCTTAATTACAAGAACCTTATCTTTATAATAAGCTCATGCAATATTATTTGAAAAGGGAAGTGCTCTAAAAATACTTATAATCCCCTTCTCTTTCGATTATTGTTGAAAATTGAAAATTTATAGTGAAAGGTTAAAGCATTCTTTATATTATTTTTAAAATCACTTTCTTTTATGATTTTGTATATGGTATTTGATTCAAACATGCACATTTCTGATTTATCATTAGAATAGTTGCTTAAAGACCTACTTTAATTTTTATGATCTCCACAAAACTCTACTTACACCTATGGACTGCTAGTTCATTCTAAACTCATTATCAAAACTTGTCTCTTAAGCACTTTTAAAAGGTAGCCCAAAAGTGAGTGATATTTTCTATTTTGTGGGGAACATTACTAACCTTTTATGAAGAAGATAGATTGAGAAGTCAAAGAATAACTTTAGGTTATTATCTTTTGACATGATCTATAATTTGGGCCATTATAAATAAAGTTACTCATAAGGTTCGTGCTAAAATTTGAATTATGTGATTAACAGGCTTAGCACACTCTAGTGCCAACCATCTTCCTTACTAAAAATATCATTATACGAAGCAAACCCGCCGGGGTATTGAACATGCTCGTTGGTAGCGGGTCCATGCTAAGTAAAATCTTAAACACGGAAGCTTGGTAAATGCAATTAAACCCGTCGGGGTACTCAACAGGCTCGCTGGCAGTGGGGCTATGCTTGCATGGTACCAAGATAAACCCACCGGGTATTGAAAAGGCCTGCTGGAAGCGAGTCAATATCGGGTAAAAGAGGTTTGGTTAATGCATTGCTATTCACATAGCTCATAAAAACCTGAGTATACAAACACATGTTTAGGCCGATTATTGATACTGTCATTGGATAATGGTTGTAAGTTGGACTTGGACCCTGTCATCTAATTCAAATAATATCTAGGATATGACTATCCTAGAAATGAGAACCATAATTATTGTAGATCTCACAAATTTTACAGTGAACCTATATATATTCTTTGGATGACAAGAGATCTTTACAATGAGTCATGGATGACTAGTTTTCCTATGGCATTTTTCGCATCTCTTACTCTATTATTCTTCATATGGTCTTTTAAGCATTGTTGTATTCTTTTTGATGAATGTACATATTTGAATCATCTACATTTATTAGTTAATATTTCATTTCCTTATGAAAATTATCACGGTATTTTAGAAAGCTATCTGTAAGACTTTCAATTGAAAATTTTTAATATATTAATTATTTTCTCTTTGATGGCTTGAGGACATACCATATTTTTGGTTTGGGGGAAGATTAGAACTGTTCTTATTTTTTGAATATTTATGAAAATTTTATTTATCTCTGATAAAATGATAGGTGTTTTCAGGTTAATGCAAAAGCAAAAGAAAGAATGATCTAATCAAGAACAAAAAGAGGAACACAACTAAAAGATCTAGAAAAGCAAAGTTTACAACATCTTTTGTGCACTAACAACTTTGGAAACTCTCTGCAAAATCAGCTTCGGTCAGCATCAACAATAATATCTTGTATAGACAAAAGTCTATATGAAGGATTGTATGACGAGTTGAATGCCGATCCGAACAAAAAAACGAACGAGGCAAATAAACAACATTCTGAATGGAGTGCGGAATGAAACCGTAGCTTGTATAAATATTAATAAGTGTGCCAAGATATTTGAAATTTTGATTAAACAATGATGACAGGGATCAATCAAATGTCGATTTCACACATGGCCTCATTCTCTTATCCATCTTGCCTCCATCAAACGAATGGATTATGCATCATTGTGAATCATTGCATGACCGCCATTTGGTCTTACTTATCCTGTTGTACGACCTGCCACCATATTAATCGAATCATGATCTCCCTCGTGTAATCTGTTTTCATTACGTGAATTACATTCAACTTGTCCAAAGCTTGGCTTTGGACATGGTTGAATATATTATAAACCACACATATTCATTGAATTCACGCACTTCTACGCTGGCACTTAACTCAAGATCTTCGAATGATAGGTGCGATCTTTTATGCATGCTAAGTCCATGTCCACTGTAGTTCAAACATTCAAACGAACCTTAGTTTAAACTAATGATTGCGTGAATTCCGCCTCAGTCTGTTCGCTCTCCATCTTTTTGTTGAGCCGCATCCTCTGCAATTTCCTACACCTCTTGTATCCATTTGCATCCCCTCGTCCTCTGTCAACAATGCCGATTCGTTACGAGCCTGGCAGCTACCAGGACCTCCTCCGCATTTATGAGTTTAAAGCCTGTTGTGAAGTGTTTTTGCAGGCAGGTTGGGGTCCCTTTCTCCGCCTTCTCCAAGGCCACGACCACGAAATTTCACTACTGTTCGCTAAAGGTTTTGATGGCAAGACGACCAAAGTTGGCCATCTCACTTTCTCCGTGATAGAAGAATCCATCTCATTGGCCACCAAGCTTCCGAGGGAAGGTGCCTGATGGCACAAACATCTCTTCCTTCCACAGAAGGCTCACGAATTTTCCTTGAAGGTCGATTTTCAACACGTTGCTGGTACCAAAGGATTCCATAGGAAATGGGTCAAGCCGGAATACTTAGATCCTTTGACTGTCATCATCCATTTGATCACTTATGAGGGTAAGTTTACTGTTTTTAAAGTCTGCCATTTTAGATTGCTAGCACATTTTGTTAACAATCAGACCCTCAACTTCCCATTTTATTTCCTGAAAAGTTTGGAGAAGATGTCTAGCCAAGTTAGGAAGAATACTATTAATCCTTTTGGTAGCTTGTACCATCATTGTCTTATTAAAATTTTGATCATTCACCAGCTGGAAAAGAGAGGACAAACCTGGGATTGTTTTGTTTTTGAAATATTGAACCCTCATTTGATTGAGAAGTCTACTGTCAAACCCTCTCCCTCTCAAAAACATTATTTCCCATCTGGTAATGGTGAGCCTACCCAATCCTCTACACAAGCAGAACGAGACACTAAGCGTGTGCGATTTGATGAGGATCCCTCAGGTGATGTGCACCTTGTCCAGTCATCACCCTCTCCTGAACTTACCCTTGGTGACCCTACTTTGGAACCTCCACTCTTTTCAGTGCCCACTAAATCCACGAGCACATATTGTGACCAGTCCTTCGACCAGTCTGTCATTCAGACTGTCGTTCAGCCATCATGTTTAAACGTCCAGTCAGACGACCATACCCTTGAAACACCCCTCCTCACATTAGCTAACGTATCTGCTCGAATGAGTGAAGCCTCTGCTGCTGAAAGTTCTCCTGCACACAACAAAGACAAAATTCTTGAAGATCATACTGTTGAGTGTGAAACATTTTCAAAAGAGTTGAGTCCCCTAAAGAACCCTAAGCATCATGAAGACCAACCCATTTTGACTCAGTAGGAGATGGATAAGTTGACCCAAGTGATAGCACGGTTGACAAATAAGAATCAAAGCTATGTGGAAACAATTTCTGAGCTTCCTGAAGAAAACAAGGCACTGCGTACACAAGTAAAAAGCATTGAATGCTTGGTTAACGCCAAAACAACATCCCATACTGCCTTGTGGATGAGGTATAATTCCTTAAAGGACCAATTCAAGAAGCTCTAGGCCAAATTTATATCTTTATCATCCTAGTCGAATGCCGCTGCTACCATAGCTTGGCCTTCTTCCTAATTTCTCTTTGTTTTGCTCAGTGGGACCTAGCATATCTCCGGTTTGGGGGAATGTTGGTGTCCATTTTGTCACTATTTTTTATCATCGAATCTACTCTGAGTGGTGTCATTCTTATCATTTTTTGATATAATAAGTTATTCTTTCAGCCATTCAGTCCATCAAACAAACCAGGTATGCATGTATTTGTTCATCATATGAATTTTGATCAAATCTCGTTATATTATGATTTATTAATGATTAAAGTGACAATTCCAGACATGAATGCCATTTGGTTTTGATCTACAGGCTACGGTTTCTCAAACGATCTTCCATTCAGACTGCGTGTTTGTGTTTCTAATGTTCAACTGCATCCAGCCCATCATTCAGCATTGCGTTCAGCCCGTGGAATCACCAGTTGGCATATTCCTGGCCATTAAAGACAGAAAAAGACTCATGGGTTCGGTTAGCCACATAGTGGATATGGTTGGTGAGCTCTTGTTCTGGAAGATTCGCCTTCCTGCCTTCCAAGCTTGACAACACACTCTTCACCCACGTCAACACTCCAGCGTTCCCATTCTCACGTACACCTGCTCATGCTGATGCTCTAGAGGAGCCTCCTCCTCCCACTCTCAGTCCGCCAGCCCATGCTCTATCCACATTGACGCTCCAACAGCCCTCTCCTCCGTTCGTTCAGCTCGCCAGCATACACTCTGCCCACGGTTGAAGGAAACGAACGCGCAACTGTTCGCGTTAGGTAGGGTCGACGCCATGAAAGCAGGGTAGATGCTCTCTGCGTTGTCACACATCACAAAGCAGCCGTTTTAAAGTCATAAAAGCCTCTATTTTTAGAGAGGTCGACTATGTCTACCTTCTCTCCCATTGTAAACTTATAAATAGACGCTTTGTATAGAGAAACAAAGTTAGAGATGATCATCAAGGATGAGATAGCGTAGACAGAAGATAGTAGTTACTTTTGCATAGATATTGTGTAAATTTCACCAAGTTAATGGAAGTTTCATTTCGCTGATGCTCTGCTGTTAGTAACTAAGTGATTTAGTTTCCATCTCTGATTGCTGGGAAGGGCCCCTCATCAACCGGAGGTTTTGTTTATGTTTTATGTATTTTCTTTTCAACAAATAGTTAGTTTATTTTCCAGTAAATGTAATTAATTTTGTTTTCTTGTATATGTCATTTATTTCCTCTCTGTAATTTGTATTTCTCTGCTAAATTTAGTCCCTGTTTCCAGAATTAATAAATGGTCGACCAAAGCATAGTATTCATAGTTTGATTTTAGTCTTTCGTAATTAGATAGTTTGTTTTCTAGTTTTCTGCAATCAAATAGAACTTAATTAGTTTTTGTTTCAAGTTCTGTTAAATAGTTAGAATTAGTCTCATTAGTTTATGTTCTGTAGCTATAGGTTAATTTTCTCTCTCTCACCTCAGTCTTCCTTTAGTATAAATAGAAATAGTTCATCTTTCCAACAATAATTAGAATAGGTTGCTTCCTATTATCGTAGCTTCTCAACAAGTCTTCTCATTGACTTCTTTGCATTGTAGGTTCATGTGCATTCGCCAGCTGACGTTAAAATCATCAAAATTACTCCTTTTCCTTAGTTTAATTCGTTTTTCCTCCATTCGGACTGTCATTCGAACTGTCGTTCGGACAGTCATCTGGATCGTCATTCGAACCTTTACTCTTTCTGCACTGTTTTATGCTTATTTTGAATTCAGTTTCTTAGGTTCTTTAATGATAATATTTCTCTCTTCAAATTAGCTTCCTTAACCATAATCATGCCTTGCTTTATATTCTTTAAGAGTTTTTAATTCAGTTTTGTCACTATCCTTAATCTTATTCTCATTTTCCTTCACTTCGTTTTAACTGTTTTTCGAATTATGTCTTTTATAATTGATTTACTAATATGTCGTTGTTCCAGAATTTATCAGTTTTATTCTTAATCTAGTTTATTATATGTTCTTAAGATTTAGTTCATATTAGAGTTAACAATTTCATTCTCCAAGTTATCTAAATTTCAATAGTTTCTTTGTTAAGCATAGGATCGGTTTCTTGTTCGCTTAAATAATGAAGATGTTCATGAAATAGAATTTGGATCAGAAGTAAATATCTTTATCAAGTTTTCTACTTGCTTCCATATAACATATCTTTATCAAGTTTTCTACTTGCTTCCAAATTGAATCCAGAAATAAACATCTTTATCAAGTTTTCTACTTACTTCTAGATTTTCATTAGTTTTATTTCATTTTGTTTATGGATAGAAGATAGATCATAATGTTTAAAGTTAACTGTAATTGGACTCTTTGTAGTTTACATCTCTTTATTGAAATTAGGTTAGATTTACTTCCATTTTGTTTTGCTGTTACATTTGAAAGTCATTACGATTCATTCACTCCAGTTCTGATCACATTTGACATACAACATCAAGGAGAATGGAATTAGAATTAGATGCTTTAGTATAGTTTTGAAGTATTAATTGAATGCATAAGTAGTTATTGAATTCATTAATAGTTTGTAGTTTTGCTTTGAACTAATTTAGCTTTCTGTTTATGTAATTTTCTATTAAGTCACTTCATAGATAGGTCTTTAATTTCATTTACAGTTGTCTCTAATTTCTAGATTAGAATATGAAGAATTGATTAAATAGTTTGATTTTTAATAAGTAATTTCCATTGTTTAATCATAGAGTAGAGTAGTATGATTTAATACTATTATGATCTGTTAGTTCGTTTGTTATCTTTTTTCTGAAGTTTGACTCGGTTTTTCATTTTGAAAGATCTTTCAATCTTTTCTTTATTAAAATATTTCTAAGGTCTGACAAGCCGAAACTTAGGTGCCATTCTACCTTTGCATATACTTTGCCTCAACTCTAAGAATACCAACCCTGGTTGATAATTAAATATTTAGGTGTTTCTTTAAGACAACTCACACACCTCAATAGTCTGGCCATAACTCCTACCCATAAAAATCTGGTTAAACACCCCTCTTGGTGAGAAAAAATGACCTCCTCTCCATGGGGCACCTCTGCAGGCATGTTGGTACTGGTACAATCATAACACAAATCTCTCTCAAATGAAAGATTATTATTCTATCATCGTTTCTCTATCCTAAAGCTCATCTGAGGGTACCCAAGTTGCCTATTGTCTTCTCCATCTCAGTGTCAGGGATGATTTTAAGAAACCCCCCAAAATTTATATGTATAAAAAATGGGCGAATCTCCCCGATATATAGGAAAACTTGAAGGCGATTTTATCAATAATATAATATGTATATATAATTTTTTGGCGAATCTTTCATTTCATTATATAATGCTATAAAATTGTGGCGAATCTTTCACTAAATTATAAGATATTGTAAAATCTTGGCGAATATTTCACTTAATTATAAAAAATTGTAAAAACTTGGAGAATCATTCACTAGTTTATAAAATATAGTAAAATTTGGCAAATCTTTTGTCAATAAGACTCAAGCTTTTGATTATGTAGATTACTAAGGTAGTGCAACAAAATAAAATACACCGGAGCTCAACTCTCGACTCTCTCGACTCCTAGACTCTCGAATGAACAAGTGTATGAAGGAGGAGAGGATGGATTTATTTATACATTTCACAAGCAGTATTTGATCACTCACAACTAGAAGGTGTCGACGAAACATGACTGCACTAACTAGATTCAGGACAAGTATGGACTCTACTTGTTATCTCGTCCCTTAATGGTCCAATGGATATGTGGGGTCATGAATCTTGACATGCCAACAAATTGATAGAATTAAGTGAATATCCTAGTAGTGGGCCACTTCCTTTATATAGAGAGATAGTTATTGGACCAATTCCAAGCTTCCAAGCAATCTTCTCACCAAAATTTCTTCTCTTTGGTGTCGAATGGTAGGAGAGTTGCATATTTGTTAGTGAATACTTAAAATGGATCAATCCACACAAATTTTCCTCGACAAGTGATAACCTCGCCCATCATTGTTTTAAAATGTCCCAACACCATAAAAGCATCCATAAATTGATAAATGACAACCCCATGCACTTCTAAATTCACCCAGTGATGAGAATAATGCCCCATGCACTTCTAAATTCATCCAGTGATGAGAAACGTGCCCCAGACACTTCAATACTTGCCCCGGACACTTAAATTCTCCCAAAGATGATAAAAATGCCCTAAGCACTTCAATATTTTCCCGGGCACTTCTAAATTCTCCCAAGGATGATAAAACTCCCCATGCACTTCAATAATTTCCCCAAGCACTTCAAAATTGCCCCCAGGCACTTCAATACTTGCCCCATGCACTTCTAAATTGACCCAATGACGATAGAAACACCCCATGCACTTCAATACTTGCCTCAGCCATTTCAAAATTCTCCCAACGATGATAAAAACGCCCAAACACTTCAATATTTTTCCCAGGCACTTCAAAATTCTTGTAACAAAGATAAAAACGTCCCCATCCACTTCCATATTTGCGCAGGCACTTCATTACTTTCCCTAGACACTTCAAAATTTGTCCAATGATGATAAAGATTCCCTAGGCACTTCAATACTTGCCCTAGGTAAGGTAGAAAAACACCCGACAATGATATAATCACCCAGGCAATCACAAAAATGCCCTGGTACACACAAATTTTCCTCGGCATGTGATAACTTTGGCCATCACTGTTTTAAAACGTCCCAACACTATAAATGCATCCTTACATTGATAAACAACAATCCCATGCACTTCTAAATTCACCAAGTGATGAGAAAAATGCCCCATGCACTTCAAAATTCACCCACTTATAAGAAAAACACCCCATGCACTTCAAAATTCACCCATTGACAAGAAAAATGCCCCAGGCACTTCAATACTTGCCCCGGGCACTTCAAAATTCTCCCAAGGATGATAAAAATGCCCTGAGCACTTCATTATTTTCCCCAAAGCACTTCAAAATTGCCCCCAGGCACTTCAAAATTCTCTGAAAGATGATAAAAATGCCCTAAGCACTTCAATATTTTCCCCAAGCACTTCAAAACTGCCCCCAGGCACTTCAATACTTGCTCCATGCACTTCTAAATTGACCCAATGATGATAGAAACATCCCATGCACTTCAATACTTGCCTCGACCACTTCAAAATTCTCCCAACGATGATAAAAACGCCCATACACTTCAATATTTCCCCAGGCACTTGAAAATTCTCGCAACGAAGATAAAAACGCCCCCGTCCACTTCCATGTTTTCCCAGGCACTTCATTACATGCCTTAGACAGTTCAAAATTCATCCAATGATGATAAAAATGCCCTAGGCACTTCAATACTTGCCCCAGGAAAGGGAGAAAAACGCCCGACAATGATATAATCACCCAGGCAATCACAAAAATGCCCTAGTACACACAAATTTGCCTTGGCATGTGATAACTTTGGCCATCACTGTTTTAAAACGTGATGGCTACAATGTTGTGTCGCAAACATATAATCATTGCAACATTGAGTTGCAAATTCCACAACTTTGGGTTGTAGGTCATCAATTCCCACAATTGTATGTTGCATGGGTTCTACTTCATGCAATTTTGGGTTTTCCACCTATAAATTTGTGCACTTCGTAGGTTATAATTCTTTTCTACCACGACCTATAATTGCATGACCATCACTTGTGCTATATGATGGACTCTCTATTGACTACATTTTGCACATAGACCCCCATTGGAAATAAAATTTTATAAAATCTCAAGTTCAAAACTTTAGTGTTAGCACCAAGAAAAGTTAATATTCAAGGTATCTTTGTGGCTCACAAAGCATTTGGAAACCCTACGAAACCATCAAGCACATTTGAGTTGGTGGGGGAATTCCTTTCAAATTAGCATTTCTTTGAATGACCACTACATTTGGTGGTTTCCCTTGGTTCTCTTTGAAGGAAAAGCTCTCACTGGATCCCCTTAGTTTTCACCAAAGCAACTTTTTCAAAAGTGCATTATGCAATCCAATGACCTTTTATGATGGCAATTCCCATCACTAGAAGACTCGAGCATCTCTAAATGTTGAATTTTGGCTCTTTATCACTTTAGATTGTTAGAGATTTCATTGCAAAAGGGTCATTTCTAAAAAAAGGTGTCCCAATGCATTAGCATGGTGGAAACATTGGAAGTGAAATCCCTTCATGGAGTATAAACCAAACATAGGGTTAGCAATGGCTCGATTCTAAGCCTAGGGTAGATGCCAAGATTAACAAGCTTTGGTGACTTCGCTCTAAGCAATCTGCATGGCTCTTGCCACACTCAACAAGCTTTGGAGACTTCGCTCTAAGCAATCTACATGTCTCTTTCAACTTCACTCCGTATGCAAATCTTTCATTGAGCCTAAAAACATTGATTTTTTCCGCTTTGACTCTAGACAACCTTCCTCTTTCCTGAAAACTAAAATATCTGAGATTTCCACAGCATGAGTGCCCCATTTGTTACAAACATGAGAATGTTAAAGCATCGTTTTTGGTAACTATACATTTTCTAATGCAATGTGGGAATCGATTGCAACCTTGTGTGATCAATACCTTACAAGCTCTGTTACTTAGAACATCATTATCATCATTATTCCTATGGGACAATGAATGTATTTTTAAATACACATTTCATTCATTTCACCAACTATGATGAGATCTGATATGTTTAAATCTATGCTCACAAATCCAGGTCCATGCTAAGAAGGTGGAGGTGCCAATGACACATCTATTGCAACGGATTTCTAGGGGAAGACCACATGCACTTATGAAACAAATCCCCTAGAAGTGCATTCTCTTGTTGACTCTACACATTCAGATAGGTCTAGTAGCTCAACCTAAGGACAAGGAAGGAAGGAAAAGCATATATCACATGTTTCAACAAGATCAATAAATAGTTTGCCATTAATCCACTCCACAATGAGTAAGAAAATAATTTAAAAGCATCCACAAACCTTGAAGGCAATACATATAACTGGTTCATGCGATGGACATGAAAAACTAATGGTATCTATCTAGGCAGAGCAAAATATTCCAAGGTATATCCTTGGCATACAGGAACCACAAAAATATTCATGTAAGGATTTCTTCAGCTTATGAGAAATATGATGATCTAGTTGTTGTCATCAATGGTCATTTTTATAGTCTATTGGGTTCTCTAGGAGCTGGTGACTGTGCTTCATTAGTCATGTGTGGCACCCTTGTTGGAAGTGTTACTTCTTATTATTGATTCTGACCGGGTGCCACCTCATCTAATTGTTTTTCTTTTAAGTGGTGTGAAAGAGCTTTTTTCTGTTGGCATCTCGTGGATTTATAAAGACACATAAATGGAGTGAAACAATTGGAGCTTTTATCAATGTGGAAGCATCTAGCACAGGAAGAGTTGATTTCATTTGTCAATTTGGTCCTGGATCATGGACTTCTTTGGTCTAGACCAAGTCAACAATTTATCCTATGTCACACAGTGCAGCACAGGATATTTCTACACTGATTCTCCAAATATTTGCTTAGGACTATGGGGACACCCCAGGATTTGATATTATATACATCATTGTAGGCTATTTCTATCGCACTGGATATGACAGACTGGATAATACTCTACTGGGAAGCATACAAGATTGAACGAGATATCATGTCCATGTCAGTGCTCAGGAAACTAGAATAAAAGATATAAATATTCTATTAGAGTGCTTATTATCTATGGAAGAAGAAATGGCATCCTTAAATGAACTCCTAAGAGGTTGTAGTTTCAGATCTGGAGGAGATAGGGTATGTACACCTCCGTAGACTTACAGCTATGGAGGTGCACAAAGAGATATGGTGTCACTCAAGATGCAAATCATTTTTTAAAGTGCAAAGAGGAAAGGTTTGTACCAAGAAGGCTAAATAACTAATAATGGGGCCAGTCTTGTTGGATTTTCTAAATACAAATAAGTAATAGCATCTGAACAATACCAAATGTTGAAGATAGATAATAAAATATTCACGTTCCTCGTGAATTCTTTGCTTTTGTTTGACCTTTGAATCTTTCAAAAGGGTAATGACTTCTAGGAGTACAAAAAGTCAAATGAAAATGTGAGAAGATTACATGCCAGCCCAAGTTAGCTTGACATAGCCTGTATAGTATAATTGCTATGAGGATTTTCAATAGTCAGTGATCCACCCAAAAGAAAATTTGACCACTGGATAACCAAAAAAAGTAGCTCTCCATGCTTATGAACCGCCTTATACACATGGTTTTCTAGAATCATTGGTATTGTCACAAGCAGTAGTGTTGGAAAATATAAGAGAGTAGTTGGGACAACTAAATTTGACAAAAGCTAAGAAAAGTTCAAATCAAGCCTAGCCAATTTATTACTTAATAATCAAAAGCATCCATCTCTCTTAGCTTATAATTGTAACACACGAATAAGTCAATCTCATGTTGCAACCCAAAAGAAGAGTAATGCACAACAATGGAGCTAATTGAACTAAACATGGATGGAATGTGTATTAGTTACATTCCAGCCAAAGAGTAACTAAGTTCCCAACCTATGATTAAGTAGTAACTAGCAAGGGAATCTTATTATTGTAACATTGAAATATATCACCATGCTTCCAATTCTGTTGTTGATAGATAAATGAGACATAGTATGGTGTTTTAAGATTTAGCAAAAGGGCATATGATCCATATCCATGCCCTATCTTGGGGGAGGCATTCTTAATAGCTGATTGTTTGTTGGTTTGGTGGAGGTAGTGATTTACCAATTTAGTGCATGATATTATGAATATGATAAGTTGCCAACATAAGCACTTTTGTGGAATATGTTATTGTTTCCTTCACGGATCATCAATGAAAATACCATTTTTGGGATTTGTGCTCTAGTAATATGATGAGCTACTTCATTAGATTGCATAGAGTAAAATGGGGCACAATAGTGAGCATATAATTCCAACATAACAAATAAATTCAATCTACATGATGGAGATTGACCAAGAAAGGTGGAATCATCCAACAAAACAAAGATTCAATTTGGAAGGGTTAAAACCAATTTATAGAGGGGAGAAGGGTAGAAACTAAATTTATTTGATCATAAGGTGGTATTATTTTTCTAAGAACAGAGTTTCATGGTCATTGTTTAGATATGGAGTAATGGCTTTGTTCTTTCTCTAGAAAAATAATGTGCATTATGGAAAATCAAATAGCTTGGACGATAAATCAGAGGTTCTGAATTGGACAAGAAAACAGAGCTATTGATGCACATTGATATAAGTAATGGAATCCATTTGAATATTACACATCCCATAATGTATCCATACATAATGTTTTATCAACAATTTCAAAGACTAACATCAAAGTGAACATACCAGTAAATCCTGATTTGAAATATTAGTTATCAGAGTTGATGGACTTTCATCAATTAGAGCAAATCTAGTTGTTCCTACAGTGCCTATTATCAACATGCCTGCCAATGCACAAATGAAGCGCCCTTTACTGTTGATCAAGCAAATACTAGCCAAACTAGGAATATAGTTCAAATTATACCAATGACAACAATACTCCAAAAGATATGTGTCTAAAAAAAATGCTTGTAAGGCAAAATGTCTAGAAACTCTACAATGATGCCCTTGTTTTCCCACTTCTGTATGTTTTCAGTTTGCTGCTAATCGTTTTTGTTATAAATATAAGCAGTCAAATGACATATCAACCTTAATTAACAATGCAAAATCAAGAATATTTTTAATGGACATGATTCTCTTCCTAGAGATGTTTTTCTTTTCACCATTTTGTTTTTTCTTCATCTCAAGTTAGGGACCCTGCTAGTATGAGGGATACAAGGTTGGGATGTAAAGATGATAATTTTAAAGTAATTGCTAGAAATGGGGACTACAGGAGTTCAAGGGATCATTCAAAGTACCACTTTTAATATTTTGGACCCTTCTCTAAGAAATCTAGGGATGAGTGTAAACAACCTTCCTTAAGACCAAACAGGGCTGCACTAGAGGAGTCAAGAGGGACAATAGTGCAATCTGACAGAAATGTTGGAAAGTATGAATGAAAACTTGAATAAGCACAATGTAACACAACAGAATAGATCTACATAAATATGTACAATGTGATAGAACAAAATTCCATGGGGATCATGCCACTCGCATCAATTTTATCTTGATTTAAATTAAAAACTGTTGGGACAACACCAGATTTCAGCTTCATATCTCTTGGTGTAGCAGACATAATTTTAACAGATCTGTGTCTTTTATTATATTTGGAATCCATGTGTTGTTGCTCAGATTTCTATCGCTGAGGTATACCAACATTGGTTAGTGCAAACTACCAGTCTTGCTTTTGTTTTCTGCTATCTAACATTTGTTGAGACCATGGATTTTTACTGACAGCTTCTGCACTGGTCTTTGTGTCACATATCAAAACCATCATGGATATAATCCATTTCCCTACAAAGCTGAAACAAAATAACATTTTCACATAAGAAGAATCCCACTAACAATGGACTAACTAGTGTGCCAAAGCAAAAGATCATTTACTGACCTGATAAGTATAGAGATTTGTATAAATGAGAGGCATCTGGTGATTTGTCCTACCACAATTCATTTCAACTCTGTAAATAGTCTCTGGCACATATTCTAACACCATATTCAGATGCAATTCATCCCTTTTGGTGGTAGAAAAGAAATAGTGCTTCAAGGAAACCACATTTGGATGGTCTAGAAAATGAATCCTTTGCAACTCTTTATTTTTGTACCATTTATCTTGTAACACTTTTCTGATAGACACACTCTTTCTTGTCTCCAGGAATTTATCCTGGTTAACAACCACAATAACTTCAATGTATATCCATTACTTGTTGGTTTTCACTTTTCAATGGAAAAAACCCTAACTCTCAACCCCCAAAACATAGTCTATGAATGAAGTAACATGACTAAGTAATTGATAGAAGTATGGAATTATAGAAACCCAAGTAAATAAATAAATGATACAAACACACAACAGAAGTATGATAAAGAGAAAGAATGTGTTTCTTCAAATCTGTGCTTTTTTGTATTAGCCAAAAGCATAGACAATTAGAGTCCGGTCAAAACATACCCCCTTAATTCAGAAGCCACATCTTCAGAATCTGTGCAAAGGTTTCTAATTTATATTCAATAAGTTGAGATCAATCTCACTACTAAACTTGAAACTTGTTTGGACCAGACATTTGTGAGTTGCTAAGAAGCTTAGACAATAGGGTAGAGATTAATATGTGGAGTATTTCAAAGGGATCAAAGGGATTATAGATTCTAGCTAAGAAATCAATAGGAGCCGAATTATTTATAATAAATAAGAAATAATTTCTAAGTACAGTTTGAAGAGATACAAGTTAGCACCTGTACAGAGGCACTTGTTGTAATCAAGTCCTTAAACTTCTTCATTACAATATGCTTGGTCTTATGTCAAACACTCTGCTACCCCTCTTCCTCTACACTCGCAATCAATAGTAGCAAAATTTATTTGAACTTTTAGCAATGGGGGCACAGTCATACATAACCCAATTTGTATTATCGTGTTCTAAAATGAAGATAACATAAATTTGGTGTAGTGATTCATGGGTGGCAATCACTGACCACAGATCAAAATCCTAATCCTAGGGATCTAGATTCTAGTTAAGTTAAACAGATAAGATACATCCCAATGCCATGGATGTACTTGGCAAGCATGAGCCTAGGCCTGTATCATTCTCGACAGCTTAGACTTGCTGCATTTACTTCATAAAGGAGACTAATAGGTCTCAAGAGTCAAACACAACAATGGAAACAATCTGAATATATGAAAGGCTGCAAACAACAGGTAGTGATCATCCTCAGGACGTGTCCAATGATGCCAACATTACAAGCACCCTTGTCCAAGATGATATGGACTTCTAAAAGGTTGGAAACTGTTGGATAAAGGATACCACTTGCTGCTGATATGAGGTGCAAGTACAAGTGCTGATAGTGGCTCCTACTCAAGGATGGTATTCTCTCATGGGATGCTAAGAATCCCAAAACTCCACATGTTGCAATAAAAAAACAACTTGCAAAAATTGAAACTGAACTTGACTCTGACCTTTTGACTCTTTTTCAATTCATAATAGCAGAAATTAGAGGCATCTTTAAGACACAAATACCCTAGGTAACCGTACAAGACCAACATATTATGCCTCTACAATTCTTGAATACCACCCACGACACAATTTTTTACCTTACAAATAACTTTAAGCAAAAATTCAGACTCTAATTTATGTTTACATCATGAAAATATCATTATCTAATTCTTTTTGAACTTGACTTAAATGCTCTGTGAGCCGAACAAAAAGTTCGCTCACACACAAATTACCAAAATATTTGGAATATTGAATAAGCCATGAGTAAAATATTTGAATAAGAGATAAGAACCTAAGTGTCAACAGATTTTCTAACTCTTCTTGTTCATATATATTTAGGTAGTTGTCACTTGTAACATACATGAATAGAACCTAAGTGTCACATACAAGAATAGAACCTAAGTGTGTGTGAAAATGAGTGTGATAAAATGCTTCTTCACAGTATTAGCATGCATTCTTTGAAACCTGGAGTGCATTATTCTAACATTTCTGGCGTGCATCTTTTGAGCTATATCCTCACCCTTCTTCCTGCTCTGTCATCTCATCTTAGTTGCCATCAATGACAACCTATCTGACTTATATATTGACATCAATGCCAACCTAAACATCTGCCATATTGCCAACAACAAAAACTTAAGTTGTGTGGTAGATAAGATGGAAACAAGACCAATTCAACCATGATAGCACATGCAAGTTTTATTGGCATGATGAAATTCAAATGAGACCCAAGAATCAGATAATAGATTAGACTTACTTCTCGGATATTGTTGTCCAAGAACCTAAACATCTCATCTGGTTCACTGTGGTTGTGAGCCACATCAGTCCGCATTTATTCCACTGACCAGACTTGAATCTTCTGCAATCAAATTTGTTAGTGCTCAAATCCTTACCCGAGGAACTTTGTAGATTCTGATAGGCTGCAAAATAGAGTTAGCTACAAAACTAGCTCTGATACCATGTTGATTTTTATAAAGTTAGGTTTTGATAAAATAAAGAACAACTGCCCTTTATGAAGCTGTGTTGAGCATGTGGCCTGTCCATTCTGACATTTTGGGAATTCATGCCTTATAATGATGATTTTTTTCTCGCAGGTCTATCTGGATGATTTGATTGCTCTAGTATCTTGGACTTGTTCCAGGTGCAATGGTTTTACAGAGGCATGTCCAACAGAACATTAGCTTCTTTTTCATTTATTTCGTTTTCTTGTCAAGATGTACAATCATGACTTTTTAATGATACAATATCTGAGAATTATTATTTTTGAATGATATGCTTAACAGTTTAAGCTAAAACAATAACTTTGATAGATCATAACACTAACATTAGTCCCAAATATACAACAGGGTTTTCAGGTGGTAGAGCTTATAGTTGATGTGCAGCACTGCCTTCAGGTACTTTTCCATTTTTTATATGAACAGTTTTGGTCTTGCAAAGTTCCATTTTTATTTGCATGTAAACACAGAAGGATTTAATAGAATGGTTCTCATTATCAATGTGGATTGTCACAAAGTTTTCTTAGCTTGATTTGGATAACAAACATCACTAATATCTACTGTTATGGTCATTATTTTTATGATTGATATGACATAGATAAAGAAATACACATGGGAGTTTTAGACATGAAAAGGGTAGAGGCCTACCCTAGTTCGACATAAAAGTAAAAGGAATACAAATTAGAGCCCACTATATTGGCTCATAGTTGGAGATAGATTGTCAAAGAAAATCTTCATGACCTTGTCTACTAAGTATGCCTCTGAGCAAAAAATTGCCCTTCAAATAGACACAAGATGAGTAACGATGGAGCTAAAAACTGCTCAAGACTTCTAAACCATTATAATATGGATTTTCAAGCCCAAAAGACAATTGATGAACACAAGGAAGCAATGCAATATGCCAAGATGTGGTGGGAAGAATGATGCCAAGAAAATAAAATCCCATGCAAGAGAGTCAACGTGACAAACCACTTTCCCTCTATGAGATTATAATAGCTCTAAAAACAATGGACGTAACAACTTGGCAAAATTAGATGGTTTCTATGTGATTTCTATACAGTCACAGGAAGTTTAAACGGGTCAATGTATTTAAATTTTAACAGGAGGCCTTGATATTTGAGTCACTAGGATAGATTTATTCAAGGAGATATTAAGTTATCTGTAAAGGAGGAATCTTGAGATTAATTTGCATTAGCATCCCATCATATTACGTAATATCTCATACAAGATTTTGGCCAAGGAGCTAGCAATGAGAGCTCAACACATTTCACCTTAAATTTTGAGGATTGATTAGACTAGATTCATCTAGTGAATTCATGTACATCCTCAATAATACAATAACAGTCTTGTCGGGCATTTAATGGGCTTAAGCTGTTTGCCAACTCTAAAAGAACTGAGAAGGGAGAAACTCTAAGAGAACCCCTGAATTCAATAGAAATTCTTAACAAGATTTCCAACACCAAAATCAAAGGAAAAAAGCTATAGCATTACAGACAAAGCTAGTTGAAGAATCTTGATTAACTGTCTACCTTTCAAGTTTCAATAGTCTTGGATTGAGCCAAAGCATATAACCTTCGCAGTTCCTTTGGCATCATGACATCATTTTCTGGCCTATGGCAATACGTGGTCCAAAGGATTGAGAAGATAATTCATATTAAACCATGAATCTGATTTTATTAGCTGCTAAATTCAAAACTATACGAAATTGTTAGTAGCTATGCATGTTTATTGCTCAATGTGCTGATGGAACAGAATCATCCCTACAATCAACTCAATTGCTTAATACTCTTCTATGGGCCAGAGTTGAGCGTAAATGGGATTTAATTATTTCATTGGCTTGAATGGGGGACTCATTGTTTCAACAAAGGATGAATGGCCTCAACATCATTAATGTCAAGCTTTAGGGTGTAGCACTTTATTCCAAGTGGATTATCAAAGCCCTAGAGGGAAATCAAGCAGGGAAAGTGCTAATTAGAAGCAATGTTATGGAAGGAATGCCATAGGGCAAGCTGGCATCAAAAGGCCTATAATTCCATGATCTTTTAGTTACACCAATGCCTATCATCGTTGAGGATCCTTTGTATTCCAAAGCAATCAGAAGACCCAGGAGACCTGCAATGGGTATATTGTGCCTTAATGCGTTAAGTCTTGGTATTCAAACTATAAAGGGCCTATATGATACTGCGAAGAGGGAATGTCTTCTGAAGGACATTGAGCAAAAATTTAAGCTCTTTAATATTGTGATATGATTTTCATAGAAAAAGTAAAGGAGAATGTACTCAACAACCTAGGCTTAAAGCTTGGTGTAACTCAAGCAGTCAAATTTTGGAAGGAATGGACCTGAACTTTTAAGCCTTTCTCAAGCTTCCCCCCTTTGATACTTATAGATGCTTGTCAAATAAACTCTCATAGAAAACAAGTTTAAAAGATATTGGAGACTAGGCTCAAAGTAGTCGACATGATGGTTTTGATTAAGTAAAATATTGAATGCATTTGCAGATTCAAAGAAGGGTTTCTTTACACGTTATTTGATTCACAAGACCTAGTAACGGGCCCTCCAACTAGATAAGATGGGAATAAGCCTCATGTCCCCTTTGTACCTGAGAAGAGTAATTTCTGAACTTGTTTTAGAACCACCTGCATGCTAGGGCACTTTGGAAATGGATATCAAATTTTACAGATCCATACTGCATGCTACCAACATCTAGGCGTTGTTGGTGGATTGATCAATAATTTTGAGTTTCAATTTATATGGCAGTATTTCAGAATTGAAACACTCTATTTGGAAGGAATCAACTATGTCATTGTAGCTAAATTGACTACTTGACACTTGTCCACTATATTGTACTTTTTACATCCAAAACTAAGCTGAAAAGGTGGCAAAAAAATTAGACCACTCAAGGAATTTTTAATAGGTCGTTGAGGTCATGCACCATGCACAACTAGTCAGGTCCTTCTAGATGAGGGGGCCTTCGAAAGTGGGCAACTTATTTGTAGTTTCTCTTGATAAAGGTAGATGAGGCATTCTGCTACTCCAAATTCCTTTAGGGTTGAGCTAGGCCAAAAGAGGGATGGCACCAACCTCCACCGCATTTCAACAAGTGCCTAACTTTAAATGTGGCTATGTCGGAGATTGAGAAATTAGAGGATGTTGATTTGAGGGTGGCTGAGGCACAACAATATAAGAGCTACTGGCCAAGGATGGATGGGGTGACACTGACAAGCATCAACAAGATCTGCTGACAAGTGATTCAACAATCTCTGCTCCTCCATGGATCCGTTGTTCCATGCATCCACTGCCACCAGTTTTCTGTATTGTTCTGTATTGTGTACTCTCTGGCAGGATTAAAGGTCGTTAATTTTGTCTTTCAAACAATTGCTTTCAGGAAATTTGAGGACATGTGAAATAGTAGTGCCAATTTTATTCTTCAGTTGTTCATGATTGGCACAATTTTGTAATTATCTCTACCCTAACAGGTATATGTGGCTAGTATGCTTGAGGATTGCCTTTTCTGCAGTTCTGCTCATTGCACTCCAGGTGAAAGAGATGTGTTACATCCATGAGTGGGTAACTAGAATGAAAAAAAGTTGAGGTCCAACGCCTAATGTAAAAGAGAAAATAGAAACAAACCAACCATTCGTTAATTTACACCATAAAAAAAAAACCTTGCTAAAATAGATCCATCTCGAATATATGGGATTACCCCTCAATGAATTCCTGTTCCATTATTTTTTTAACTATAATGGCAATGAGCACATTCATGCTCCCCTTCAGACATGGAATTATAAAAGAATGCTTATGTACAAAACTGTTCATAGAATATTATCAAGTCTTAAGAGGACAAACATATCACTCTTCACAGCCCTCCTATGATGGCTAATAAACATTATAATAAATGTAACATCCCTATTAGTTCTAAGAAATCGAAAACAAAACTAACCTCTTAGCCTGAGTGAAGACTGTAAACCCCAAGAAGCTTTGAACAACTGCAAAAGCCACTGTCAAAAACTCCAGCTTTGCCGAATGTAGAGATCTAATGATTTTTCTTGTGGTTTTTACTGGCTCTTGGCCCCCTTATATAGGGACTTCGACATGTTGGAACCTTCATCTCATTTATGGAGTATGGACCAATTCAAGGTTAAAATAATCTTTACCCAACAAAATTTGGTGGTTGAAACCTCAATTCAAACCCCCATTAACCAAAATCGACGGGAGTTGGGGCGATTCGAAATTTTGAAATGAGATTGTCATAAAAACCTCAACGCCGGGCCGCCATTGCCGAAAACGTGGGGCGAGCCAGCTGCTCGTGGGCGTCATCATGGGCGAAGTTCGAACCATTCAACCAAGTTACCATTACCAATCGTGGCCTCGGCCCTCCATTAGACCATTAACCAAATAATAAATTGCTGGGCCGCTGGCTGGGCGAACCAACTGTTCGCGGCCTCCATTACCAGAAAATGGTGGGCGAACCAACTGTATGCAGCCTCCATTACCCTATATGGTGGGCGAACCAGCTCTTCCAAGCCTCCATTACCCGAAATTCTGGGCGAATTCACCATTTTGGGATTCTTTTACTTGGCTATATTGATTTTTCCAATTTCGCGACCTTGGCTATTCGATTTCCTTTGACTATGGGTTAAATAAATATGGGGCTAATATGTTAAATTTAAAAAAACTCATTTCATATTAAAAATTCGCCCAGGGTTTCTTGGTAACCCCTATAATTTCGCCCATGGGCTATAATTTGCCCCTAAAATTTTCCCTGCTCAGCGTTATTAGTTTTGAGGGTTTGGTTCAGGCCAAATAGGCTCTCAACTCGGATCAGATCTCAAGAGGGCCGATGGCAGGTTTTTTAAGCCCTTAGAGGGCTCAACATTGATCATAGTGAGGTTGCGGCAGGTAGAATCAACCCTTAAAGGGCTCAACGCAGAACTCAAGAAGCTTATAGAGGGATCGGGGCAAGCAATTGTTGGCATCCGTGGGAATTAGAGGGTTCAGATCAGGTTCTAGTGGGCAACCACTGCTTGATTAAGGCCTTAGAAGGACTGATAAGGTCAACGTAGGCTATATAAAGCTAACAATAGGCTGGTTAGGGCTTGGATTAGGTGATAGTGGGTAGCATCAGAACACAAGAGGGTAGTGGCACACTTGAAAGGCCTTTGGAGGCCTCACATTCCATTGGATATAGCGCTAGAAGGGTTGTGTTAGCAGCAGTAATTTTTTTAGGGTTGATGTCATCATTTGAAGGGTCTAGAAGGGCCTACATCAATAGGGAAGTTCTTTACATAGTCATATCTGGCCTTCTCCTATCAGACCGAGGCCTCAAATAAGTAGATGAGGCCTATAATTGGGCCCCACAGTGCTCACATCAACAGACAATGAATTTATATCAATAGACACAGATTTATATCAACAGTCAAAGAATGTATACTATTCTTGCTTGGGTGATGAGCTACATGAGGTAGGTTTCATCTATAGAATTTGTACCAAGATGATTTGCTTCAATTATGCTTTTGAGGGTGGTCTCACATGATGGAGAGAGAGTAGCATTTGAAGCAGTGCTGGCTTCTTCAGCTTGATATGAAAAGATATGTACTTAGTATCTCTTTTTATATTCACCCTTATGTGTGAGAAGGGTTTGATGTTCATGGTCACTTGATGTATACTTGTTCTTCTATTAATGAATCTATCATAAGAAAGGTTGATGGGTTTTTCCCTCAAGGGGAGAGAGGGTTTTTCCAGGATAAAAATCATGGTGTCTATTATGCATGACTATTTATGTGATGTGATGTTTTTTGCTGCATTTATCCTTATTGTTATAACTAGTTAGAGTAATACTGCTCATATGTGTTTAATGAAGTTGATACATTCATGTGTAATTATGATATGATGGATGAAATTTTGAAAATGTGCACACATAATTACCTGCTTATGAAAGTAGTCAAATATTTAACATATTTATCATTTCCTAGGGTGAATTTTCTTTTCATGTAGTGTTTTTATCAGTGGTTGGGAATTTTGAACATTGTCGGAACAACTATATTTTTATTGGGCGATCCCTTTCATTGTTGTCTGCACATAAGTTGTATTAGCCTTGCTAGAGACCATATGCCCTTGCTGAGATATACTTGAAGTTGAACGATGGCCATACAAGCCATATGCACAGTGTTGGGATGGCTCCTATGCATTGGGGTTGTGTGATTCTTTGATGGGCGTGAGTACTTGTAGTTGGGTGTGTGAGGAGAATTTCTTGTAGCAATTGATATGAAATCATAAATTATCATAAAGAATTGACTAGTCAATAAAGGAGGTCAAATTAACAGGCTAGAGGAGTTGTCATTTTTGCTAATGAAGAGATCATTTTTCCGAACTGAATCAGTCTTTTAATGCATTTTAAGAAATCGCTTTGCCAAAATGAATATTGGGATAAGACAAATTGACAATGTGAAGAATGCTTTAGCTGCATGCTGTCAAACATTTATTTATTGTGCTATCATAATCTAAATTGTACAACATTTTATGTCAGTCCCAACATTTTGCAAAGAGTGGATTCATATTGTTATATGCTAGTGGGAAGAGTAATTGGATTTCCAATGAATGGCTAAGAACACCCTTATCAGTTGAGTCACTCTCATGCTAGTTGTGCTATTGGTAAACATCAACATCCCTTCATTCTCACACTAGTGGTTAACCTCTATATACATGAAGTAAGCAATCACTGTTGTTGGCCATTCACACCACACGCAAGCAAGCCATTGTTTTTGTGATTAAACCATAACACATGCCACCTCACCAAATCCTGATCAGAGTTGCAGTGTAGTTACACCGAAGATGGAGACATCAGTGATAGTGGAGTTTGCCAAGTATTGGTTTTTATTTTCCTGATTACTATTTCATTGTTAGCTAGTTCTTGTGTGCATGTTAGAGTAGCACCAATCCATACCTCCAATCCTAAAGCGTGTTGTTGGGTGGCTTGTAGTTAGAACTACATAAAAAAGAGATCTCTTCATCGAAGAGAACAAAGACCCTTGTATAAGACCCATTGAAGAGTTCCTTACTAATCATTGTGAGATCCCCACAGAGTTGGCCTACAACATAAGTCAATGGTTACGAAAAACAAGGAACTGGATTCTCCATATTAGCATTATAGGTTGTACTCAACACATTATGAAGTACATAGTCTTGGTAGCCACCTTCGAAGACAGAGCACTCGATAAGAGAGCAAGCACAAAACCATGGCTTGTGTTAGCATGACCATCAATTGCTCGTGAGCCTACCTAGTGTGAACCACACATACACCAAATAATGTTATTGATTGTTAGTTGTGTGGTAGTTTCTTGTTGTGTAGGCTAGACCTGTCAAAACCCTAAAATTTCCAAAAAATTTAAAATTTTTAAGGTAGCAATAAATGTTATTAGATGCATTCCTTGATCTGTTTGTGTTAATTAAATGATCATAAATATGTTTGAATTGATCTGTTAATGTACTTAAATGTTATTATGGTTATCTCTTTCCTGTTAATGGTTGTTTATTTGTGTCGTAACCTCCAGGGGAACTTGCCATAGCAGGCTGGGCTTACTTAGCTTACGAGCTAATGCATCAAACTGTTTTCCTCTTTACAGATCTACAGGTAAGGTGCGGTCGCGACAATTATATCTATAACGCGTTATAATCCAATTAGCTGTACCAAAAATTATTCGAATAAAAGGTCTTTGCTCACTCAGTTTTCAGGTGTTTGAAGGTAGCATTCTGCATACAAACTTCTCTATTCTTTCTATTATTGAATTTGAAACCTCTAGCGATGATGATGGCTGTATTTCTGAAGTATCCAAGAATTAAACAACTCTGTGGAATAATTGCCATTGATGATGTTACTGTACTGCAGGTGCGCCTCATATTTAGCATAGTAAAATAATTCTCTTACTTGTTGTCAGCATTAATTAGATATTCTATCATTTACGAGTCTCCTTCTAATCATCTCAGGCTTGTATAAGTTGAACAAATTATTTTTATATCAATGATTCTAAATTTATAAGCTTATCCGGAGTGATTTGTTTAAATGTTTATAAGGAATCTGAAGTAGTTGAATACTTGTTATGATAATTTGGAATTGTCGTAATAGGTTTTTATCAACCAAAAAGGCGCTTGCATTGCACCCCTATCTTTATTAACTTTTCTAAAGCATTTAATAACTCTTCTTTATTTTTAGAATACTCCATGACTGGGTTTTTAAAATGATGTTTATAATTTCAGTTATGATCAAATCATGCATTTCCAACTATCAATATCACCAAGCAATAATTCATATTACTCTTGCTATGATTTTATTTGGCATCAAGATGAAGTTCCCATTGAATGTTAAATGCTAAAACAATTATTTGATTAATGGGTCGTAGACAAAGTGAGGTTACTCATTATACAACGTTTGATAGCAATGATCAACATCATGGTTTCAATCATATGGTGTCACGATCCTATGGAATATCCATAATATCCTTTTTATTTGGAACCATGTTGAAGTTATCGTCGTAAACAAACTATGTAATAGTTACCCAATGCATGAGAAATATTAAAGGGATACATGGCTAATTCTCATCCGAGTATTCATCTCATAAGAGGTTGACAAACCCTACTCCTTACCATTTCTTCCCTCACCTTCGGGCTCAGCCGCTCTGTGGGTTTTCCTGTCCAAAACTTGCCGAAACCATGGTGGTATCTACTTCCCACACTGTTATAGCTCATTGTGCTGGTCCATTGCTAAGGTTTAGGAGTCGTGTTTTTGCTTTTTAACAGTTATAGTATTCTTGTGAGAACCCTAGGGTTCTATCCTTTCTATTACTAGTCTCATACCAGTCACGGCTTCCATTGTTGCATCCCTTTTACTTATTCCTGTAACCACCTTCATCGTGGAATGCATCTATGAATTCGCCATCTCCTTCTCTGGTGGCCAAGGTTAGGGCTCCCACTTAATCGTTCGTGGCTTCAAGACCAATCACTGTGGTTGTCTCTTCATTCAAATTTCTGGTGAGCTAAAACCGTTGGCTTCGCAGTGTTATTTCGAAAATCAAAATGAAAAGATTGTTGTTTCTTTTGTTGAGAATATAGACAGTAACTGGTTTGTTGTTTTCTGTCCTAAGTAGGTACTGAACACTCTAGAAGGTGTACAGGACGCAGCTCTCGGCATCTGGCTCCTCCGGGTAAGCCTGGTCCTTACCATGGCATTTTCTCCTTGGGGTTTTGTTTGGGCGAAAAGGGTTTGGTCTTCGAAGGACATGAACCTACGGCTATCGTTGTTCTGTTGAGTCTTTTAATAGCTTGACCTTGCAAAAATCTTGACAGGTTTTATCCCTGTTATAGGATAGAGGCATTGTGGCTTCGGCCGACTGTAAATTAATGGCCTCCCTTAGGGTATTGTAGGGTTCTTACAAACGTGTTGTTATATGTTAAAGCATAGAGAACAAGGCTAGAAGCCTGTTCTGAATATGGGGTTACGACCCTATGGTTTTACCTTCATTACTGTACTCGTGAAGGATTTTAGGGTATACCACCCAGGTTTATATTTAAATTTAACTCAATATAAGTTGCTGTTGAATTGGCTTGTTTAAGGGCATTTGTTACTTCGTTGTTTTGTACTATGTTTTGTTTTTAAAAACCACTTCTACAGGAGTTGTGCACTCGGCTGTTAGTAAAACAATGTATCAGCTAAAAGGTTTTATTCCTACGTCTTTCCTGTGTAATTTAAGGTTTAGAAATGTCTTGGTACAGTCATTCTGTAGGACGAGCTAGTGTATGCTGTGTGCTTTGACTTTCTATAACAAGTTTTTGTTAATTGACGAGGCTATGGCCATCGATAATTTTGTTGTATGGATTTGAATGTTTGCAAAAATGTCTGCGTTCCCTGTTGGTATTCGATACTGTGTATAGTAATAGGAAATGGTTACGTTTCTAAAAACTCCTATTTAAGTGAAAAGGTGACACGGCCGTGAGTGAAAGCCTGGTCTTGCTTCTCAACGTTTTTGCTTTTATGTGTTTAAGTGGTAATGATAGGGATCTGTGTTAAATAGCTCTGTCAAGTTGGGGTTTTTCCCTAGGTTTGGATAATATAATTTATGAATTTAAACTCTTGCTTCTTTGGTGGTTTTAATACACACCAAGATAGGTTCTGCATTTTACAATCTACAATGTAGTGGAAAGGAGCTACGTCTGCGGTCGATTAATTGTAATACTAATCAAAATTTAAACACTTGAAATAAATTTCTTATTGTTAATAAATAAAGTAGTAGGGTTTGATTTCCGAAATGACAACCACGGTTTGGTTCAGATGCTATCTCTTGTAGGTACGATTTCTAAATTTGATAATTATTCTTTTGTTAAGATAGGACTCTGTCGATACTGTACATTCACATGAAGAAATTGAGCTCGATAGTGAGCTAAAACTATTGTGCCGATAAAAAAAGATTAAGACAAAAAAAATAAAAATAAAAATAAAAATAAAAAGTACTACTTGGTTTAAGCTCGGCCTCGAGCTAGTTATCGTCCTGTCTTTGTTTGATTCTGTTTAAAGTTTAATAACTAGATCAAACTCCACCGAAGGTTTCTTGTTGTAGAAAAACTGGAAAAATAGATTCTAGACAAACTCCACGGTCACAAATCTTTTGTTTAAATAACTAATCAGTTTGTTTTAGTTAGGACTCTGTCAAAAATAGTTAAAACAGGTGAAAAACATTGCTATACTGTTATTTCTAGTTCAAGGTTGAGTTAAATAAAAGTTCAGCCAGTCCTTTCATATGTTCTGTCGGAAATTAAATAAACTTACTAATATAATTTGATTAGTCCATTATCGTGATAGACAATAACCTGTACACTGGTTAGCCATGGTTTGTACCTATTAGATTATCTATGAGAATAAATTTACTGTGGTTATACGGTTATCTATATTTCGGTTTCTATAATTGTTTTAACGAGTTTATTTCCAGAAAAATATTTACTGTATAATTAGCCTATACTTATCTATTTAACTATTGTAATAACCAAGTGTAAGATCACAATAACATCCTATAACTTCTAAAAATATCAAAGCGTATCACGCATAAAACAATTACTTGAACTGTAAAATAATAGTGATATTAAGAAATTTCTAAGACATAATAATTCTGCAGATTCTATCTACTAACAAAACAGAGATGCTAACTTTTACTAAAATAATTACTGTTCAGACATAGAGGAGATAGTCATAATCTACATTTATATTTACTCAATAAACAGCAGGACGAAGTGACAGAACCTGTGTCAACTGCAGACAACAACAGCAATGGGAGGCTGTTCCTCCCTACCAACTCCTGGAGAGTGCCCATACAGCACTTCTTAGGACCCCCGAGCTTGCTCTGGTCTCACTGGCTGGAACTAGGTGCAGCAAAGCAATTCACTCAGCCAAACAACCAAACTGGAACCAAGTTACTGCAGCATCTCAGATCAAACACTCCCTTACTGTATTTTTCCCTCTTCCTCAATGGGACTCCTGAATAGCATTCACCTGAATGTATTCTCCCTCCAGAACAATGTTGAACCCCCAGCTCAGTTCATTGAGTACTATTTAAAAGATTGCCTAGGTCTTAGTTGGGTTAACTGTCATTAATGAGCCACCTGCTCAGATTCCACTTTCTTGGGGAATCATGACCCCAAAATATAGGGAAGTTGCCACCTGCAACTTGGGAAGTGTTTGAGGATGCTGCCACTTGTCTTTTGCCTTTCCACCTAGTTCCATCCACCAGTTAGACCAGTAACCTCTTTTAACAGCTCTCCCATGCTGTTGTCTCCATAATTTATTTATTAATAATAAAATATTCAGAATTTACATTCCATTTCTGGTGACTCTGCTGAGTCATCAATTCCTACTTAGCATTAAATTTAACATAATGTCTCAGGAATATTAATAAAATAATTACATTATTTTTGCAAAATTGGGGTATGTGACAAGACCTAGGCCTGAGGCATCCTCAAGAAGAGAACACATATTTCTATATAAGACTCAAATCAATGACCATGAATCATTTTTCCGCATAGGATCCATGTTGGTGAGTCGAGTGGGCTATAGTCCTTTGTTTACAAATCTACGTTAAGCCCTATATATCGTGATATTACATTTCTATTATTATATTAGTATTGTATTTATTGGTTAGTTAGGGTCTTAATTGTAATGGTATGGTTGGCTAGGACCTTAATTGTAATTGTACCCTTTGTCTACTATATATACACTACGAAGATCTCATATCATCTTGTGTATTTCATAGATTGTGAAAGGAGGTTGCCCCCTCAAAGAGGTGTCTTATTTATCTCTATTTTATTATCAAGGTGTTGGGTGACTCTCTCTTTCTAATTTTATGCTATTTTGAGAATTTGGTGCATAACATTTGGTATAGCCGTTTTCGCTATAACTTTTTGTGGGGATGTTTCAGACTACGGAATTGTGAGGAGACTTATGAGACAATTTGAAGTACCAATTATTTACGAACAATCTATAAGGGCAGACTCAAATGGATCTCCCTAGTCTGAATGGTTCAGATCTAGAACAAAACAAGTACACAATACACAAATCTTTCCTAGATTGATTGAAATGCAAGACAAGTGAAAGAGATGGCTTACCTTATAAATGCAGATCTTTTCTCCTTGTTGATCCAAGTCCTGATCTTCAAATCTCTAGCTGCAAAACCAATCAATAACATGTGGAAACTAACAAGTGATAAAAGCACATGATTGTGAATCAATCTAGATCAACAGTCAAAGAGGTTAATCCTAAACATTATCAATACAACAAAGTTTATGGAAAGAATTTGCATTAGATTTAATAATAAGAAGTACAAAGAGAGAGGTGTTACAACTGATGCTTTGACCTCATAACCTCCTTCCAACAATCCTATCCTCAAGATCAAATGCGTAGCCTCCTAATGGATGAAGAGGATCTCCTAGAAAAATTCCACCAGCATGTAGGTACTCTATCCTCCCCCCTTAACAATGGAGAGGGGGTTCATATATATAGGACTAAAGGGATAGGAGAGGTTGAGGATTTAGGGGAGAGGCTTAAGGGGTCATCCCACAAGGTAAGGGGATCGAATGCCACCTTCCCAGATATGTAGGGATAAGTCTCCACACCATCCAAGCTTCGAGAAGTCACTCGAAGTTTCTCTTTATCCACTTTAACCAACAACGACGCACCTTGTATAAATACAACTCACACCAATGGGAGGTCGATGCACCTTGTGCAAGAGAATCATGTGCCACTGACGCACGCTGCTAAGGTGCAGAGCACGTCACCATGAGTTTGATGCACCTTTCCAGAGATTAGGGCGCGTTGGGGTGACAACATAAAGTTAAAGGGATGAACACCAACTTCTCTTTTGGTGTTTTAGCCCAGGTACTTTAGGGATCAAGGAATACAGAGGACACATAACTCATAGTGATGAGATTTTGGTGTAACACCAATGGTAAAAAATTTAGGTTGTGATGTGCTATAATGTTGGAGATATATCCTTTTGAAAGTTGGGGATTTTTACTAGTTCAAAAACTAGTCTCAAAACATATTATGGGTAAAATTGTCATATATAAATCTTGAAAGCTCCAAATTGAGTACCACCAAGTGCATAAGAAGTAAAACAAATAATAGTTTTTTTGATAAAAATTTCAGAAGTAGATAAAAAAATATTTGAATGTGTGGAAGTTTGTACAAGTTCACTCTCTTGAAAGGGTCAAACAACAAGTTTTTGTTAGTTTTTGTAGCTCAGTAGGTACTTCTATGTTGGGGGTGTCTAACAACATAGAAGGATTCAAGGTGATTTCTAGACATACATTGTAAAGGTGTATTTATAACACCTCATTAGAGGAACTTTGAGGTCTAAAATGGGCCTCCTAAAGAAAATAATGAAATAATAGTTAAAATAATAAAATAATATTTATTAATTTTGGAGGAAGAAAGAAAAAAACTACTTTTTTTGTTCGTATTTTCAACAAATCTCCCTGTGTTTTTACTAAAATTTCGAGCGGGAGCACTCGTTGGATGCGGAATTAAATTTCGCATACAACGCGTACCCACACTGCTTTGATGGACCTCGCTGCCCCCAAAAACAAGAAATACCTGAAAAAACGTGATGATGATATTTCAAGTATTTCTTGTTTTTGGGGCAATGGGGTCCGTCAATGGTATGCAGTGTGGGTATTTGTTGGATGTGGAATTTAATTCTGCATCCAATGAGTGCTCTCACTCGAAATTTGAGTAAAAACACATGGATATATGTTGAAAATATGAACCAAAAAAGTAGTTTTTTTTATGACAAATATCTCAAGTCAACCATTATGGTTGACTCATTTGATTGAAATTCTATTGGTTGAATTCCAACTCATCAAGAAATTATGGTTGAATCGTTTTCTTATATGATGGATCGTTTTCTTATAAGGCCCATTTAGACCTCAAATTTCCTCTAATGTATGTAAATAGTTTTAGTTGGCTCATGGTATTGGTCCATGGTATTTGCATGAGTGTGAGATTATAAAAGGATCCTTAGAGTAGTATCATAGTTATAGGAGAAAAGGAGTTCTTCTATAGTGGTCAACATCACAGTTGCAAGAGAGGGATTTCCTCTTGCATTGAGTAGTCTAGATTTCAGTTTGAGATCAAATCTTTTCTAGGGAAGAATCACTTCTTTGTTGTCTATTAGATCCAGGGTGGATCTAGGGTTTGTCTAGTTTGCATAGAGGATTTGGAGTATCTTCCTGAGTGTTTGGTCCAGATCCAGAGGGTTTATCCAGAGGACTACTGTAGTTCCATTGTAATCAAATACTGTAATAAGAAGACAAATATTTGTTGGTTTTCCCCGAAGGACTAGGTTTTCCAGGGTACATATTGTGTTCATTTTTTCTTTGTTTGATTGTGAGTTTTAGTGTGTTATTAATTTAATAATTATCAAATTAATTATTCAGAATTGTAACCAGATATGGACTCAGGAAATTTCACATGGTATCAGATCGAGATTGAGAAACCATACAATATTTATGAATTAAAAAAAATGAAGGGGAATCGTATGCCCACGGTATGGTCCGTATGGACACTATAGATTTTCTAGAAGTCACTACTCACTTTGGAAATCTATGATTCCAACTCGGCCTCGAGTGTCAATAAGCCACATGCATACCAAAACTCAACTTCTCAATCCCAGAGAATTGATCAACAATACAATATACTTCTAAACTTGAAGCACATGAAATCTATCTACAACTCAACAAATATGGCAATCACACATAAATAGATGACACAAAGTTTTTGGTTAAATATCCTAGAAAAACCCTTGTGGGAAAACCAGTGAGAGATAGAA
The DNA here is from genome assembly GCA_027924585.1 of Larix kaempferi. Lineage (NCBI taxonomy): Eukaryota > Viridiplantae > Streptophyta > Pinopsida > Pinales > Pinaceae > Larix > Larix kaempferi. The sequence goes on along the minus strand of BSBM01000203.1, from coordinate 6,987,824 downwards.
GCAACTTTTATATCTTCAAGCAATTACAATTGGTACAATAAATATTTCCAACAATGACTTATCTTTGAGCCACACAAGGCTCTAAGTCTGATCCAATGGAAGACTGGGTAGCTCTGGTTGACTATGCGCTCACTCTGAATGAATGCTCTCCTCAACTAACTACGCCCCTCTACTTTGACTGTATTTGTGTTTGAACTTCTCTTAGATTAGGGACTCTTTCCCTTCTGCCACAAGATCACTTTCTCAATGAAACCCTACTCTTAGATCTGGTGAGATACCTCTTAGATCTCGCCCTCCTAAGGGAAATGTGATTCTTTGATTAGGAAATGTGCCCCTCTTTGAATGAACAATCTCCGAACTCACAACTGATGGATCTGATCTATCTCAGAAGCTGACTTTTCCTTTGATAGATCCAACCCCTAATCCAGATGAATGAAGCTAGAACTCCGCTCAGATTTGCGCCCCTCTATCCCTCTGGAAGTGCGCCCCTCTCCTTAGGAAATGCGCCCTAGCTCAATCTATGAGCTCCCTCTGTGTAGATGAACTCACTACACAACAATGCAGCTCCACAATGCCACATATCAAGTTTTCCATCTCACTCAAATCTGACCACTCCCTGTCTCAGAAAATGCACTCAAGGATGCACCCCTCTCTACATGCACTGGTTCACCCTCTCTCTCTCTCTCTCTCTCACACACACACACACACACACACACACACACACATCTCTGAAGAAACTCTTGAGGATCCTCGCCTTCTTTTATAACTCTACCTGCTCAGGGTTTCCAAAACCTTAATGTGAGTGCATGCAAAAATCCCGCTTTTGCATGCAAAATTACACTGTGCATTAAAAAATGCATGCATGCAAGGGAAAAAGTCACTGAAATATCCACATGTCTCCACCGCTAGATCCATGACACCTAGTAGAGTGCATCTCACCCTTTACCCTACTTTGATTCCTATACTGATGATGAACCTCCATGCTATGAATCTACACATGAAGGACATCACGAGATACGCCTATCTCTAACACTGCCTCTTATCGAGGGAAGTCCTGCAAATGTTTGTTTCCATCAAATCCCATAACGTTGTAACTACTAAATTTGAACTAGCTGCCACTGCTGCACTGATATGATAACCCGTGATCCACCTCCATCAAATTCGTCTCGAGAGAAGCCTCTTGCTCTTTATTTACCTTTGACAATGAACCCTGTTCCAAACTCCCTTTGAAGATGATCAACAGTGGATCTAGTGGCCTGTATCTGACCCTCATGTCTTGAGATATCTCATCTCGCTCTTCATCCTGACCCATCTCAATCATGTCGTACCAGCTCAATCTCTGGCTAGTACTGGTATGAGCCTCTTGCCCATCCCTCTGTTCTGAGGAATAACTCCCAGTTCCTCATCAACCCTTGGAGCATCCCTCTCTCTATCCATTACAGACTCTGATGAGGACTCTGAAATCCACTCAAATGCTCCTGAAGTTGGTTGGCCCTAAACCACATACTCCATACCAATCTGATGACACATCAACACAAGATCAATGGTATCTGCTCCCACTGGGTAAATGAATATGTGCTCCCTTTGAAACAAGATAACATATCCTGCATCCTCCAAGGACGACACTGAAAGTATGTTGACTTTCAGTCAAGGAATAAAAAGTACTCTTGATACCTCCACGATTTCTCCAAAATATAGTAGGAACCGTACTTGTACCAATCCTCCAACCACATACATTGACCCCTCAACATCTCGTACTAGTTGATATGGAATAGTATCAAGTGTGAGGAATCCCTCTCGCATCCTTGTCATATGGTTTCAATATCTACTATCAACCATCCATCTCTCATCAACCTCAATCTTAGGTTGACTACTATCCTGGTCCGATATGAAAGAAGCAAAAGAGAACTCTTTATCAAACCTGGCAGTAAACTCATCCACCTCCTCGACAGCTGCTACCTATTCATCCTTCTCCCTCTTTCCCTTCTTCTTATGAGGGAACTGGACTACATAGTGACCATGCTCATTCCAAGAAAAACATTTGACCTTACTCATGTATTTCTTCTAATCCCCCTTCTTGAATCTCTGCTTGCCTTTTGTTGCAAGCGCCACATCCTCCTCATCAGGGATAGTAGAAGAGATACTCAGAATATATCCTCTCCGGGTCTCTTCTTGTGTGAAATCATCCCACAGACAATCCCACTTGGGGAGATTCTCTCTAGCCATGATGGACTTGACAAACACAACCCATGGCCTAGTCATGCCATTCAGGGCTTGCCACACAAGTTCTCCGTCCTCAATCTTTTCCCCCAATTCCCCCGACTCATCTCTTACCTGTGTGATGTAGGTAAGATATGTAGACATGCTCTCAATCTTCATCATCTTAATGATTTTAGTTTTTCTATGAGTACCATCTTCCTATTATCGTTGGAGCTATGGCACAACTTGGTCAAGGCATCCCACATCCCATACACATTATCCTTACCAGTGGTGTGTGGGATCACATGATTCTTGATTGCATCGAGGAGGATTATTTGGGCTTTAATGCTCTTTTTGTCATAGGTTTCTTTTGCAGTAGCATCTGACGACATTGTAACTAGTTTTGCAGCTCTACTCTCCACACTATCCCATAGTTCACTTTCCTTCAGAAGAAACAAAATCCTTGCCTTCCATGTATTGAAGTTTGAGGCCCCATCCAACCTATCCTCAACCCTCAAACTAGTATACATACTCTCTGATCAACTAAAAACTGAAACAATATTATCTCGGTGAACCAAAGTACCTCTTGGTCACATATTTGACCACCACCCGCACATATATGATATCTATCAACACAGATATGAACCCTACTCTTTAGATCTGAGTCCTGATCTCGTAGATATGATATGTGTTCCCTTCCAGATCTGAATACTCACAAATCTGGTATGTGAATGCCCTTGATATTTAACATGGCTCTGATACCATGTAGATTTTCCAAAGGTCACCAACTCTGGAAATCTCAGATCCCAACTCGTCTTCGGTTCTCAATAAGCCACATGCATACCAAAAGCCAACTTCTCAATCCCCAGAGAAGGTATCAGCAATACAATATACTTATAAACCTGAAGGACATGAAATATATCTACAACTCAACAAATATGGATATCAAACATAAATAGATGACACAAATTTTTTGGTCAAAGACCCTAGAAAAAACCTTGCGAGAAAACCAGTGAGGGATAGAAGCAACTTTTATATATTCAAGCAAAATTGGTACAGTAAATATTTCCAATGCTTAAAGTCTGATCTGATGGAAGACTAGGTAGCTCTGGCTGACTGCACCCTCACTCTAAATGAATGCGTCCCTCAATTGACTGTGGCCCCCTGCTCTGACTGTATCTGTCTTTGAACTGCTCTCGAATTAGGGCCTCTTGCCCTTCTGCCACATGATCATTGTCTCAGTGAAAGCCTACTCTCAGATCTGGTGAGCTACCTCTCATATCTCGCCCTCCTCAGGGAAATGTGCCCTTCTCATCAGGAAATGCACCCCTCTCCGAATGAACAATATATGAAATCACAATTGATGGATCTGATCCTTCTCAGAAGCTGACTATGCCTCTGATATATCCAACCCCTGATCCAAATGAATGAAGCTAGACCTTTGTTTAGATTTACGCCCCTTTATCCCTCTTGAAGTGCGCCCCTCTCCTCAGGAAATGCTCCCTAGCTCAATCTCTGAGCTCCCTCTGTGAAAATAAGCTCCTTGATCTCACTTTGATCTGACTACTCTCCCTCTCTCAGAAAATGCGTCCCTCCTCTCAAGGATGCGCCCCTCTCTACATGAACTAATTCACCCTCACTCTCTCTCTCTCCAATCTTTGAAGAAACTCTTGAGTAACCTTTGCCCAAGTCCTCTAGCCTTATTTTATAACTCACTACCTAATTAGGGTTTCCAAAACTCTAATGTGAGTGCATGCAAAAATCCCGCTTTTGCATGCAAAATGACACTGTGCATTAAAAAATGCATGCATGCAAACTTTTGCATGTGAGGGAAATAGTCACTGAAATCTCCGCATCCCTCCACCACTAGATCCATGACACCTGGTAGAGTGCATCTCACCCTCTACCCTACAATGATTCCTATATTGATAACGAACCTCCATGTTAGGCATTTGAACATGAAGGACATCCTGAGATACACTTATCTCTAATAGTCAGATTACAGTTGAGGCTCGACGTGGGATCTCCTTCCTGGTCTGTTGGCAATAGTAGCCACCGTGCATGCAAAGATCAACCCAAGTTTGTATGGCAAGAGAAAACTAGCGCGAGGCTCGGTCGATGGGAGCAAGTTAGGTAGAGGCATTGCAATCGTGGCTTAGGTGTGAACGGGATCAACCACGAATCGTTGAGCAAACAACAAGAAGTAGTGTGGAAGAGGTGTATGTACTATAGTGGAGATCCACAACAATGAAGAGGGAGCAGACAGGTGGTGATCGTGGTGCACAGATTGGCCAACAGAGGTGTCTAGCAGTTTGTGGGTCGACAGACCAGGCGTACTAGGAAGCAATGCTTGGGAAACAACGATGGGGAAGGTCGCACCGTGAGTTGAACATGGAAGTTTGAGGCTTGAATGCATGAATGATTATGTGAATATTTCTTTGGGTGGACAGATTGGTTGTGGACTTGGGAGTTAAGCCAACCACAAAGGATCGGGCGCTGGAAGAACAACCGGAATAAATTCAAGCATAACTACTGGAGAATGAACATAACAACAGCCAAAAGGTGACCTAGTGGCAGCAATCAACAGTGGAGTAGTTGAAGGGAAAGATTGAAGATGAATAGGTGTAGCCACCAGCTGTGTAGGGCCGCCAGCGAGTTCCACCTAGGTTGGGTAGGGCAGGAGCCGCTGGTAAGTTGGACAGGCCTCGGGCAGTAAAATCCGATAGCCCTGGGTAGTGGCAGAAGCTACCCAACAAGGTTGCGAGCAACCCAGAATAGCTGTAGGACAGTTGTGGGCAGGTTCGAGTAGCCTAGAAGGGAATATGGGCAGTAACAGGTTGCTACAGGAAGCCCTAGAAAACAAAAAAAATTTGGGCAGTGAGTACAAGTATCCGAGCAGGAAGCTAAGCAACAATTAGCTGATCCGGGTCCAGGCAGTTATAGTTACACTATTGATGGTTGCAACCGTACAAGCATGTGATTGGCCGAGTTACATAGTTTTTGCAGTGATGACATCTAGTATCTTGTTTGAGATGACACTGATGGAGAACATAGATCCATATTAGAGTCCAATAGAGGAAGTAGAAGGGTCTTCTAGTTCTGAGGAAGCGGTGTTTTCCAGTTCAGAGGGAGCGGCTACAAGAGTAGGGGATGTGTTTGATCCTGGTGGATGCTTCTCCAGAAGTACTTCCTCGCTAAGAGGGCGTGCTAGTTTTTGTAGCTCGACAAGTACTTCTATGTTGGGGGTGTCTAGCAACATAAAAGGAACCGAGGTGATTTCTAGACATACATTGTAAAGGTGGATTTATAAAACCTCATTTAAATGGTTTTAGTTGGCCCATGGTATTGGAGGTCCCATGGTATTGGTACATGGTATTTGCATGAGTGTGAGATTATAAAAGGAGCATTAGAGTAGTGTCACAGTTATACGAGAAAATGAGTTCTTCTGTAGTGGTTAGCATCGTAGTTGCAAGAGATATATTTTCTCTTGTAGTGAGCACTTTAGATCTCTGTTTGAGATCAAATCTTTTCCAGGGAAGAGTCACTTCTCTATTGTCTATTGGATCTAGGGTGGATCTAGGGTTTGTCTAGTTTGCAGAGAGGATTTGGAGTATCTTCTTGAGTGTTTGGTCCAGGTCCAGAGGGTTTATCTGAAGGACTACTATAGGTCTGTTGTAATCAAATCCTACAATAAGAACACATGGGTACTATAGTTGGTTTTCCGTAAAGGATTGGGGTTTCTAGGGTACATCTTGTGTTCGCTTTTTCTTTGTTTGGTTGTGAGTTTCAATGTGTTATTAATTAATAATTATCAAATTAATTATTTGGAATTGTAACTATATCTGGACTCAGGAAATTTCACAATTTTGGGAATTCACCACAACTTTCTTTTGGTACATCAAAATTTGACCAAACCTGTGGCATTACAGAGAAGACACATCAATATATTATAAGTCGAAATTTTAGACTCAGAGGGGTCGAAATATTAGAGATAATTCAGGAGAAAGGTCATGTTGATGTTTTTTAGCTTGGACAAGTATTTCCATGGGGTGGGTGTCTTACTTATGGGAATCCTCCCCATGGCCTCTTAGGTACTTAGGAAATTCACTTTACTTAAATGAATTATTAAAGTGAATTCCCTTTTATAATTAATTTGGGTTAATTTGGAGAAAATCGTATGTTTTGGGGCTTTAGTGATTTAAGTAAATCAAATAAATCCTATCCCTTGATCTCAAGTGAATGAGATCTAATATCAACCATTGAAGTTATGGTTTTCGTTCTGTTAAGTCAGTATTTTGTTTCTTCAAATTTGGTTTGATTTGCATTTTATTTCAAGTTATTTATTTGCTTTAACTTGATTTTTTCCTCTTTAGGAAATTTTCTTTAGTCTTTATATGAGATTTTGGGCTTGCTTTTGAGTTTTCAGGTTTTAAAACTTTAGGTTTGTTTTTGATGAGGGGTTTAAAAGGTTATTATATCAAATAAGGGGCTCATAAACCTTATTCTAAGTAAAGTCATGTACAATCCTAACCCTGACAGCTTTAAGATCCCATGCAAGATGATAAAAAGCTGTTAAAAAGCACCAAAACAGTGTCAAAGTTTTTCTTGTAGCGCCGGAGCTCAAAATCACCAAAGGTGCGCTACAAGAATATCGCGACTCCAAATTTGTCCGATTTTTCAGCAAATTTTGGCATGCTTGGGATAATGAATGACTGATTATGTGTTTAGAGGATTCATTACGTGTTGATGGAGAAAACATCATGATTTCAAATGGTTACACATCGTGAGGAAATCGTGCTCATCATCAGCCCAGGTGTAATTCATTTTGACAGGTAGCCACATGGTTTGAGGTAATGTGGGATGAAATGTGGGATGAATTTGTTAATTACAAGCACATTCAAAGACGGAGGACTTAGTGGAGTAGCTATAATCACTAGAAAACCGGACATCGTTGCTGACTGAACAAGCGAGAGGTTTTGAAGGCTTCACGGGAAATTAGGGCTTCCTAATTCCGTTGCTAGCAGCTAAATTGAAGGTTGGAGGACGTCTGTACAACCAAGGTGACTCATCTGACAGCTCAGGTCATGATTTTAAACAACTACAGTGGCGCAATTTCAAGGTATTCCTAAAAAACCAATATAACAGTAAATTTGGGGTTTTTTCGCTGGGGCGTACTCTGTCCAAATTGATCAAAGGAAAGGTTAAATTGTGCTTTTAAACACAATTTCGACCAGGGAAATAGCTATTTGTTGATGCTTTGCGACGCCAGGCTAATTTTGTTTTTATGAAATATAACCCTGTCAAAACCAAGGTTTTAATGCTGTAAATAACCTGTACGTTCGACAGTATTTTTTAACCTCCTACAGTAATATCCTGCTTGCAAACAATACAAAAGGATATCATTCAATTTGCAAGTGATTGAAGAAGAATGGGTAGGAGTGGTAAAATAAACAGAGCTGAACCAACTGATGTAGAATGGATTGAAAAACTGCCTGACTGTGTTGAGTTGTTTCAACAAGCTGGTTGGATGGATTTTTTCAGGAAGATCGATGGGTATAATGCAAAGGTGTCCTGTAAGTTTGCCCAGGGTTTCAAGAATGACATGGTGATTTTTGATACTCTGAAATTCAAACTGACAGTAAAACTGATTTCAAAAGCCACAGGGATTAAGGATGAGGGCAAACAATGGTTTAAAAAACTGCCCTTTGACTTTGATCCACAGAGATTTCTTTTACCAAATGTCACACCTGATTGGAATAAAGGTGTCCTTATCCAAAATGTCAGAAAGGAATGGGTTGAGCCAATCAGAATATTACAGAGCTATGTTACTTGTGAGGGCAGGTATGCTTTTGTATACAAATATCATTTTAGATTCCTTCAGCACATGGTGGGGGTGTCCAAGATGAACCTGCCATTCTTCTTTTTGAAAAGTTTACAGAAAATTTCCAACAAGGTGAAAGGGCCAATAGATCATTCTTCTCAGTCCATCTTTCACCATGGATTAATCAAGTTGATTATTAGTATTGTCTTGCAGCATGAAGGAAAGACCTGGGACTTCTTCATCTTTTGGTCTGGTTTTGAAGATAAAAAATCTAAGAGGCAAGCATATAAGGGTAAGGTCTTGTTGAGAAAATTAGGTCATAAGCCAAAACTTGAAGATAAGGAAGAGATCAAAATTGAGGAAGCAGTAGAGCATGTGGAGGAAGATAATGAACCAAAGACATTCTCAGCCAGCTCTAAAGGCAAGTATTCACTGTTTGAAGATAAGAAGGAACAACTTGAACATAACTTGGCACCTGTAGCAGATCCTCATGAAGTGAAAAATGTTGATATTAAAGAGGTTGCTGTACCTAAAGAAGAAATTCACACTCGACAGAGAAGCCCTATCACCATTCTCTCCGATGATGAGGAGTATCTATTGAAAGAAGAACAGCCCATCTCCAAAACATAAGTCAAGATCGAAGTAGAGCAAGAAATCCATACTTTAGATAGCAAAACAACAAAATCTAACAGGAAAAGGAATAAACTTGAAGTAGTGGAGTTGGCTGCTATCCAGCATCAAGGAAAGGAGCTGAAAATGATGGGAGAAGCAGCATCATTTTGGAGACCAAAAACTAGGTCAAAGAACAAGCTGATATTGAACATGAAGAAATTGCTCAATCCCAAATTAAATACAAATGAAGTGACTGTCTTGGATGAGGTGTCCATGGAGGATAAACCAGAATTAGATAAAATGCAGTCACAGTTAACAGAAGAAGCTCCTTCAGTTGAGGCAGCAGGTGAAGAAAATCAGAATCCTAGCATTGAAGATACTCCTACAGAACTGTTGATTGAAGAGACAGAAATCTTCAAGAAACTTGATATACCTTGAAGACCTGATGAGGAACAAGATCATACAATGGATAAATTAGTTAATTCTGATAGAGAGAATTTGCAGAAAATATTAAGCAATACAAACACCAGATGAATTACATGCAAGAGGTCAATGATGGATTAATGATGGCTAACAGAAGATTGAGAGAAGATCTACAAGATGTAAATGATAATTTTCAGGAGCTGATAGTAGATGCAAAAGAAGCACTAAAAAGAAAAAGAGCTGCTGACATGCATTGCACAGAATTGAAGAAGACAGTCCAGGACCTGCCACAGAGAAACAAGGAGCTCATCAAGAAGATAAATGACATGGAGCAGGAGCAGAAAAAGGCTAAGAGAAAAGATCAAGCATCAGATGGTATCGCTCTGCTGGCTGAAGTGGCAAAAGACCTATAAGACAGTTGTACATTCAATTAAGCATTCAGTTAGTTGTCATTAGTTAACAAACATATATGTTAGTGATTTGCTATTTTTAGCATATTTTGTAACTTTGTAAATATTGTACTTTTACTTTACCTCATCGAATAGGTGGCAGGCAGTTAGGGTTGAAACCCTAACTAATTTTGTAATGATTAGTATTTAGAGGGGTTAGAAAGTCATTGAAGGGGTTCAATTTTTGGGAAGCTTCAGGAGGTCTCCAAATTATCTTTGTTTTTAGACTTGCTCAGAGCTAAGTACAGTGACTCTTGTATGCATTTGATGACAGACTATGAAATATATGACACTTTATACCCTTCAGTATATGTTTTAACTTCATTTTGAGTTTGTTTAACTACTGGACTGATATATTCATTGCTAGTTCATGGTTTCTTTACTTGTGATGCTTGTCAGCCCTGAATGAATTTTAAGATTATATTCTGATTGATATTTGTTGATTATATGATGCATCTTTGTCTTTATTTATTTATAATTCAGTTTCTGGTTTAGTTCATGAGTGTAATCCCTGTTGATCACCAAATTTACAACCAAGAAAACATTCCAAAAAACCTAAAACGTAGCTTATTTTATTGAGTTTTATTTGAGATTGTGTTGGCTTGTTTCTTTAGCCTTGGAAACAATTTCTGGCACAAACATCTTTGGCGTCGTTGCCGGGGACGCAGCTGAAGCATATCTTCCCTGGGATACTTATCAGTTTTACTGGTTTAAGAGGTGGACTTAAATCAGCTCTTTTTTAAGGCTATTTTCACCAAAAAAGTTGTCACAGTGGCTTCCAAAGGGATTGGAACCAGGAACAGACCTACTTCTCCATTGAAACTGGGTGTGACAGACCCTGAACAGATCTTGAAAACAGCAAGGAAACTCAGAAAGTCTCAATCTTTGCCAGCCTCCTGTGACCCTGACCAGTTGGGTGTTTCATTACATCCAGCTGAAACCTCACCTTGGATAAAACCTACCATCCCTGAGAGCACTTTTCAGGTTTTTACTAATCCTCGAAGTTTTTTGAAAGCTAAGACTTCTTCTCCTGATAAAATACCTATCTTTCAGTTGAAAGTAGGAAAGAATCCCTTTCAAAAAGGTTCTAGCCAAGCTTCTACATCTTTCAAGCCAGTCAGTACCAAAATGGCAGGCCAAAACCCACCCATGGATATGATGGACAGGATGGTTGCAGCTAGGTATGCACCATTAGTTTTACCTCAGCCTTTACATGCATTACATGGAGGTGATTACCAGAAATATATGCCTAGGTTCAATGGACAGGGGGAAACCACTGCTGAGGAACATTGGGAGGCTTTCCTAAGTTATGCTGACAATCAAAACATTGAGATTAAAGATGTGTGGATGAGGGTATTTGTTCAAAGCCTTGATGGAGATGTAAGAAAGTGGTTTAGAGAGTTGCCTGCCAACTCAATCACTATAATTGAAGAACTCCATGATCTTTTCATGAGGCAATGGGGAGATACAAAAGACCACACCTATTATATAACTGACTTTGGAGCTCTCTGTAGAAAAAAAGAGGAAACTGTTGCAGATTTTTCAAAAAGATTTAACAAGATGTACAGTAGAATTCCTGCAGAAATAAAGCCCACAGAACCATCAGCTAAACTTACTTATGCAAATTCCTTTGATCACGAGTTTTCCTTATTGTTGAGAGAAAGAAGACCTATCACCCTGCTGAATATGCAAGATGCAGTATTAGAGGTAGAATCTAATTTGCTAGCTTCAAACAGACTTAAGAAAGAAACAACACAGCAGCTTTATGAAAGGAAAGGAAAGAAGGAGGCTGTTTCAGCAAGTGCTACTCCTCAGTTTGCTGAAACCAAGATAGATGAGATGGCTAAGTTGGTTAAGATTCTTACAGCAAAACTGAATAAATTAGAGCTTGAGAAGAATTCTAGCAAACCTGCTCCAGAAGCTGAACGAAATCCAAATAACCAGAATCAGTTCAGAAGGCAGTTTGCTCCTAGATTTATACCAAGAGAACGAAGGAATAATGATATCCAGCGAGAAAGAAGAGAAAATGAGGACCAAAGGGTGCCACCACCTTTTCAAAACAATATGGTTGATGAAGAAGAAATTGATGATGAGTTAATATTTCAAGAGAATAATCAAGATATGAATCATTTTGGAGAGGGATTGTCTGAAGGTTTTGTCACTAAGGAAGAATTTCTAAATGCAGAATACTATGATGCTGACATGTTTGAAACTGAAGAAGATTTAGGCTTAGAAAACACTGCTGCAACTGCTGATGTTCCTCAGAATGGACCTAAGAAGACCATAAATCTTAGATCAGGCCCAAAACAATTTGTCCAAGCCCCAAAGAAGAAGGCACCTGTCCCTGCTGCACCTGTTCCTGCTAAGCAAATAGCTGATCCTGTCATGGAGAAGAGGCAATCTGCAGAAAAATCAAAGAAGAATGTTGAAGTTGAAGAGGTAAATAAATCTGCCCAGAATTTTAGTTTGGAGAATGAACTAGGGAAGCTAAAGATTCCTGTACCTTTGACTGAGTTAATAAAGAATCCATCATATAAAGAAATAGTTCTGAAAGTGATGAATGTACCCAGTAATCAACTTGTTTCAGATAAAGTTAACTTGCAGGAAGAAAACCCTAGAATTTTCATTGGATCAACTCTGGCTGAGAAAACTGAAAATGAAGCTGGTGCTTCTCCTCCATTTTATGTAACCTTGACTGTACATGAGCGAATGATTCACAATTGTTTATTAGATTCAGGAGCATCCCATAACTTAATGCCAAAAGCTGTAATGGAAGCCCTGGGCCTCAGTGTCACTAAACCTTACCATGATTTATATGCTTTTGACTCTCGAGCTGTGAAGTGTCTAGGAGTAATAAAAGACATGGTTGTCAAGCTTGCTCAATTGCCCATGAAAAGTGTGATAATGGATGTTGTGGTAGCCGACATCACACCAAAGTTTGGCTTGCTTCTTTCTAGGTCATGGGCTAAGAAGGTTGGAGGAACTTTACAGATGGATCTCTCTTATGCCACCATTCCTGTTTTTGGAGGAGAAAATAGAAGACTTTACAGAGAGCTGCAACTTGCTTACATAGTAACAGATGATAAAAATCCCACCAATCATCCAATGTATTTTGTGGATAAAGACCTTGGTTCATGCATATTACAGTTCACTGAAGAGGATAATTCTGCTGGTCTGCTACAAGTGGAAAAGGTAAATCAAATTAAACACAGCAGAGGAGAAGAAGATGCACTATGGCAGTTGTACTTTGATGGATCCTCATGCAAAGAGGGTGCTAGAGCTGGAGTTTTACTCATTTCCCCTGGGGGTGAAACAGTGAAACTCATGTATAAGTTAGAATTTGTTACCACTAACAACACTGCTAAGTATGAAGCTCTGCTACTGGGATTGAAGGCTGCTAAAGATTTAGGAATTCAGCAGATTGCTGCATTTGGCGACTCCGAATTAGTTGTTCAGCAAGTGAAGAACAAATATCAAGTAAAGCAGGGTTTGCTAAAAGTATATCGAAATGAGGTATGGGATATGCTTGAAAACTATTTTATTGCATTTAATATCACTCATATTCCAAGGAATCATAATGAGACCGCAGACTCATTAGCTTTAGCTGCCACACATTTCAGAATCCCTAAGACCACTTAGCTAAAGTATCCCATAGAGGTGAGGTATAGACCATGTGTGCCTGATAATGTGAAACACTGGAGAGTTTTTGAAGATGACATTGAAATCAAAAAATTTCTAGAGCTTACAGATGAGTTTTCAAATGCTCAAGTTGATCAGGAAGAGGATGAGGGAGATGAACAGTTAAATGAATTTGCTGCAGAAGAGATAGTAGGTCATAAAATCATTGAGTTGAAGAGAAATTTCATTCCTAAAGGTCTAGTGCCTTTAGAAAGAATATTCTCGAAGGATGATACACCTTCAAAGCCAGTGGTTCAATCTTCAGAAGACAATGTAGAAGACTACAATATTGGTTCAGCAGAACATCCTAGGATGGTAAAAATTTCTAAATTTCTAACAGTGGAACAAAGGAATAGATATATCAAGCTTCTGAAAAACCATGTAGATGCATTTGCCTGGTCTTATAAGGAATTAAAAACTTATGATACAACAATTATTCAGCACAAGGTCCCTTTGAAGCCTAATGTTAAGCCTTTCCGACAGAAACTAAGAAGGATCAATCCAGCTTTGTTCCCTGTAATTGAAAAAGAAATAAAGAAGCTGCTGGATGCAAAGATAATAGTGCCTCTCAGGTATTCTTCCTAGGTTGCTAATCTAGTTCCTGTCAGAAAAAAGAATGGGGAAATTAGATTATGTGTTGACTTCATAAATCTGAATAGATCATCATTAAAAGACAATTATCCTCTTCCCAAGATTGAACAGGTTTTGCAGCAAGTAGTTGGAGCTCAGAGGATTTCTATGCTGGATGGTTTCTCAGGGTACAATCAGATTGCCATGCACCCTGATGACAAGGAAAAGAAAGCCTTTACAACCCCATGGGGGACATTCATGTATGACAAGATGCCTTTTGGATTGATGAATGCCGGAGCAACTTTTCAGAGAGCCATGGACATTGCATTTGTAGGAGAAAAGGATAAGTTTGTGGTTATATATCTGGATGATATTACTGTATTCTCAAAATCTGATGATGAACACTTGAAGCATTTGGAGCAAACCTTCTTAAAATGCAGAAAATTTGGCCTATCCCTAAACCCCAAAAAATCACATTTTATTGTGCAAGAAGGTAAATTACTTGGTCACTTGGTGTCTGCTGATGGCATCATAATAGATCTCGAAAGAGTGAAAGCAATACTGAAGATTAGCTTATCTCGGAGTAAAAAGGATGTTCAATCATTTATTGGCAAGATAAATTTTCTGCGCTGGTTTATTCCCAACTTTGCTGAAACCATTAAACAAATCACAGCCATGTTAAAGAAAGATCAGGAAGTAAAGTGGACTGCTGAGGCAAAGGTAGCATTTGAGAAAATCAAAGTAGCTCTTACTGAAGCACCTGTATTGGTAAGTCCTGATTTTATCAAAGAATTCCTTACTTTTTCATTTGAATCAGAAGACACAATTGCAGCTGTTTTACTTCAGAAGAATAAAGAAGGATTAGAAAAGCCTATTGCTTTCTTCAGCAAAACTCTCAGAGATTCTGAGCTGAAGTACAGTATATTGGAGAAGCAAGCTTATGCTCTGGTAAAGGCTTTGAAATTTTTCAGAATCTATATCCTGCATTCAAAAGTAATTTCTTTTGTACCTAATTCCGCTGTAAAGGATGTGTTAACTCAGCCTGATAGTGAAGGAAAGAGAGGCAAGTGGATTGCGAAGATTATGGAATATGATGTAGAGATTAGGCCTACTAAGCTTGTCAAGGGACAAGGTTTAGCCAAGCTGTTGGCTGACTCAAATTGTCAGGCTCTGGGACTGCATGTCATGGCTGAAGAATTAGTTCCTGAAGAAGATCAAGCACTTCTGGAAAAAGAAAAAATCATGGATTTTTATTCATCATCAACCTGGTATGCAGATATTGTTTATTTTCTATTATTTCTGCAATGTCCTGAACATTTGGATAAGAAAGCTTCCAGATCTTTAAAACTCAAAGCCACTAAATACTGTTTAGTTGAAGATCAATTGTTCTGGAAGGATCCAGGGGGTATTTTGCTCAGATGTTTGGATCAATCTGAAATAGGAGAGGTGATTTCAGAATCTCATGAAGGTGCCTGTGGAGGGCACAAGTATTGGAAAGCAACAGCTTACAAAATTTTGCGAGCTGGATATTATTGGCCATCCTTATTCACAGATGTTTACCAGCAGGTAAGAGCATGCATTCCTTGTCAGAAATTTGCAGGTAAACAGAAATTATTGTCCTTTCCTTTAAAACCTATTGCAGTAAATGCTCCGTTTCAGTAGTGGGGTCTGGACTTTATTGGAGAAATAAATCCAGCATCTTCAAGACAGCATCACTAGATTCTGACTGCAACAGAGTTTTTCACGAAATGGGTGGAAGCCATTCCCACGAGGAATGATACAGACAAAGTAATCATGGAATTTATTGAAGAAAACATTTTAAGTAGGTTTGGCTGTCCACAGAGATTAATAACAGATAATGCAAAGGCATTCAAATCCAAGGCAATGGTGGCCTTTTATGAAAGAAATGGCATCATTCTGAAGCATGCAACTCCCTATTATTTTCAGGGCAATGGTCAAGCTGAATCTTCCAATAAGAACATCATTTGGAGCATCAAGAAACTGCTGAAGCATAACAAAAGGTCTTGGGATTCAATGCTGAAGTATGCATTACGGGCAGACAGAATTACAGTGAAACAGGCAATTGGGACTTCTCCATTTCAGCTTGTTTATGGCACAGAAGCAGTGTTCCCTATTCAATTGGGAATTCCAGTGATGAAATTCCTCCAGAATTCTCAAGAGGAACCTAATGATATGCAAAGGAGACTATTTGAAATGATAAAATTACAGCAAAATAGAGAGAAGGTGGATGAAAAAGCACAGTTGTACAGATCCAAGATTAAAAACAGATTTGACAGGAATGTTAAAGAAAGTACTTTCATAGAAGGTGAGATGGTTCTAAGATGGGATGCAAGAAATTAGCAGAAAGGTAAGCATGGTAAGTTTGACAATCTTTGGTTTGGCCCTTTTCTGGTATCAAAGGTTCTAGAAAACAATACTTTTATCCTGCAGTCCTTGGAAGGTGAGGAGTTGTCCAACCCTGTTAATGGACGATTCCTCAAGCATTTTTACAGTTTATAGGGACATTTTCACTGATCATTGTACATACCGGTGAGTGAATCATAATAAGACTCCATAGCCCAATGGAAATTTTTGCAGAATAGATAAGATAACATACAGAAGGCACTGGTCTACAGGTTCTTGAAGCCTCGCAGGGAGGTCTTCATCCCGCAGCTGGAGCCAGATGTTAAGTCAGTATTTTGTTTCTTCAAATTTGGTTTGATTTGCATTTTATTTCAAGTTATTTATTTGCTTTAACTTGATTTTTTCCTCTTTAGGAAATTTTCTTTAGTCTTTATATGAGATTTTGGGCTTGCTTTTGAGTTTTCAGGTTTTAAAACTTTAGGTTTGTTTTTGATGAGGGGTTTAAAAGGTCATTATATCAAATAAGGGGCTCATAAACCTTATTCTAAGTAAAGTCATGTACAATCCTGACCCTGACAGCTTTAAGATCCCATGCAAAATGATAAAAGGCTGTTAAAAAGCACCAAAACACTGTCAAAGTTTTTCTTGTAGCGCTGGAGCTCAAAATCACCAAAGGCGCGCTACAAGAATATTGTGACTCCAAATTTGTCAGATTTTTCAGCAAATTTTGGCACGCTTGGGATAATGAATAACTGATTATGTGTTTAGAGGATTCATTACGTGTTGATGCAGAAAACATCATGATTTCAAATGGTTACACATCGTGAGGAAATCGTGCTCATCATCAGCCCAGGGGTAATTCATTTTGACAGGTAGCCACATGGTTTGAGGTAATGTGGGATGAATTTGTTAATTACAAGCACATTCAAAGACGGAGGACTTAGTGGAGTAGCTATAATCACTAGAAAACCTGACATCGTTGCTGACTGAACAAGCGAGAGGTTTTGAAGGCTTCACGGGAAATTAGGGCTTCCTAATTCCGTTGCTAGCAGCTAAATTGAAGGTTGGAGGACATCTGTACAACCAAGGTGACTCATCTGACAGCTCAGGTCATGATTTTAAACAACTACAGTGGCGCAATTTCAAGGTCTTCCTAAAAAACCAATATAACAGTAAATTTGGGGTTTTTTCGTTGGGGCGTACTCTGTCCAAATTGATCAAAGGAAAGGTTAAATTGTGTTTTTAAACACAATTTCGACCAAGGAAATAGCTATTTGTTGATGCTCTGCGACGCCAGGCTGATTTTGTTTTTATGAAATATAACCCTGTCAAAACCAAGGTTTTAATGCTGTAAATAACTTGTACGTTCGACAGTATTTTTTAACCTCCTACAGTAATATCCTGCTTGCAAACAATACAAAAGGATATCATTCAATTTTCAAGTGATTGAAGAAGAATGGGTAGGAGTGGTAAAATAAATAGAGCTGAACCAACTGATGTAGAATGGATTGAAAAACTGCCTGACTGTGTTGAGCTGTTTCAACAAGCTGGTTGGATAGATTTTTTCAGGAAGATCGATGGGTATAATGCAAAGGTTTCATGTAAGTTTGCCCAGGGTTTCAAGAATGACATGGTGATTTTTGATACTCTGAAATTCAAACTGACAGTAAAATTGATTTCAGAAGCCACAGGGATTAAGGATGAGGGCGAACAATGGTTTAAAAAACTGCCCTTTGACTTTGATCCACAGAGATTTCTTTTACCAAATGTCACACCTGATTGGAATAAAGGTATCCTTATCCAAAATGTCAGAAAGGAATGGGTTGAGTCAATCAGAATATTACAGAGCTATGTTACTTGTGAGGGCAGGTATGCTTTTGTATACAAATATCATTTTAGATTCCTTCAGCACATGGTGGGGGTGTCCAAGATGAACCTGCCATTCTTCTTTTTGAAAAGTTTACAGAAAATGTCCAACAAGGTGAAAGGGCCAATAGATCATTCTTCTCAGTCCATCTTTCACCATGGATTAATCAAGTTGAGTATTAGTACTGTCTTGCAGCATGAAGGAAAGACCTGGGACTTCTTCATCTTTTGGTCTGGTTTTGAAGATCAAAAATCTAAGAGGCAAGCAGATAAGGGTAAGGTCTTGTTGAGAAAATTAGGTCATAAGCCAAAACTTGAAGATAAGGAAGAGATCAAAATTGAGGAAGCAGCAGAGCATGTGGAGGAAGATAATGAACCAAAGACATTCTCAGCCAGCTCTAAAGGCAAGTATTCACTGTTTGAAGATAAGAAGGAACAGCCTGAAAAGAACTTGGCACCTGTAGTAGATCCTCATGAAGTGAAAAATGTTGATATTAAAGAGGTTGCTATACCTAAAGAAGAAATTCACACTCGATAGAGAAGCCCTATCACCATTCTCTCCGATGATGAGGAGTATCTATTGAAAGAAGAACAGCCCATCTCCAAAACATAAGTCAAGATCGAAGTAGAGCAAGAAATCCATACTTTAGATAGCAAAACAACAAAATCTAACAGGAAAAGGAATAAACTTGAAGTAGTGGAGTTGGCTGCTATCCAGCATCAAGGAAAGGAGCTGAAAATGATGGGAGAAGCAGCATCATTTTGGAGACCAAAAACTAGGTCAAAGAACAAGCTGATATTGAACATGAAGAAATTGCTCAATCCCAAATTAAATACAAATGAAGTGACTGTCTTGGATGAGGTGTCTATGGAGGATAAACCAGAATTAGATAAAATGCAGTCACAGTTAAAAGAAGAAGCTCCTTCAGTTGAGGCAGCAGGTGAAGAAAATCAGAATCCTAGCATTGAAGATACTCCTACAGAACTGTTGATTGAAGAGACAGAAATCTTCAAGAAACTTGATATACCTTGAAGACCTGATGAGGAACAAGATCATACAATGGATAAATTAGTTAATTCTGATAGAGAGAATTTGCAAAAAACTGTTAAGCAATACAAACACCAGATGAATTACATGCAAGAGGTCAATGATGGATTAATGATGGCTAACAGAAGATTGAGAGAAGATCTACAATATGTAAATGATAATTTTCAGGAGCTGATAGTAGATGCAAAAGAAGCACTAAAAAGAAAAAGAGCTGCTGACATGCATTGCACAGAATTGAAGAAGACAGTCCAGGACCTGCAACAGAGAAACAAGGAGCTCATCAAGAAGATAAATGACATGGAGCAGGAGCAAAAAAAGGCTAAGAGAAAAGATCAAGCATCAGATGGTATCGCTCTGCTGGCTGAAGTGGCAAAAGACCTATAAGACAGTTGTACATTTAGTTAAGCATTCAGTTAGTTGTCATTAGTTAACAAACAGATATGTTAGTGATTTGCTATTTTTAGCATATTTTGTAACTTTGTAAAGATTGTACTTTTACTTTACCTCATCGAATAGGTGGCAGGCAGTTAGGGTTGAAACCCTAACTAATTTTGTAATGATTAGTATTTAGAGGGGTTAGAAAGTCATTGAAGGGGTTCGATTTTTGGGAAGCTTCAGGAGGTCTCCAGATTATCTTTGTTTTCAGACTTGCTCAGAGCTAAGTACAGTGACTCTTGTATGCATTTGATGACAGACTATGAAATATATGACACTTTATACCCTTCAGTATATGTTTTAACTTCATTTTGAGTTTGTTTAACTACTGGACTGATATATTCATTGCTAGTTCATGGTTTCTTTACTTGTGATGCTTGTCAGCCCTGAATGACTTTTAAGATTATATTCTGATTGATATTTGTTGATTATATGATGCATCTTTGTCTTTATTTATTTATAATTCAGTTTCTGGTTTAGTTCATGAGTGTAATCCCTGTTGATCACCAAATTTACAACCAAGAAAACATTCCAAAAAACCTAAAACCTAGCTTATTTTATTGAGTTTTATTTGAGATTATGTTGGCTTGTTTCTTTAGCCTCGGAAACAATTTCTGGCACAAACACGTTCAAACAAAAAGTATAAAAGGGAGCTAAGGGGAGTTGAGAAAGACACAAGAGTGAGACTCAAGCATTGAGTGGAAAACTAGGAGAAGGAATTTTTGTTTTCAGTCTCTTGGGCAAGGGTGAAGAAGGACATTCATTCATGGAGGGAATAAGAAGAAGGAATTTATTATTTCCAAGGCTAAAAGAGGAAAGACTACAATTTGGTAGCAGTAGGTAGCCATACCAACAAGGAAGAGGCATAGTTGAGCAGAAAAACAACAAATAGAAACGTGTAGATCAGTTGTACAGATTCTGTACAGTCATACATAACATGTCGTATGGATTATGTACAATCGTACAGGGAGACCATACGGAATCCGTACATACATATAGAAAGACCCATACAAGAGCGTATGGTATAGATACGAATGACTCATACAGTCCCTACAACTGTATGAACAGGGTGGTATAGCAACAACAAATTTATTTATTGGTTTTTCGTGGAGATCTCTGGGGAAAAATTTCATTGATTTTGGTCTATGAAGGGTAGATTTTACCAGGTTTGTTGTGTAATTTTCAGGGCCATTTTCTTAGTAAGGTATCCCTTAATGTAAGCTTGGATTATTTGTTAATGAAAAGCTACTTTTGAAGGGCATAAATTTGTTTGTGTTTTATGTGATCTGTTTCCTATTTTTGCTTTCACTATTTAATTTACTGTTGATAGATCTCAATATGTGTAAAATAATTAGTGATATGAAATTAAATTCTAAGAAAACCATTAGGAACTATTTTATCTAGTGCTGAAATCAGAAGAAAAATATGGTATCATAGAAGAGACACTGAGAGGGAACATATTTGAAGTTTATTGCAATATATCTAATAGATCTGAGTGACCAACAGAAATATCTAGAACATATTAGGGGTTTACACAGTAGATATTGGTGGGTGCTTGAAGGATAAAGCACAAGTTAGTTTTTTGTGGCGGATCTAGTTACGGCAGAAACCAATCTCAGTTTTGAGTACAGGTTAGATGGGGCATCGAAATTCCTTTCATGGAAGGCAAGAGTAGTCTTGTTGTTGAAGAAACATGAACTTTGGAGGATTGTGGGAATTGCAGTTACCGAACCAATAGATCCAACTGATTTGGAAACCTATGAGAGAAAGGAGATCAAGACCCAAAGAGTGATGCTATATGTTGTGAAGGATCATATGATTCTTCATGTAGACGAGAAGACAACAACCCATGCTATGTACAAAGCTTTAAAAGATCTATTTGAAAGTGACAACATGAATAGGAAGTTTATCTTAAGAAGCAAGCTCAAAGATGTCCAAATGTCAAAGATGGATAATGTTACTAGTTACCTCATGAGGATCACCTAGATTTGTGATCAATTTGCAGCTATTGGGGAGACGGTTCTTGATGCAGAACTCATGAAAGCGACATTGAATGGATTTCCTAAGTCTTGGGATCCATTTGTTTAGGGATTTGTAGCTCGGGAAAATATTCCAGATTGGAAAAGGCTTTGGTATGATTACATCCAAGAAGACACTCGAGAGGAGTCTAAAGCATGGAAGCAAGAGCGCGAGGAGGAGGAGAACCTGGCTCTCGTCAGCAAGGCAAGAAAGAGAAAATGACAAGGTTCTAATGGTAACAATGAGGGAGTATCCTCACAGCCGGGGATGAAAGACTTGAGTAAAAACAACATAGATCCATCTTAAACTCAGATCTATCAAGCATCAAGTATTGGACTTTATATTGTAATTGATGTCAAAAGGGAGTGACTTGTATGTCTAGCGATTTAACTAACCAGACTTGACGTAATTAGATGCCAGTTTAAAGAAGTATATAGAACGTAAGCTAGTTTAAATATGCACGCAAGTCCCACCAAGTAATGGGAACTAGCTCGCATTAATTAAAGGAATGAGATTTGTGTTGGGGACTTGTAACCCAAGAGAGAGCTCCATGAGTGGTCCATAACCCACTCATTGTCAAGTCAAGTTGGCTTAAGGAAGATCTTGAATTAAGTAAAAACATTTTGGTCAACCCTTCCATAATATTGTACAATGTTATGTGGGCCCCAAAATTAATCCAACACTTGTATAAATAAGTGAAGCACCCTCCTCATATTAGGACCCAGGTAAGCAAGGATGGAGCTATGAAAGGGTGCGCAACCTCAAGGAAAAATGAATATTTGAAAGATGTAATAGTGAATATATGGGGATTTGAGGATATCAATGTCATGCTGATCCAAAGTAGAGTCCAATGCGAAGTCACAATTGGGTGAAGTCGCAATTGTGATGAAGGATGAAGTCTTGGAGTGACACCCAAAGCAAAGTCCTAGTTAGAAAGGAAGACAACTTGAAGTAGAACCAAGTGCGAAGTCACATACAGGATGAAGGATAGATTTTGGGAGTAGAGCTTTGTGCGAAGTTGTAGTTGGGCAAAGTCGCCATTACGAGGAAGGAGGAAGTCTGAAGAAGAGTCTAGTGTGTAGTATGGAGGAAGTTGTTGATAATGCGTTGAGTCAAAGTACACAGTACAGAGCTATCTAGTCCACGGTACAGAGCAGGTTGTGGAAGGTGCGCAGACCCTAGTGCACAGTGCAAAATAAGCTATGGAAAGTTCACAGTACAAAGTAAACCATGGAAGGTGCGCAAACCCTAGTGTGTAGTGCAAAATAAGTCGTAGAAAGTACGCAGAGCCAAGTGTTGTGTGTGTAGAATAGCACAGGGGGGATAAAGCTGAATGCACTGAACATATAGTTCACAAAATAGATAAAGTTGAAGAGATTGTGTGGTACAAAGTAAGGCTGAGGAAAGTGTGAAGTACAGATAAAGCTAAGAAGAGTGCATAGTACAAAGTAAGACTAAGGAAAGTGTTAAATACAAAGAAAGCTGAGAAGGGTGCGTAGTGCATAGTTCAGAGTAAGCTAAAGAAAGTGTGCAAAGGGGGTTGAAGCCTCCATCTTATCACATAAGAGAAAGGGGGTTATAGCCTCCATCCTGTCGTAGCAGAGAAAGTGTGTGAGGGGGTTGTATCCTCCTTCCAGTTGTAGCTGGAAGCTTCATATCAGTTGGAGCTAACTAAGACAATGGTGTTGTAGCCTTCTTCTAGTTGGAGCTAAAAATATGGGTGTTCGAGCATCCCTTCAGTTGGACCTAAAGAAACAAGGAGGTTGAAGCCTCTAGTCAGTTGTAGCTGGTGATCATTGGAGATATAAGTCTCCTCAACTAGATGTCACCATATTGTTTTTATAAATACTATATATTGATTTTTTCTAAATACATTTAGTGTACTCTCTTGTTAATGGTGGATTGATGCATATACTGTTTGATGAATTGAAAGTGGAGTATTAAATTTGCATGAGATACTGATTCCCCCCCCTTCTTAGTATCCCAATGTGTTCTACAATTGGTATCAAAGCAAGTTCTTCTTACAAGTCTTACTGACCTAAAGGTGATCTTTTAAGACACATGGTTCACAAGGGGATTCATACTTTTAATGGGACAAATGATGTCTTCTGGAGTAAGAGAATGATGGAATATTTGATGTCATTGTGTTTTGAAGTTTGGTATGGCATTGTTAATGGATACAAGATTCCAAAAGATCCACCAACAGATTTTATAGAAAGAAAGGTAGGTGAGTATAATGTTAAAACTGTGAATGCAATCCTAGGAGGGCTGTCGAAAACTGAATTTGTTAAGGTTCTGAACTATGATACATCCAAAGAAATTTGGGATAAATTGAAGAATATTTATCAAGGTGACACCAAATTCCAAAAAATAAAACTTCAAACCTATAGGACATAGCTTGAAGGCCTGAAAATGCTAGAGGAAGAAAATATCACTGCTTACTTCCAAAGAGTGGAAGAAGTGGTCAATACAATGAGAGGTCTAGGAGAGGAGGTACAAGAAGATACAGTAGTTCAAAAGGTATTGAGATCTCTTTCAACCAGATTTAATCCAAAAGATTCAGCCATTGAAGACAGAGAAAATATTGATGCGCTTAAATTGGATGAGTTATATGGGACCCTCATTGCCTACGAAATGAGAATAGAGGATCCAAAATAGATGGAAGCTTCTTATCAAGTTGCAAAGAAGAAACACAATTTTAAGAAAAACCAATCATCCTATTCTTCAAGCATAGATGAAATATCAGATGAAGAAATGACAAATTTTGTCAACAAGTTACCCAAGGGTAGATGCAGGTTCAAAGGTAAGCTACCTCTGAAATGCTTCAACAATGGAAAAATTGGACATTTTGCTGCATAATGCCCGCTAAGGGAAGACATAAATAGGATGAGTCAAAGAACATATATTCCCAAAGGAAGATATGCAATGAAACAAAGTTACTACTCAAAAGTTGAAGTTGAAGCTCCAAATTGCGATGACGAAGAAGAAGACAAGATGGATGAGAATGGAATTTTATTTCTAGTCGTGGAGGGTCAACTTCATCATGAAGGTAAGGTAACTGAAGAAAATGAAGAAGAAATCGTAGCTGACCTTGAATCCGAGTTAATAAATTCCTTAGATGAAATTTAACATCTAAAAGAAGTCAACAAGAAACAAACAAAAGAATAGATGACAACAAGAAATCAGATAGCAAGAGATATGAAGGAAGATATATCTAAGAAAACACAAAGATCAATGCTCTTCAAGAACAATTAAAAAGGACAAACATTTTGAATTTGAAATTTGAAAAATGCTTGCAGATCTTAGCAATGTGATTCTTCAACAAAGAAGTCCAACTGATAAAAGAGGAACCAATTTTGAAACCATTGCACAAAATCAAGAAGTAGAACAAGAGACAAGAAACCTGCGCGATAGAATTGTCAAGCACAAGTTTGAGCTGAAGAAATTGAAGGATCCATTGGAAGGAGTTCTTAGACTACTCTCAATTAGAGAAAAAGAGTGCGATGACCTTGAACATGAAGCTTTGAGACTAAAAGGAAAATAAGTACATGCATCAATCAGTTATGTTGACATGGGCAGAAGAAATGATGACTCAATACCATCTGAACCTTTTACAAACGAACGATGGAGAAGAACGACATCCTGACCTTCATCAAGCAATTACGAGACTTACAGAAGACAACAATCTTACATGTATCAACATTTTTTCTTTGGAAACTGCTATACTTGTCATAATTTTGGTCACAAAGCAACAAAATGTAGAGCTCCTCCAAAAAGGAAATATATTAGAACTGGGACAAGAGAAAGTGGTCAAAACAAATATACATATGTAAATCCGAATTTATTTTCAACATTTCCCAAGTATGATGTTGAATGTTCCAAATGCAATAATTTAGGACATCCTGGAAAAAGATTGCCAATTGAATCAAATAGCTCAAGGAGAAGAAAGATCAAGTGATATATGTGGGATAGCTTTATATGCTTAGAAGGATGAAGACAAGTGTTATATTGATAGTGGATGTACAAAACATATGACTGGTGACAAGAATTTTTTTATCACTTTAAAAGAGAAAAAGGAGGATATGTATCCTTTGGAGATGATGGGACAACGAGAATCATGGGAAAATGGATAGTGGCACAAAAAGTCAGATCTAAAGCTCAAGATGTCTTATATGTTGAAGGATTGAAACACGATCTGTTAAGTGTTGGACAAATGTGCGATACAAACTATAATCTCACCTTTTATGCTGATGGTTGTGAAATCAGACAGAATGGATCAAGAAAATTAATTGGAATGGGAACTAGAGCACTGGGGAATGTTTATATTCTAGAAGAAATACAAGGAGAAAAGTTATATCTTGGTCAAACAGATGATTGTTGGTTCTGGCATAAACAACTTGGACATCTTGACTTTGATAATCTCGTAAAGATCAACAAAATAGGGGATGTTAGAGGAATTCCAAGGCTATCAAAACCTGGAAACAAAATATGTGAGTCATGCTAGCATGGGAAAGAAACAAGGTCCAACTTCAAACCAAAAGAGTGTCATTATACTACAAAGCCACTAGAATTGATACATACTGACTTGTGTGGACGAACAAGAGTTCAAACTCTTTAGGGGGAAAGGTATTTTATGCTATTTATTGATGACTATACTAGGATGATAAAAATCAGAAGCTTTTGAAAAATTATAAATTTTCAAAGCACTGGTTGATAATGAAAGTGGATACAAATCAAATGTCTAATATCTAACAATGGAGGGAAATTTACCTCAAAATATTTCAATCATTTTTGTGAGGGGAATGGGATTCAAAGACAATTCAGTGCGCTAAGAACTCCCCAACAAAATGGAATAACTAAGAGAAAAAAACAAGACAGTGCAAGAGATAGCTAGGACCATGTTACTCGAAGTTGACGTAGCATAAACGTTTTGGAGAAGATTTCACAGTTGGAGAAAAGTTATTGGACCCAATTTTTCACGGTGTATAGTAATATTATAATATATTAATTATAGTATAATATTTCTTTTTACAATAACGGTTGAAAAGCTTTATATTAAAAAAGGACTGTCTTACAAAAAAAGTGGGAAGACTGTACCCAACAAAAAGAGGGTTGTAGGCACCTCACACCTAGTCTTTGCTTTTCATACATAACTGATATTCTTTGGAAACATGGAAAATTAACAGACTTCCATAGATGCCGATTACATAGGTAAAACATAATAAAAGAAACTGCAAAAATTCATCATGGGGAAACCAGACCAGAAATCACTTGTCATTAAGGTGGCGGACCTTGTCCTTGCTACACTCTGCCAGGACCTCGTTTTCTTCCCTGCCAAGGATTGCAGAGGGACTATTACTCTTGTTGGTTCTGATGCAGTCCACTTTGGCTTCCACGATCCTAAGAAAACTGTGCAGAGACTCGATTTTTCCAACCATCCCTTCGAAGTATACCTTCATTTTGTTGTTGTTGTTTCTAACATTTGAATTTGAAATCTAAACAAAGGTGGCAAGATGGGAGAGGGCCTTTTTCAGGTCCCCATTTTCTCCTCTCAGCCAGCAAACCTGAGACTCAATATATTGTAAATGAGAGAGCACTCCAGGAGAGGGACTTTCAGGCCCATTGGGGGAATCCAGGTTCACAATTCCCCCATTTTCCCCAACCAGGTTCTAGAGTTTTCCATTACCCGTCTCAACTGGTCTTCTGCGCACTTGTTGCAGAGAACCACCCTGGTTTTGGTAGATACCCATGTCTAGAGGATGCCAATTCTTTCCATAGTCATGCTTGGAACCGTTATGAAAACCATTCATAGAATTCCTGAAGCTCTGCCCCTGACCCCCGTCCAACGGTGACCAACTTCTGCCAGTCTCATCGTTTTTGGAGTGCCCTCGACGAACATGCTTTTCCTGATTATTGATGAGCCTTGAACCTCTTTGCCCCCATTTCCATGACCCTGCACCACCTCAAGGGCAGAGAGGTAACGCTTCAACCTGACTCCTCCCGTATTCACCTGAATATTAGTCCTGCAACGACGACATTGTAGCATCGGGAGACAGAGCCCAGCCTTGCTACCAGCATTTCCACATTCCATGCTGAACCAAATTAAGACGATACGCCAGACAATGCAGAGAAGAAATATTTGAATGAAGACGAAACCGTCAACCTGATCTTTGATATAGATGCTGGAAACCCTCTCGCCTTCACGCATTGAAGTCCCGAATGCGAGAAAGGTGGATTTAGTCTGGGAGCGCTGTCGAAAAGGCCTTAGGGACGTGTGAGGAAATACCAAGTAGATCTGGGCGTAGATTTGGAGATTGACCATATTCAAGCTTAACCAATAATTTAAAAGAACGTTAAGAGGTTTATAATGACCCATGAAGCTAAGGAACCCACACATTTGCAATATGTTGTCCATTTCTAGCAACGAGACCACAATTTAACCCAGCTCCGATATTTTCCATGGCATCAGCTTGTTGATTGTTGATCCTCAAAATGTGAAAAAGAGAGATAGAGATAAGATCTTTGATTGAGTGAGTGAAGTGGAAATGAAACTTGGATGTGGGTTTACGATGGTTTTTGTCTAAGGCCCTAGCTTCCTTAATCACCAGTAGGGAATCACCGATAGCTACTAAATCCTGGAAATTATTTTCCTTTGCTATGTCAATACCTTTGAGCAAGGCGAGCCACTCCGTGTCATTGTTCATCTTCCTTCCGATCCCCCATGTGTAGTCTACCACAAAAATATTTTAAAATGTTGCCTCAGAAGTGTAAATGAAAAAATACGACAATCTGCACATCCAGGGAATCGAATCCTGGTCAGTACCGTGGGATGGTACTATGATACCACTACACCAGATGCGCTATCATCTAATATATTAATTATAGTATAATATTATTATATATTATTTATAATAGTAACCACTATTACTATTATATATGGGTCATGTATTACCTAAAATATGGATGGGTATATTAATTATGATATTAGTATTATTATATATTAGTTATGCTATTAGTTAAAAGTTATTGGACCATACTTTTCACTATGTATAGTAATATTATTATATATTAGTTAGAATATAATCGCCTTATCATATATTATATATTGGTCATGTATTGTATATTAATTATGATATTATTTACTATTATATGTTAATTATTTATTACATATTAGTTAAAATTATTGAACCCAAATTTTAAGGTGTATAATTATATTATAATATTATTATATATTAGTTATAATATTAACTATTATTATTATTATATATTATATATTTATCATGGATATATTAGTTATGATATTAGTAAAAGTTATTGAACCTAATTTTTTTATGGTGTATAATATTATTTATGTAGCAAGATTTCTGCGGTGGTTGTTGTCGGAGGGTCTCGGAGAAACCGCAGTAGCCAAATTAGTTAGTCGACGTTTCGAATCCATAGCAGGATCCATCTTCAGGACGAATAGTCAAGTTTTTATGAGGAGCAAAAGATCTCATTTATATAGTAATTAGTTGCAAAGATAAGTAAAGGTCGGCCATGGGTAATTAGGGTTTTGAGATTTAGTAGTTAAATGAAGTTTTTAATCTTAAAATATTTAAAAATATTTAGAAAAACTAAATTATATTACTAAGGATAATGCTAGGTTATAAATTTAATCTTATTGCCCCTATAGTCTCTTAATATAATTAATAATTATTTGAATTCCATGCTATTCTAAATGAAAAATTTATTACTTCTATCCAATTAGTCATAATTTCATTAATGTTAATAATATTGGGGTTGTTTAGTTAAATTATATTTTATAAGACTAATCTAAAATTTAATATTATCAAACTCAAGTAGAGTAATTTTAGGTTGATTAGAGTTAAATATAATAATTGTTATTAAATTTATTAATATTATGGATTGTTTTAAATTTATTAGTATTGTGTTTTAGTGTAGTAGGTTTATAAAAAAATTAATTTTGAATTTTTTGAATTTAGAAGCTATGTCAACGAATCATGTTAGGGTTATTTAAGAGAAAATAATTTAAGATTAATATTATATTCGACACCAAATATTAAGGAAACCTAAGAGAGACAAAAATTAGGGGGGATTAAATTATCTTAATCTCGGATTTACTATAGAAGCAAACCTAAGAGAGCCAAAAATTAGGGGGATTAAATTATCTTAATATTATTATTATATATTAATTATAATATTAAATACTATTATTATTATATATTAAATATGGGTAACTTATTACCTAAAATCGGTCAGCATATTAATTTCATTATCAATATTCAAGATAATTTGGGCAGCTTGGTTAGACAAATTATATTATTAAAATATTCTACCTATCCCCAAATTATATAATAAAAAATTGCTTAAGACATGCACCTCTTTTGAATTTTAAAGCATTTTGATTGGATAATACATAATGA
Source organism: Larix kaempferi (assembly GCA_027924585.1). NCBI lineage: Eukaryota > Viridiplantae > Streptophyta > Pinopsida > Pinales > Pinaceae > Larix > Larix kaempferi. The sequence goes on along the minus strand of BSBM01000203.1, from coordinate 6,957,917 downwards.
CATAAAATTTGAAATAAGGTTGAAAGACACATTTTCCATCCAAATTTCCTCTAATCATCACCTCACCTCTTTGCACACCCAAAACGGAGCACCAATTACACTATCAATTACACTACGGATTTTCCACACACCCTACCTCTACACAGTGTTATTTCTATGTGGAGTTTCTGAGAGTTCCCTCCTAAATGCGATCTAGCGCAGAATCCTACATGTGTTAGTTATTCATTGGGCAAGCCCACTCATGTGTATTCTAAATGGATTGATGAATGTGAACGTTTTGGATTTGCACCTTCCTCATAATGCTTGAGCTCCTCCTCGTGTGCAGGTATCTCTATTTATTTATCCTTGCAATATTTATCTATTTCTCTTTATGTAATCAACAAGACCGACACCAAAGAGAATTTAAGTACATCATTTTGGGGGGTCATGTGGTTATGTTGACAAGATTTTTTGACCTGCTCGTCAACTGGGAGGAGACAAGCTGGTCTGAGGTCCTTAGAGCAGAATCCAAGCCATTTGATATGGTTGTTTCTCATGGGTTTAGTGGCTCCATTAGCCAATAAAGAAATCTTTCCAGTAAGATGAAAGATATGGAGAAAACTAGCTAACTAATCTTAAAAGTCAACAAGCTACTATATAACTAACTAATTAAAACAATTAATTAAAGGAACAAAATAAATAACTATGAAAAATTAAAAGAATCTAAACTATTAACAGTTTTATACAAATATACAAAGCTCTAAAAACATCTAGAAAATGATTTTTTTTAATAGTAAACACTAAAATACAATATTAAACAAAAGATATGAATTTTTTAAAAACAAGATTAAAGATCTAATGAGATACCAACAAACATATATAGATACCAACAAATATACATAGAATTTGATTAAGAGATGTTTTTAATTCCAAAAAGTCTTGGTGATGTAAAAGCTTAGATATAACAAATTGATAAGCTAAATCTAATCTTATTTAAAGTTTCTCAAAATTAAACAAAATTAATTCTAAATGAGTATATGATAAGGTTTACTAAAAACTGATCAAAGCAAATTTGCTAAACCATAATATTAAGTAACACAACACTTAATATTCCACAACGGAGTTGTCTACAACGTCTACGATTTTGCCCGGACGGTGGGCAAAATCCGGCAACGACGACCCCCTCCGGCACCGGACCCGGCACCTCACTCGGACCCTCCTCTCCGTCGCTGACACCACCACCACTAACACGGACAGGGACGTCGGATCTCCCTGCTGGATCCTCCCGGACGTGATAGGATGGATGCAATCCCGAGTGGGCCCTCCACTCCCTCCTTCGTCGACGTCTGGAGCAGCATGGGAGTAAATGCTCCTAGATCGGGTTGGTGAACTCGTAGATGATCCCTCCCCAAATGTGCAGAACCATAATCTGTAACAATTCCTACTCTGTAACTCCCTCGGCTCACCTTTGTACTTGTCCGAACTCGGAAACCATCACGCAGAGCTCCAGAACTCGAGGGTTAAAGCACTAGTAATCCCTGCCATGTAATCCCTCCAGTACTTGAACCGCTAACTCCTTCTTTTCTCCGGCTAAGAAACAGTCGATGTCGAGAAATACCTTCTTCTCTTTAGGATTCAGAGCCTCGTAACTCACTTTTAATGGGTCTATTATACCTTGTGGTACTCTGAACTTTGCCATCTCCGCTCGCAATAGTCCCTGTCATATTGCCCAACAAACAGTCCTCCCAAAACTTTTAAGGACAAAGTCAACCCCTCACAAATTTTCAAGCACTCATCTACTAAATCTTTGAGTTCTACTAAATCATTGAAAGCCCTCACACAGACCTCCAGAACCAGGTGTTACGACATTGTTAAGGGGCTTCAGAACCAAGTGTTATGACATTGGTAAGTAGCACTCATTCTGATCTTCCCAAGAATTTCGGGAAGAAGTGCTCTAAAGCCATTCATGCTTTGCAATCTGCAAATGCCTTTTCTGAAGTGGCTTCAATGAAGTTTGGAGCTAACAGGGACTCTGTTTGGAAGTTTAATTTTCATTATTTGTCCTGTTCCTATATATTGAAGACTGAACCCTGGTGCCTCCAGAATGCATGGATACAATAGCTCAAGTGTAGGTTATGTACATGCTATTCTTGCAGATTGTTTTCTTAGATGGAGTGCACAGGTTTTATGCGTGCTTCTGATTTTCAACTGTGTGTGAAATTTACGAGAGCAAGTCATTGTATTGAAGCGATAAGTGGGAGTATATTTTGTTTATTCTATCATTTTTGTAGTTTGGGATTTTTATAGCCAATGTGATAGAAAATTATACTGTCTAATAGTGGATCTATTACATAGCTAGAATGGTAAATATGCAAAACCTGACCGACTAAAAATGTTGTTAATAGTCCAATTTGTGTAGAGGTATAGAACCTAGTGGACATTAATGAATATTTAGTTCAATAAATACTTGCTGTATAATTTCCCGGGATGAAATTGTAAAAATATCACCATCTTTCAGAACTTATTGGCCCAAGGGCCGTGCTGATCATTTACACTTCTCTGAGGCAACATTTTCAAATATTTTTGTCTGAATCAGTTCATAGCCTACCTACGCATTCTGGAGGAACCAGGGTTTAGTCTTCGTAGACGTTCTAGACAACTCCTTCATTCTAATACTTCGTTACCAGCATTCAAAATTGAAACCTTAGAGACTTTTTAGGTTTCTTTTCCCCCTTTGACACCATTTATAACAACATTTCAAAAGAAAGGTAATATCATAAATTATCGGTCACAAATTCAACATCAAAATAAGGGTAACGTAATTCAAGGTAATCCCTTGTGAAACTTCAATTAGGAAATGTAACTGACACCAAGGAGGGCTTGGGTTTTCGATCACCTTGAGAAAAAGACCTACTTGCACTCAGTTTTTACTTGATCCAAATAATGTTTTACAACAACTAGAGTCACTTGTGGCTTGAGATCCAGAGGTAAAGTTTCCTCCATCACAATCCATTCTAAAACATATTCCTCTCTGTGATTGAGATTGAAATTGGTGTTTAACGTTTGAAAATTGTATTTGTCTCCTTGTTTACAGCTTAGTGGTGGTATTCATCATGTTTCCTGCAGGTAGTCTACACATAAATTTTGCAAAAAGATTTGGTGTTTTATACGTCATAAAGAAAAACCTATAAATGTGAAGAAGCTAAAGTATATACTAAACGAAGGATATTAAGTGAATATTGTAAACCGTTTAAATTGCCTTTCTAGCATATTTTATCAATGCCTACATTCTACCTGTAACTCGTCCATCCTGTAGCTCGTCCCCCCTTTGAATTCAATCATTATTGCCTTCTTGAGGAAGAATTTAGATAAATTATTATGAAAAATTGTAAAAATATAACTATTTGGTACTTCAACAATGGTTTAGTCACCTTGGATTCTATAAACATGGATATTATTACACAGCTACTCACGGAATGGTAACATACTCCTGAGAGATTACGCTCTTGAAATCAAGCTAAACTAAGGCAATTAAAAGAGCACTCTAGGTCTACCTATTCTAAATTATTATTATTATTTTATATTGTGTTAGAACTCTCTTGCTATATGCATTATATAAAAAAAACTAAATATATCTTTGTTTTATGTGGGTGCAGGTGGTTTCCAGGTGCTTACAACCATTCGAAAGAAGGATTTAGAGGTAGTTTACATGTGCTTACAACTTATTGGAAAGAAAGATTTAGTGTAACTCTGTGTGTGTGTTGTGTGTGTTTTGTAGGTAATTTTTTTTTGTTTTTGCTGAGTTTGGCAAGAGTTTGAATGTAGGTAACTAATTGAATTTTCTGGTGTAGATCCAATTTCTTAGACTAGTTCTTAAGGTGAGTAGGCCCTTAAGGTCCGAGTTTCCGAGTCTGGAGCTCTGATACCAAATGTACATAACCTCAGATAGAAAACTCCCCTCAGTTAGGGCCATTCTTTTACGGGTGTCAATAGCCCAAAAATCATAGGCTACCTGCCAATTGTTGGTGCAAAATAAAATAAAGACATTCTCACTCCTCTCTAAGGATTCTAGTCCTAAAAAGCAAAGCAGGAAAGAAATGGTTACTCGATGATCTTCTTGTGTGCAGATTTATTGTCAATAGTCACAGATATGAAATTTCCTATCTATGTGCATGATCTAACTATTCTGTAATAACTAATGTCACATGGACTTCTGTGGGAAGAATGTTACCGCATTCAGGTTTCCCAGGTGTCCTATTCTGAACACCTTGTCTGCCACTTTATTGAGCCCCAATCCCAAACTCAGGTTGTATCTAATCCACCCCCTTTTCACAATATCCGAACTGTTAATATAAGGGGGGACAACCATTGTTGTTACAGTGTCAATGTACCATTCCTCGCTTTGAGTGCAGTTCTTCAACCCCCATGCTTCCACAGCAAGCCTGGTGATCCATGTTGAAGAAGCAATATTAGTAACTTCAATAACACCATACCATAAATGTATGTTGTAGTGTTATTGATCCAATATCCATGCAAATGATTCTTTCAATAGGTGTTTGGATAGGGTGGTTATATCTTAGAATTTGGGGTGGAGTAGCATTTCTGTTTTCTTAGATTGTATGAGGATAAGATTATCCTATCTTAAATCCCAAATAAATCATTTTATTGTAATTAATTTTGATTTATGATTATTTCAAAAAACATTCAATGGATCCGTTATGTTTTTTAATTCACTTTATTGAAATCAACAACAGTATGGGCCCATGATTATGTTATGTTTTTTGCAGCGCATTGGGAATACTCAGGATGCTTCAAAAGTGGACATTATGCATTCAAATGTCTTGTGTTCCCAACCCAGGACAAGCAACCATTGCTTGTGTCCTACAAAATAAGGCTACAACTCAAGTGTTCCATCAAAAAAGGGATGTATGCGGGAGGACTACCAACAACGCAACCTATTATATTGCGCTCATTGAAGGGCTACAAACAACGCTACAACATGGTGCCAATCACAGATGTGTGTTCACAAACTCCGAATTGGTATGCAACTAGATCAAAGGCGCATACCATGTCAGAAAGGAGCATTTGAAATAGCTTCATGAGGAATCTAGAAGAGTTGCTTCTCAATTTCACTCCTTCACGATAAATCACCATAGCGACATTGATAGGATGTCCTATGATCTACTGTATAGGGAAACATCGACATCATGGGAGGGGCAGGGAGGAAATGATTTGGTACCAAGTCCTATTCCATCAAACTTTTCTGATGGACATAGTTATGGTTCTCTGATATGTGTTCGTTTCTTGTTATATTTTTTTTGGTGCCTCTAATGGTATGGCTGTTATGCGTATGAGAGGCTCCATAGGCCTTATTTTGTAAACTTGTAGAAATTTCAGTAATAAAACAAACAGCTCCTCTGTGTATATTTAGGTGAAAATAGATCTCTTAATGCTTGCATATGTATAATGATGTATAGGAAACAGATAATGATTATTAATGGCTAATCATATGTTCATTATGTCATCTTGATCTACATGCATTAATATGGACAATCTATATCATCTTGAGATCACTAGAGCTGCAAATACATATACTTTTTAATGCAATGGGCCACTTTCAACGGAATGTCTTGCAGAACCCCCATAGGGAAGCAGCTAGCTGATATTGATGCTAAAGTTTTTGCAATGGCCTTTAATGAGGTTGTTTTGGCAAGTCGATCTCATTTGCATAATGTGATAAAAATAGATCTCTGTGGAGGACTATTTCACAAATTCACAGTCCAGGATATTTAAATTTTGGTTTACATGATGTACAGCCTATGAGACTCTTAATCGAATAGAAGAGCATGAAAGAGTTCTCTAATGGAGAAAATTTATATTGGCTGCATTGCCCTTTGGTTGTACATTACTCACGAAATTTCTAATAACCTGAATATGACTTTGCGTTCTCCAATATGAGTTCTTTGCACATACTAAATCTTTTTTAATTTTGCTTAGAGTAAAAATATAGGAGAACTTCTCTCTTCTAACTAGATTTCGGCATCCCTATCCTTGGATTCATCCTTTTCCTCACTCGACAGATCAACTGAAAAAGCCCTTCACGCTTTACATGAGAATTGAACTGTCTATGTTCAAACACAATATGCTTCCTTAGTGACTGGATCTGCATCTTGCTTTGAGCATTGTGGCAACTCCTATGAATGTAACCCGGGATAAAATATACATGTTTTTCTAGATTTCATTCCAACAAAACTACAAGGTCCTAGTAACATATAAAATACATGATGGAGGGTTTGTGATTGGCTGAAATGATCGTGTTCCAGACTTTATGTTCAGTATCAATAACAGATAAAATACATGATGGAGGGTTTGTGATTGGCTAAAATGATCGTGTTCCAGAATTTCTGTATAAAATAGTGCCTTGCTCTTTACAGGGTTTCCAAATAAGACACATAATAGTTTATAGCAACTTTATCATCGATGCCAAATAAGATACATAACAATTTATAGCGAATTTATCATCAATGACAATGATGTACATTAATTGAAGGATGTCAAAACAATTGCTTTAAGTTCAATTGATTGATTCTCAGAATTGTTGGAGCACTGAAATGTAAATTCAGGAGACACTCCAGTTTCATAATGCTCATTGCAAAGCAAAGGCAAAGTACTAAAATTTTTGTTCAAACAAAAATGCTTGCTTATTTTTGAAAAGCATGTGTTGTTAAAGATGTCACTTCATTTGGAAATCGATTTTCCTTGTCTAACATATATGTAATTCCCCTGCTTTGGGCTATTCGGTTCCCCAATTAAAAGTTAGTGGAAACACAAGTAGATAAGCAACTGCATTGTTCTAATAAAATATGAGTATGGATAGAATATTTCATATTTCATAGTTGATTAACATGAGGACCAAACCTCAGAAATTCCTTTCAATAAGAATTTTGGAATATAATTTTCAATAGTAATTCTGGAATATAATGCTCAATGGTTCTAGGCATGCAATTCCTGGAATATAATGCTCAATAGTTCTAGGGATGCATGATAAGTTTCAAGGCATCTCTTTGTCCCAGTTACATAATGCATAAAGCTTCCCTGCACCAATTTGAAACTTTGAACAAAAACAACCATGTGGTGCTAGTACCAAAAAAGTGTACCACAATAGTTTTTGGATGTTTTTAGCCAAACGAGTTAAGTCAAAATTGGTTTTGACATAAATCTTGTTCATATACACTTTACTCTTGATCTTCCATATTAATATCTCATGTCATAATCACTCTTCACTTCCTTCGGTGTGATAATCATGGGTTAACATAAAAAATACAATATTCTTCCCAATAGATCCATTCTGCTTTTCACAAGAGAGTTCATTTCAACTCTGCATGTGAGTTAGCTTTCACAAATCCAAGGCACTCCCTTTACATAAATTATAATTATGTACAAATATATATAAAAAGGTATATAATGTCTCAGGCAAGGCAAGACAATTTCCCGTGAAACTAGACAGGAAGGCTGATTAGAGTGGAAAAAACACACAAATTTGTTTTCAAGTCTTGGATGTCATTTTCGAAGGCAGTGTTGAAGTGAAGGAAGGATTGTCATTTATATATATACATAGACTTATCTTAATTCAACATGTATATAAATTTATGAATATATAAGTTAATTTCCACCAGTATAAATAAAGGCAAAGAATGCAACGACTTCTCACAACCCCTCTCTTGTAATGGCGACAAGTAATGCTGCTATGAGGATTTGTTAAGAAAAGCAAGGAGCTGAGAAAATAATATAATGATGGTTAACGTTAGAGTATCTATAGATAAAAATGTGTTGGAAGAAAACAATTCAAATTAATATTTATTTTTTCAAAGAAATTGGAAAATAATTTCATTAAAAAGAAGCTAAACTGATAGCATACTACTAGTGTCTTCAGCATATTTCCAGAGCTACTTTGGAGTCCAAATACATGCTTTGAACTCCCATGCATAATTAAGATGCATTTGGCGGAAAATTGACTCAGTCCAGTATGATTTGTCTAAACCATATGCAACTGTGGTAAAACAAAGAACAATTATTTATAGTCATAGACAAAACTGTAAATATTGTAGTAATAAAATTGCAACCTCATTCAAATTGGTATCTTGTCATTACATGGATAAAATGCCTCCGTTTTAAGACATGTAAAGCAAATTAAAAAATTTAACAACCAGTTCCTTTGATGTAGGATAAGATGACGAAAAATAGGCATTGTTTTATATAAATCTGGAAATCTCCACAATACTCTTCAAGATTCTGGTGGTGATGTTTTCACTATGAAGTTTTGCCTGGAAATCGGATACATGACTACTGGAAGACCAGCTTCTCGAGGCCAAGCCTACAATTTCTTCTCTATTTCCTCCCACCATCCTCTATCCACAACAGTTCTAGGCACAGAACCTACAATCACCAAAAATATGTGTTTCCTTAAAGTTGAAATCACTAAAAAAGGTTTATTTTCCAACAAAAGAGACCATCAAATAGTCAAAGAAAACCAAATTTTAGAATTCCTCACAACATAGTTAATAAAACATGGAATGTGTACACATATTGCAACAATTGTAATATGACAAACAATACAAACTCTCTCTCAAAAAAAGATAAAACACCATCTCCATGCCTTATGGATAAATTAAATGAATCTCCTAAAATAGATGTGTCTGCATGTGTCACCTTACTATGCAAAACACTTCTCATCCACCCCATGAGTGCTAGTGTTTTTCATTATAAAAGAGAGAAGGGCAGAAGATGCAACATAGATAGTGATACACACACACTAATATACAGAAAAAAGTACCCAAACATCCTGACATGTACATCTGGACAAACGCTTTTTTGCCTTGTAGACAGAATATGGATAACTTACAAATAAAGATATACAGGCCATATCTCACTTGATATTTATCTTCACAACACACATGATGGGATAGCTCAATCAGCTCCATAGGTTCCTATAGGCTAGAATTGTAGAAATCATTATTAAAGAGAGAAGGGTAGAAGATGCAACATAGATAGTGATACACACACACTAATATACATAAAAAAGTACCCAAACATCCTGACATGTACATCTGGACAAACGTTTTTTTGCCTTGTAGACAGAATATGGATAACTTACAAATAAAGATATACAGGCCATATCTCACTTGATATTTATCTTCACAACACACATGATGGGATAGCTCAATCAGCTCCACAAGTTCCTATAGGCTAGAATTGTAGAAATCATATTCATAATTTTCTATATTTTCAGCCCATAACATATGGATTTCTGTTAAAATTATAAGTTTAAAACACCTTGTGATTTGCTATTTACTATCAAAACCTCAAGCAGACTATCACCTACAAAATGTAAAATAGCCAATACTCAAATGTATTTACCAAAAAGATTCACAATTGCTACATAAACACACATGACAGTAGCAAATAATTATCACAGTATAGTCCATTACTTATTTTGTCGTAACACACTTCAATTTGGGATCTCTCTTTCTTTAACAAAAACAAAATAATTTTACTATTTTTTTTTTCTCTTCCCATGTTCTTTTTCTGATATGAACCATCCCAAATTCCACATGGACCAGCAAAAGTTCCCAAAATTTGAAAAAATATCCCAACTGCTGGTAATTGGAAGACCAAATTGACTCCAAAATGTTGGAAGTGCTGACACACAACTTGACAATGAAGGAGGGCAGCCAGCTGTAGCAACTCTTCTTCTAATTGGACCAAGCAAATCCTTCCAAACTATAAGTGATAATCACAAAGAAATTACCAAGTACTGATCTCTAAACAGACTTCACTTCAGATCTGGTTCATAACATGGATCTCCACATATTCCATAACTCAGTCAAGGAAATTCGTGGCTCTTCCTCCCTAGTAAATTCTCAACATCTAATATAGAAGATAGATGACTCCCACTGATGAGAAAATCCTCTTTTTATAGAGATAAACAACCAAAGAAAAATCTGAGTGTCTGCTACATTTGAATGGATGGATGGACATGCCAATGGATAACCTAATAACATTGTATGGGATAAAGGTAGTCTAACTACGCCATAAAACACTAAAGACGTAGAGAATTAAATCTCTGCCATAAGGATTTCCAGTATTGTTGTGGCTTCAACTTTCTCTTCTTCCACTTCCTAGTCCATGTGCATTGTAAGAACAAGACAATGAAATCCACATGATATCATATATGGCCATAAATGTAAGATCTCTTGATACAACTTGTCAATAAAACAATAAAATATTATTTAGACAGCCCTTATTAGAACTGAAAGTCATTAAAAACTACCGAAATCAGAAAATGTACCTCTAATGTTTCCTACCTCAATAACTAATTTTGTACTGAAAATAAGTTATGTATTGCAATTCTGTATTGAAATAAGTTCTATTTCCATTCTCCAAATGAGAGGTTGATTTTGTTTATTTGACAGGATTTATCAAAGTTTATACTCATGCAAAGTTGCAAACACATAAATGAAATGGTTGTCAAGATCAAATGAAATAGGTGTATGTTGAATTTTCTAACTTCCAAAAAAGTTCTCAATTGTGCATACATGCAGTTACAGTTGGGACTGTAACATTGTAAACATTCTTGCCTACACTTTTGAAAAGAAAAATGCTCAACTAAATTGGACAACTGCAAGCCCATTATTTGAGAACTAACTATAGGTATGCAGAGTGTGTCCCTCTACCAACCTAAGTTACTGGATCATTCTAAATCCTCTGCCAAAACTCAAATCATCTGACACTCTTATATAACAGGATCCAGGGAGCATGGGGAGTGTAGGGGATGCATCCCCATTGAACACTGGTCGAAAATCAGAAGATACAATTGGCACATCCTTATAATGTATTCATTTTCTATAAAGTAATAAGGACATCTTGCCAAATCCATTTTACCTAGATTCAATTCGATAAGCATGAGAAAGAAAGCTTCCTGAAATAAACTCAAAAGGAAGGGAAACAATGAGGTAGAAATTAACAAAAAAATTATACTAGTTGTAATATTGTTAAATTGAAACATATCACTAATATTGGCAGCTACAAATTCAGATCATATAGCCAGCAGAATACTGTTGATAATTCAATCACATAAACACTCCTAAATTAATTCATACTTAAAGGGCATCTTGGCATCTTGCTAATAAGAAAAAACAGAAATATTTTTACAATTATGTTACATGTGGAATTGCATTTAGCATGTGCCATTGTATTCTTTCCCAATACTGAATTTTGATAATTCTTTCACAATACATAATTCTGATAATTCTTTCACAATACAAAATTCTGATAACTCTGATAATTCTTTCACAATACATAACTCTTTCACTGTGTGTTAGCATGTGCAAAGAATTTGTAGAACTGCTATGCTCCCTTTGCTTTCTCTTTGCAAATTGAGCTTTGGAAATCAACCAAGCATGTTCAGTAGGAGGATGGCCTTGCGTATCCCCATGGCCTTGGATTGGTGGCAGGGTCAGGGAGTGTTGCACATATGCACACATTAACAAATCATATTTTAAAGGATGGAGATGCATAAAGGGTATTTGGCAATGAGTAAAAACCTTGACATTTTACACACCTTGTAGATAACCAATAGGAGAATTGTCAATTGGTTGGGCATGTTTGGAAGGAGGACAAACCCTCAGTAAATTACTTCTATATGTAATTAAAAAAATAAATAGTCACTATTGACAACCCCTCACCAAATTGCAAAAAAATTAATGCATTGTCAACAGAGTTGAAAACATAGCCTTTTGCAAACCTTGCAGATCACTGATTGGAGACTTCTCAAGCAACTGGGCATGTTGCAACTCCATATGGATTTGAATTGAGTATATGGTTGCGGATTGTTGAACCTCTACAAACATGAACGCAATGAATGGATATTGAACATACGATTATAAAAACAATTCACTATCACAACATGTGAAAAGTCCCATGAAATGTACCTGGATGGTTTTGCATTTCCATTTGGCTTTGGATTGAGGTTGCCGTTGTGGGTTGTTGCACATCTGCAAGATATAAAGACAAAACATGTTAATTACTGGTGATGGCTAAAAAGGGTAATCTAAGATTCTAAACCCATTCCTCTAGTCAATCAATGACACTAACCTGGGACCATAGGTAGTGCTTTCTTTGCTGGAGGACACCCACGTTTGTTGAGGTAGTGAAATTGAAATGGTTCATGTTCACATGCAGGGACATTCAAATCAATTTCCACTCCACTATCTTGCTTTTTTCTTCTTTGTTTCTTCGTAGGGCTTAGGAAACTCTTCTCTCTCTTCAAAGACAAATCAAGACCCAACCCAACCGTGAATTCAAAATCCATAATGTGTTGATTATTGGCCTCTTCCAACCATTTTTTCAACATATCAGTCAATTCTTTGGTCTTGCTCACAGTAGTAGGGGGGTTATTTTCAATCAACCGTGTGTATCTAAACAAATCCTCCCTAGCAAGATGAAGTGCCTCCACATCTGCATCAACAATATCGATGTCCACAAGATCAATTTTGACATCTACACTAAGGTTGTGGGGCTCAATACTTATTTCGGGAGGGTCATTGAGTGTGTTGGCCATTGCATCTCGATGAAGTAATGGTTCTGAATTTCCCAAGTTGAAATATAACGAGTTGACCTTTATGCAATGCTTGCAAATATTCCCATGCATAGACCATGGGCATTCACACACTATAAAATTTTCACTATACAACTTGACAAGGTATACCTTATCAAGATTAATTTGACTTCTCACCCAATAAGCATTAGCTATATTCTCATGAGGACAACAATCATTGTCTGGAATTCTTTTGGCCTTTTCCAATGATGATTCATATAGCTTCTCTTTCTTATAATTGTTCAAGTATCCTTGTTCTTTCAAAATTTCTGTACCGGTAACAAGGTTCAACACTTGTTAGGAGCATGTACACTAGCCAATCCATCCTCCGAGCACATTTCTTCCTTCTATCACATAGAAAGCTAGTCTTTAGGTAACAATGATATGACTCAACGGAATTGTTGGTCTCTTGATTGGCATGAGGGAAATCCCGACATCCTTTCACCCACATCCCTAAATGTAAATAAACAAGTAAGTGAACATGTATAACATGTTTATGAAAGATAAAAACAAAAACACCATCGAGATTTTGTGCACTTACGAAGCTTATTACCGAAAACCCAGTTCCTACGGAAGTAGTCTATGAAATTCACCTCATCTTCATATTTGCTAAAAAATGCATTGATTGTATCATCCACATTATCATTGGAACTGTGTTTCATGATGAAACCTAGATCATCGTACATCTTATCGGCTTTTTCTTTATTCTTAACAAAATAGTTCACATTTTTTTTTCCACGCCCTCCGTACATGCCAAACACACAAGATCACCTCACACCTTCTGACCCTCCTGCCATATTTAGAGCATTTAAGTGTGAGATTCTTGGAATAAATGCAAGATATATTGTAGCATAAGAACATTGAATTTACCTCAAAGCAGAAATTTCAGCCAATGCATTATCGACCATGAATGCATTGACTTTCCAATCAGGACGGATCTGGTAACACCTTTGTATGAGTTGCTCCAACCATAGTGCAATATCAGTTGTTGTATTTCACTCTGACACAACCCATGCTACTGGAACCCCACTTTGTTGTTCATCAAATGCCACGAGTGTGTGAAGCTGATACTACGATATTCAAAGAATATGTCATGTCAAATTCAAGTGACCGATCATATTGAATGGCTACAATTCAAGTATGCATATCAAATTAATCATTGACATTTGACTTACTCCGTATTTATTTGTACGAAACGTGGAATTCATGGCTATTATGCTATTGTGGGATAGCTTGACCATGGTCTCCAGCATCCATTTTGTTTAAGTTCCAATGATAAAAGGGACACCACGACCATTGGCCTTTTGGAAAAAAAAGAAATCTTCCGGTTGCTTTTGATACCATAAGTTGATGCTCGTTTCATCCTTTTTGTCAAGTTGGTATTTACCCTTCATCAACCGGGTGTATATGTTTACAATATCTTTCCTACGTAGGAAGAAATCCCTATCTTGAGTTGTCGGGTCCATGTCAACATGTCTCTCGATGTGCATTTTGTAAGTCGAATCAATGGACACTCCTAGAAGGTAACAACTCTCCACATAGGCAATAGTGTCCTTGGAAAGCTTTGGCTTACACAATGTCCTCGCGTTACCTGAAGTGTCATGTCTTCCATGACAGGGTCATCCGTCCTTATCTTCATGCTCGTACATATTGTAAGTTAAAATTGCTATATGAGGAGATTGAACCATAACCTTCACAATGAAATGGCATTGGCAGCCCCTCTTCTGTGAGGTCCTTCATTTAGCTAATTGCTCTCCTCTTTTGTCACTTGCACCATATGAACATTGATACCTATGCATGTAATTTTGAAACATTAGTAAATACTATCGATGATAAATGCAATCCCAACAATAATATGTATCCAATGCACTTTCAAAATACTTACAATTCATATCGTAATGCATCACTCTCTCTTTTTCCTGGTTGTTTGCTTTGTCACCGTAGGAAAGTGCATGGTGCATCGGGGTTTGTTTCCTCCCCTTTGATAAAGTCATCAACTCTAAGTGAAGGTACTAAAGCAACACGATCGATGCTCTCATTTTCACGATAAATATCATACCAAACCAAATATTTACTAGAAAAGGTTGTCTTGTCTTTGAGGTCTTGTACCCGAAGATCCATGATAGCCTCCCATTTGTTTCGCTTGCCCATTTTGTACCGATTCCTACCAACAATATGCAAACAAATTAGAAATTATCACTACGCAGAACCATGCAAGTGAAGTGTGAAGTGTTGCGTTCTAGAAGAAACAATATGAGAGTCTAACTTTTGCAGGATTCCAATCACCTTCAATGTTCCTGTAATGTTCAAACGAAAGATACAACATTGAATATGAGGAGTGGGTAATAGAAATGATGAGTTGGCATTCAACGAGTGAAATGAGTAAAATTTCAAACATACTACTAAGAAAGTGATAAGAATGGCATTTCAAATATACTACTAAGAAAGTGACATGAAACGAACAAAATGCCAACTAAAAGAAATCTATAACAGCCAATTAAAAGCCAACTGTAACATTAACAGAAAAATTATTATTCAACCAAAAAACAAAGATTACATCTTTTGTCCATTCCAAAGCTGTGAAGCACATCCCCTCCAACAAACTAACCAAACCATTCCTTTCAACAACTTTGACATCACATTCTCAGTTGTCATCAGTATTCATTCCCCTTTGCCTTCACAGGGAAAACCTGCCATTATCATTTTCAATATTTTCTTGCCCTGGCCTTGTCATTATCATTTTCAAAATTTTCTTGCCTTGGAAATAGGTTGTTTTCATTCTGTATGGTTCCAGAAAAATGACCCAACTTTCCCCACAAAAAAATGAATTATGTGGGCGCCTCAAACTTTGCAAGCTAAAAAACCATCTTATGCAAATTTTGAAGAAGCAGAAAATACAAGAAAATTCATGCAAGAAGGGAACACAGAAGAAAGCCAAACAAGTGGAAGATTGATGGCAGAAGCCATACAAGGAAGAAAATTCAAAGTCAAATAAAAAGATAAAGAAAGGACAAGAATTTCATAATTCGGACAGTATTCTAGAAGCAAGTTGTACAACACAGATTGTTGGAAGAAGCTTCAAATAGCGAAGTGTATGAAGTCATGAAATAGACTATGCAGCAAAAGAATGAAGAGTATGCATGTTTGGAGCTTGAATACCATATCAAAGATGGAATGATAATGTTGCATGATCAACAGGAGATGAGGTTGATGACTGATGAATATAAGCTAAGTCGGTATGTGATAGACTCAAGAACAAGCACATACAGGAATGTGTAGAATCTAGAAATCGGTATAAAGTGTTAGATTTCATACATTCATAGCATAATAATTTAATTGCATAAACATGATCACTAGAAGAAAGACAATAACCTAATAATTAAATACAATAAAATACAATAAAAATACAATAAAATACAATAAAAATACAATAAAAATGCAATAAAATACAATAAAAATACAATAACCTAATAATATCTTCCGAAGTTGCACAAAATCCAACATAAAGTATATGGAGAAGAATTGCATAATCATTGATGCATTAACAAGATACTTATGTGAGAAGAGAATGTTGAAAAAGGAAACAGAGGCTAAAGAAATGGTAAGGATCATGGAATTTCTTTGTGTATAAATAAGGCAACAAATTAGCAGTAACAGTAGCATGTGCCAGCAAAAGACAAAGCTAGACATTGATTTGGAAATCTTGTGGAAACATTTGATGAGGATTCCCAAGAAGAAATATAAGGAGGTGAAGGAGAAAATCTGTAGCAAAGCACAACCAACTGAAAATACTTATGAAAACAAGTTAATTGGGCAATAGAAACATAAAGTTTGGGATCCTAGAAAACTACATATGACAGTGAAGCAGCAGTGCAGTCAAACCAGTGGACACAAACAAAGTAAGGTATGGGATCCAGGTTGACTTCAACAAATAAGAAGATCCATGCCCATGAAAATTTTGTACCTTAGAAGTCTAATGCAGGAGCATCTCTCCCAAAATCGTTTTTGTAATTGCATAATCATTGATGCATTAACAAGATACTTATGTGAGAAGAGAATGTTGAAAAAGGAAACAAAGGCTAAAGAAATGGCAAGGATCATGGAATTTCTTTGTGTAGAAATAAGGCAGCAAATTAGCAGTAACAGTAGCATGTGCTAGCAAAAGACAAAGCTGCACATTGAATTGGAAATCTTGTGGAAACATTTGATGAGGATTCCCAAGAAGTGAAAGAAGACATTGGCTATTTAGGCAAGATATGAAGAAAATATAATTGACCAATTTGAGAGAATAATGGTACAATTCCTTGATGTTACACATTAAAAGAAGTGAAACTAGAGGCAATGTGTACATGCCTTGAATATCATATCCAATTACACCTAGAACTATAGTTAACCCATTATTAGAATGAGAAGCCAATTACTAAGAGACAAGGTTTTTTGGGTTCTAAAGAATTGATATTCAAACATTAACATGTATGCTTGGCTTATCGAAATTACATGAGGTTACCTTAGGGAGGATAAAAATGGTGAACTTGAAAATTTTCTAATGAAGAGAACTTAATCATGTAGTCGTCATAACCATAACCAAATTTGGAGGATAAGTTAAACATAAAATTAGTAATAGCTATATACTCCACATAAGATGATGGATTGTAAATTAAGAAGATGAGTTACGTTAGAAGTTCCACAAATGAATGATGGGGATGCAGTTTGTAATAAAAACAATATAAGAAATCAATAGGCAGTAGTATCCTACCTAGAAATTGATGGAAGATTATGGAATTGGCATGAGGGAATAATCATGATAAAGTAGAAATGATAACTTAGCACTCTTGAATAAGTAAATCATTGGAAAATTGTTGTTTTAAAAGACAAAAGTTTTTCTAGATAAGAAACATGATAGGAATCAATATAAGGCCCAAATAAGGACAAGGTCTATCAGGAAGCAAATATTGTCAATTAATAAAATTGAGTTAAATGATTGGGATAACGATGCATACAATAAAAGTAATTTTAGAAGGTATGGTGACATTATATTAAAGAGGTTATAAACCCATGAGTGCCTACATGATGGTAATTGAAGGATACGACCTAGAAACTAGGAAATTTCACAAGTGTAAAAGAGGGGGTAAGAACCTTAACATATAGACAATATTCTCCTAGTGAGTCAAAGTAGTGATAGTTGAGTAGAGTCATAAATATGAATAGCACCAATGATAAATTGTCACTTGATTAGAACATCTAATACAATTGTTGGGGGTAGATCCCCCAACTGTCAACAAGTTAAGTAGGAAAGAAGAAAGGCAAACACAAGAAGGGGCTTGCCCAGTTATTAGAGTAACATGAGAGTAATCAAGAAAGCCCATGAAGTAGTGTAAGTAAGAATATAAGAATATTTTAAAGTAGTAGATATTGTGAATGATTGTAATTATAGAATAGAAGGTATTTCTTTAATTGAAAATAAGGTTTTTATCCCGACCAAACTTTGAGTAAATAGTGCTTAGTGGTTTTTTTTCCTTAGGAGGAGAGGTTTTCCCACTGCAATTTATGTGTCAATGACTGGGGTGCTTTTATTTATGCTATTTTCTTGAATTTACCATTAAGGGTTAATTAGAAGGTAATGCTCTTTCGATGTAATTGTGGGTTAAGTCTGGGTAAGAATGTTGTGACTAAGTAAATAGCCAACATTTGGGGAAATTATGATTCAAGAATCCACATCACTGACAAAGTAATCATACAGTTATAAATTTTGGGATGGGAAGTCTTGATGAACTTCGATATTAGTTATGGGGGCAACACTATGAAAATAAGACATAAATAAGTTACTCCAAAGTAACTGACAAAATTTCTCCTTGAAGGATTCCAATCGTATGACAGACACAACAAACACCAGAAAAAGGGCAAGAAGATCAACATGAAATATAAAGTAAGAGAAAATCCACAAGGGAGATTGACTATAATAGATCATCTGAAGAAATATTGCAACCCACTGATGGGGGAAGGATTGAACAATCATAGCAAATAAAACCCAGTGACGATTGTTCACAGGAAATAGAAATACAATTAGGTGATAGAGAGATTTACCATATATACCATTAATTTTTGGATCCACAGATGGCCATGTTCATATCTTTCTATTCAAATCAAAATGGCAGGTGACAAGAGAAACAAACCCAAAAAAGCAATGGAAAACCTTCAAAGGGACACTACAAGGACTAGTTCTATGGTGGTACCTAAGATGTGTGAGGAATGAAACCTTTCAAACTTGGTTGGAGGTCATAGGAAATTTCATGGATGTCTATGCTTACCCAAAGGAAAAACCATCCATGTTTTCTCAATTCAAAGATATTAGACACAAAAGGGAGAAACCTTAACACATTATGATGCCAGATTTTGAAGCTTGGTTGAATGACTCGAATATGTTGTACTAGAAGTAGTGAAGATAAATGATTTTATCACTAGAATGATGGACATAATTAGAGCATATTTAAGGACAATGAATCTTAAAACATATAATCACGCGGTGCCTCTAGTAGTACATATGAAGGGTGATGTTATTGGAGATGATAAACATAAAAAGAACAATAAATAAGAGAAAGACGAAAGGATACACCGCTTGGAGGTAGAAGTGAAGAAGTTAAGGGAAACAAAGTGACATGAATTGAAACCCACAGTAGAATAAAAAAACAAGGACAACTAAGATCCCACGAGACCTTGAAATATGAACATATTTAACTACTATAAAACTCATAATAACACTGAGTACTCATAGAATAACTATCCAGAGAACCCTAGAAACCAATGGGGCCCTTAGAAGCCTAACTTTCTAACTAAGGAGCTCCACAGAGCCAAGGTCTTGAGCTACAACAAGATCAACGCATCTACTTAATACAAGCCCAATAGGGATCCCAAATGACAATACAAATGCTATCTAGAGGAAAGATAGCCTACAAATGTTACACCTAAGCGGTTTGGGGACATATACTGAATAATGTCATTTTTAGAATTTTGAGGGAAATATTTTGTTCACTCTATAGACTAGGCAATCACAAAACTAAGTAGTGCGCTATTTTACTCGAGGAAGTCTAGGAAACGAGTTGAAAAATGTTCCATATTAAGAATAAGAGAAATTCCCAATTCACGACTTGAGTATGACCAAAAGGTTACTCCTGACCTCAATTTGACATAGAAGAAGATTTGGAATTTGATGCTCATAATGTAGTATATTTGAGGAAGCAATTCAAGAAATAAGAGACCAAAGGTGGAAAGAAAGGACACATATTTGTAAAGAACACAAGGATAGTCAAACTGAAGACCTAATCACATAGCTAAAGAAACTAGCCACAAACAAGTAGTACCTACAAAAAATAAAGGATTTATTTGAATGTTTGCTACAAATGGAGGAAAATCTGTAGCAAAGCACAACCAACTGAAAATACTTATGAAAACAAGTTAATTGGGCAATAGAAACATAAAGTTTGGGATCCTAGAAAACTACATATGACAGTGAAGCAGTAGTGCAGTCAAACAAGTGGACAAAAACAAAGTAAGGTATGGGATCTAGGTGGACTTCAACAAATAAGAAGATCCATGGCCATGAAAATTTTGTACCCTAGAAGTCTAATGCAGGAGCATCTCTCCCAAAATCGTTTTTGTAATTAAAGCCTCTAGAAGGGCGAAGTTGTTCTAAGAGGATAAGGTCCTCATATGTATGTAATCAAGAAGATAAAGCGAGTCAAGGTAGTTGATTGAGTTAAATTCTATTGTTAAAAAAAACTGCAAATTTTATGGATTTAGTTAGGATTTTGTAAGCATGCAGGCATGAGAGAGGGGGCCAAGGTATGAATAACACCCAACACTAAGTAATTGGTACAATAGAGAAATAAATATAAGAGAGGTAGATTGGATCTTTAGGGAATTTATGTACAATGATTGAATTAATAGAATTATTGTGTTATGACTCCAGTTTGTGCAAATTCCTATTTGCATATGTGTTGAATACTTAACAAATATGTTAATGAGCAATCAAGGTTTTGTGTGTATACCCAGTCATGGAGAAAAAATGTAAATGGTGAATGCGAGGAATGGTCAAAATTGAGGCAACGAACACAGCGAGGGTGACTCTCTATGAATATGATTCTTGTAAGTTGAATAAAGGACGTTGAATAAACCCTTGAGACCAGTGAATAATTTCATGGGTTTATTATTAATATTGATCAAGTTCCTAGCTTGAACGAATGTGGATGATTAATCCATGTTAGTTTGATGTGTTTGAGGAACTGCCGAATGGGTCTTATGTCATCATTATTGAGATTGGTCAAGTTGGATTTGAAGCCGTTGGGTTTTCCTTACCATTGGGTTATACCCCATCAAGTCTGCACTATCGAAGTCAAGTGCCTTCGAGTTCATTGTATAACTAGGGTGGAGAACTACTAAATATTTATATGAACTAGCGTGTTTTGGCACCTAAGTATAAGTGATTTTCTGACCAAAGTTCTGGTGCATGGAATCTATTGACGGTTTCAAGAACAAGAAGTTAATTGTTGCAAAAATGGTGCATCTCCTATATACCATTGACTGGATTTTACTAAATATTCTATTTGTGCTTGATGTTTAATTTATCTCTGTCAAATAACAGACGGATACTAATAGTGGTGACATGATTTCATTATATACAGGCTTAGTCATATCATGCTCCAGAGTCACTTACTACAGAGTTTAGTCACTTATAGAGTTTGAAAACGGGCGTTGGAGCTGGAAAACGGGTGTTGGAGGATTCTCAGAGCTGTGTGGTGGGGATCCGGTTCTGAGAGCTATAAACCTGTAAGATAGTATAATAGACCCATTAAAAGTGAGTTATGAGGCTCTGAATCCTAAAGAGAAGGAGGTATTTCTAGACATCGGCTATTTCTTAGCTGGAGAAAAGAAGGAGTTAGCGGTTCAAGTACTGGAGGGATTACATGGCAGGGATTACCAGTGCTTTAACCCCCAAGTTTTGGAGCTCTTCTTGATGGTTTTTGAGTTCGGATAGGTACAGAGGCGAGCCGAGGGAGTTACAGAGTAGGAGCTGTTACAGAGTATGGTTTTGCACATTTGGGGAGGGAGCGTCTACAAGTTCACCAACCCGGGTTGGGAGCATTTACTCCCATGCTGCTCCGGACGTCGACGAAGGAGGGAGTGGAGGGCCCACTTGGGATTGCATCTAGCCTATCACGTCCGGGAGGATCCAACAGGGATATTTGACATACCTGTCCGTGTTAGTGGTGGCGATGGAGAGGAGGGTCCGAGTGAGGTGCCGGGTCCGGTGCCAGAGGGGGTCGCTGTTGCCGGATTTCGCCCGTCGTCTGAGCGAAATCGTAGACGTTGTAGATAACTCCTTTAACAACAATTCACATTTAAAATCAAAAGTAAACTACTTAATAACAACGAATTATGAAAACTATTCCAAAATGCACTCAAATTATTTTGGCCAAGGACTAAGTCTGAGAACTAATAACTAATTTTCCTTTGCATTAAACATGAAAATCTATCATCATCTGCAAACATGAGTCATCCATAAATAGAGAATAGCTAGACCTTATAATCTGAGATTTCTTAAATTGAAATCAAATAATAATTTAGATAGACAAAAATATTTATGGTATCAATTCCAATTCACAATTAAAAATGAATATGTAATCATTTAGATTTTTGAAACACAGTTCATCATCAACACAATCCACATATTATAAAACAAAAGAAAATTTTAATAACACTATTGATCACAGTCAAATAAGGTTAATAATAAAATCCCTTTTATAAAATTCAAACAGAACTAATATGAAAGAGAATTGTGTTAAAAATTGTAACTGCAAATCTCAAGATATCAATCCAAAGACATCGCAGTAGTATAATTCTTTAACAAAACTTGAAGCGCAGTCAAAGTTTTGTTTAAAAATTCTGAACAGAACAATGAATATTAATGTGAAAGACTACTATATTTCCAGCATCGAAAACATTCAAACACATGTTTATATAATTTTTTTACAAAATTATACTCTTCATTGTTTCATTGAAGAAGTTTAACCATCCTTCCAATGATCAATTGATGGCAGTGCCTCCAATATCAGTGCCTTTGAAAAGCTCAGTTTACAAGAGAAAATATTTACAGAGAAATGAATACAATCCTTCTTTGGTATGCATAGACCGCCCTCATTCAAACTTCGATTGTGTGCCAATTTAAAGGCAATTCCTTCCTCTCTTCAAACTTGATTACCAGATAGGCCGCATGGGTGTGGTTCATTGGCGATTCGTTTGATATGATGTAGGTCACGAGTTCAAATCATACCAGGGCTTACTCGTGTCCCATGCTTGCGGGTGGTTGTGGGGCACCTAAGTGTATAGTAGTAGCGGGATTGGATCCCTGGACAATACCAGCCCAGTCCCCAGTTGCTGATTCCCCTAGTATAAAAAAAAGAAAAGAAAAAACAAACTTTATTACCACATAAATTTTGAGTCCTGACCACCAGTATTGATCTACTTTTCTCAAGGTGTGAATTCAAAGTGTGATCTAATCTTCAGATATCACAGGTGTGATCTTCTTAACTACAGAAAAATTTCTCCATTACTCTTGTCTGGTTGCTTGGGTTGGTTTGGATCGATGAGTCCATCATTTGTTTGGTCTTCGAATCCCAGTTTAAAATCCACAAATTAAACAAAACAATTACTTAAAATTCACACAATATAAAAATCTAATAGAATTATTTAAAAAATAAAACAAAGTTTAAAAATTAAAATTAAAACTACAATGTAGTAAAACAAACAAAAAAATACTGAAACTTAGTGATAGATCCAACATCTCCTTGGTTGATTTGTACACCTGATATTGGATGAATGGTATCTTCTAGTCATTGTTACCCAAATATTTACAAGCCAGCTAATTTTACCTTTTCCTCCTCTAACAACACCTAGAGAGATTGGATTTTAGAAATCACACTCTTCCCAATATCTTTAACAGAAAGATCTCAAATGAAATGGAAAATTCTTCATAAGATCCAATTGAATCAATTCCATTACTTATGGCATCATGTCTTCGATCTAGTTCTTCTTTGAAATTTGTTTGATTCCTTTTCCTATGTTTCAAAATCTTATCATGCAAAAGATTTTACTCTTAACAAATTGTAAAATTAAAAGTGATAGGAAATCTGAGGTAAGAATTTTTCCAAAATGAACCTGCTTAATAGGTTCGAAACTTGTCGAATTGAAAAAGTCTCACCCCAAATTTCCTTTCGCTTTTAATTATTGAACTGTGGTTAATAATGAAATTGTAATTGTTCCACGATTTCCATTTTCGGTGACTTGTGATCTACCACAATTATATTGCATATTTGCACCAATTTCATAGATGCTTGGTGTTGGAAATATTGTATTTATGAGCTGATAGTGTATATGATATGTGTCGGCTCTGTCAGACTCCCAGTCAGTCATCAGACAGTTAGTCAGTTTGCAGCCAATCCGGCTCACAGCAAGTTAGTATTTATGTAACTGCGTTTATATTTCACAGGCTCATAACTTCTTAGGTAGAAATTAATTGCAGTGTTTATTGCAACCCTGTAACTTCCAAGTGAAGCTAAATCAAGTTTGTGTATAAATGTAAATCACTCACAGAGGATTAGATAGAGATGTAGGAGTGAAGAGAAGAAGAGAAGAAGTGAAGACCCGTGAAGTGTATCAAGAGCCCAAGCTCTGTGTAAGAAGTGAAAGATCAAGTAAAATCCCATCTCTATGTAGTGTGGCAAAGTTACTCTATTTTACTGCGGTAATATATAAGTCTTTAGTTTTATGTATTCATTCTCAAGAATGTTGGTATATGCATCCCGCACATCTTATTCATATTTACTTGTGTAAATGTTGTTTACATTTACGGTCTGTAAATCAAATCAAGATTGTAAGTATTTCACGGTGGTAAATGTCCTAGTTTAACGTGCAGTAACTTCGACATATGTTTCGGTTCTTATGTTTTAGCATGAAATATCTTTATACAAAGTTTGTTTAAGATTGGGTTATGCGCAGTTAAATAGGTATGTGAAATTAACTTGTGTGAAGTTAATCTTCGTAAAGTTAAAGAAGTTTGCAAAAGTAAATTTGTGTGAAGTGCGAAGTTCATGCAAAGTCAAGTTCCCCACAGTTAAAGAACTTTGCATTTATGCAAAGTTCAATTGCGTAGTAGAAAGTCGAAATGCATAGTTAATCTCCGTGCAGTTAATCTCCTCGCACAGTTAATTTGTGAAGTAAAGTGTTTGGAAATAATAGGGAAGAAAAATTAGAGCAAAGTATTTGCTAGGAGAAGCACAGTTCTAAAGCAAAGAAAAAGAAAAATAGTTATTTACTGCTAAGTTCAATCTTTTGACTGCGTGGTGTGCCTTTTCCCTTCTGGTATCAGAGCTTGGTTTACGAAGAAAGGAAATTCTATTTACAACAAGGGAAAAGTGATTAAGAATGGCTTCCACTTCGGGTAATTATGAGTATTGGTCTCTAACTATGAAAACTTTGTTTAGAGGTCAAGATGTATGGGAAATAGTCCAGAATGGCTACGTAGAACCAACAGATCTGGCATCATATAACAATCTCACACAAGCTAAGAAGGATGTCTTGAAGGAACAGAGAAAGAAAGATGGAAAGACGTTTTTCCACATACATCAAGCAACACATGAATCCATACTCCCAAGAGTAGCAACAGCGCAGTCAGCTAAGGAAGTGTGGGAAACACTGGAAACTTCCTATCAAGGCTTGAACAAGGTAAAGACTGCCAAACTTCAAATTCTAAGAAGAGATTTTGAATCTCTGTCGATGAAAGATACAGAGTCAGTAGACTCATTCTATACTCGTGTTATTGGTCTGGTTAATCAAATAAAGTCTCATGGAGAAAATCTAGGTGACCAAAGAGTTGTTGAAAAAGCTCTTAGAGTTCTTCCAAAGAAATTGGAATCTTTAGTTGTGACCCTGGAAAAAAACAAAGATCTGTCCCAATTTACTATTGATGAGTTGCAAGCCTCATTGCTTAATCATGAACATAGAATCAGTAGTTCAGATACATCACTGGAAGGTGCATTCACAGCACAGTCATCCATAAGCCGTGGAAGAGGCAGAGGAAGATCAAACTCTAGAGGCAGAGGATGAAGTTCTTTCAGAGGAGGTCACAGCAGCAACCTTGCACATGTCACTGGTAGAGGTCAGAATCAGATCCCCAGTCAGCTAAGCAGACAAAGGTATGATAAATAAAAAATTCAATGCCATTACTGTAAGAAGTTTGGACACTTTGCATATGAATGTAGGAAGAAGTAGTATGACCAAGGAAAGCATGGCCAAACACAGTCAAGCAACAACAACACTCCGAACAACTCACTGCTCTTAGCATGTGCATCTCCACTTGAATGCAATGTTGTCCAAGAAATTCCAAATAACATATGATATTTAGACTCGGGCTGTAGCAATCATATGACTGGTAATTTAAATCTATTTTCTAGTCTATATAAATCAGTTCAAACAGATGTCATACTTGGAAATAATATTCAAGTTACTGTCTTGGATAAGGGTACTGTTGATATTCTAACCAAACAGGGGGAGCAGAAATTTATGCCTGATGTTTATTATGTTCAAGGTTTGAAGCATAATTTGATGAGCATTGGACAACTGATAGAAAAATGTTACAGAGTTCACATGATAGGAAAGCATTGTGTGATTAAAGACATTTATCCAAGCAATCAGTTAATTGTCGAAGTGCAGATGACAAGCAATCGCTTGTTTCCTTTAAGGATAAGGCCAATCATAAAAGGAAAAACAACTCAAGTTGTTCATGAAAGTCAGAATGAAAATTCTGGATCTGCATTCAAAGCAAAAAGTAAAGAAGCAGACATTCACTGCGACAAGGAAGAAAAAGACAGCGCCATGCAAGCAGCGTTTCAGACAAAAATTCGGGATGAATCCTGGTTATGGAACTTCAGATTTGGACATCTGAATTTTGGTGGGCTGAAGATACTGCACATGAAGGACATGGTGAAAGGATTTCCATTAATTGAAAAGACAAATAGAATTTTTGAAGGTTGTATTTTTGGAAAACAACACAGATAAACTTTTCCAGTCGGAAAGTCATACAAAGCTCACACTCCACTTGAAATTGTGCACTCCGATATTTGTGGACCGATACAAACACCGTCCATGGGAGGATGCACTTATATTCCCACATTTATTGATTATTTCACAAGAAAAACATGGTTATATTTTCTAAAGCATAAATCTGATGCGTTTGGTTGTTTTCAGCAGTTCAAGGCACTTGTGGAGAAGCAAAGTGGTTACAACATCAAGATCTTAAGAACAGATAGAGGTGGTGAGTATGTTTCAAATGATTTCTTAAATTTTTGCAAAAATCATGGCATACAGAAGCAATTCACTGCGCGGTATACACCGTAGCAGAATGGTATCGCAGAGAGGGAAAACATAACCATTATGGAGATGGCGCGCAGTATGTTGGTAACCATGCATCTGTCAAATGAATACTGGGCTGAAGCAGTGGCAACTGCTGTATACATCATGAATCGATGTCCGACGAAGAGCGTGAAGAAAAAAGTTCCACAGGAAGCATGGAAAGGTATGAAACATAGTGTTTCGCATTTAAAAGTTTTTGGTTGTGTAGCATACGCACATGTTCCAGATGAGCTAAGAAGGAAATTAGATAATAAAGAACAGAAATGCATTTTTATTGGGTATTCTGAAGACACAAAAGCATACAAGTTGTATAACCCTGTCACAAGAACAGTTATTATCAGTCGAGATGTTCAATTTGTAGAAAATGAAGCATGGGATGGAACTGTAGAGAAGAATATGAAAATCATGTCACATGTTGAACATGATGACATCACAGAAGATGTGGTTGAGAATCCGCATGTGAATTAGAACTGCGCAACTCCATCTACTCCCAGGACTGCGCAACATGTTTTAGCACAAAGAACTCCGAGACAAGTCATAGTTCAAACAACTCCGACAAACACACCAAGTGCGCAACAAACTCCATCAAGCAATTTGCGCAGTTTGACACCAGCAACTCCGACAAAGACAAGAATTCTGCGTGAGATATATGAGACTGGTACACCTAATTTGAAGAAGCTGTTGAAGATAAAGTTTGGGCACAAGCCATGGATGAAGAAATAGAATGCATTGAGAAGAATCAAACATGGGAATTAGTTGATGTTCCTAAGGACAAGGATGTGATAAGCGTGAAATGGATTTATAAGACCAAGCAAGATGCCGATGGAAATGTGCAGAAGCACAAGGAAAGATTGGTAGCAAGAGGATTCACACAGCAACCTGGCATAGACTTCAGTGAAACTTTTGCACCTGTAGCTCGAATGGACACTATCAGAACAATTTTGGCCATCGCAACACATAAGAAATGGCCTGTTTACCAAATGGATGTTAAGTCTGCATTTTTAAATGGTTATTTATAGGAAGAAGTATATGTGGAGCAGCCAAAAGACTACGAAGCTCCAGGAAAAGGACACAAAGTTTACAAGCTGGAAATGTGCTCTATGGTTTGAAGCAAGCTCCTAGAGCTTGGTACAGTCACATTGACTCTTACCTCATTCATAATGGATTTCACAGCAGTGAATGTGAGCCAACGATGTACACAAAAATCAACAAGCAAGGTAATAAGTTGATTGTCTGCTTGTATGCAGATGATTTAATATTTACTGGTGATTTTGGCATTGAGGAATTTAGATCAGTCATGGAAAGTGAATTTGAAATGACTAATTTGGGGCTTATGAAGTATTTTATGGGCATTGAAGTCCAACAGAATGAAAATGGGATATTTATATCTCAGTCAAAGTATGCAAGTGATGTCTTAAATAGATTTAAGATGTTAAATTGCAAGACAGCTCCAACACTAGTGATAACAGGTTTGAAATTGAGCAAGGATGATGATGGATCCAATGTAGATCCTACGCTGTTTAAAAGGCTTGTTGGCAGCTTTATGTATCTTACTGCAACAAAGCCAGACATCATGTATGGAGTCAGTTTAATCTCAAGATTCATGGAGTCACCAAAAGAATCTCATTGGCAAGCAGGTAAAAGAGTTCTGAGGTATGTAAGTGGAACAAAAGACTTTGGTATTTTGTATTCGACCTCAGAAAATTTCAAACTCATTAGATACAATGACAGCGACAATGGAGGCAACATAGATGATAGAAAAAGTACATATGGGAATACATTTCATGTAGGAATAGGTGTTGTATCATGGGCTTCAAAGAAACATCCCATAGTAACTCTTTCTTTAGTAGAAGCAGAGTATGTCGCAGCTACAAGCGCTGCATGTCAAGCCGTTTGGATGCAGAGGATGTTAAGTGATCTGTCACGGAACCAACAAGAACCCACAGTCATTTACTGCGACAACAATTCAGCTATCGCACTATTAAAGAATCATGTGTTTCACAAGAGAACCGAGCACATCAACACAAGGTATCATTTTATCAGAGAATAGATAAACAACAAAGAAATCTGTTTAGAATTTTGCAGGTCTGAAGATCAGGTAGTAGACATATTTACAAAACCATTGGCAAAGGACCCATTCCAATTTCTGCGAAGTTGTTTGGGAGTGACAAGTTCTGCGCAGTGAACTTCGTCATACATAGAGCATGTTTCAGCTCTGAAATATTTTGTAATATTTTATTTTTGTTTAATGATCCCCATCTGCTCATAATTAAGGGGGAGTGTTGGAAATATTGTATTTATGAGATGATAGCGTATATGATATGCGTCGGCTCTGTCAGACTCCTAGTTAGTCATTTTGTCAGACATTCAGTCAGTTTGCAACCAATCCGGTTCACGGCAAGTTAGTATTTATGTAACCGTGTTTGTATTTCGCAGGCTCATAACTTCTTAGGTAGAAATTAATTGCAGTGTTTATTGCAATCCTATAACTTCCAAGTGAAGCTAAATCAAGTTTGTGTATAAATGAAAATCACTCACAGAGGATTAGATAGAGATGTAGGAGTGAAGAGAAGAAGAGAAGAAGTGAAGACCTGTGAAGTGTATCAAGAGCCCAAGCTCTATGTAAGAAGTGAAAGATCAAGTAAAATCCCATCTCTCTGTAGTGCGACAAAGTTACTTTGTTTTATTGCGGTAATATATAAGTCTTTAGTTTTATGTATTCATTCTCAAGAATGTTGTTTTATGCATCCCGCACATCTTCTTCATATTTACCTGTGTAAATGTTGTTTACATTTATGGTTTGTAAATCAAATCAAGATTGCAAGTATTTCACGGTGGTAAATGTCCTAGTTTAATGCACAATAACTTCGACATATGTTTTGGTTCTTATGTTTTAGCATGAAATATCTTTATACAAAGTTTGTTTAAGATTGTGTTATGCGCAGTTAAATAGGTATGTGAAATTAACTTGTGTGAAGTTAATATTCGTAAGTTAAAGAAGTTTGCAAAAGTAAATTTGTGTGAAGTGCGAAGTTCATGCAAAGTCAAGTTCCCTGCAGTTAAAGAACTGCGCATTTATGCGAAGTTCAACTGTGCAGTAGAAAGTCTAAATGCACAGTTAATATCTGCGTAGTTAATCTCCTCGCGCAGTTAATTTGTGAAGTAAAGGTGTTGGCAATAATAGGGAAGAAAAATTAGAGCAAAGTATTTGCTAGGAGAAGCGGAGTTCTAAAGCAAAGAAAAAGAAAAATAGTTATTTACTGCGCAATTCAATCTTTTGACTGCACGGTGTGCCTTTTCCCTTCACTTGGTAGGTAACTAATAATGCAATTGCATGGCCACTTGATTGGCAAGTTCCACCACACATATTGATTGGTAAGTTGGCCTAAAAAATCTGTCTTTTACTCTATCTGACTTCAGTTCCCACACATTGCGACCTGGTAGGACTCGTGGAACAATTTCTGTGATTTCATGATAATCATGGCATGATAAACACCAGGTGACAGGATAATAATTAATTCTGTGTTTCTCAAGGGGAGTTGTTAAATTAGATCTGAATACATGTTAACCTTTATGACCCAACATAAATCGTACATTCAAAAAACTACTCCATGTGGTGGTAACTGCGTTCTCTTCCTTGCTTCACGGGCATGTGTCTACCTCCTAAGGTTTCTCCCAAATAATATCAATAATGAATTGATGGAAGTATCTAAGAGGAGTTTCATTTTTATTGTAATTTTGGTCATATCTTGATTCTCTACTTGGAATAGTAGGTGTTGGCATTTTTCCGGTGGACTAGCCCTCTAACAAATGGTGAACCACATTTTCTGGAAAAAAAAACGAGTTTCTTTCCACGTGAATCTTGAGTGATCCTTCTACCATCAACTAAACAGTGAATGCATATCTTCGTTCTTTTCTATCATTTTGAGACACGTGGAAATCCGAGCAAGAAAACTTTTGATCGATCTGGTGCAATATCCACGAGAGTATCATGCCATTTGCAAAAATATGTAAGATTTGATGAGGTGATTGAGAGATGACCAAATGTAAAGATGCCCGATGAATAGGTAACAATATCCTCTTCAACGATCGATGATCATTGAAGAAAAGCATTTGAAAAAGAATAAATAGAATAACTTATAAAATTTGATTATCTTTTAAAGTTTCAATAATAAAATTTGATTATCTATTAAAGTTTCAATAATGCATTCATTACGAAATCAGGCAGAAAAATCCTTATTATTAATATTATTTTAAAAGAAAAATCCTTATTATTGATATCATTTAAAAAATTTGACTTGATAGAAGTAAAATTGCATTTCAACATTAATGCTCCAATCACAAAGAAACAAGAGAAATAGTTGCAAAGAAGCTAGTCCCTATATTAAGATTATGTTTATAGTTTAGATATGATTTATATGTTTATAGTTTTTTATTATATATGATATTATTTTTGTTACTTATTTATTATTAAAAATACTTAATATTTAAGTTAATTCATATCTTTTATTATAGTTTTGTAGTATATATGATATTATTTTTGTTTCTTCTTTATTATTAAAAATATTTAATAAAATTTAATTCATATCTTTATTTCTAAAAGAGTTAGCCACTTTCATTTCAATTAAAGTGGTGTTAAAATTCTAAAATTCTAAATATGATATATACAACTAAATAAAATTATGATAAATGTGTATGTTTATATTTATCATTTAAAAGTATATATTATGTCAAAAAATATATATTTTGTAGAACAATTAAACTAAATAAGTATTATTATAAATTTCAAGGTATATAATATTTAAAAATATATATTTTATAAAAATAAAAATAAGTATAAATAATAGTGCGCAATTATATTTTACATGTTCATAAAAATAATTCAAATATATTATATTAATTAAAAATACATATGTCAATAAAAATAAAAAAAGGCAATATATATATATATATATATATATATATATATATAAAATTTGTGTAACCACACAAGTTTATATATATTAGTGCTAATTCAAAAGAAGAAAAACTAGCATAGATCCATCTTAAAGGGGGTCTACCAAGTGCCTAGAGAGATCAAATCTCTCGAAGTGCAAACTCTTTTTTAGAGTGCAAATGTTGAGGAAGCGTTTTAATTTATCTAATTTGTATATATTTATATATATGCCATTATAAATGTTTTAAATAACCGACATGTTACTTTTATAATAATTTATTATTTGTAAAAATGACACATGTCCATAGGAGATATTAAAGAACTTATATTTATATATTATTATGAATTAAAAATATATATGCTAATAAAGAGACAAACATATGTTTATACATTGTCCATCTTCTATAAAAACTTGTGTATATTAGTGTTAGGTGTTAGGTTAAAATGAAAAAAATGGCTACTATTAGTTCATAAAAAGTGTTTTTAATATACATGTGTCATTGATCGAGTTTTTAGAATTAGAAATTAATTTTAATATGAATATGGTATATCATTATTAATTGTGTATTTATCATTAGTGACAATGTACAAAAATGATATTATCCATTAACATTAATGAAACCTTTAATACAAAGACCACATGTTAAGCTATAAATTTTTTTTTGAATTTTTAAATTTTAAATTATTATTTTGTTTAAATAATTTCACAAATGTACAAAAATAATAGTATTCATTAGCATTAATGAAACTTTTAGTATAAAGATCACATGTCAAGCTATAATTTTTTTTTGAATTTTTAAAATTTAAATTGTTATTTTGTTTAAACAATTTCACATCCAATCAGGATTAATTTGTCACTTCAATGCCTTTAACCAATCATAAAATAAAAATAACAAATTTTAAATATTTAACAAAATAATTTATATTTTCAAAATATTAAATGTAATACATAAATATATAAAAGATTGAGAAACATTCTGCCTCTACCCATCCATTCTTCCACCTATCCATCTAGTTACCCATCCAGTTATTCATAATTTTAAGATTAATATAAAGTCAAAGCTTATATATGTTCAACTAATTGTTATATTTCCTACCTTCACAATAAATAATAAAATGATAAAAAAATTTAAAATGAAAATGATAAAATGAAGTTGTAAATGTATCAAAAAGTGTCAACAATTTTAAACCATGTTAAAGAGTGAATGATGTCACATCTCATTAGTAGTTTATAAATGATATTCTCTAAATTTAACCACACCTATTAATCAACAAATAATATAAAGAGTGGAGAGAAATATATTTTGGTTTATATATGAGAGTAATAATACAATCATATATTAATTGCTTTTTAATTTATCTCTTTTATATTAGATTGGTGTGATGCTTAAAAAATTCTTCTTTTAAGAATGTGATAGAGCGGGGACAATATTTTTGTGAATGACAATTGGCATAATTTAAAAAAAGGTTTGGAAGGACTATTTGTCATTTATATTTAATATTGACATAATATTTCTCATAAATTCTTGATATGAAAGTTATAATAAAGAAAATTAAATTTAAACAAGAAATGATATGAAAATTATAACAAAGAAAACTAAAATAAAACTAAATTTAAACAGGAAATGTTCAAAGTACAACCTTTTTAAACAAAGTGTTATTATAGTTTCAAAATGTTTCTGCAGTACCATAAAACACAAATAATTCCATTTTAAGTATGGTATGTCATGCCAATAAAAAAGAAAGTAAGTACAAAATCAAATTTCAAATTTTATATAAATCAAATACCATTAATGGGCCAAATTGTCGAATTATCATTTTAATAAATTTTTTGCAAAGTGAAACATAAAACCAACTCCAATAAGCCCAAATGCAATCAACCATGAAGCCAAAATACCAAATCGGCAAAAAATGTCAAAATCACCAAAGCATCATCCCATGAAAACTAAGCGAAAGAATCAAAAGGTAGAAGATCAAGCATGTGAGAAAAAGGAAGCCACCAAATCATCTTCTAAATCTAAGCAAAAAGAGAGCTTTCAAAGTATAGATTGGGGGGGCCTTTAAATTTTGTGAAAAATTTAAGGGGAGTTGTTGGGGGGCCAACAAGTGCACGACACCGGATATTGGTGCTTGCTACATCCATGGAAACCACCACTTGAAATCCAGAGAACATGGGGAAGCCCATCCTTTCTACAGGGTAACTTGCAGGATCTGATTATCGAGCCTAACTTGGTGGGGACATCAAGCACATATCAAGTAAAACCCTATTACAATCTATGCATAGCCACTTAGGGATTTGAACCCGAGAACTCATGGTTATAAGAACAACATTTAGCTACTCAAGCTAACCCACTGAGATTTATTTTTAAAGGAAGACATGTGGGTCGTCTTTGATCCACTTATGTGTCCATGGGTCATGATATCATTTAATACAATCTCTCTGGGTGGAAGCACATGTTCAACCACTTCCTCAAGGTGCCCTCATGGCTCCAGGTTCGACCCTCACAAGAATTGAACCTTTCCCACCCATGAGAAACTCCTCGCTTCTCACCAACGGATCCAACCCATTTGGGCATAATTTAACTATCTCATATCTTATAGATGGTTATGTTTTGAAAAGTGCTCACATTGGAGATATAGTTTTTGTAGTTGGCGAGTTGCTTTTGCATGGCACCAATGAATTTTTTAGTTTTTAAAATATGTTATACTCTCTATATATCCTAGTGCGATCATTTAAACTTTGGTTTTAATCTCTACAAGTGGGATCAGTAGCAATAGTGTCAGCATCAGTATCGAACTATATGGAGAGCGAACTTGAAGCACTATTTTGTGCTTGACTTCATCACTGGCCATACTCCCTATTTTATGCATATGCTATTTACAAATCATAAAAAACATAGATCCATTACTTCTGTGAGGTCATGACAGGCCTTTGTATATTTCTGTGTTTTGATATAATTATGCATATTGTGTTGAATAAGGTTTTCATTGATGTCAAAGTTAGTCCTAGTGTACATAACTCCAACATGGTCCCTTTATGGCGTAGCAGTTACACATGGCCCTCACAGGAACATAGTTTGTAATGTACACATATGGATCAAAACCCTAAAGAAGTTCCTAAGGTCGCCCCTAAGAAAGGTTGAAATAAAAAGTGAAGAAACGCCTAAAAAATGATGTTTGGTCCACATGACCCCGAAAGTTGTCGTACTTTGGCCCATTGGACCACATGAAGTGGCAACGACCCACACAAGAAATAATGATGTGTCCACCAAGTATGATGACATGGAAAATCCCTAAGGACCCTTTGAGAAGATATGGAGCGATATTGAAATTTTAGTGAAGTGTCATGATGGATCCT
Source organism: Larix kaempferi (assembly GCA_027924585.1). Lineage (NCBI taxonomy): Eukaryota > Viridiplantae > Streptophyta > Pinopsida > Pinales > Pinaceae > Larix > Larix kaempferi. Next base: position 6,922,526 of record BSBM01000203.1, on the reverse strand, counting down.
TTAAGTGGGGTACTAACCCTTGTGAACCCCCTAAAATTGGAAATAATTTTTTTTTAAGGAAGAGTAAAATGTTTTTGCAAAAATGAGTTGGACATTCCTTAAGGAGCATAGATAAGAGATGGAACTTTTCATTTTTATTCATCAAAATTGAAGAGCTCATATACAAGAGTAGAGGACCAAATTTCAAGGTTAGATGAAGTGAAGAAGGATGAAAATCTAGTGGAAGATGAAATCTTGTGATGATTTCTATTTGGGTTTTTGTTGTGAAATATGTTTCAGGTCATCATGGAATTTTTTCTATATCTTTTGTTCTAGGATGATTCAGACAGTGTCCTTTTGGTGAGATGAATTAGAGATCTTGAAAAATATTTGGTTGATGTTTTAGATGCTGATTCACTATAGTTTAGGAGATATGACCTCAGGAAGTTAGGGTTTCTGAATAATATTCAAACAGGTCAGTTTGGAATTTTCTTTATATATTTTTATCCAAAAACAATTTGACTGTGCCCCTTGGAGGGGAAGTATTAAGCATCTTGAAGAACATATGGTTCAAGTTTCATATCCTATTTCACTACAGTTTTAGAGATATGATCTCTAGAAGTCGGGGCTTATGAATGACTCAAAAATCATCTTTAAATAGGTCAGTTTGGAATTTTCATTATAAGTTTTGATATAGGATGTTTAAGAGAGTACCCCTTAGAGGATATGCATTAGATATATTGAAGAGCATGTGATATAAGTTTCAAATCTTGATAGATGTTCGGATTTATACTTGTTGGAAGTCAGGGCTTGTGATAGGAATAGGGATAGTGATATAAGTACAGGAAGATAGCTACAGGTACACGTTGACAGATATATTAATAGTGACGGGTTGATTCTCTTATTTATATTAGGGTGGTAGGATGGGGCAAGGACAAGGAGTTGTAGCTTCCTTCCATCTAGTGCTGGTAAAACTAGTGAGTTGGAGCTCACTAAGGATTGGAGTCCTCACTATAGGTTGGAGATTGTGGTACTAAACCAAGGGGTTGTAGCCTCCTTTCAATTGGAGTTGATAAACTAGGGTGTTGTAGTCTCCTCCTAGTTGGAGCTGAGTTTTCTTTATATTATATAAGAAAAACATTCTATGGTTTTCTCCCATTTGGGTTTCCACGTAAAATCTCTTGTGTACTGTGTATGGTTTATGTGATGATGAATGTTATAGTTAATGGTTAATGTTTACATATGATATTAAAGTTTGAAATGGTAAAAAGTGTGCAATATTGATTCACCCCCCCTCTAAATATTGGTGAATATTCCAACATATTGATATATGAATCTCGATGTAGTGATATAAATGCACTGCAAACGGTTGTATCTCCTTTCTACAATTATATATTGAGGTCATGTATTATGGTGCTCTTGTGGCTTGATTGAACTTTGGAGGCACAAATTTTATGATCGCAATATACTGTATTAGTAAAATGCAAATTTGGCTTCTCTTTTATGAAAATTTAGGGTTTGTGTAGAAAATTGAAATGTAGAAGTGTAAGCAAATTGTAAAAAGTGGTAGACGGTGGCAGAGACTGTAGACCTGCACCTTGTATTTGTCACCTACCCAAATTCTGAGAATATTATTTTATTTGCAAAATACTTTATGTTAAATTTTAATTACAAAGTTTTGTAATTATGACCAAGTTTGGTCAAGGATGAATGTAATTACTAATTATTATTATTTAATAAATTTAAATAGGAGACAAACACCCAAGGGAACTGTTAAATGAGTGTTCACTGACCCACTAGGAGGAATGGAAGCTGTTAGAAGGTATGGGACAGATGGAAGCATTTGCACTCCACCACTAGCTATTGGTTATGGGACAACTACCCCTAAATTTGTGGCATTATCCCCCAGGTGGGTGGAAGAGAGCAGGTATCTCATTAATGATCAGTTAACCACTAAAAGGCCTAGGTAGCCTACATAAGGCAATTCGAATTGGGCAGGAAGCCTTACATATTTTCTGCAGAAATATTCCTCAAGTGCATCAGGTGATCACTAAGAGATTCGAATAGGGAGGCTATGTGAGAGTGAAACTGTGAGTCTGCTAAATATACTGAGAAGGCAAACTAGAGGTGCTGGTGCAGGTCTTTTTGACTGCTGAGTCTTGATGACTGGAAAATCTATATTCTACTGCGAGTTGATGTACTAAGGCTTCTATAGAATCTTCCTCCTGGTGGTTCTGTGAGCAGGCTCGGGGGTCCTAAGGCAAGTAAGTTGGCTGTCTTCAGGAGTAGGTTGGGTGGAACAGGCTCCTTGGGTGGTTTGTTCTCCTACAAATTCTCAGGTTCTATTTTTCTATTGTTATTTCAATCAAATGATTCTGCATTTATTAGTAAGAAGTTATTCTATTTTCTAACCTAAGTATGTTTTCTAAATGAAATTGATTTGATTGTAATGTCCCTTGTTAGGAATTTTATCAAAATGGCAATTTTTCACTTTTTTCCCTAGTTAAACCTTTGACTAGTTTTGATCTCTAGGTCCCAAATTTGTCCCAAATGATCCCAAATCTTCTGAGAAGGTATATGAATAATATTAGAAAATAAATATGTGTTTCAGGGATTCCTTTGGACCTTTAAAATACTTTTGTAAATCCTCTTTCAATTCTGGTCAATGTAGGTAACTTTACTAGTGATTTCCCTTTGACTAGTATTGGTCTCTAGGTCTCAAATTGACTCCAAATCCCTTCAAATCTTCAAGGAAGGTGTATGAATGATATTAGTACTTGAATATGATGTTTAGGGATGACATATGGTCACCAAAATACCTTTTCAAACTCTCTTAATATTCTGGACCAAGTATGCAATTTTACTAGTAATTTGGGGTTCAAATCCCCCTGAGGTAAGTACTGAAAATGGCTTCCCAAATGCCTCCAAACCCACTCAAATTTATGAACAGAGGTATGTAATGTGTTAAGTATTTTATTAAAGTCTCATATGCACCATTAATGGATTATTACAACTGTTCTCACCCTCTCCCATTCAACTGCAAAAATCCCCAATTCGACCCTTGGGGAAATGGCACTATTCCACCTCCCAATACAACTAAACTGAGTAAAAATGCTTCAAATGCTCAAGTACAGTACAAGAAACTTGTAGAAGACATCCATGGCAGTATATTTATCACAAATATATCAGAGAATCATCCATTCATTCGAAATCATCATCAATACATTGGCTCACAACAAGGTAGTGGGGAAATGGCATTGTTCTTCCATTAAAAATGAGATTTATACATTTCTACTTGGAATTTCGACCTGAAACTTTTTGGATATGAAGAAAAGAGTATTTAATTCATATTACAAAATAAATGGGGCATTAAAAGCTTCCCCAAAGAGTCCAATAGCTCACCAAAAACGCCCTCCCTCAAGGATCAAGAATATGCCATCAAAACTGGAAATGGTTGAAGGAGTGAGCTGCAATAGAAGAAACCATGAGCTGCCCTGTAGCTTACACCTGCAAATAAAGACTCCATTAAAGCTCCGAATCAAAGGTCTGAATGGCCTTTCCAATTACCAACTTGGATGGGAATCTTTCACCCTCGAAATTGGCTAAGGCAAGAAACTAGTCATCCACTAGCTCTCCCTCTTCACAAATGCAATTGCAAATTCTACAAATGATCAAAATCTATTCTCATACTTCATTTCTAGATTTTATAACCAAAATTAGCCTTCTAAGGGTCGAAATCCTCTCAATAGATTCAATAGATTTTCATTTAGGAAATATTCCACATTTGCCACTTGTCTCCTAGTTCCAACCTTCCATCTTCTCCCAAATTTGATTTTGAGTCTCTTAGGCTTCTCCAACTCCCAAATTCGCCTTCTTTGAGCCTATTTTTGGGGCTGACATGTCATAGTGGTCAGATGTCAGAGGTCAGGTCTGCAATTTGTCATAGTTGTCATAGATGCTCCATCATTGGTGTCATAGGGGCTAGGGAATCTAGCACAAGTGTCCACAAACTTCCACTTTGACTCTTTATCTTCCATGGAGGTTACCAATCCTTCCCAATTCGATCTAATATGCTCAATGACATGTTTTATGACTTACCCACTCACCCAAGAGTGTTCACATTCCCATTAATTCAAATTTGCAAAAGAGAGATACCATGTATTATGAAAAATCAAGCTAGTGTGGGTCCCACATCCTCCATATGTCTCCAAAACCATTTGTCAATTAGGATTTTTCTTGAATTTATTTATTCACTCTATTTATTAAATACTTGAACCCTTCTAATGTCTAAACATCATTTATTATCCCCCTTATTCCAAATCCCAAAGCTTCCACCCCAAACCTAGGAAACTAGTAATTTTCCTCCTTGGCAATTATTTGACCTTTAACATCAATTTTACAAACTCTAATGAATATGGATAATGTGATTAGGCCATTATGACCCAATTTCAAATTTGGGACATGAAATTGATAGATGAAATGATTGATAAAATGACTTCTCTGCATTTTTCCCCATGCTGGTTTCTGCATCGTACTCTAGTACAGGAAGTGAAATTAAGATCAGATAACTGATGGGCAGAATGCCAAGTGAATAGACAGATTGATACTGTGGTGTTCTTCTAATTCTAACATCTACATGTTTTAACACTAAAAAACAGAACATTATATAATAAACAATTATAGAAATCATTCTCTTGTACTTACTTATAAAAGAAAAACAATTCATTTCTGTACAGAACTATATTCCTATTTATCACTAACCATTGTCGCAATCTATTACCATGTATTCTTTGCAAAATATGTTTTGAATATTAGATGTTTCATGCATTACATTTAAGGCTTTATTAATTCTAGATTCTAATAGCGGTAAAAGCTATTGTAATCAGAGTTATTATATTTAAATAATAAATAGATATTTATCTTTCATATCATAAAGTTATTTCAGCAAATACATCTCATATTTCCTTTTTAAATACCAACTAGGGTTTCCTCTTTCCAAGTTTTCCTCATAATTAGAATCTAAACATTCTATCTTATTATCATTCTGTTTTAGGATCAAATCAAAATCATTAATCTAGAAAACGAATCAATTTCATTTTTACTGACATAATCGAAATTGATCCGACATTTGCAATACTTAGCAATTATTTCAAACTCTCAGATTTTAAACACATATTTACAAATTCTTCCAATCAAATAGAATTACACATTCAACATCCTATTTACTTTTCGACCAAACCCTATGTATATTTATTTTCAAAATAGTAACTGAAACCATAGACTCGGCTCATTATCGAATTGGTTACATAGCAAATACTTGGATTGGCTCTCGGCCATCATACAAAAACTGTTGAAACATTAACACTTTTCAATATAAAAACATTGTTTTAAAACACAGTTAAAACCAAGGATCGAATCCTTCAACTATTAACCTGTTTCAAGTAAAGAACTATAGTTCCATTTTCCATTCAAAACGCGCAAGTCCATCTATTCGTTTCATAGAGACGTTTTCAATAACATAAAACTTGTTATCAAAACAAATTACTATTTATTTCTTCATCGATGATTTGGGATTTACATCATTACACAGTAAAACATTGAAGTTTTAAAACCGTAAGTGCCAAACAAAATGATGAGGGTTTATCCCTTATGGTTTACAACTCCCCAAAATGAGATACATATCCACTAATAAGTTACAGTAGACATTGCATTAACTAGACTAGCCAACACATTAGCAGTAGGGTAGACAACATTACTGTTCATAAATTACATTCCTTGGATAGAGACCGTGCCAGAAAACCCAAACACTTAGAACTTCATCAAACATCATTCGTCGACCTCAACTGTACAGGATGACCAACGAGGCAAGGAAACCACCGAGGCTTGCCGGTGGACAAGCAGAGATTCCCCATGATTCTCCAGTGAATGGTCCTCCGACGAAGGCAAACCTGTCACAAAAACCATGAATGGTTAAACACGTTACTGGATATAGTTTTGAAGGCTTTTAAAATAACAGTAATGGGTAGAAGAACACTTTACCTTCGCGTTGAAGACTCTCTTGCAAACGAGGCCAACAAAGCCACCATCCAACTTGGAAAATAAAGTTCTAGTTCTGAGAAACAACAAATTTACCACGTATTGAGAGTCAAAAATGGTGCCATCGCTTAAACAAAGACCTTGTACAAACTTCTCACAAACTCATGCAGTAAGACGAGTTGTAGACTCAACCTATCAACATTTTAACTACTGCAATTTTCACTACAGAGGCTCGGCTTCTTAACCTGATCTTCACTTGCAGGTGGGATACACACAGGTCATGGGTTCGAGTTCGGTGAACCCCCAACTATCAAAACCCTAGAACTCCTCGGCCTGTCTGCCTCTCCCCCAGACCATTACCTTGCAAAATGAATGCCGAGAAACGTGGTTCAATGCAGTTGTAGTGTATAGTTAGGGTTTTTCCATTACAATCTCAAGAATCACAAATCAACGGTGAAGATTGTTGCCAACCAAGTACGTTGGAAAGTGGGAAACTGCTACATTTAACACTTCAATAAATGTTACAACGACGACAGTGCCAACACAGTATACCAACGACCAACATTATGAACATATCGGAGAAGGATAATATCTCAACGATGCAGAACTCGGATTCTTAACTATATCATTCACTAGGTTCCACGTGAAGTGGATGATGTGGATGGACAACAGGACATTCCACCATAGTGATAGACCAAATCATTAATGCCTGAACGGGACACTGTCAACCTGCAATTCGTGAATTTAATACCTATCAGCTCATCATCTTATCAACAAACTCGTAGTTAAGTGCAATAACATACTATATGCATACTTAGAATAAAAACTAGGTTACATTGCATAATTCATTTTTTTATGGTTAAAGTCTTAGCCATTCCAATGTTTGGTTATATAGATAATAGGATGAGGGTCGCACTTCACATAAGAACTACACACATAGGACTTGCTTAGGGTATATTCCTTGGTCCTTGTATTATTGTTAGATATATACAATATTTTGTAGAATCATACCTTATTACATGATACTAATATTATTTTCACCAAGGGTTAAAATCTATATTATGACCTTTCAGAATAGAATTTCGTAGATAACATTGTAATAGATGTGTTAGATTTACTCACTGCTATATGCATTTATAGATGGAAAATTTAGGAGCTTTTATAGTCATTTTATGATATTCAATTGGACCAGGATACTATAGTTGGAATTATTGTATAAGCCAAATAATTCCCAAGTCAATTTATATGATGTTATTGAAACGACAAAATAGAAATAATACTTGACGTCCATAACCTAGTATTTATACTCCAGAAGATTTCTAAGCACAAGTAATTGATATTTGAGAATTCTACTAATGAATGTATTTAGAATATCAATCATTCTAACTTCCGCATTTTGTATTTCTTTAGCCAAATAGAACATCTAGAATAGACATAGATCCATACCTGAAGCAAGGGAAGAGCTTAGAAATTCTACCAACTTTGATAGCTATTGTAAAACATAAATACTCTTAACACTTGTTTTGTCGCTTCTCTTACCTGAATTCTGCGCAAGAGGAACAAGAACAAATGCTTTAGCTAAACATAGCTAAGTAAAGCCTCAGGGACCTCGTAGGACCCCTTTCATCACCATCCAAAAACAAAACTGTCAGCACATTGTCAAGAAAACATAAACGCATGAATTTAGAATTACTGTTAACATAAGCAGAAACTAATGACATAAGCATGTTAAAAGAAGTATGTAGTGTCGCTGTCATTTCAAATATATTTAGTTATGAAACTCAGTAATTAATATGTTTCGTGTATTAATGACTTATTAATGCAAAGCTGTCTTGTCAAGCTTTTATTATTTCCACAATCGCAATTTATGTTACATTTAATGCTATTATAAAATTTTTAAATTTTTATGAAAATATTAGGATGTTACAGTATTGCCATTATATCACATTGAGTTCATTGTTAAAGAGATTGTAAACTTTTTTGCATACCAATTTTATAGTACTTATAGTAGATTGTAAAGATTGTTTGTAAGCATTCTCAAAGAGGAAACAAAAGAAATAATTTCACAAGAAGGTGGGGAAGACACAACCACAACAAGAGACCATATCGTTATTGTGGTTGTTGTGTAAAGAATCAAAATGATGCAGATCATTGTTGGGCTCGATGGGAAAAGATCAAAGATAAGCACAACCAGAAGAAAGAAGACCAAGGTAAAACTCAAGAGACTAGTAAAGCATCTGAATCTGCTCATTTTATTATTGCACACTGTAATATTGACATAAATGGAATTATGTTCAACACTTCATTTTATTCTTGGAGAGATACATGGTTGCTTGACACCGGAGCAACCTCCCACATGACCTTTAGAAAATATATTTTGAACTAAATGACAATGTAGATGTGGTAGTGTACTTTGTAGATAAGTCCAACCTCAATCCCAAGGAATTGGCTCCATCATGATTAAATTGCTTGGATTCCCTAATTTTATGTTGCATAATGTTATTTATCTTCTAGACTTGTAGAGGAACTTGTTGTCTCTTGTGCAGATTCGATAGCAAGGCCATTCCATCCACATGTTCTATGGGAATGTTGACATAATGAGATCCTCTGAAAACCAAGTTGTCATGACTGGGTATGAAGATGGTTGTAGATGAAAGGAACATCTACAAGAGCTCATAATTTTTCCTACCTCTCTCAACATGAAGAAGGTACATTGTCTTCCAGTCTTCTGTGGCATTCTATATATGGGCACATAAACTACGTTAGTCTCTGATTTTTGAAGAAGAATGGTGTTCTTGGTTTTCCCACCATTCCATATAAGTTGACACAATGTAATGCTTGTATTATTCACAAACATAGTAAGCAACATTTCCATGATTCCAATTCCAGAGCATGTATAAAACTAGAGATAATTCACTTTGACTTGTGTGCCCCTATTCATGTTACTTATGCAAATGGTAACAAGTATATCATGACTTGTATTGATGATTAGACCGGGATCTGTTGGGTGTATTTGTTGAAAGACAAATCAAGACTTTGAAACATTTAAACACTTTCATGTATGTATTAAAAATGAAGCACAATTACGAATTGTTTCCCTTTGTACTGATAATGGAGGAGAATAAACATCAAATGAATTTGAATCCTATCTCAGACAACATGGTATTATGAGTCAAACCACAGTTCCATAAAATACTCAATAGAATGGTGTGGCGGAAAGAATGAATATGACACTCTTGAATATGGTACGCTCCATGCAATTTTTCAAGAATGTAAAATTGATGTTTTGTGCTAATGCAGTTCTATGTGTAGTTTACTTGAGAAATGAAATTCCCACTCATGCTCTTGCAAACAAGAATCCATATGAAATGTGGTATGGTTGCATTTCTTTGGTAAGGCATCTTAGGGTCTTGGTTCCATATACTATTCTTTGATCCTAAAGGTAAAAATAAACACGCTCGGTGAACAGAGTCGAAAGAGTATTTTCTTGTGGTACTCATACACCACCAAGGCAAATTGTCTTGATGATGAGGTAAACAAAAAGTTTATTCTTTCCAAAGATGTCATTTTTATTGAGATGATAAAAATGACAAGTCTATTGAGAGGCAAGTTGATTGTCTGGAAAAATTTACCCATGTAAAGATCTTTCATGAATTTGATAATGAGATTCCACATATTGAAGGGGGGATCCCTATCTTGGATCAATCTCTTGAATCTCTTTTTGCAGCACCATCTCCTTGTCATGAAGAATTTCCTGCCACTTCACCAAATAAGAGATGCAAATGGACGATGTGATTAAGAGTATTGAAATATTGAATCTTGAAGAAAATGAAGCACCACTAGATGATCAACCTGGACCTTCATGGGAAGTTCCAAAATGGGTCACAAAGACACTTGAAAGTGTCCACCCTGATGAAGTTAGAAAGGTGGGAACAAGAAGTTCGACAAGAAAAGATGATGGAGGAGATGCAGATAATTCAAATTCAGGTGATATAGAAGATATTGATGGCTCATATGATTATGAATTGAACTTGTATACTAACATTGAACCAACTTCATTTGAAGAAGTTGCTACTCGTGATGAGTGGAAACAAGCCATGTAGAATGAGTATGATTCTCTTGTTAAGAATGGGACCTAGGAGTTGGTGGACTGTCCATTTGGAACGAAACCAATTGTCTACAAGTGGGTATGCAAGAACAAGTACAGATTAGATCACTCATTTGGCAAGCACAAGGAGAGGCTTGTGGTAAAATGTTTTTCACAAAAGGACGACATTGACTACGAGGATATTTTCTCCCCCATAGAAAATGAGATACCATATGCACTCTATTGTCTTTGGCTACATCGAATGGGTCGAAAGTTCTTCAAATGGATATTAAGACCACTTTCTTGAATGGAAACTTGAAAGTGAATGTATTCATGTCTCAACCAGAAGGATTTGTTGTGAAGGGACAATAACAAAAGGTATTCAAACTCATTAAGTCATTGTACACCCTAAAACAAGCACCTCGCCCATGGTACAAATAGTTAACTGGGCATCTTCTTAAAATAAAATTTCAAACACTTTAATCTTAATAATGAAACATTGCTTGTAAAGAATGTTGGAAGGTCTATTATATATCTTGTGGTGTATATAAATGATATTTTGATGGTAGGAAACAATGAAATCTACATTGCGTCCATAAAGAAATATTTGAAGAAGGGATTTGCAATGACAAACTTGGGACACCTTTACTACTACTTGGAAATTGAAGTGACTCAAAACACCAAGTACATATTCATGTCCCAGAATACGTACATTGGAGAGTTGTTGAATAGATTTGGCATGACAGGGTGCAACCCTCTCTCTACTCCAATGGAACATCATTTCAATCTCACGTCAAAAGAATGAAAATGAATTTGCTGATGCAAATTAGCATGGAAATCTTGTGGGAAGCCTTATCTAGATTACCACAACCAAACCATACATTTCATTTGTTGTTGGGATCCTTTCCAGGTTCATGCAAAAACCATGTGAATGACATTGGTCTATTGTGTTCTAAGATACTTGAAGGGGACTCAAGACTTTGGACTCAAATATTCTAAGGTGGATGAGTTCAAACTTATTGGGTATTTTGATTCAGAATTTGATGGTGAAAAAGAGATAGGAGTATCTACTTCAGGCTACCTCATGAGTCTTGGATAAAAAAATTTCTCCTGGAGATCACACAAACAGTCAGTTCCAGTACATTTGATAATAGAGGAAAAATATGTGGCTTCTTCAGAAGTAACAAGGAGATTGTGTGGCTTAGGAAAATACTTGAATATTTGCAGGAGAAACAAGAGAATTCCACTCCCCTAGTGATCGACAATACTTTTGTAATCAATTTGGATAAGAATCCTAGATATCATGATCGAACCAAGAAGATCAACATGAAGTACCATCTGATTCAATATTATGTAGAGGCCAAGACAGTTCATTTGAGACATTGTTCCATAAATGATCAAATTGCAGACATATTCACCAAAGTGCTTGGAAGACGAAAGCTACAAAAGTTCAAAAAGATGCTTGGAATCACGAACACCACTTTTAATTAAAGGGGGGAATGTTGGATACCTAATGCTTTGGGATTATTATCCACTTGTAAATATTTTCATTTGTTTCAATTTTTGAAGGTGAAGAGTCACCCGCTTAACTCTTGGAATGTGAAACCAAGAGTCAAATTCACAATGTATAAATAAGTGATCAAGACCAATAAAATGTTTGGATGTTCAATCTGGGGTCGAATAACATAGATTCTCTCTATGTATTCATCATTTAGTTACTCTTAGTTGGTGTATGACTGAACTTTATCAACTGCATAAGGTAATACATTGCCTCTTATTTTGGGTCCTTTTATTACAGGGTATAAAAGTGCAGTTGTGGAATATACTCCATCTGCTTATTCGTATTACTATGACGTCGTTTTTCGTTCTTAAGAGGGGGTTATTATTTTATTGGCTATGTTATTGTTCTCCAAACTCTCTGAACTTCCTTTTTTTACTGTTCTTGTTTAATCTTTGTCAAGCTTAGACTAGATGTGTACTTTGTGTATTCTCTAGGATTATAAGGAAGTTAGGGCTTCATTGTTACAGGTAATATTTTATCATTTTGAATTTTTTCTACGTTATTAGGTAATTTTTCTTAGTTTAAGATACTTCAATCAATAATAACTCTTATTTTTACTTCTCCTCTTATGCAAGTGATGACCCATTAGTGCATGCTCTGCTTGGTCCATCAAATTGGCATTGGTTTGCTTCCTTGTAACCTTGGTCGTCATCCTAGACAAGAAGTCATTCATTTACGACCTATCTAGTGTCATTTCCTATAGTAGAAAGCCTAACAAAAGTAGATTTGATTGCTTTGGCACTCATCTAGGGTTTTTATATTAAATGATTTTCATAGCCTAGAGTTTCAATACTCTTTTTTATAAGTTTTGAAATCTTATCTCAAGGTTTTTGAGCCTCATACTTTCTCATATTTAAATTCATTCAAAGGGTGTTTGAATGTTATACAGGAATACTTTATTTATTTACCTGGATAGTTATCTTTTGTCATTACCCTTATGGGTCTTTGTTAATTTATATTTTCAATAAAATGTGTGGTTAAAATAGTCCATGGTAATTTGTGAAAGTGAAAAGTTAGAAGATTTCTCATATTTGTTTACAAGAATAGTAACTATTTCCTGTTGCTTCTTTAAAAATATTTTAAGCAAGTATATATAATAAATTAATGATTATATTGCTCCACATTTTAGAACACACCTATTTGATTTTACAAAACAATATTTATGTATCTAATTAGTTTAACATCTACAAAAGAAAATTGTACATTACGATATCCAAATGATAATATATTCATTCTTCAACTAGTACTGGTATAACATTGACCTTTAATTAAATAAATACTTAGCTTCATAAAAAATTTACAATGATACTTGTCTATAAAAAAATACTTGGATGGATTGAAAAACCAAATTGACAGGTCCATGAACCTCCTAAACTTGATCTTAATGGGAAATTTAATCACTTTCTTGCACCTGTAGTTACTCCTGAGCCGAACAATGACACTATGGAGGAAAAGGGTTTTAGTAGTCTCTTGGCCAATAAGCTTTATCTTCTCTCAGATTGATCCACTCTATCATTTCTAGTCACTTTCTATGACAAAACTCTTAAGTCTAGGTCATACCTAACACCTTAAACGTGATAAGAACAATACACAATAACTTATTCTTGTTTTCTTGGTTTTTACATTGCTTGTCTTATTTGCATACCTAACACCCTTCCTCTGTTGCTTGGAACAGTATGCCCCCTTGAGGTGTCCCTCATATTTATTTATCTTCCATTTCTTCATTACTTGGAACATGGATATTGTTTAGGGGTTTTTAGTTTAGCTTTGGCAATTGGCATTTTCTAGCCATTTTACCCTAGAACCCTGCTTTCCACTTTGATTCCCTTTCATAGTGTCACAATTCCTCTCTTTTTCATGTAGCTTGTGCCAATTTTTTTTTATAGAATAAAATAAATATTTGTTCTCAACTTGTATACATCCCACCAATTAAATTGTGTTTGTTCTAATCAAGTATTCAATCAAAATGTATCCATGACATAATTGCAACATTAACCAAATTACTTTTAGTAGAAATAAAATAGGATGCAAAAATTTGGGATATTACATCCCCTCCCACTTAAAACAACATTGTCCTTGGTGTTCAAGGGTTCCCTTTCTTTGAATTTGTTAGTTCCAGAACAAAATTAGATAAGCTATCCTCATGGAATATTCCATTTCCCAAGTAGCTTCCTCAGGTTCATAGTGATTCCATTTCACTTTTACTTGAGCGATGACTCGGTTCCAGAGCATAGTCTCTCTCTTGTCTAAGATGCATTGGGGTTTTAAGTTGGAAATCTCCGTCAGGTTCCTCTTGGATCACATTCCAGTCAATGATATGGTATGGGTCATGAACACACTTTTAATACAAAGAAACATGAAACACGTTATGAATTTTAACATTAATAGGTAATCCAAGCTAATTGGCCATTAGTCCTATCCTTGCTAAAATTTGGAATGGTATGCAAATTCTAGGTGCGATTTTTTAACGATTTCCTAGCTTTAGTGAACTTATTTTTGGTCTGACTTTCAAGAATACATGATTTCCACATTGAAACTTTTTGTGTAATAATTTTTATTCTACATAGCTTCTTTATTTATTCTGAGCTATTTTTGTATTTTGTTTAGCCCTGTTTACCACTTGTTCCATTTCTTTGAACATATATGGACCTAGAATGATTTTTTCTATAGGATCGTTCCAACTTATGGGTGTATTACATTTCCTCCCATAAAAAATTTCGAAGGGGATAATTTTTTACGATGCCCGATACCTGTTCTTATATGCAAACTCAGCTAAATGCAAATATTCTTCCCACTATTTTTGTCTATCCATAACATACATATGGAGCATATCTTCTAAAATATGATTATTTCTTTCTGTATGACCATCATTTTGTGGATGATATGGAGTACTAAAGTTAAATTGTGTGTCCAATCATTTAAATAATGATTTCTAAAAATTAAATGTGAACTTACATATCCCTGTCTGAAATTACTATTTTTGATATTCCATGCAGTCTAAAAATTTCCGCCATGACAATTTCTTCTATATGGATGCCTTTAAAAGTAGACTTGATAGGAATAAAATGTGTTCCTTTAGTTAATTTTTCAACTACTACCATGATTGCATCATTATGCTTCCTTGTTTTAGGTAGACCCATGATAAAATCCATAGAAATCACCTCCCATTTCCACTCTAGAATGGGTAAATGTTGCAATAAACTTGTGGGATGGTTATGCTTAGCTTTAACCTACTGGCATTCTAAATTTTTTGTTATATATTCTATGGTTTCATATTTCATATTTGGCCAATAATATTCTTTTCTCAGAGTTGTTATCATCTTCTGGTAGCATGGATGTCTAGAATATGGTTTCCTGTAAAAATTATCTAAAATTAATATTTCCAAATATGTTGAATCGGGTACATATAATATTCCTTTAAACAATAATAAATCATACTCTTCCAAATTGTAATCTTCTACTTTGTTTTAGATTTTTCAAAATGTAATTTTTCCTTCATTTGGTAAAAAAAAGTGTCATATTCAAGAGTTGCCTTAATTTTGGTTTTAAATCAGATTGATAACTTCTAATAGATGTTGCATGATTCATATGTATACTTCTGCTTAAGGCATCAACAA
This sequence comes from Larix kaempferi, assembly GCA_027924585.1. Classification (NCBI taxonomy): domain Eukaryota; kingdom Viridiplantae; phylum Streptophyta; class Pinopsida; order Pinales; family Pinaceae; genus Larix; species Larix kaempferi. Next base: position 6,907,246 of record BSBM01000203.1, on the reverse strand, counting down.
TCCTATTTTTTTTTCTCTTTTATATATTTTATTTCAAAGTTATATTCACTCAAGAATGCTAACCAACTGGATTGTTTTGCATTTAAACTCTGTTGGTCAAACCAATATTTTTTTGTCGTTAATAGAAATATTCTTCCTATCAAACAATGGCGCCATATTTTCAAAGCATGAACAACAGTAGACAACTCAATATCATGAGTGGCGTAATTTCACTCATGTTCCTTCAATTTTCTATACTCATAACAAATTACATGATTGTCTTGAAGAATGACGACTCCTCATTCTCCCTTATAGGAATCTGTACAAACTGCAAAATCTTTATATGGATTTGCAAATTTTAAAATAGGATATGTAGTAAGTAAATGTTTTAATTTCTGAAAGATTTCCTAGGACTTTTGTGACCATAGAAATTTGATTCCCTTTTTTTTTTGGAAAGTAGTAATGGGATATGTAATCTTTAAAAGGACTTCATTAAATCTTTGATAGTTAGTCCCCTAAAAAAACCTTATATCCTTAAGATTAGGCCATTCCATAATATTCTTAATTTTATATATGGGTCTATTGTTGTTCCTTCTTCTGAAATAATATGTCCCAATTATTGAATTCATTTTTGATAAAAAATACACTTGCTAAATTCCTCTACAGGTGGTGTTCTCTAAGTGTTTGCAAAACTATTCATGTTCCTCAGTTTTAGAGTAATTGAGGATATCATCTATGAATATCAGCACAAACTATCCATATATTTGATAAGAATAGTGTTCATTAAACACATGAAGGTAGTGGGGAAATTCATAAGGCCAAAGGGTATATAACCACAACTTCATAATGTCCATATCTAGTCCTAAAATTTGTCTTATGAATATCCACATCATGTATCCTCAATTGATGCTATTCCAGTCTAAGATCTATTTTAGAGAAAAAAAATTCTCCTTCGACTTAATCGAATAAGTCATCAATTCTAGGTAAAGGATATTTATTCTTTATGGCCATCTTATTCTATTGTCTAAGTTCTATACAAAAAATTAATGTGCCATCTTTCTTTTTCACGAAAAAAATAGATGCTCCCCAATGATACACATAGGCCTGATATATTTTTTGTCTAATAACTCTTGTAGATGCATTTTAATTATGTTAGTTCTGCATGCTAATTCTATAAGGTGCTTTAGACATTGGTGTAGATCTAGGTATTTGATCTAAAGTGAATTCTATATCCCACTTGGGAGGTAATCCAATAATTTCTTCTAGAAATAGATCCCAAAATTATTTCAATATTTCATAGTCTTCAAAAGAGGGTTTGTTTTCATCCTTGCCAGAATTTAATAGTTGAACTGCATACAATTCGTTGCCTTTTCTAGCACATCTTTTCAATTGTAAGGCTGAAATCTACGTGACTGAAACATATGTGGGAATACCTATGATTTTTTTAAGGTATCCTTCTTCAACAATACATGTAAATGTCTTATGAAAACAATTTAGAATTACCTATGAATTTCTAACCATCCCATCCCAATCGGTATATCATAAGATCCTAGCAGTAGAACATTTAGATCAGCTTTAGTTTGGAATCCATTCATTTCTATGCAATAGTATTTTATCAGTTCAATAACCTTTCTTTTGGTACTAGTTGCCAGCTAAACCAACCATGCTTTTATATGTTTACTTTTATCTAATTTACATGCTTCAACAACGGAAGGAGAAATATAGCTTAAACTAGGACTTGGATCAATTAGAATAGACATAGGTCTCTTAGTAATTTTATCTTTTACCTCCATCATGGAATATTAATGGTTAGCTTGGCAATCATCTAAGGTTGCATTATTTTTTGGAATATTTTTGGTCACGTCTTGAACTATTGTAGCTTCCTGAATATTATGAACAACCATTTTGTTTCCATTTCTACATGGACAGTTTCTCAATAAATGAGATTCACCACACCCCCAACATTTTAAGGTTCATTGAGTTGAATCATTAGGTTTTTTATTCATATAACCAACAATCTTAGTTCATCTTTGGGCTAGTGGTTGCAATTAGTTATTGTTTCTTCCATAATTATTGCCCTGAAAAATCTTGGACTGATTTCTAAATTGAGGAGGCCTAAATCCCTTTCTTATTTGCTTTGATTTTTCCCTCTTCATCTCTTTATATCCCTTAGGATGTTTAAATCTATACCTATAATGATAATAACAATGCTTGGCCTTCTTGATTGCTTCATGTAAAGTCTTAGGTTAATCGTACTCAATTATGTCTTTGTAAGATTGATGTAAACAACTTAAAAATCTATGTACTTTAACCCTTTCATCCTTAATATAAGAAGCATATCTTAGCATTTCAATGAAGTTATTAGAAAATTATTCCATAGTCATCTAACCCAACCTCAGCTCATGAAATTCTTTATTTTTTCTATCATATTATCTCTTTGATAAGTAATTATTTTTAAAGTATAAATTATTAAATTGTTTCCAACTGATTCATTTCTCACTTATGTATTTAACTGCTTTCAGGTCATTCCGCCAAATGGAATCTTTCCAATTCAAATTTTAAATTGTCGTTTCTTCCTTCAAGTTACTAGAGTAGTTATAAATCTGAAAAATATTTACTCGTGCTCAATAACCAAGCTTCAACCTCTTCGCCCATTTTCTTCTCACCATCAAATGTAGATGGTTTAATCTTCGTAAATTCTCCTTGCACATCATTCTTAAAGTTACACCGTTTTTTCATCTCGTGTGAAGTAGTTTTAAAATTCCAATTCTAGAATTTTATGTTGTAGACCCACTTTCACTAGAATCCTCACTACTTGAATTAGTTTCATAAACTTAAATCTGTTAGTTTACGAGACTTTTTATCCTTATAATCCATAGTTTTTCCTGACTGTTTATTGGCCTTAGCCTTAGTTAAATTCTGTAAAAATACTACATTCAATTCTTGTTTCTCGTCTTGAGATTTTATTAGTCTTTCATTATTTGCCTTATAACTTTGCAACTCAGCCTTAAGCCTCCTCATAGTTTCTAACATTTCAGAAGGAGTTTCTGGTTCTTTTATATCATTCCATTCTACCTAGATTTCTCCCACCCATGACCGCTAGTTTACAACTCCTTGTTGACTACCTGAACTTCATCCATAATAGCTATTATGGGTTATATGCAATTCTTTTCTATCTTTTATCTATTCTTTGATTTCTATATTCCTCTTGAGCCAAATCCTGCCAAGACTATTCAAGATCTGCTCCATCTCTAGTTGTTTGTTGAGTTAAATGATATAATTGATTCAAAATAGATCTTTGATCTTCAAGTCCAATAGGAAATTGAGGTTGAATTGGATTTGGTTGGGTCATTTATTGATTTCAAGTACTATGTTTTTGGTTTCCTTCTCAACCGAATTTTGTTAACATAAAATGTCTGTAACAAACAATTAATTTTAACAATTTACAAAGTTCTAATGTATTCTTTGAACCTAAAAAAGTCAAAGTGTTGTAACCTACATCTCTAATACCAATTTGGAATGTACCAAATTTATCATCATTCATATATATATATATATATTGATACCAATTTGTAATGCACCAAATTTACCATCATATATATATATATTCTTTTGGTAAAGTTAAATAAATTATGATAATTATCATGATCTTGTTTAATGTAATCCAAATGGTAGAATGCAAGGTTCCATTATTTTTTATTTGTTCTTTATTATAACAATTTCTGATATCATATTCTTAGATAATAACTTTAACAAAGGGTTCATTACTTATTTTTTATAATACATGTTTTTCCATTATTTTTTATTTATTCTTTATTATAACAATTTCTGATATCATATTCTTAGATAATAACTTATTTTTTATAATACATGTTTTTCCATTATTTTTTATTTATTCTTTATTATAACGATATCATATTCTTAGATAATAACTTTAACAAAGGGTTAATTACCTATTTTTTATAATACATGTTTTTTTGGCTTTAATATGTCTCAAACACATTATGGAGTATTGGCTTATCCAAACTTTATTTTACACCCATAACTATAACTTATTTAGTATGGTATTGAAATCACATTCTTATGGATCTAGTAGTTTGGTTTGCTCTAAGGTTTTAGATTCACGACCTTTCATAGAAACACCACAACTAGAATAAGCCTACCAATAATATTCAAGTTTTAGGGTCATTTCAATCTCTAACAAATAATACATTTGGTACCAATAATATTCAAGTTTTAGGGTCATTTCAATCTCTAACAAATAATACATTTGGCACATTTTTTATATGCAGTTGCATTTGATAATTAATGTGTTTTCCCTATATTTTTAACTATGCTAACCAAAATTGATAACTTATCAATCCTTTACACACTTTTGGTTATTTATGTATAGCATTAATGTGCTTTCACATACAGGTTAAGTTGTATAGTATTAATGTGCTTTCACTGCTAGGTTAAACTCCACAATAAATCATAGCTTTTAATCGTCGTTTGTCATTATTGTTTTTCATAGTTGTATAAAATCCAGTAACCAATACAAATATTGGTCACCTCTTGACACACTAGAAGAGCATAACACTACATACATTGTTTGTATTCTTTACAAATCTTAATTATTTTGCATATCAATGGACCATACATAAATGAATTTTTGTTTAGAGTTTAGGTTCTATATATGGTAACTTAACTTTGAATAAAAACCTTGCCTAGCTTGGTATTTGTTTTGGGTTGTGGATTACACCTAAGGTTTACATTGTAATTTGAAACCTTGGTGAACTATATTATGATCCAAATCAATTTTAACACGTGTCATACAAATGGTTGCTAGATATTAACCCACTTGGCATTGATGTTTGATGATTCTTTGGAATTCTCGAGAGTAAATCTGTAGTGATAGGTGGTCCTTAGACACGAATCTGCAGTGACAGTCTCGATTCAACCAAAATATTGTAATTTTTTTTGGTTCATATTGCAATTTCGATGATTTGGGTAGTTCCAAAATCTGTTATTTAATCTAGATTGCATGTTTATGATTGTTGAAATTACATATTTACAATTTTCAAACAAAATTCTTATTCTAAAACCCCAAAAAAATTGAACTTTTTAGTTGTTCTTTATCCTACCCAAAGGAACTTTTTAGTCGTTCTTTATCCTACCCGAAGGTTTAATGGAAATCTGAATCCACCCCTAGGTTTTTCCTTTGTGGGCTTTACACCCTCAATACTCCTTTGGCATAAGTTTCAAAACCCTGGCTTAGGGTTTTTGATACTCAAACTTGCTCAAATTTAAATTTATTCAAAGGGTGTTCGAGCGTTATACAAGAATACTTTATTTATTTACCTGGATAGTAATTTAAATTAGAAGATTTCTCAAATTTGTTTACTAAGTCTGTATTAATTAATTAACTAATAAGGTAAAAACGTATGGCTTTCCTATTCTTGTATACATTAGTTGAAATTAAAAGAATGAAATCGTGGTTGTATTTTATTTATTGGTTATCTTGGCAATTGGTTTTGTTCTCAATGATAATGTTATTAATGTCTTCGAGCTATGAGCTTCTTAGATAAAAACAAGTAGGCTACCAAGGTAACAATATCCTTATTTGAAGACTAGGAATTTAGTTGAGTTTGTGTTAGATCTTTGTTAATCTTTACTGATTATAATAGTGTTTTTTTTTCTTTTACAATATGATAACCTATATTCCTAGAAGAAGAAAGAAGTGCATCTTTCCTTATAAGGAATGAACTTTCCTCTCCATTCATTTATACTAATTATTTCTTATTGTTTCTTTAAAAACATTTTAAGCTAGTATAAAATAGTAACAAATGTTTGGCTAACTCGAAAAACTAAATGAACAGGTCTACAAACCTCCCAACCTTAAGCTTACTGGATAGTTTAATCTCTTTCTTGCACCAATAGCTACCCCCGAGCCAAACTGTGACACTATGAAGGCAAAGGGTTTTAGTAGTATCGTGGCCAATAATATTTATCTTCTCTTAAAGGTAGCCAGTCTATCATTTCCAGTCACTTTCTATGAAAAAACCCTTAAGTTTATGCAGTACTTAACACCTTAAAGGTGCTAAGAATAGTAAGCAATAACTCATTCTTGTTTTCTTGGTTTTTCCATTACATGTTCTTATTTGCATACCTAACACCCTTCCTTTGGTGCTTGGAATAGTATGCCCACTTGAGGCATCCCTTATCTTTATTTATTTGCCACTCCTTCATTACTTGGAACATAGCTATTATTTAGGTTTTTTTAGTTTAGCTTTGATAGTTTGCATTTGTTTTTACCCTAGAACCCTGCTTTCCACTTTCCCTTTCATAGAACCTTGCTTTCCACTTTCCCTTTCATAGCGTCATGGTTCCTCTCTTTTTCATGTAGCATGTCCTAGTTGTATTTTTCATAGGATAAAATAAAATGAAAATAAATATTTGTTCTCAACTTATATACATACTACAAATTAAATGGTGTTTGTTCTATTTAACTATTCAATCCAAATGTAGCTATGACATAATTACAACATTAACCAAATTGCTTTTTGCATAAATAAAATAGGATGCAAAAATTTGGGATATTACAAGTTGTTGGGGCTAATGCCTTTGAAAGAATTTTTTTGGGTTTGCTTTTGGTTCCTTTTGAATTGTTTTTAGTCCATTGTTTTGCAAGCCATAAAAAATTAATTCCAGTAAAGGATTTGGGGTTAATGGATTAGGGTTTTGGATGCTATAATATTGTATTGTAAACAAAACTATATAATACAATGAGATTGAGTTTAGAGAAACTCTCAAGAATGCTAGTTTCACCAGTTTTGAGATTCCAGGGAAAATCTTTGTGTAATGTGTGTGTGAGGTATTATTAATTTTTGTGTTTTAGATTATGTGTGATATTTTTTTTCTTACACAAGTTTATCCAAACTCTTCATGATATGACATGATGTTTGGGAGACCAAAAGTTACACTAGGCACAATCTAGAAAAGGATATGTGATTATCTTTTCTTTCACACTCAATAATAATAAGGAATAGATCTCTTATTTATAAGGAGTTCAATCTTCCCTCCCACAATTCATGTAGGAAACATAAGGATAAATTTAATCAGTGTTTGAAAATGCACATAGGGTAGATCAATACTTGTTTCAGTCTCAAACTTCTAAATACCATAACTTGAGATCTTGATGTCGAAATTGAAATTGAATAAACATAAGCTCATTGGAAAGCTTAGAATGAATAACATTTTGAGCGCAATTTAAAAAGATGAAAATTGGAATAATTTTTTTCGAAGATTCAATGAGTCTAAAGAAGGTGAATGCTCTTATTTTGGTTGCCTATCATGGGATTTGTGTAGCCCTAGAAAAATTTATTTTTTACAATGAGAAACTTTTATTTTGGGATTTAATTATTATGCATTTAAATGAGACTCGACATAAAACTACTTAGGATCATTTGTTTTTTATGATTTCAAATTTTATCTGATGAAGAAAAAATCTTAATAATGTGTTTTCCTCTACATCTTTATGATATTTATGGTTAAATTAATTTAAACTTTTCTGAAAGGAATTTTTGTTAAATCTTTGTGCTTTCCTCTCAATTGATACCTATTTGTATTTCATACTTGCATATTTTACAGAGGCATGTTATGGTCAACTGAACACAATTATTTTCTTAATATTATAAGCTTTTCTTCATCCATTTATTTTCTAAGTTATCTGGTCTTCTCTCAAGCAAAGTTGTGCTTGAATGAAAAACCTGGTTGTTAAAGAATTGTTCTTTATAAAATAATATCTAATAAAAGGAACTAAGGGTTTTTTGCATAGATTTCTTTCTTCTTATTTTCCTAGAAACTCAATAAACATCTTTGAAAACAACAAGAGAAGAGCACCACCTCTATAAAAATGGAGGGTCATTTTGTTCCCAACGGAGAATACCCTGAGTGTTGATACTTTTCTCTTGTAGGGAAAAGTGATCAACAAGTCCATATTTACCTAAGTAATAAATTAGAGGAACTAAGAAAGTTAGACCATAAGCTATTATCAATTGCTTGAAGAGAAAAATCATTGCAAAATTCATAAGATTGTAAGGTGGCCTTTGACAATGATTATATAAACACTCTAAGTGAATTTCCTTCCCTTTCCCTCTTTCCCTTAGTTGCCTCAAGTTCCTCTCCCATGCAACTTCATTCCTCTCCCTTTGGTCGAGCAACTAAATACTATAGTTGATCATTCTTTATATGTGTACTTACGCTTTAGCTTTGTATCATATCTCCACTTGAGTTATCAATCATGTTATCTAATATCCCGATGAGTGGGTTATGATATTTTACTTATGGGTGGAAACGCGAAGGTGGGTAACACTTTGGTGAGAATCGGCCACCGAAGAACTATAGCAGAGGTTATTCGGCCGAATAAGTTTAATTATTCGGTCAAATAAATACATTATTCGGCCGAATAATTAAACTTATTCGGCCGAATAACTTAGTATTTATTCGGTCGAATAACAATTAATGGGCCACTGTTAGACCTAACGGTGGCCTCGATGTGTGTGCGAAGTTTTATCCGGATGGAGAAAATGCACGGCGCTGTGTCCAATTATTCGGCTGAATAATTATTCTGCATAAAAGCTTGGCCGCAGCCATTCTTGGTCACTTTCGCTCGATTCTGTGGACCCCTTTGGCGCTGATGGTGGCCTCGCCTCTGCGTCAACGGTCTGCTCTGTCACCTGTCCACCCGTTCTGTTGTCTAGGTTGTCGTTGGCGAACTCCGCCACCCGATTCCTCGCTGCTGTGTGTCGCTTATCCGCCACCCTGCGTGTGAGGATATGCTCGGCGGTTCGTCGTTGCTGGAGTGCTAGGCCGCCATACTCCGCCTCTGCCATTCGTTTGTCAGCCACCCTCTGTTCCCGCCATCTACACGTACGTGAGGTTCTACCTTTCCTACAGGGTTGTATTTCTGTTTCGGCGGTTGAACACCATATGGTGGATTCTGCGTCTGGACAGTTAATGTTTATCGTGCAATTACACATCTTTTGGTGGAGCTTTCTTGTCGGAGTGTTCTCCTGTGGACGTTCTAACATCAGTGAGGTGTTGTAGCTGGGGACATATTGACCCGGCGGTGTGCAGAGGTAAAATTTTTCCTATCTTTCGTTTGTAATTGTTTTTTTTTGTCTTTAAGTTTCTTATTTAAGTTGTTATTGTTATTGCAGGTTTTCCTTTTCGTCTGCTTTGCTCGTTTTGTTTCGGCTGTTTCAAATTCCTCTTGGGGCTCTCTTCGGCCAGATCTCAATTCGCCTGCTTTTGTTTCGGCTGCGTCTGAAGAGGTAAGTAGAATTTTTTTTTCTAATTCGCCTGCTTTCGTTTTGCCTGCAATCGTTTCGTCTGCTTTCATGTCGGCTGTGTCCAATTGGACAGAGTCCATGAAATCTGCCCAAATGGGCAGAGTCCATGAATTCTGCCCAAAATTGGGTTGTTTATGGACTCTGTCCAATTGGGCAGAGTTCATGGACTCTGTCCAATTGGGCTTCTTTCGTTTCGGTTGCGTCCAATTGGACAGAGTCCATGAACTCTGCCCAAATGGGCAGAGTTCAAGGACTCTGTCCAATTCCGCAGAGTTCTTGGACTCTGGTCAAATTGTATGTCGAAAATGATTTAAATTTAAATATAAAAGAGGAATATATTGAGTGTTTAGTTAGTTACTTTTTTTAAATTGTTGGTTTTGCCTGTGTTTAGAAATGAAAATAAAAGTAGGACAATAATTTTATTTGCAAATGATATATCCCATTTATATATAGGCTTGTTTTATTTGCTGAACTTTGTCAACATGGACATGGACAGAGTTCATGAACTCTGTCAATATGGACATGGACTGAGTTCATTAACTCTGTCTATGTTTACAGAGTGCAGAGATCAATATATTAGTTCTATTACAAACTGTGTTGATAGATAGCTATAGATACAACCAAACTTTATACAATTAAACTCTACTTTTGATACAACAAAACTTTAAATGGACTTTAGGTACAACGAAACCATAGACATGAATAGACTTTAATTTATATGTACTATAGTAAGTTTTATACAATCGAACAATAATAGTCAAAGTTATTTTATAAACTATTAGGTGATATTATGCCACAATGGTCTTGAGTTTTATTTTTGTAAAGGTGGCGATTCTTGGTATTATGTTTTTCTTTGTTTGCAACATGGCAAACTTGGAGAACATAATACCAAGAATCGTTACCGTTATCAGATTGAAATTGAAGACCATTGTCGAACATGGCCAATTTGGGAAACATGTCATTTAACTCCAAACATAATGCTATGAACGGTCAATTTTTTTTTATTCTATGGAATAATGAGAATATTTGTAGATATAATTTATGTTTAGAGTATTAAAATATCTTGATTAAATTATTAATTTAAGAAACTGAAAACCATTATCGAACATGGCAAATTTGGAAAACATGTCAAACTCAAAACATAATACCATGAATTGTCAATTTTTATTTTATTTTATGCAATAATGAAAATATTTGAAGATGTAATTTATGTTTGAAGTATTAAAATATCAATTAAGTTATTAATTTAAGATTTAGGTTAGAAGTTAAAACAGGTTCATGAACTCATTCTTTGACATAAAGAAATGAACCCTTCACTTAGTACTTAACTATATTGGTTCCATTCATTTTAAACATCAAAAACACTTAGAAAATTGGTACATTAATTCTTCACACATCTAACAATATTAGCTATACTCTTTTTAAGAACTATTAGATGATATTAGGTAAATCTAGGTCCTTGTTAAATAACTTAGTCTCTTTAGTAGTTAGGTTTTAGAATTTGTAGAATTAACATGTAAGATTTGAATATGTAATTAGTTAATATTTGTGCGAGTGTAGGCATTATATATCAAATGGAAAGAGATGATTCTTTGAGGCGAAAGCATAGGAGGTCTTCACAAACTTCTGGGGTTGGTGTTACAAGTGATAATCGGAGGTTGTCAACCTCCCCTCGGGATTCTAGTTTATTGTATAGTTCATATCGACGAGGTGAAAGGGGTACAAATGATTCCCCTATATCTTTTGTGGGAGAACACCGATCTCGACCCTCTATTGGTATATGAATATCGATCTTTTAACATGTATATGCAAATTGTTTTTTTGTGTGTGCAAAATTTGTATTTGTGTTTAAATAAAACTTTATTTTCATTTGAAGCAGAGCATGGTTCAGAAGATGCTTGTAATTCTATAGGGAGGGAGACAGAGCAAGCAAGGGAGACGGATGAGGGTGCAAAGCAAGGTTCTCAAGAGGCTCAATATTCTACACGAGGTGATGATGGTCGAGCTAGGACGCAATATGTTGAATTAACTGAGGGTTGTACACCCATTACAACATATCCATCTGATCTACCTCAGGAGCTTCCATGGGAAAGTGGTGATCATCAAATGACTCTTGAAAGATGTAGATCCCACTACGACAAGTTGGAAAATGATTTGTCTACTATGGATCTCCCTCCAGAGAGTAAACAAAGTTTGGAAATTGTTTTGGGATCATTGCAAAACTTCATTCAGGCATATGAGAATCTCAGACCAACTACAGATGGTTTTGCATATTTGATGCGAAGACGAAGGGAACAAGTGATGGGTCCAGACAAATGGGATGTTGTGAAGGATAGAATGACGAAAGAACAGGCCAAATCAATGTTTAACTTCAAAGAAGGTCTGAAGCGAGAAATGTTGAAAGTGCAATATTTCAAGCATCCTGATCTTGCACATCTACTCTATGATCGGTTTCTTGCAGCCTATGGTCGATTTCCATGGAATGATGAGGTTTCTCAATATTTTGCTAGATTTTTTTATGTTGAGTTTTTTTTTAAATATGAAGCCAGACTATACCGATGTTCATTCAAAATTTTATGGAGTTGGAAAGGGTCAAATATATAATCGAGAAGGTGCTCTTAGAGATCATATAACTCTTTGACCTCCACCCCATATATCTCGTCCACCTAGGTTGGTGGCATTAAGATCAGAGATAGAGCCCACATCTAAACTTGGGACAACTGCAAGGAATTTTGTTGGCGATGGTTTATCGTCAGCATTAGTTGGAGTAGATGTGGGATTGGTTCGAGAAAGGGATCGTTCTGCTATTCGTCAAAAGTTTGTTTACAAAACTAATGATGAGATAGATGGAATGAGCATTGAAGATCTCAGGGCATATGCTAAGGTTTGTCGCGACCTAGCGACAAATGTTATATCCAATGACACATCGAGTTTGGGAGAGGTTTGTTGACTATGATATCACTTGATCTTAATTAAATATTTTATTTATTTTGAATTGATTTCTTTTGTTACATTATATGAATGATAAATTATGTTTTTTGATGTAAAGTAATAGGTACATTATGTAAATGTTTAAATTGGTTGCAGTTTTCAAGAATGATGAATGAACATTCTTTCCACATTTCAACTAGCGAAAATCTAAAGAGAGAGGTACATATTTATTATTTACATATTTGTAATTATGTTTGAATTTGATATATATATATATTTTAATATTAATTTAACTATGCATCTTATTGTTAATTTGACTTATCCATGCAGGTTTCTTTAGATATGAACTTTATAAATGATTTACCATCTATTGTGAGCTAATGTTTTTTTAATCTTTTTGTTTTAGTTTTAAGTTAATTGGCATAGTAATTTTTTTGGTTTGCATTATGTTTTATTTATTAATACAATTTAAATTTTAGGGGGGAGATATAGGTTCTCTGCTTAATGCAGCAGATATTGGCAAAGACGTAATTTCGTTTAGTGCTTTAATTTTGTTCACTGCTTTAATATTTTAATTTTTATGGATTTAGATAAAATTTGTTCAAGTAATTTATGAGATTCATAAATTGATTTTATATATGTTGCAGCTTGGGTCTCTCAAATCTTTTGGAGACAAAGGAAAAACTCCTTTGAAGGATGGTGGTGGACAAGTATTTGGAGAATTTGATGTAATATTGTTAATATTTGAATTGTTTTTTGATATATAAGTTTAATATTTTAATTTTCTGAATATAGTTTAAATAATTTAAATGATATTCATAATCTTTTTTTATACATGTTGCAGGGTGGGTTGAGTCCAGGGGGAGGCCCGAGTGGAGGATAGCATGGTGGACATTTTTGTTTTATAGCATGGTGGACAATTTTTTTTTGTTGATATGCATCTAGATTGCAAAGATTTGTTTTGGACATGTTGAAGAGATTTATTTGTGGACTAGATATACATATATGGGTACATTGAACTTGCATGTTCATGAGTATTTTTTTAAGGATTATATACATGTTCTTTGAACTTACATATTTTGTGAATCTTGGTTTAAATGATCTAGTTTATTTTTGCTTATTTGGCATATTTGGTGTGATTTAAAGGTTTATAATATGTATTTGCATATTTAAATGAATGAATGAATATGTAAGAATGAATGTTAAGAACATGATATTCTTGAATATTATGAAGTTTAGGAAATGTTATTTAGGAAGTTTAAAAATGGATGAACATAGGTTTAAAGTTCATGAATGAGGAAGTTTTGATTGAAACATGAATGAATGTTAAGATTGAATAAACAAGAATGTTATCTTTGAATGTTAGGAAGTTTAAGAATTTGTTAGAAGTTTTGATGGAAATATGGATGAACCAGGAAGTTTAAAAATGAATGTTAAGAACATGAATGTTATATTTGAATGTTAGGATGTTTATGAATGTTAGAAGTTTTGATAGAAATACATGGATGAACCAGGAAGTTTAAAAGTGAACACATGTTGAGTTCAAATTTTAGGAATGTTAGGAAGTTTAGGAATGTTTGAAGTTTTGATGGAAATATGGATGAATTAGGAAGTTTAAAAATGAAATTTAAGAACATGAATGTTATCTTTGAATGTTATGAAGTTTTATGAATGTTAGAAGTTTTGATAGAAATATGGATGAAATAGGAAGTTTATGAACGTTATGAAACTTAGGAATGTTAGGAAGATTATGAATGTTATATAAGTTTTGATAGAAATATGGATGAACTAGGAAGTTTAAAATGAATGTTAAGAACACATGAATGTTATCTTTAAATGTTAAGAAGTTTATGAATGTTAGAAGTTTTGATATAAATATGGATGAACTAGGAAGTTTAAAGGGGAACACATGTTAAGTTCAAATTTTAGGAAGTTTGAAAAATGAATATTATCTGTTCAAATTTTGATGTATGGATTTTTAATTAATAATTCTTACTTTCAAGGTTCAGGTACATTTGATGCAGCTGAAATCATGGCAAATGGGGATAACGGTTTTTTGTTTTTTAATCATAAGCGAAGATTACAGGATTGTGAAGTTTGTGTTAAATTAGAGCAATGATTTTAAACAACAATTTGATGAATTTTCATCGATTTGTTGTAAATAATCATTTCTCTAATTTAGCATAAGCTTCACAATCTTGGAATTTTTTCTTGTGATTAAAAATCAAATGACCGTTGTCTCCATTTGCCATGATTTCAGTTATGTGAATTTACACAAGCGATATTTTAAATTAAAGATTCGGGGCGGAGAGTGGCGACAACCACAGATCCGTTATCTCATCCTTTAATTGGTCTAATAGACATATGGGGACATGAATAAAGTATTTCAGACAGAATTAAGACAAAATTTTTACACATTGAGGTTTTCATTACCAAATAATTTTACACAAGCGATATTTTAAATTAAAGATTCAGGGCGGAGAGTGGCTACAACCACAGATCCGTTATCTCATCCCTTAAGTGGTCTAATAGACATATGGGGACCCGAATAAAGTATTTCAAGCAGAATTAAGACAAAAATTTTACACATTGAGGTTTTCATTATCAAATAATTTTTGAATTCAAATTTCAGCATACTAGAATACGATTATTTAAACTTTTATACTCCAGTTCCTTTCAAGATCATAAACATAAAAAGAAAAAAATATATTGTACACATTTGACAATGACATCAACAAAACCATTGATCTATTAATTTTAAATATATAGTTTTAAAAACATCGCAATGGAATGCCGTCTTCAATTATCCGTTCATGGTCATATTTGGACAGTTTCCATTTTTTATTTTTTAATTGTTTTTTCGATGGAACTTGAACCAATTTTATTCGAGATGCACATACTAAATGGCTATATTGACAACATATGACATCAGGTTCATAATCCTGAAAGTAGACATAATTTTGAGTCATATGGGTTTGCTGAAAAAAATGGCCCTTTAAAATGATGGATCCTCTCTCGTATGTATATCCGTTGTCATTGTAGTCTTCCAATAACTTCATTTTTTCTTCAGTGCATCGCATCAAATAATATTTCACATTTTTGTTGTTGTCGACAGGTGCAATCACAGCAAAAACATCTCCTGTGCAAATTACAATTGATGTCAGGATTTTTAGTTCAATTAAATTGACTAATATACATGTGTATAAGGTGAATGACAAGAATGAACAATCGACAAAATAGTGGTATTTGATCATGACCTTTTCTAACGAGATCTGAAATTCTGTCGCCATCAGATGATATTGCTATATCTTCTGATTCTAATTCTTCTATGCTTGCTAGTGGCATTTTTCCTTTAGGATTAATTTCTGTGTGTTTCCAATGTTTCATGTAGTTGTTCGTTATGTTTTCACAAACTTCTGTAGATTCAATATTTTCAGTGCAAATATGATAAAAGCATGATTGCTTTCTACTGTCAAATGCATAAATGTTTTGGAAGGCTTTTGTTTGAATAGAGTGAAAATCTCTAGTCCCTTGTATGGTGCTAGCGTCGTATGGTATTGATCTATTTATATCTTGGATCCCAACATGCCAAAAAAACCTAGTACACAAATGACAAATTTTGATGTTAGGTACACATTTTTTTTTTAAATTGACAATAAAATATAAATTAAAACATTTGTGTGTACATACCTGCGCACATTTTTTGATTGTTGATTATAATCATGGTTTAGATGTGATTTACACCATTGGACAACCTCTGCAGCTGAATGGAATCGTGCAGAACTATGGTTCATTTGCCATCTTCGAAGTGCTCTTTTTACGCATGCTCCTACACCATCATGTTCACCTTTTCCATGACCAGTTTCAAAGAAATTCCAGTGATGTTTAATGTTCAATGCTTTATGAAGTCGGCATAACCAATAAAATGATCGCGAAGATTTAAATTGTCCGGCACATCCATCTGACCATATCCAATGCTCATTGAATTTAATGTTACGTTCCTTTAGTGAATTGTAGAAAATACTTTCAATACAATGCTGAACAAAATGTGTATCGTGTGTACGATCGTCGCTGATATAAAAGTGATATTCATTAATCACATCTCGATTGTCACACATGCTTTCAATGCCATCAACATCCTGTTGAGAATGTCTATATAAAACATAGACGAATATTGAAACTTGATCAGAATGATAGTATTCACTCTGTATCTCTTTTTGTGCAGCAAATGTATAATTTTCTGCAAAGTCAACCACTGACAAAATTGTTCCTGGTGGAAAAATTTCACGAGACTGTTTGAATTGAAGGTCTTGCCATCGTGCTCTATGTGAATGCTTGGTGTATTTATAAATTTCACTTTCAAATTTTTTGAGAAAATCTGCCACACCTATTTTTATCTTCTCGCAAATCAATCCTTTTGGAATGTACATCACTAGTACTTGTAATGTATTCATATCTTCTCCAATCAATGGTGACATTTGACAATGAGTGATTAGTATCGATAGGATATTTATTGTGGTATAAAACCAAATTTCCACAACGATTACAATGTTTTTCATTGACACATTTCTTATTATAAAATACTTCATCGTGATTTCTCTCACATAGGGTTTGAGATATGAATTCACGTATTGTGGGCGGAGGTGGTGAATTTGTCCAAAACATTTTACCAAATTCAAGAAATGTGTCGTAATATAATTGAAATTGCACATGATAACGACAACAACATGTGTCACGGATAGTAATAGGTCTAACATACCATGGTTTTAGTTGCACAAATGTAGTGATTGACACATTAATTCCATGATGATCTTGCTTGAATTTATTGAACAATTGTATTTATGTCATATCCATTATATGTTTTGGACTGCTTACATATACTCCTCTCGTGATACTCTTTGTCGTATTACATCTCTTGAATTTGGTGAAATTCGAGCATGTGTCAACCAATATTCCCGTACAATATCTTTAACCCCTGCTCCCATTCTATCTTTGTAAGGCTGTCTACAAATAATTGCCTAGCAAGCAAGTTCATCATTTTCATCTATTTGCATTCTGAATTTGTTATGTCTGTATAATGTCTTTCTTGAGGTTCCAACTGCTTTTGCCAACTTTGTTGTCAAACGTTTTTGTTTAATACTAGTCGAAATAATTGCTGTATGAATTGCTCTTCGTGCAGCACTAATGTCTTTCTTCCTATATTTTCTAAACTTTTTTATTGCATCACCTATATTTTCTATCACATTATGTTTTAATTTCGACTCTTTGGTCGCCTTGTGAATACCCAATAATGATGTAGCATCTTCTAACTTCTTGGTCACTAATAAACATCTCAAAATTTGTGTTTGTCATGTTGCTGAATAATTCTTCAGAACATCATCATAAATTTTTTGAGCCTGATATCGTGCAGTGTGTATGGGTATTTTTTTTTCATATTTATTGCAATCAACGTTTTCTAACGTTTCATCATCAATGGTGAAAGTACCTATACATCAAGTTAAATTTAATTTAAAATATGTATCAAAAAATACAATTCATTATAAAAAATGAATTTGAAAAATACATTCAATATATACATACCTGGTCCAATTTTTGGTTCTTGAACTTGATCTTCAATATTGACTTCATCGACATTAGTATGCAAATCACTATTTACATCCTCAACAATGGTTTCTTGAACTTCAATTTGTTCCTTTTGTACTCTATTTTCAATTTTCATTTTATCGACATTATTATATAAAACTGTATTTGTATCTTCAATAATCGTTGCTTGCGTTTCTGCAAGGTTTGCTTTATTGACATGATATTTAAGTTTTTTCTTTTCTCTATTATCATCATCATCAGCACGTTTACGATCATATTTTCTTTAACGGTTTCTCTTATTGCCCATGATTGTTTAATCTATAAATGATAAATTAAAGAATCATCATTTTATTGTAAATAAACAAAATGAAGATTTAAAAACAGTTACAAAATTTATGAACACATGGACTGAAATTTACTTCACCTTATCAAAATCTCGTAAGAGCCTTTTGAAGAAAAAGTCTTTGGAAACAAGTTTTCTTTGAAAAGAACCTTCTTTGAATGAAATAAGAACTCTTTGACAATAAATCACCTTTGAAAAAATTCCATTGGAAAAGAATAAGAACACTTTCAAAATAAATCTTCTTTGTAAACCCACTGTTAAAAAAAAAAAAAAAAACTTCTTTGAAAAAATACCTGGGAAAAAGATTTTTTTGTAAAAACTTTTGCAACGAAATAATTTTTTTGTAAAAATAACTTGGGAGACTTTGAAAAAATCCATTTTCAAATAAATAAGAAGGAAAAATATATCTCATTTGTAAAAATAACTTGAAATAAAATCTTATTTGCAAAAATGCCTTGGAATAAAAACTCTGTAAATGCACACTTTGGAAAGAAATATTTGCTGAAAAACCCATTGAAAAAGAATAAGAACACTTTCTAAATAAATCTTCTTTGTAAATCCACTGGAAAAAAAAAACTTTTTGAAAAAATACCCGGGAAAAATATTTCTTTGTAGAAACCTTTGCAATGAAATAACTTTTTTGCAAAAATAACTTGGGAGACTTTGAAAAAACCGATTTTCAAAGAAATAAGAAGGAAAGAAACGTTTTTTTTGCAAAAATATTTTAAAAAAAAAACTTTGAAAAAATTCATTTGAAAAATTCATTTTCAAATAAATAAGAAGGAAAAATACAACTCCTTTGAAAAAATAACTTGGAATAAAAACCTATTGCAAAGAACTAAGAAGTGTAAAAGTTTGGAATAAAAATTTATTTTGCAAAAATGCCTTAGAAAAGCAATCTTTCAATGTATTCCTTAGAAAGAAGTAACAAAAAAATACTTTATAAAAAAAACTCTTTTTACAAAAAAACTCTTTAGAAAATCCCTGGAAAAAAAACTCATTGCAAAGAAATGAAAAGTGCAAAAAACTTGAAAAAAATATTTCATAAAAAATACTTTCTTTGCAAAAAAAGGCTCCTTAAAAAATCCTTGGAAAAAAACCCATTGCAAAGAAATAAGAAGTGCAAAAAGCTTGGAATAAAAACTCCTTTTGCAAAAAAATTCTTTCAATGTATTCTTTAGAAAGAAGTAAGAAAAAAAATACCTCATAAAAAAAACTCTCTTTGCAAAAAAAGCTCCTTAGAAAATCATTTTAAAAATATTCTGACCAAAAAGTATGCGAAATTGAAATGTGTGAAATTAATCAAAGTATTTAGTTTTATTTATATAAGTGTAGAAAATAAATTTATTTATTTATTTATTTTTCCGGTCGACGAGTTTTTTTTTACGTTTGGTTATTCGGCCAAATAACCTTTGATTAAACTGATGTCGCCGTTACAGAAAACAGTTATTCGTCCGAATAATTATTCGACCGAATAACCTCTGAAACCTGAAAATCTGATTGCCACTCACAGTTTTCAGGTTTCTCCATTTTCGGAAGGTAAAAATGATCTCTTACACTATAAGGCGACTGTCGGACTTGATACCATTAGTTTCGTTATTGAATCTACTTTCCAAATATATAGATTTCTTTATATATAGGTAAGATCTGATATTTGTAATTGTTTGTTTTCTTAACAGGTGTCGAGTCTAGTTTCATCTCTTTCAAAATGCGGTGAAATGAAAAATCCATAACTTTAAAAATATACCACGAAAAAAATTGAGAAAACTATGGTGCAGTTAATTGGCGTGTCTACTTCAAAAGGGTATTCATAGAATTTTTAGTTTTATATTCAGTTGAGAGAAAAGTTTTGCGACAAAAAATATGTTGAAAATCGACAAGGTTTCCCCATTGATTGAATTCAAATAAATATAATAATTAGTATATAGATCCATTTGCTACAAACTTATAGTCATGCAGTAGTATATTGTGTGTAGATTGTTGTAGCATATTTGTTTTTTGCAAAAAACAAGTTTAACAATGATTTTATGTGTGAGACAAAACATGGCTATTTTGTAGTCCTTTCGTTTTATAAGAACACACTGTCAAACATTTGTCGAATCGACATATCAAATCTCAATATAAAAAATTGAAAAAAATATGGATAGCAAGCTAACATAATTCTCTAAAAATTTGCTTTTTAGTGAAAAGTGAAATTCCAAACAAAAATATCACTTTTATTCGTCCAAAGATGGAAAACATGAAAAATTCAGAATTATTTTCTCATGGAACCCCCCAAAATAGACACCCATCTTCATGGATTCACCCTTTAAATTGGTTGGAAGATGAGGTTTGTTGGGTAAAATATTTGTTCCCATAAGTTGGGTAGGCATGGATATTATGTAGATTTTAGTGAAAAGAAAAAGGTCCTATATCAACCACCTACCTGCATGGAGGAGTTCACCATGCAAATAGGTGGGTGGGTGGGGAGTTGAAGGGATGACTTTGGTAACAAAGGAACATAGGACATTAATGAAATGGTTGAGACTAGGACATGAGTTATAGGGTCAACTCTCACTTGTGGAAAATCAATATGTCAAGGAATGTGGTGTTTCCCTCTCTCCCAACTAGATGACCTTGCCTTTGAGAGTTAGTCTTTTCTCTCATGTAGGTTTGTAAAGAGGAAAACTCTTGATATACTCTTCTCTTACAATCAACAAATTTGGGGAATGACTCAAATGGAGGGGGGATAAGAAATACTTACCCATGATGCAAAGTAAATGTGCTCTTTAGATTTATGATTGTATGACCGCTCTCTTCCTAAATCACAAAAAAAACCATACATCTAGGTGCATTACTCTTGTATTAAATCTCAATGATTAAAATTTAATGTACACAAACTCTCTAGTAAAAACAAAATGTAATCTTGATAGCTTCCATTTTCTAAACTATCATATTCATAATCTTATTACTAAATTTCATGTACACAACCTTTTTAGTAAAAACTTACCATTTAGCTTCCAAATATTTAATTTCCATGTTTTTAAATTATCTAGCTTTTGTGTAATCCAAATGCAAATGAATCCTCAAATCAACCTAAAACTTGAGTTTTATAATATATCTTTTAAATCAACCCATAATAATCTTTGAGCTTTATAACATCTCTTTCTATCATTCGTGTTTTACAATATCTACTATTGGAATGGAATAACCTTATATTAATAACTTTGTGAAAAAAATTAAGAATTTGAACGTTGGTTTAATAATGAAAATACTTAACCAATCTGAAGATCCGAAATTGTTGTAATAATAATTATATTTATTAAATTTACATTTTCAACCAATTTTCTTTGAACATGAATTTACACTATGAAAACTCAAAACTTAATAAAAAATAATTTTTAGACAAAACTTAATCAAAAATATTTTTTAGCTTATAAAATAGATGTGTATTTCTATTGAATAGAAATGAATTGCTAGGTACTGAATATATACCAAAAATTAAACAGGGAGGTGATCAGAATGTGATAACTAATAAAACAACATAACTGAATCTCCTCGAATATGTTACAAAGTACAGGCCGCTTTATTACATTCTCATATATGTGGCAAGGTGCTGCAATTAATACAGTCTACGGAATGGGGAAGGTTTTCCCTCTGCACATACATCTGTAGGCCATGGGACATGACTCTGATCCCTCTGCCAACGAGCACTTGAAGCTCACTGCCACTCTCCTGCAGGGTGAACATGCACCGCAAGCATGCGCGCAGTATGGCAAGCTGGACCCTGCAATTTCAAGCATTTTTTGCTCCTGAGCGGATCCCTGCACAAACATTTTCACAGAGAAACCTTATTAAATGTTGAAGGACATCCTCTGTTATGACTGCCATGAATACTGTTAATGTCCATTCAAAAACACTGCACACAAAAGAATTAGACAGCTAATATTGCCCAATCAATGGAAATATATTTGTGTGTACCTCTGCTCTGACGTGCGGCTCTGCAGACACAGAGCTCTTGAATATGGCGTCCTTGGTGTCCTTTCCTACAGGCGTAGAGGCCTTAGATTCCTCCACATTCACGTTAAGCAAGTTTGGTTTGTTAATTTCTGCAACATAGAGAAGCATTAGGGTATTGTTAGCCAGAGAAACAAAACCTGTGTCTGCTTTACTAATAATTATACCAAGATAATTTATAAACACCGGTGTTAGGTTCTTTATGAAATAACGAAGATTGAACGGTAGCTGTATAAGGGTTAACTAAAAGGTTTCTAACTGGTTCGAATTGGGTAGAGTAATTAGTGTTAAAATAGTAATTTAGAGTGTTCAGATGGCGAACAGTTAATCTTAATTACTGAAATTATAAAATTGTGAAAATAACAATTTCCAACCAAAAAATTTAACCTATTTTTAAGCCAAGTTGAAAGTTTTGATAAAGAATGGAACTAATCTAGTGTAGTATATCATAAAAAAGTGATAGAAATTAAGATTTGTAAAACTATTTCACGAAGACACTCTTTATCAAAACTCTGATGATGGCATAACCTTAAAAACTGAAAAGCCAAGATCTTGTTTATATTAAAACTTTGATCACAGAAACCTAAAAACTGAAAAACAAGGTTCTTGTTTATTATTTCTAACTGAGAGGTTGCCGCAGTAGTGGACTTACCAGAGTGTGACTGTACTGGAGCGTGCCGTCCTAATGCTGTAGGGAGCAGAAGAACAATGAAGGCAGCAGATGCAAGTACAGTCCACTGAATTGAAGAATTCATGGCGGGCAGTACTGATCTATAAGCCAAGATGATTTCTTCCTTGAAGTCTGATATCCCTGTGTGTAAATTCCTTGGGCTGTTTGAAATTCCTGAATGGAAACTGGAAAACGGTGAAATAGCTGTACGAGATGAGAATCTGCACGAAATTTGATACTGATACAATTCTGCAGTCAAAAATATATATTCGAGAGCCATGACGGGTTGGCGAAGGTGTAGGTAAAGGTTTGCAGAAATCATTCATGGAGTTCACATGGGTTCCCGTTTGGTGGGTTAACGGCCCGTTTGAAGAATCACATGCATCGCCAATCTATTGGAAATCTTCACAGGCTTCACCCTTTGTGAGCATTGAAACGCCATGAACTTCGTTCTGAGAGTCACGAAACTTGGGAGACTTTCTTACGAATATCACGCGAGCATTTCAGAATTCAACTTCAGATTTTTATTCGTGGCATGTATTGCATATGATCGCATGGATTACAGAGCATTCAATGATGTTTGAACTTTGAAGTGTGAAAATTTATGACGGAGTCAAAATTCCCGTTCTTTGCACCTGCATTAATGCAGGTAACTACTCGTGTTGTTTTCTGGGCCATTCAACTTGTGTATTGCATTGTCTTTTTTAGCATGAAGATCAACAGGGGAAATTCATCTGAAGGAGTATACATGAAGTTACTCAGCTGTGTTGCGCTTGTTTTAATGGCGATCACCATGGTTTCCATGGTCTCCACTGAGAAGCCCAGCTGTGATGGTATATTTTTTCTTGTTGAACGAGCAAATTCAGCGTTGAATAAATAAATTTTTGAACTGTTTAGTGATCTATAGATCCGTCTGTTCGAGTCATTGGATACTCACAAGCTTGTTGCTCTATCCAGAATTAGGATAAAGTTTAATCCACATTAGTGTTTTTACATGGTTTTTTGGACAATCGATTATGGTTTTATTTGGAATTTGTTCATCGTTGCTGCATGCTTCAAAGGTAATTAGAGTCATGTTTGTTCATCGTTGCATGCTTCAAAGATTTTGGAGTCATGGTTTTATTTGGACATGATTTTAGCAGGATCGATTATGGTTTTAATTGGAACTTTGATTGGTTTATTCTGGCATGTTTTAATGATTTTGGGTTTATAGTTTTATTTGAAACTTTTAGTATTTTATAAAAAATATTGAAAGATATCTTTTGTATTTTTATTTTATATTTAAAAAACTATATTTACAATATATACATCTTCTCTGTTTGTTTATAAATCACATTCTTATAGGTATAATATTATATAAAGATTTAAAATATTTTGAATAAATATTAATTTATTATATCGATGGTGTTTAGATATCATCTGAGATTTTGGACTTTTTTGAGTGGATTAACAAAATTAATTGAGTGTAATAAGTGTATAGTGAAAATTCATTTCATGGTCATCGTATCTTGTTATGCTGAAATGCATCTTTATTAAGATTTAAATAAATTTCAGTTAAAAGGTGGATAAGAAAAGGGGTATGTTTATTAAATAGCATTTGTTTTTATGTTTATATTAATTATTTTAATGTTTAGCCTTTGCTTAACAACCAGCTATCTCCACAAGAGATTAAGTGGTTGGCTACACCTATCATGTCATCAACCACTTTACTTGTAACTGTAATAATTATTATTTTTATTAATATTATTTATATATCACATATATACTATTATTTTCTAAAAATATATAATATTTACAATTTCATATCATTAATCAATAATCAATCAAAACATCTTCTCATCAATAATCTTATAAACTACCTCACTAAATATCTTATAAACTACCTCACTAAATACCATATCCTAGATCCTATATTTTATATTTTAGGTTTTGTAATTTCATATATTAATCAATAATCAATCAAAACATCTCCTCTCACTAAATACCATATCCTAAATCCTATATTTTATATATTTTAGGTTTTGCAATTTCATATATTAATCAATAATCAATCAAAACATCTCCCCATCAATAATCTCATGAACTACTTCATTAAATGCCATATCCTATCCTATATTTTAGTACTAAAATGACAGGATTCAACATTTCATTCAACATTAATGCTTCCCTCATTTCTATTTGTTATTTTCTATGTTTAATATTTCATTCAACTTTAATGAACATTCGCTCCATTTTTAAACATATTTCATTCAACGTTAATGAACATTCCTTTCATTTCAACTTATTCATACTATGTTTAACATTTCGTTCAACCTTATTGCTCCCCTTCATTTCTATTTGTTTATGTCATCAAATGTACATATTAAATTTTGTGGTTTTCCATGGCATGCTCTGAATTTGAATTTATATTGTGAGACATTTTCAAGCCACATTTAAAGGTATATGTCATCAAAAGTTCATCTTAAAGTTCTGGTTTTCTGTTACATGCTATGAACTTCTACTGTGAGACATTCTCAGACCACATTTAATGCTTCCCTTCCTTTCTATTTGTACATCATACAATGTTCATATTGAAATCTTGGTTTGGTTTTCTATGACATGCTCTGAATATTTCACTTGCTTGGAAACCAGAATATTGTAAGACATTCTCACAACACTTTTTTTTATGGTCGCAGATTCGTCCAAAGCAGCAGACAAGACGTGCAACGACGTTTCAAATGGATCTAGCTTTACTCCAGGGATGAAGGAGGTTCACTTCCTTAATACCATTAACTCATTACAGTACTACTCAGTAGTAACATAGCATAGATTAATAGTAATTTCAGTTCGATAGGTAGGTTAGTTATAGGTATAGATTTGTGAATTGCAAATAAAATACAATATTAAATTTTAGTTAAATACATTTGTTTATTTTAAATAAATATTTCATTTAATTTTTTAGAGGTATTGTGATACATTAATATTATTAATGTGGTTGTTGTTAATATAAATATAATCACAGAAGCATTTTTAAATTTTCCATTCATCCTTTTTAAATCCTTTTCTCCACTTAAATTGTAGAGAACTTCTAAGTGCTACTACAAACGAAATTTCACATTTTTCTTTAATCTGTTCAGATCTTACAAGGTCAGGAGCATCAAACCCAAAACCAGATTAATAATATTCTTCTGCTGAAGGTTGCTGGATCGACAATACCGGACTGTTCTTGGGCATGCGGGGCTTGCATTCCTTGTACTAGAGTTACATTGAATCTGATCAAATTTTCTAAAACTCAGGTCACTGCAAACATGAACTCAAAGCAAGGGAATTCTGAGCACAGATTAAGTTCCCTTGCTCACAGATGTTTTTGTAAGGGGAAATATTTTCCCGTTCCTTAAACTTTGCAGATTAAATGTACTTATAATTGTAGGAAGGTGTAGGCAGGAAAACAGTAACAGAGATACATACCTTTTTGTTATTTCAACTTGGAATTATAGCCAGATTAACCGAATATATGGATCTGTGGCCTGGATATCTTTAGGAATGTGTAATATGTGAATAGATGATTTTAACAGCTATTTAAACTAGGATTAAAGTGTTCCGGACTATCATTGGTTTCCTTTGTTTCTGGATCTGATCTGTGATCATGATAACTGTGTCTTCTCAATGGACTTTGGCTGTGGGGTTTTAAGCTGTTTGCTAGCTTGTATTTAGGACTTTTTTATGCTTTTAATTTAAAGTATAGGTTAGTTGAAAAAATTTAAAGTAGAGCTATTTTTTCTGTGAAAAAACTAAGATTAAAGTGTAAAATTATAAGATAGGGTAAATTAATATATTTAGATGTTATAAGATAGTTTCAAATTGTAATTTTTATTATTGAAATTGTATTTTTAAATGCATAAATAAGTATAGGATTGTTAAATATGTTTCTTATATTAAAATTATAAAATCTTAATAATTTATATTTTAAATTTTAATATTTCTTCTTAATTTTTGAAAAAAATAAATAAATACTAAAACATTTAGATATTAATATTATAAATGAAAAGAAAAGTTATAACAAAAGTTTAAATTATAATTTTTTTTTTTAACAAGAATGGTTGTGGAGATTATGTTAATAAAAGGTTTTCAAAAATACATACAGAGAGGATTTGGTTTTCCTATGTGAGGAATCAGCATTCAAGATTTTCTTTTTTGCTTCTCTATTGTTTCTTCTAGTTCTATAAAGTCTGAGATTACAACTGTAAACCTTTACAAATTATCCTAATAAAAACTTGTTGAAGCAGAGCATTACAAACATTGGATTCAGGATCCATTAAAGTTTGACAAAACCTAGTATTTAAACAGCTATTGATCTGTAGTATTTCTAAGCTAGTGCAGAAAGAAAGATATAACCCGCAAAATGTAGAGCCAGTGTGCTACATTACTTCTGACGAGGACGAGGTGGTTCTGGACTTTCCATGGAGTTATCTAGGTTGGAACTGGAGCACGTAGTGTCGTGGAACCCTGGAATGCAGCGAGCCAGATCTTCCCTGAGCCTATCAATCTTGCCTTCGACGTCTGTGATGTTTCTGTAGTTATCATCCACCTTGGAGTCCACATTGGAGATGTTGTTGGCTATGTAATCGACTGCTTCTGACATGGAGGAGATTCGACCATTCATCAAGTCGTTGTTGTGCCTGACCTCGATGCTGAGAGTGTGCAGAAGGGTGAAGACTCTCGTCATGTTCTTCTTGATATCAGCTACCTCAATACGAGTCCTGTTTACCTATGCTTCCATGGTTCCTGCCTCAGGTTTTAGGATGGTGGAATGCGGGTCGGAGGCTTCAAGCTCATCTTCACATAGGTTAAGAGACATGAGGTCCACAAGCAGAGAGCGCAAAGGCTGGAGGATTTCTTCTTCAGGGAGGGAGAAGCAGGGGATTGAAGACAGAGGCTTTTCGCAGAGCTTGCAGGAGAGCCGAGACGAGGGTGAGGCAGAGCTCATAACGAGAGAAGGCACACAGCAGGAGGTGGAATGGGAATCCATCCTCAGGGCGAGGTTTAACCACGAGCGAGTCTGGAAGTGTGGAGGGAGGAGATTAATCGGAGCGTGTGAGGTAGTGGGGGTAGATGGGAGGAGGCCATGTGAAGGCATTAAATGCCTCCATCTACCCTTGTACCGATTGCCAAGTGTTCCCATGCAAGGTTTGGGGTGAACGAACCCTAAGGTGGCGGGATTGACAAAAGACATGAGACAGGGAATGTGGTGAGAGCCCCAAGGAGCTAGGGGGTTAGGGAATCCAACAGTTGAAGGGTTCTTCACCATCATAGGATAGCAGCCCCGAACAATGCAACACTCCTTTATTTGCCATTGTGTCTGCATGATGATTATTAGAGTGCAAGACATGGAGGAATTTTAGAAGTTGAAAATCTCTGCTGATGAAATTGAGGATATGGTGGTATTTGTGGGAAGGAATGGTGCGTTTCCTGACAATGTTAGGAGCTTCTCGGATTATGAGGGGGGAATCTCCAACAGTTGTCAGCTCTTTTATTCCGATAGTGCTGGCTACTTCCAAGCCTTTTAATAAGGCAAGCCATTCGGCGTCATTATTGGTCTTTGCTCCAAGCCCCCATGCATAGATTTTCATTTTGTTTCCTCTGGGGTCAAAGGTGACCCCTCATGTGCCTGCCAACCCAGAAATTATAAATTTTCTTTTATTAAATATGAATTTTGTTAATTAAAATAATTTCTCAACTATAATTTTTTGGATTTTTAAAAAATTACCAACTTTTATTTTGTTAAAATATAATTTATCTTTTATTAAACATGAATTTTGCTCACTAAAATAATTTTCAACTATAATTTCTTGGATTTTTAAAAAATTACCAACTTTTATTACCATAATTACAATGGTTAAAATCTTTATACTTTCTCAAATTTAAACATAAACAAACATACTAGTTTTTTTAATAATGACAACCATGATTAAAACATACTAATTTTTGTAATAATGACAACCATGATTGAATTTAAATTAGATATAAATATTAATTTAATTAAAACATTAAATTTGATATTCGTGGTATATTGAGTGTTCATTCATTTTTTATTCATGATATTCATTTTTAATATTGCATATTAAAAAGTTATATATAATATATAAGTGTTTAAATGGTTTATAATATTTTATATAATAAGATATTTGAGTGTTCATTCATTTTTTATTCATGATATTCATTTTTAATATTCATATTACAAAGTTATAATATATAAGTATTTAAATTGTTTTTAATATTTTATATAATAAGATACTTAATTTAATAAAATATATTTAAAATTAATAAATTATTATTTATAGAACATATTATTTAAGAGGAATTTTCAATTTTAAAATATTAAAAGAACACTTTTAAAAAAAATTTAATAATAAAATTAATTTATTTTATAGAATTAATAACAATATATTATATTTTTAAATCTATATAAATAATCTTAATCTATCTATTTTTTAAATCTACATATATCCATGTATTAATGTGACCATAATATAATAAACAATTTTTTTTCCCTTTCATATATCATTTGTTATGTATCTATATGATTCTCCAATTCCGAAAGGTAGAGAGCCCTAAAAAAAATAATACAATTTCACTTCTACACAAATGATTTTAAGGCTTTACAACTAAATAAAATGAAAATATAAATATGGTTAGGGCATATGTGAGCTCCCTAAGAATCTATCCCTAAATAAGAAATAGGGAAGTTTTCTTCGGTTTTACTTTTACCAAAGATCCAAAGTTGTGCTTTTTATTTGGGATTAAGTTCCATGAATTACCGTAAACACTATGGTCACATAAAGTTTTTATCTTCACATCACGTAAGTTTAAAGTTTTTATCTTCACATCACGTAAGTTTGATGTATCCAAGCAATTAATAAAATAGATAACTTTTTAAACTGATATAATTTTTATGGGTGTTTTTTAATTATGATAATTTCACTACAAGGAAAAGACCCTTTAATGGAGTTTACAGCGGAGATTTTTAGTGTTATAAAATTGGTTAAAATTAAAAAAAAAAATCTCCACTACAATCTCCCCAAACGATATTAGATGTTTTAGCGAAGGTGTTTATGGAAATTTATTATAACTAAAAAATCTTGACAACTAGAGGCTTGAGTGGAGGTTTTTCATCAATTTGTTTTAATGAAACAAGAACACCAATGCTCTTATACCAAAGATGTACCGTTGCACTTAAATACCAACGATGCACTCGTGTGCTTATACCAAAGATGCACCAGTGTGTATTCGTCAAAGTGAAGCATTAACACAAGTGCACCTTCACCAAAGAGGAGAACCAATACCAGTGCACCTTCACCAAAGAGGAGCTCCGATATTTTTTTTGGCAAAAACCACATTAGTGCACATTGGTCATGGAGTACCAGTGCACCTACAGTAAAGAAGCATTGGTGTGCCCATACAAAGAGGAGCACCGATGACAAAAAACAATTTATTCTGTACATAAACCTTGTGAACATGCAAATAAAGGGAGGTGAATTGATAAATACATGATTATTAAAATATAGTGATATAATGACTTTGATTTTCAATATCTCAAGTATTAGTTTTTACCCTTGTTTATTAATGAATCTCTTATTTACAATTTAAAATTGAAATGCTTGTCCAATATTAAACAAAAATTATAATTTTGATTGTTTGAAAAATAATTTTATAGTTAAAAGCATATGAAATAAGACATTATCAATAAACATAAAAGAATATATTATAAAAATCTACAATAATTAATGTTGAAATATTAAGCATTACAATTTATAATCATGGAGCACTGGTGCACCTACTGTTAAAGAAGCATTGATGCACTTATACCAAAGATGAGAACCTGTGCACCTTAACCAGCAATGAGCATCATTGTGCCCATACAAAAGAGGAGCATTGATGACAAAAAACAATATGTCGTGTATAGAAACCTTGTGAACGTGCAAATAAAAGGAGTTAATTTAATAAATACAATATTATTAAAATGTAGTGATATAATAACTTTGATTTTGAATATTCCAAGTATTAGTTCTTACCATTGTTATTAATGAATCTCTTATGTAAAATTTAAAAATGAAATACTTCTCGAATATTAAACAAAAATTATAATTTTGATTGTTTGAAATAAAAAATTATAGTTAAAAGCATATGAAATAAGACATTATCAATAAAAATAAAAATAATATTATGAAAATGTATAATAATTAATATTGAAATGTTAAGCATTACCATTTATAGTAATGGTGATGAAACCACCCATACAAAACCATGGTGAGTGTCAAACCACTCCATTTACCACTTAAACAGTGGATCTCTTGTAATTACAAACCCACTCAATTGTTACATGAAAATTATTTGATGAGAACTCTCCAAAACCACTCACCCACTAGAGCTAATAAACCTAACATGGAGAATTAATGCTGTTAGACCAAAGAAGAACACTAGTGTGCCCACACCTTAAAATAGGTTCACCGGTGCACTTATACCAAAAGTGAGCATCAATGCGCCTTCACCAAAGAGAAGCATCGGTGTGCCTTCACCAAAGAGTAGCACCGGTGCGCCTTAACCAAACATAAGCACTAGTTTGCTCACACACAATAGAAGCACCATGAACATAAAATAGAATTCCATGAAAAGAAAATAGTTTTCCGCACATACAAAAACCTTGTTAACATGCAAATAAAAGTAGGTGAAAACCCTTATGGATATGCACCCATGCTGCACAAAAAGTATCATTTTATTTTCGAAACTTTCCCCTCATTTGCTATCCATATATTTTGAAGAAAAATCCTAAAATAAATCCACCATTAACTTGTAAAAAAGAGAAAAAAACCTCAAACCAACAAAAATGAACAACAAAACCAAATAAGAAATTAGGTACAATAGTGAGAAATATAAAATATAGAAATAAAATAGATAATCGAAAGAAATAAAACAATAAAGAGGGAAAAAATGGGTTCTTGGCTGCAATACTCTTTCTCTTCCTCTTCTTTCTTGTAGAACCATGTGATATGAAGAAATGAAACAAACCTTCTTTTTTTCCCTTTTCTTAAGATGTTTTTCCTACTTCTTTTAAAAGTTTTAAAAAACTTGCTTCTTTCAATAAGAAGGGAAAACCCTTATATTTTGATGTAAATTCCTGAAAGAAATACACCATTAACCTACAAAATAGTGGAAAAACTCTTAAACCAACCAAAACAAACAACAAAACCGAATAAGAAATTATGAACAATAGTGAGAAATGCAAAATAGTATAAATAAATAGATAACAGGAAGAAATGAAACAATGAAGAGGGAAAAAATTGGTTGCTTGGCTACAATACTCTTTCTCTTCCTCTTCTTCTTCCTCTTTTCTCAGGTAGAACCATGTGAACTGAAGAAATTAAACAAACCCTCTTTTTTCCTCTTTTTAAGAAATTTTTCCTGCTTCTTTAAAACATTTAAAAATTCTCGCCTTCAATTTCAACAAGTTAAAAAAAATGACTTACTGTTCAGTGATTTTGTTTATCAGAAGCACCGGTGCGCCTAAACTGTTAATGGAGCACCAGTGCACCTTCACCAAAGAGGAGCATCGACAATGGTGCACCTTGACCAAAGAGGAGCATTGACACTAGTACGCCTTAACCTAAAAGGAGAACCAATGTGCCATTTCAAAAGTGGAGCACCGATGTTTTTTTTAACAAAAGAATATTGATGCATAGAGGTTCATGGAGCACCAATGTGCCCACACCTTAAAAAGAGCACCGGTGTGCCTTCACCAAAGAGGAGCACCAACATAGGTGTGCCTTCACCAATGAGGAGCACCGATATCGGTGCGCCTTATTCAAAGAGGAGCATGTGTGTTCCATTACAAAAGTGGAGCACCGATTATTTTTGGCTAAAATCACATTGATGCACATGGGTCATTGAGCACCGGTGCTCCTAACCCAATGGAGAGCACCAACGTGCCATTACCAAAAACTAGCACCAGTGTGCCTAAACCATGTGAAGCACCGGTGTGCCATAATGGTTTAGGCGCACCGATAAAAAAATCTGCTAAAACCTCCACTCGCCTACCTCCGCTAGAAACCTTTGTTACAAACGGAGAAGGGATGTGTTTTTTTGGGGGTTCCACTACAACCTCCGCTATAAGGTGTTCTCCTTGTAGTGTTTTAATGATTTGAATTTATTATATCATAATTAAGGAAGCTACATTTTATGTCCCCATAGGGAGACATATAGTGATTGGGAATCCTGATTAATCTCGTCTATATAAACAACAATTTTTCAGAATTGAAAACTCTAACATAGCAATTGTTTTTTTAATTAAATTTTATTTAAAATAAATTATTTATTATATATTTCATTGTTTAGTACTGCTGACGTCCACCCTCGGGATTTGGAGCCCAGGGTGTGGTGGTGGAGAGACATCAATGTCTCCGCAACTAGCATGACATAATTTATTGCCATACAATAATTGCACCATTTCTCTACCTTGGAATGGGATTTCCAACTTTAGTTGGTGAAGGCCGTCAATGTTTTCAATAGTAAAGATGTGGAAACACATTTCAAGCATCGGGTTTGGTTGTTGGTATCCCAGAAAGTAGAAATTGAACATTTTTCCATGACATTTCTCATCAGATACAACTTCAAGGGGATGAGGGGATGAGGATGAACATGCAAAGCTTACCATACACATTCCAAAGCTTTATCACGAAATTTCATGTTTCTTAAGGTCAATTTGGATAGGGTTGATTTCATTTCAATCTTTTCATATTTTAGTAAAGAAGGTTCAGGAAGGGGAGTGGTTTTGGAGATGTTATATATATATATATATGCTCATGGAGATCGATTCACTGCTTTGTTTGCAGCAACCAAGGCCAATGTGCTATTGTTCATGTGATGCAAATGGATCTGTAGATTGTAAATGGGGTAGAGGGACTGGGATTTTTATACTTGGAGTTAATATGCTTTGTGAAGTTCCATCATGGAATACAACTTGCATGATTTGCATGGGTAAGGTATGCTTCAAATGATAACAACTATATGATATTGCTTTCAGTTTTCACGTGCACAATTTTTATGCTACATTATGTGTTATGCTTTTTGCTTTGCTTACTGGAAACTTGAAAGAATTGTGATTTTATTAAATTGAAAATTTAAATCTTCATTGACTTATCATCAGTAGTTCTTTGTGTTAATTTAAGTGTATGACCTCATATTTATTGTTATAATACATAGTTTTGTTTTCTACAGGCTTCAGTACGCTATTCTGACTGCAAAGGAACATGATTTTGGGCAGAGTGGCTAGGTCAACCTCCTTTGAACACAGCTAAAAGTGAATCTGAGTGAAGTGTATTTTGTAATTATAAATGCATCTTAAAAGTTTGTTGTGGTTGGCAGCTATGATAGTCCTTGTCAACTTAGTCCATGGAGTTGAAGCTTGATTTGAATCTAAGCATTTTCAGTGAGTTATGTAACCTGTGACACATCTAAAGAAGGGTTAGTGTCATCTTTTGGACAAGGTTGACTACTAATTTTTTAAGTTTATTCAATTATGTGAGACATGCTAGAGCTATATAAAGAGCAAGTTGCATATAGGTCAAGAATGCTTTCTAAACATGATGGTATCATCTCTAAATGTTGCATGACAGAAACCTGGTCAACAAAATTATGAAGGCATACATGAGACAACAAATGCTATTAGTTTTTCAAGATGTTGTGAGATAACAAAACTTGTATGGGTTACAAGACTGTAGTGTCGCCTAGTGTTTTGTTGTGGCAAAGCTACTTAGTTGTAATTGCAAACACAAAACATTATTTAGAATATGTTTTAATTGAGCAAATAAAGATATGGCAATTTCAAATGATTATCAGTGGTAACACAGGTAAGCTACATATTTTCTAAGGCTAGAATGCCTACATTTTCATCAATTTGTTATTTATAGTGCAACAAATTGCAAGCAATGCTAAATGAAAGATCGACTTAACTGAAAATATAACTTTTTAAATTGCAATAACTCAAATTTCATTTTAAATACAAGGCAGCATAAGATTGTTCTTAAACAACTTTGATGATTTATAGATGAAATAAAGCTATCTTTTTGTTTTTAATATTTTCTCCTTTACTATTTTATTGTTAATAATTGATGTACACGTGTTCAATGCTCATGGTTG
This sequence comes from Larix kaempferi, assembly GCA_027924585.1. NCBI lineage: Eukaryota > Viridiplantae > Streptophyta > Pinopsida > Pinales > Pinaceae > Larix > Larix kaempferi. The sequence continues at coordinate 6,872,241 of BSBM01000203.1, read as the reverse complement.
AACTTCCTTTTTCTAAGGCAGGGTTTATTGCCATAATTTCTAGTAGATTGTAACTTGTTTATTGAAACTTTGTTCAATGCATATGCTCTTACGTAATTTTCTGAGTGCTTCATATAAATTGCTTAAATAACCATACTAAATGTGAAATATTAATTTATCTATAATGCACAAACACCTGCTCCTTTAAGATCCCCTTGTAATAAGGGAAAGAGTAAAGTCAATTTCAAACTCTAGGATGTAACTAATTGCACATATGATGATTGCATTTCAAGAGAGGCCATGTGGCACTCATGCAAAATTTCTCCTTCTACACAAGGGAGCTTTACTCTAATTGCATACAACATAAGTAACCAAAGTTGAGAATACAATACAATTCTCCTAGACACTCCTTTTGCATCCTAGAAGTTCTGTTGTGGGTTCTTCTCCAATAGCTCTTAACCACATCTTAGGGCATCTCTTTACTGGAGTTTGTGTCTTAAAAGGCCTATAAATATATATTAATAGCTCCCAACTGGTGCTTTAGATTGGTGATTGAATGCCATGTCTGCCACTAGATGCCACGCCACACTACATGTAGTTACATACCATATAGAGATCGTTGCAAGTTTCCTCGCAAGTAGTGAGATACATTTAGAATAGTTTATATATTTATTCATTGGATCTCTTGGTCTACAACTTTTCTATGTTTGTGCGGCCACATAGTTATAGTAGAAAACATGAGAGCGTAAAGCTCTCGTTACTCAAGGTACGGTAATTGTCCTTTCAACATTACCAAAAGTTCTTGACCACATTTCTTTTTTTAAAATAATTGAGTTTGTTCACGGGAATTTCTATAAAAAATTCCGATACATCCTAATGTTAACTTGTTTGTATGACATAACCTGCTTTCTTAATAATAATTCATGGCTCAATGTTATGTCTTTATTATTCCCTTATTACTAATTTTTTTGCTCTCACAAAATCCTATAAAATCTAAAAGCTCCATGGACATTGTCACTGTGGTTCTGGTTTATTATTATTATTTTTTCAAATATATTTTATAAATATTTTTATCAGTATAAATTCATTTTAAAAGGGGATTTATCAAGGGTCGAGAGGGATCAAATCTGTCTGAGCGCAAACCCCTTTTTAAAGTGCAAATGTTGAGGAAGCTTTTAATTTATCTAAGTTGTATAGTTTTATATGCATGCCATTGTAAATGTTTTAAATAGTTGATATATTTTTTTTTATAATATTTTATTATTTTTTAAAAAGGACACGTTTCACCTCCAAGATGAGCATAGAAGGAGTTACACATCTTCTACTGGTTGTAGAATGCACATCTTTAATGCAATAAATTTTAAATAGTTTAATATATATATATTTTTAAATTAAATATAAAATAAAAATTTACAATTATTATTTTAATAAAAATACTTTACACAATCATGATCTCAAGTCATTATTATTAAAGTACAAAATATATTTTAAATTTTAGAAATATACATCTACCTCCTCTCCCCTCTTCTCATAACAATTTGAATAAAAAAACAAGGTAGATAGAAGCATAGCTTCAAGTCCTTGCCATAATTATTCTGTCAAAAAGATAATACCTCAATAATGGAATTTGATTGCATCTCTCCCTTATCGTGTAAATAAGAGCCGCTTCATACTAGGAGGACCCAGAGTAGTAGCAACAACATCAACCTTAGAAGATGTGAGGTCATCCTGCAGCTTCTTCCGTTGCAAAAATCCCGCTTTTGCTTCCAAATTTGGAGGGTCTTCTCTCATCCAAATGTCATCGTCAATTGGAATAAACTATTCGAATTTGAATTGTGTGAGAGTCAAACTCACAGTAGATTTTACCGCAGTCGTCTTGATCATATGGACAATATGCACTGCCCCCTTTCCGCTTGTTTTTTAGCAAATAGTGCCACTCCCACTTACAAAATCTTCAAACCATATTTACATTAACAAACGAAACCGTCAAAGATTTCAAATATCAGAAATACTAATCACTGTCAATCATATAAAGCCAAAATCTTACGCCAAGCTTAAGCCAAACCATATTTACATTAACAAACAAAACCCTCATAGATTTCAAATATCAAAAATACTAATCACTGTCAATCATATAAAGCCAAAATCTTACCCCAAGCTTCAGCTGTTTCATATTTGCAGGGACAAACTCTGCTTCTTTCCCTTATTATTTAATGCCATTTATGTGTTAGTTAATGTGTAAAAGGGAAATTAACATAGGTTTTTTACTTTTGTAAGTAATATGTTTATTTTTGGATCATATGTATTGTATCTTAATAATTTATGTTTTTAAATAAACAAAAAAATTTAATTATTTTTGCATTTATTTCTAAAGAGTAGATAATGTGTATAATGTAAAATTTATAGTAGGTTATAGGTAACTATGTAGCAGCTCCCTAGTGAAAAACGTATTAACGATGTGCAATAAAACACTATTTGCTTGAGGACATACCATATGCTCATACAGGTTCCGGCAAGCACCAACTAATATTGGGTTTGGATCCAACTAATTATGAGACTGGGACAATATAAACTGGCTCTGGTTCTCAAATTGGTGAATCAACTGTCCCTTCATTTCCTAACAACAGGGTGGGCTTTTATTGACTCCACATACATAACGTGGAGTAAAAAAAAAATGTTATAACCTCTAATCCCTAACCTTTAAACCATATTATCTATCTCCCATAACTATTATCCATTAATTCCAATAATTTTTACCATATAACCCCATTAATGTCGTGATGGAGTTCGATCGGGAGGAGGCAACAAAGAGCCATGCAAATTGTATCTAAGATATTAAGTGGGAATGATGTTGCAAGTGTAATAGAGTTAGTTTCATTGAAGGCTAGATATTTTTTAGCCATTAGATCGATTATCAAATTGACAAATGAATTCCATATTAATATTTTTGGGAGCTTTGTACAATAAATCCCCTTCATTTCTCAATATCAATCAAATTAAAGGGAGATTAACAGTCTATGACAATTCAAGATTGTGGTGTTTACCAAGGCTTACACAACGATAGCATACATCATCACTAATTTAGATTAGTTTAATATTGCACATTCAAATTATACAATTATAAACATCACTACTCATAGTTATTGTTAGTTTAGTTGTTAAACTTTAATGCTCGAAATCAACCATTAAATCTCAATCTCAATTTTGGGTGATTTTTCTAGCAAATATAGTTATTGCTTCATTGTTTCTCAATGTATTCTCTTACTAGTATTATAAATCCATCTATAGCTCATAATTTATGGAATTCAAAAAAGTTGCTCATTGCATATTCTCTTATGACAATATAAATTTCATAGTCTATGTATCCAAAAGAGTCTTGTAATCTTGGCATACTCAATGGGAAAAGAGACAATAATGACTATTTAGACCCATTGGCTACTGATTTTTTGGCCCACTATTTGGAAAAGATTTAAGGAGAAAAACTAAAAACATCATGGCGAAATATCCATAATATGATTACAGGCTTAGGATCACTATTTCTCAGTTTTAGGTAAACTAGGGTTAACAGTCAATTCGCCATTCAACTATCAATTTGCACCCGGTTATTTCAGCATGTCAAGGTATTTTCCTGGGTAACTGAAAGTAATATTGAAAATTTGGTAGAGTTTTGTTTTTGACTTTACTATATTGTGTTCCTCCTATGAATGTTTTTTTATTGCCAATGGGGAGTTGGTTCGCCAAAGAGGTCAATGGAGTTTTAAGCTTCCACGACGGTTCTTTTCAAGCTGGCTCTGCTTCACCTAAAAACTCCTTGAAGCATAGCCAACTTGAAAACTCCGGCAAAGCATTCAACTAGTTGAAATAATTGCAACTAACATTAAGAATTTCAAGGCTTATGAGGCTGCCAATGTCTTCAGGCAGAAGTTTGAGCTTGTTCATATGGACGTCCAAAACACGCAGAGACATGAAGGACGAGATCGAAACGGGGAGATAACCAAGTTTGTTGGAACAAACAAAAAGCTTATGCAGGTTAATCAATTTGATAGCCAACGTTTCAGGAAACCACTCTAGTTCGTTGAAATCAGCAATCAGTTCTTCCAGCCTACTGTTCAATTTAATTTCTAAAATCTCAGGACTAAATCATAAAATCTATTAGATTACAAAGAATTAAACGTTCTTGGAAAAACCTAGGGTTCATATACGATTTTTACCTGCAATTTTGAACACTTTCTCGCAATTTGGTAAAGAAGTTTCCAGAAATATTGAGGATTTTGAGGTTCCGCAGTCGTCCCATGGAATGCGGCAGCGATTTGAGCTGGTTCGAATGGAGGTCGAGAGTTCTCAAATTCACCAAACTCGTTAAGGATTCGGTCAAAGACTGCAACAAGAAAATATTATTAAGCAAACTCAAATGAATACAATCAAGACAGTCTATATAACTATACAATATTGATGTATTTACCTTCATATTGTTATTAGAAAGGTGGTATTTACCTTCATATTTACCTTCTATGAAGAGTCTGGAAAATTAAAGAGTATAAGCCTGCTAAGTTCGTGGACAACCTGTTGAAGGTCTACGTTCATATTTCCCTGAATATCAGTTTCGGCTATAGAGATTTCCGGATTCTCATGTCGAAGCGGCGATCCATCATAAGACGACGCCTATTTCTTCAGAAAAGAAGCAGTGCAGTGCTGCACTGCTTCTTGAATTGTTGTTGGGCGATGAAAGTCCCAGCAAGAGACGAAGTTGTTGCGGAGTATGAGCAAAGAGTATGCAATATCAAACAATGCTCTTGGCCCAACAAGTCATCCACGAGGAATCCTTGCCGAAGAAAAAGGACCAGTTCATGGTGGAGTAGGGGCACGGAATCCATAGCTCCATCGCAAATGCTTCAAATCCAAGTTGTTGGCTCGTCCATGGCATGAAGTCAAGGTTAGGATCACTGATGAGGATTCACATGAACTTAGAGGAGTTATTGACTTGGGCTTTCCTTTCAACTACGAGGAAGAGCATCACGAGCTCTGTAACACTCTTCGGACCTGGACACAAGGCATGCAGTAGTGGCAGGTGCAGCCCATGTAAGCGCAGGAGGTAAAGTCTTTGGACCTGGACACAAGGCATGCAGTAGTGGTGGCAGGTGCAACACATGCAAGTGCAAACTAATAGATTTTTCGGTGAACTGATTTCTATAGTTCCTGAGTTGCTTGACAGGCCCGCAGGGACTAATAAGATTGAAGGGGAAATTAATGTGACTTTTTATTAATTAGTGAGTGAAAATGACTTTTTAATTCATTAAGTGCAATTTGTTTCATCCATTGACTTTGAAGATGAAGAGACAAAGTCATTCAGAAGATGAAGAGACAAATTCACTTAGAATATGAAGTGACAAAGTCATTCCCTCATTTTATAAAAAGAGAATTCAATGAGAGTTTAGACACATTTATGAGAGAGAGAGTTTTGGAGAGCCAAAGAGAGAAAATGAGAGAAAATTTTTGCAGCTAGGAGGAAGGGTGCTAATCTCAGCAAGAGTGTGGGCATGAGCTCCAAGGAGAACAACCAACAACTAAGAGGTACAACATATTGGGCACTATTTTCAAGGAAACCGTACAACTAAGAGGTACAACATATTGGGCACTATTTTCGAGGTAGCAGAGAGTTGTTACAATCATAAGATATAGGTCGTGCATGGCTTACATTTTGCCCGGCATTGAAATCGAGGAGGTTGTATAGGACACACTACTGTTTGGGCATGATTTTCAAGGTTTACTGCTGAAAGTACAAACTGTACAGGTGCATTTATGTTGAGTTGTATTGCTTTGAATTTCCAATTTCTTTGTGGGTTGATGATTCATAATTAATTTCTCATTGTGACTGGCTTTCCCTTCAGGGTTTTTTATAGGGGCATTGCCCAAAATTCTTGTGTTCAAATGTGTGTGATGTTCATTGTTTCCGTTGCATATTTGGTTTTGTAAATTCAAAGTATTCACATTCATAAACTGCAGGTTTTAGATTGTGTTAAATTTCTAAGAATAAATATGAGTTTATCAATTTATTGGAACTATGAATCAATATCTAGGTTTATGTTAAATTTCAACATGGTATCGGAGTTGGGGCTCTGATTTTGAACATAGAAACTAGTATTCGACGCAGGGGCAGCAGAGGTATTGTTGAGTCATTTCACCTAGCATATTTGGACTTGTTGTTGGTTGGTATGTGAGTATGTATTTGACATTTGGATTGCAGTATGAAGATAGGATAGAGGGCGCATTGAATTTCATTCCATTGAATGAGGGGATCACGTTGTTGTTGGGGGAATTGGAGTTATGGGATATAACCAAGGAAGTTGTCACTATTCCCACTGATCCTGATCCATTGGATAAATATAAAAAGAAGAATGTGAAGGAAAAATATATTCTTCTTGATGTAGTCAAAGACAACATTATGCCTCGTGTGACTAGGAAAAACAATGCCTTTGATATGTGGATAGCTTTGGCGAAGATGTACCAGAACAATAATCAAAACTGGAAAATGGTTTTGAGGGAGAGGTCGAAAGATACTAAGATGACCAAGATTGACAATGTTACGTCATACCTTACCGGGATTTCATAGGTACGTGATGAGTTGGGTGTTGTTTAGCAGAAAGTAGATGATGCAGAGTTGGTTAGAACTGCCTTGAATGGTGTCTCACAACCTTCGCAGGACTTTGTGTGTGTAATTGTTGCTAGAGAGAACATGCCTACATGGGCTATAATTTGGGACAATTTCATACAGGTGGAGTTGAGAATTAGATCCAACCACGTAGGCTCGCAATAAGGGGATGATGAGGAGAATGTTGCTCTTATAAGAAAAAGCAAGAAGAGGCCCAAGAAAGGCCCTAGTGGTGGGTCTATCTCGAAAGGTGGACAAAAGGACATGAGCAAAGTGAAATGATTTACATGTCATAAGACTAGCCACTATGATATTCAATGTCAAAACAAAAAGAAGAAGGGCAGCGTTGAGACACAGACGACAACATCAACTGATATTGAGGACTTTGTGAAAAAGTTGAGAAGGAATTTTCTCTAGTCTCTTGTCTTTCAGGAAGTGGTAGTACATGGTTTGATGACGTTAGAGAATGGGTTGTGGGTAGTGGTTCATCTCGTCATATGATGGGAATGAGTTCAGTGTTCCTTAGTGTTTCAAATATGGACTCAAACTGATATGCGGATAGTGGAGTTGACACCATGTATTAAGTGAAGGGGGTTGGATGTGTGAGATTCCAGCCATAGTCAATAGGATCTCTAGAGGTGTTGTTTGTACTAGAGTTGAAGGTTAATTTTCTCTCAATATCAGCTTTGGATGATGAGGGATATAGTGTGCTGTTCGAGAGGGGGTAGGTACTTAGATATCCAAATGGAGCTACTATGGACACAACATGAGTGCTTGGTGTTAGAAAGGGAAGGTTGTACAAGTCGTTGGGAAAACCTGTGGTTAGGTCCAAGGGGATCTTGGATTTAGGTTATGTGCCAGTATCTGTGAAAGATGGTTGTGAGGATTCTTCTAGTATTTCTAGGAGACTTAGTTAGTACAATATGACTCAATTGGATGATCAAGAGTTTGAAGAGACTTCTCGGAGCATGTTTTGTCGGAATTGGTCTTCATCTCAGGTTCCAGTGCAGGTGGTAGAGAAGCCTTCTAGTTTGGATGGAGAAACTATAGAAACATATGGAATGATGGGGTTGGATACAGATCCAAGTGGAGGAGGTTCCATAATTACCTCCCTTACTAAGAGGGAGTGTTATATTTTATAGCTTGGGATGTCTTCTACATAGGCTTGGTGTCTAGGCATGTAGAAAGTACCTAAGTGACTTTCCTATACATTAATTTTAGTGTTATAAATGTGAGAATTCTATATAGGTTGAATACCATGAAAGAATTCTAATAGCCAAGAATCTTGAAGCAAAGAAGTCCTCACAAGAATTATTCAAAGATATGCAAGAATAAGAAGAAGAAGTATTGAGACAGAAACATAAGAGAAGAAACTCAATTGATGGAAATATCATCTTATGTATTATTCCTCAATATGAATACAATATATAATACATCTCAAGAGAGAAAATAGAATGCCTTAAAGGCAAGTTGTAAAGCACAAAAAGTAAGGATTACTAAAAACATAAAAACCTCCTAGGTAGAAAAAGTTGTTTCCAAAACTATCTAAAGGCTCACAAATTTGTTGAATATGGTATGGCAGCTCATGAGTGAGGTAAATGGAATGCAATTATGGCTTTAGGAGAGAAGACATTATGTGCAATTCGAATTGGTCAAGTGGCAAGAGTTTCCAAGTCAGCTAGCTTTTCCTTATCCACTAGAAAGTAGAAAAAACATGATAAAGTTGTCTAAATCATGAAAGTGTCTTTCTAATTCAGGAATGGAATAAAATCAGACAGAATCCAAGGAAATCTTATCTAGAATTTGTCTAAATTCATTTTTGTGGCTTAAGATGGCAAGTGGTCCACTAAAGGACAAAACTGGCTCTATTTAGCTAGTCAAAACTTAGGAAATTAATGTAGATGACTAGTAAAATATATCCTAAGCATGGAATGGGTTTTTAAATGTTCCAATAATAAAGTTAATGTGACTTTTTATGAATTGGTGAGTGAAAATGATTTTTTAATTCATTCAAGTGCAATTTGTCTCATCCATTGACTTTGAAGATGAAGAGACAAATTTATTCGGAATATGAAGAGACAAAGTCACTTGGAAGATGAAGTGACAAAGTCATTCTCTCATTTAATAAAAAGAGAATTCTAAGAGAGTTTAGACACGTTCATGAGAGAGAGTTTTGGAGAGCTAGAGAGAGAAAATGAGAGAAAAAGTTTGCAACAAGGTGGAAGGTCACTAATCTCAGCTAGAGTGTGGGCACTGTTAAATTCTATGTCACAACAGATCTAAAGAGATGAGGATACCTCACAAAGAAAGAAAGAGTTGAGGATACCTCACAAAGAAATAATGGGCATAAAATTTGAAGAAGAGTGAAAACTGCAGTTAAAAGGAGCAGAAGAATAATAATGTAGCAGAAATCAGATAGGAGAAGAATAATATCACATGTTCCAATAATCAGTATAATAAAAAATGATGTTACAATGGAGAGAATTCAAATCATGCAAGAGAATTCGAACCTCAGTTGGTCTAGCATAGGGATTATCACCACTGGAGTGCTCCGGAGGACTCAAAGTCAACTGAACTGAACCTAAACTCATATAACTAAAGTCACAATCAGTTAACTGACTAAAGAGGGAACAATAGTGAGTTTGTCATGCATGTCAGTCAGAAAAGGGTGCATGAGGCCACAATCAATGGCATCCGGATCTCTAAACCCCCACAAGAGTCCGGATCTCTAAACCCCCACAAGAGTCAGATAACTTAGGTGGACTGCACTAGAACACTCAGTAGGTTCCTATAAAATAGGGAATTGATTGAAGTGGTCCTAAAATGATGCATGCAGGGCTCAGAAGGTGGTAGATGGATCTTGGATGACATCTGCACACCACTAGGGGGGAAATGACATCATCAACCACTAGGAAAAATAAATAATGCTAGGTAGGACAAGGATGGAGTATTGAAATATCCTAACACCCCCCCTTAATCCATACTTTGTATCCTAGGCCCTGGTTACTAAGACCAAAGGTCACCCATACAATCAAATAAATAATAAAAAATAAAGAACTGTCCATGAACTAAGGAAATGGGGAAAAGACTCATGGGAAAAATACCCCCCCAAAAAAGAACAATGGTAGGATACTCAAAGAACCTTCATGCTAAGCAAAGAAGGAAAAAAATTTACTCAGTGAAAGCCTTTGCAAGAATATTGGCAAGATGCTTCTCTGAAGGATAGTAATGCAGGTGCTGGATCTAGATATGCTCCTATGATGTGCCTCCCACTGTGTAGAAGTTGTATTTTCCAAAACAAGTCTTTCAGGAACCCTTCTTGATACTGGAGCGAATGGCTCCTTGTGGTCCAAATCATGAACCTTTGAGTACCTTTTGTCAGACAACCAAGATTGTTTCCTGTTTGTAGATCCCCCATGGCAAGTCTCTCCAAGATATTGTGGATCAAACCCCACCATCATGCAACGCCTCTCTAAGAGAAGTGGATCTGCATGACATAGTGCAAGTTTTTCTTGATACTGAGATTTGGTGGTTCTATGGTTAGATGGATCCCCAACTACTTTCCCAACAGCTACAAGGACTTTGTGAGCCCATATTGGACTTGGCCATGGATTGGGAGCATGTGTTGGATCTAGATCTGAATCTGAATCTCCTTGAACTTTATTATCAACATCTTGATCCTCATCTTCATTAGAAGAGGTATCACTCTGATCTTCATCAGATTCCGATGGGGTAGGCAAAGAGTATGGAAAAAAATTGAGAATTCATATGCCTTGGAGGCATGGTTTGCAAACCCTTTCGCTATAATCTTCCCAGTGGAGATCTATGAAATCTCAACTGTGTCAGGACCAAAGACCACTTTCTTCGGTGAACCTATGTGAGTCATCTGATATACAGACAAAAAATATGCTGACAAAGAAGGAACAAATAGAACATTCTTGAACTTTCCATGCTCCATATGTACTGTGCCCTTCCCTTCAGCAGAGATCTGGGAGTTGTCTCCCATGTGAATAATCAGACCATCTTTGAGATCTAGAGAATAAAATGATTCTCTGTAGGAAACCATGTGGATGGAGGCTCCTGAATCTATGAGGAAGGCTTGTGATTTTGAAAATCCATCCTTCAGTGGATGGAAACTCTCATGACCATTAGAATCACTTCCATAATCAGTCTCTCTTGCACCTTTTGGGAGGGCAATGTTGTGCTGTTCAAGAAGATTGGTCATCTGATCTATCTTCTTTTGCATGAAAGATCTCTCTGGGTGGTTTCCTTTCTTGCAATAGGAACACTTGCATTTCTCAAATCGCTTATGTTTGTCCTTGTTAGAGCTGGAGGCTCCTTCTGATGGAATTGACTTGGCACTCTGCTTGGGTTCGGATGTCTTCTTATCCTTTCCCTTGTGCTTCCCCTTCTCATTCGCACTTTTTTCTTCTACATCCATAAGAGCTTGATATTTGGAGGCCTTCAAGGCTCCCATCAGGATCAACTTATCTTGTTCTTGGATGAGAGATTCAGTTAAAACATCCAAGGAGGGAATCTTCCAACCAGGGATTGGCATTCGCCCACAATGGAAGGTAGAGACAAAGATGGAGAACTTAGGACCTAGCTTGCTCAAAATGGATAGCACCAACTAGTCATCCTTCTTCTCAATGCCACACTGCTTGCATTGCATAACCAGACATTTGAATTTTGAAAATAATTTTTGAATGGTCTCGAAACTTCTTGGTTGTAGAGCAATCAACTCATTTTCTAGAATATGGCCTCTTAGCTCATCTTTTTTCCCGAAGAGGGTCTCTAAATTCAACCATAACTCTCTTGGATTCTTCAATCCTTCGACATGGAAGAGTAGATCTCTGGAAATATGAATACACATGAAACCAAATGCTTCATCCAATCTATTCAGATACTTGGTTTTCTCCATTGAATGTGGATCGGGATCCTTCCCCATTGTCACCATGTACAATGATTTGTTTCTCAATACCATCTACATATCATCCCTCCAATCAAGATAATTGAAGGGTGTCAGGATCCTGGGAGAGAGAGGAGAGTTTGAGTTGTCCATTACAACTGCTGGAGAGATTACAAGGTGAAACTGCTGCTACTGCAGGAAAAACTACTGCAACTGCAGAAAATTGTTGTAACTGTTGCAACTGCTGATGCACTAAAAAAACTTTGATTAAACTGCAAAAAATCTCAATAAGGAGGTAGAATACTACTGAGCACTGCTTTAGGACAATAGGAAATTTTATCCGGATCCTTCACACCTGGTTAGACCTCATTGGATTTCTCCAATGAATTCAATGCAATGGCACCAGGATTTGTTGTGGAAATCCAGAGGCTTCTGGTGCACTACCAAAAGTAGCTGCTCAACCTATTCGCTCAAATGGCTCTGATACCATGTGAAATTATATGTCACAAAATATCTAAAGAGGTGAGGATACCTCATAAAGAAAGAATAAGCAGAAAATTTGAAGAAGAGTGAAAAATGCAGTAAAAAGGAGCAGAAGAATAACAATGCAACAGAACTCATATAGGAGAAGAATAATATCACATGTTCCAATAATCAGTATAATAAACAATGATGTTACAATGGAGAGAATTCAAATCATGCAGGAGAATTTGAACCTCAGTTGGTCTAACATAGGGATTATCACCACTGGAGTGCTCCGGAAGACTCAAAGTCAACTGAACTGAACCTAAACTTAGCTAACTGAAGTCACAATCAGCTAACTGACTAATGAGGGTGCAATAGTGAGTCTATCATGTATGCCAATTAGAAAGTGGTGCATGAGGCCACAATCAATGGTATCTGGAGCTCTAACCCCCCACAAGAGTCAGATAACTCAGGTGGATTGCACTGGAACACTCAGTAGGTTCCTATAAAATAGGGTATTGACTGAAGTGGTCTTAAAATTATGCATGCACAGATTAGAAGGTGGTATATGGATCTTGGATGACATATGCACACCACTAGGGGACAAATGACATCATCAACAACTAGGAAACATAAATAATACTAGGTAGGACAAGGATGGAGTATTGAAATATCCTAACAGGCACGAGTTCCAAGGAGAACAACTAGCAATGTATGATTTTCAAGGTAATCATACAGCTGGGAGGTACAACATACTGGGAACTATTTTCGAGGTATCAAAGAGATGTTATAGTCAGAAGATACAAGCCATATAGTTCGTACCATTAGCTGCGCATTGAAATCGAGGAGGCCATACAGGGAACATTGTTGTTTGGGCATGATTTTTAAGGTTTGATGCTAAAAGTATGGATCGTACAGGTGCATTTATTCTGAGTTGTATTGTTGTAAATTTCCAGTTTCTCTATGGGATGATTATTCATATTCAATTTCTCATTGTCACTGCTTTTCCCTTCGGTGTTTTTCTAGGGGCATTTCCCAAATATCTTTGTGTCAAATGTGTATTTGAATACTTGTTCACTATTCATTTATTTTCAGTGCAAAGTTCTTAGTCATTTGTATTTATACTCATAAATTATAGTTGAATGTATTTGGTTTAAATGCATTACTATTGAAGTTTTATTGGAGACAAAAGTCAGGGTTTGGCTAACTGTTTGACAAAATCCCTACAAGAGTGAATCTAGTTTGTAGGTGTTATCTCAACAATATTAACATTTTTATTTCTTTAGTCAAATAAGTTAATTTAATAGTGAGAGATATGTTAAATATACATTTCACGTGAAATATTAATGTCAGATACATGTAGTAGCCCAGCTGGGGTGACACCTAGACAAGCACACAGGATTAATGCCATTGTGATGGGTAGAGAGCCTGTGGTGGATATCAATGCATCGGGGGCTTTAAATTCCCGTCCCTTCTATCCATTCGACGGCTTGACTCATTAGCTTACCTTGCTCCCATGTGAAAATGCGATATCATGGTGTCTAGGGGTGGTGGATTCCAGGTTGTTCCGGATTTTAATGGCCCCCAAGCATGGTATGCAAGAACTCGACCTCCTTATTCTCTCCATTTCAAATCTGCAAGTGCTATAAAGGATATTCACCAGGAAAATTTCCAGAAGGCTCCCCTCACAAAGAATATGCCTTGGTTCATGAGTGAATGTGTGCTTTTGGTCGCCGGGGCAGACACTATAGAGGGGAGGCTATGGCGATAGACAGTAGTGCCATTTCTAGACACCTGGTTCCCATGGTGGATACTCTCCTCGAAATCAGAAATGACATTCAAAGCCTAGGGGAGCCTACGCTGGCCAAAGTGCAAGACATGGCGTACAGGGTTTAGGTGGTTGTGGAGTGGTGTGCAGAATTCACAGATATGTTAACCCCTTGCCTCATTTCTTGATGGGGACGAATTCTGAGATGGAAATCTAGACTCAAGACGCTCCTCTCCCTCCTTCGATGACTATGTCTGCAACTTAGGTTGACGTAGAAGGTGATAAAGGGAAGCCATCTCATATATCAAAGGATATGGGAGCATAATTGGAAGATATCAAGCTGACTGTAGCTCTAGAGGTCAGCAGAGGTGACTTGAACAACGCTATCCAGGCCACTGAGGGAGCCTCCGACAGTGAATTGGAACCTCCTCTAAAATGTCGGCATTTGGATCTAAGACCCTGGAAGGAGGAAAATTAACAGCTCAACCTTCTTGCATGATCGGGTTTTCCATGCAACCTATTTTCTTTTCTTGTTTTTGAGTGCTCACTGGCTTTGGTTCTTTTCTTTGCTCATTACCTCATGTCTGCAAATCGATGGTTATGTTAAATAGTTTCAAGGTAAATTTGGGTAGTACAGTAGTTACAACCATCAAGATGTTTTGTGAAAGCCTAATGGATGAAGGTTTTAGATATCCTTGTTTTTATGTAAGCCTGATAATGGTAGTTCGCGGACATTTCTCTGTTGTAGTAGACTTATATGACTCGTGGACAGATTGATAGAGGTGGTTCACAGTCGTTTTTTTGGCTCCAAGCATGGGTTATTTTTTCTTTTTGAATGCCCAGGGTCTTGTCTATGTATGTATCTATAATTTTTTGATGTAATATAATAACTAACTTACAATATATATGCCAAAAACTATTATAAGCTAGGTTCGTCATAAAGCTAGATTTGAAGGAATCAATAACTCGACCATATAATAGTGTAGAATGTAGAATTCAATATATCTCTCCACTAGAAAATTTATATCACTTGATGCGACCATAGCATCTAAAGCATCAATAGTGAGTGTAGTGGTTGTAGTAGTTAGTTTGTTAGTTGGAGGAGGAGATGGTGGTCGGTTGACTGTTGGAGGAGGAGATGTGGTTGGAAAACTACTGGAGGAGGAGATGGTAGTCAAATGGTTGTTGGAGGAAGAGATGGTGTTCAATTAGGTACAGGAGTAAGAGGATGAGGAGGAGAAGGAAGAGATGATGGTTGGTATGCTCATGTAGGAGATGATAGAGGTGGAGGATCATTCCCAATTGTGCACAAATCCAAAGTAGAAGAATTTGAAAAAGAAGATCGATGGCGACAATGAGCCCTCAACCTCTCAAGTATATTGACTACATTGAAAACATGATGCATCAATAATGTTATATGACATGAAAGGGGATCCCATATTGATGCAAGATTGGGGTCATGCATGATTGTACTAGTTCATGTAGGGACCACTCTATGGTAAGCCATCATTACACATATCTAATCCATCTATTCCTGGTGGAATTTGTGATCTGGCCTACATCACAGGTCGGGTCTCTACATTTGAGGTGACTCATTAGACGCAACCATCTTCTCATCCTATTGAGGAGGTGGCTTCCAGACATATGTTTTGATATCTACAAAATAATAAAGAGTAATAATTAGACAATTTAAACAAAATGTTATAGTAAATAATGTGCCTTAAATAAGACCCAAAAAATGCATTTAAATAATCAAAACATAATGATAATATTACTTCTAACATCTAGTGGCTCGACCTAAGTAGATAGGATGTTTACACATCCTCATCATTCTATTCCTCCATATGGGTATTGTACAAGATCAAGGGTGTGATCATCAACCTCTCTAGATAACAACTCTAATACATAAAAAATGACTAGTGTACATGACCACTTTGATTGGCCCTTCTTGAGAAAAATATACCCCCACATGCACATTAATTTTTCATCCTCGAAGGGAGGCAGTCAAATGACCATCAAGTAATTGAAAACATATCTAATAAAAAAATATCCAAACCAGAGGGGAAGGCCATCCTCCCATCAAACACAAAATAATCTAGTGATCCAAAGGAAAACAAAATTGTCACAAAAAATGGAAAACAACCTAATAATCTAGGCCTCTAAACTAAATTATTTACATAGTGCATCAGAGGGAAACTAATGTGATGCCCATAAAAGTTATAATGTGTTAGTTTCGTGACCATCTGCAATAGGTACCTAACCTCCTTTGCACCAAATGCCCTTAAACGAAACTGCACACCAACAATTCAAAAGTTACTAGTCCTAGTGATTCTTGCACCAATATATCTTTGCACATATGCGATATGATCCTTTCTTGCAACACCAAGTGAGATATTGAGGGAAAAGGGAAATCCTCCCCTCTCCTAGAAAACCCCAAAATGAAATAAATATCCTCCTTTGTGGGCTTGTACCATAGACTAGCACTGACCTTGAATCCATGCCTCACATGATCCCAGTGACAAACCAACTGCATTGGTAAATGCATTTTCTCCTTAAGGGATGCAACCTCCTCATAAAGCTTGAGGAGGCCAACATCCCTCAAAAGGACATGAGCTTGTGATGTAATAGGATCAGGTACATATCCCTCTCCCTTTCTCGAGCTTCCCACACCTGTACAAAGTTGTATAGGTCGACCTACTCTTGTTGTCATCGTCATTGTTGTCTTTGATTCACATACAAATTTCATTAAGTACTTTATCTCCTTCACACACACACACATAACATAAACAATCTATCATAAATTACAAATTTTATCTATTAAAAAATTAAATTAATTTTTTTCCAAAATATTGTTTAGAACACATCAACGCTCCTAAAAAATTTAGGCATGGCATTTGCAATGCATAATAACAACTATCACGCTATAAGTGATGATCCTTGTTAAAAATAATGCACTAAGAAAGTGGAAAAGGTTTTTTAGTTAATTGGTGAGCCACTTGTGCAGGGGCATCGACACCCAGATGATGCACCTTGTATGCTCAAACGCAACACCTACAACATGTTTGTACATTCTAAAACACACTGATAACTTTAAAAAGAATTAATTTATAATTTTGGCGGTGTGCTTAAAATGAACAAGAGAATTGATAATAATGCTTCCTTAAATCCACAAGAACATCAAAAAATGTGGGGAAAATTTTAAAGAAATCATGTTGTCCCACTTGGTATGTATGGAGGCACTACTAACAATGTCGTTGTACATTTCCTAGAGCATTGACAAGTCTAGGATATTTTGTAAACACTTTGCACTCAAGGATGTGTTTATAATATTGAGATGCACCACCAATGGTGCCACCTAATATTATAAAGAGCTGCAACAAAGCGATGTGTTCTTACTGATTATTTGTGCTCCATTATACACTTATGATGTACAAGAGCATTGGAAGAGGCTCTATTTAACATTTACAATTACATTAGAAATCACAAGAAAATGTTTTATTTAAACAAAACTTATCAGTGCATGTGATACATAGGGGGGGCGCTACTAATGATGCATATTTACATTTCCTAGAGCAATGACAAGTTGAAGATGTTTCTATACATAATGTGCACTCAATAATGCAATTATAATACTAGGAGGTATCGAGCATGGTGCCACCTAATATTATAAAGGGCAGTAATAAAGAGAGAGAATCACTTTTACTATTTATGTTATGTAGTGTGCTTATACAATACAAGAGCACTGGTATTGATGTTATTGAAATGTAAAAACACTGGAATGTGTAAGAAAATGATTAATATAGATAGAACCTATTTGTGCACATGACATGTAGAGAAGCACCCCTAGCGATGCATCTCTACATTTCCTAGATCATCAACGAGTCCAAGATATTTTTTAATAAATTTCCTCAACACTGTGTTTATAAGATTGAGAAGCATCAAGTACATGCCACCTAATATGACAAAGGGAACTGGACAAATGCAATATTTTTAATGACTCCATTATTCTAGTGGTGCAATCAATATAAGTCAACACATCGACAAAACACATTGCACATTTTTTTTAAAGTTGAAAAAGGAAAATTTAATCCAAATTCAACATTTTAATCCACTAAAAATGTAAATTAAGAGGTAACAAAGAATTTACCTAGTCTCTTCCCCATTGAGGAGGCATGGTTTCCACATAAATAAAAATTAAATTATAGTACCATTTTGCAAAATTCAACAACAAATCAAATCCACTAGAAAAGCCAAGGACTAAAGGAATCTAAAAACACAATAGCACCGAAAATAAAGAAGCCATATAGGGATGGTGAGCACCATCTTGTATAGTTGAAAGCACTAAAGGAAAGGTAAAAATGAAACAACAAATTGGTATTCTTATTTATTTATTTTTACCTTTACTTGGTGTAATCAATAATTAGACGCATCATTGCATTTAGGTATTTGTTGCACATCGTTAGATTTTTTTGGAGTTCGTGGACCATATAGCACTTTTTTTAATGCACACTAGTGCATTTCTATTCTATTAAGCATGATGTTAAGATTTTGAATTTCTTAAAATTAAGATTAAAATTAAAATTAAGATATATATATATATATATTTTTTTTGAACCTAGCTCGATGCTTCTGACATGTAGATGCACTGGTGGTATTAGTTTCTAATGGCACAACGATGTCCGACTCTATCCTGAAATAGTGAAATCTTCATCGATGTGCCTATATAAGGAGTTCATTGAGGCACCTTTTATGGATGTGTCATTGTTGCATAGAAAATTTTCTAGACCCATTTAGTACATTGTAGATGGTCATACATTGGTATGTTTATTACTTTATGGCATATCAATTAGAGGTTTATTAAAAATAAAATATAAACCCATGGTTTTTTTTATGGATTAGTTAGAGAAACTTTTGGGGTGCCTAGAAATAAAAACATTGGTGTACTATATGTATGAGTGCATCAGTGTGATTTATACAATTTAAGCACATTGACTAAATTTTTTTCATTAAAATATAGTCATTAGCAAGGTCTGCTATAAATTGACAATAAAAATAATTATGGGTTGATTTCCTTACAAGACTTTGGTAGATGGTGTTTTCCTTGTAGTGTATAGGTGAACATGGATGGTTACTTTCATATTCCTGATTCAACTACTCTTAGTAGTTTCTAGTCTTAAAAACTTGAATCTTTTTTCGAAACAAATGATTGTTTTGGAGACCCATTCTTGACTTATTCAAATCGACACTTTTAGATTGTCAAGATTTGAAATATCATAAACTTCTATTTTTAGAAATTTAATCTTTCTTGAACACTAAAAAGAGATTTGGACACCTGTTGGAGAGATGAGCAAAAGGGTTTGTTTGTGTGAAGCTCCAATTTGTCTTGGGCCTCTATCATAACAATTCAAACCAAGGTTTGTGAAATGAAATTTGAAGTTATATGCGTCGATCTCATTTTCATTGACTTAGTATTGAGATGAATAATATGGGGGTAAAATTTGGGAGCAATCAATCCAATTTTTTACCTATTTTTAGAAGTAAAATCCATTGAGATTTAACACTATTTTTAGAGCATAATGAGATGGGAACTTTCAAAATCCCACTTCTTTTAGTAGTTTCTCTTTTTAAAAGATTATTCTTTCTTAGCAAGTGAGTACAATTTTGAATTTTGGAGACCTAACATTTTAGTTGTTGAAATGGCACTTTTAAATTTTCAAATATTTACATTCTTGAAAAAAAAATATTCTGGAAAAATTATCTTGAACTTCAAATATGAAAGTAGATTTGGATAGTTATTGGAGAGATGTGCATGGGGTTTCATATGTGTTAGGTGCATACTTGGTTGGTTAAATGAAAATCATGGCCTAAAAAAGAAATTTGAATTTTTCACAGCTGACTACATTTTCAAAGACTTGGTATTGAGTGAAGTATGAGGGTGAAATTCAAAGTTTGTCTAGTTTTTGTCTTTTTTAGCTATAATATTACTCAGGATTTAATAATATTTTCAGAGTACAATCACATGCAAACTTTTAGATTCTTGATTTTGCTAGTTTTAGTTGTTTCTATTTTTAGAAACTAGATCTTCTTTAGTAGAAAATAATAGTTTTGAAGACCCAATGATGAGTTATTTAAATAATCACTTTGATATTTTCAATATTTACAATCTTGAAATTTTTCTAGTTTTAGAATTTTTATCTTCCTTGATATCTAAAAGTAGATCTAGATAGCCATTAGAGAGATATGCATGGAGTTTAGTTTGTGTGATATTCTAAACTATTTTGGGCCTTAGCAAAGTGGGGCAAACTTAGTCAAACTGAGGTCTAAAAAGTTAAATTTGTGGGGCTGAAATTTAATACAATGAGAGACTATACAGTTGCTCTATTTTTAGTAGGGATTTTTTTTGAGATCTAGCACTATTTTAGAGGGAAGTCTATTGAGCACTATTAATTCCACTACTTTAAATAGTTTCTATTTTAAAAAACTTGATCTTTTTTAGGAGGAGACAATAGTTTTGGACACTTTGATTTATTGAAGAGGGAACTTTTAAATTTCAAGATTTATAATTTTGAAAAAATCTATTTTTTCTTAATTTTATAAATCTTGAAATTTGAAAGTATATATGGATATCCAATGGCGAGAAGCTCAAGGGTGTTGGTTTGTGTAAGGGTTCATGATATTTTTAGATTCAATGAAAGAAAGTCAAACTTAGTCAAACCAAGGTTTGACAAAAGAAATTTGAAGGTTTTAGATTTGATTGTACTTTCAAAGACATTGTATCAAGTACAATATGGGGTAAAGTTTGGAAAAAACTACAGACTTTCAATTTTTGGCTTATTTTTATCAATGATAGTTTTCTTTGAATTGGATACACTTTAAAAAGACGATAATATGGGAGCCTTCATAATATGTATTCCATTAATTTTAGTAATTTATGTGAGATATTGAACCAATGGATCGAGAATCTAAATGGAGCAATAATACAATTAGCAATGGATAGAAGAGAAAGAATACAAGTAATGATCCAAACAAGTAATTAATATTTATTAACAAATGAATGCTCAAAGAGAATACTTGGATGAATGCCTCATCAATGAGATACAAGTCTTCATATATAGGAAACCAAATGCGGGCATAATTGATGCATAAGTTTGATGACCAGTGAAACCCAGTAATTACCCCTAAATGATCAAGTGTGCATATCTAAGGAAGTAATAATGATCATGCAGTAACTATTAGGGTGTAACTAGGATTAAGACACTCAAGTGAGGTGGTTTTGTCCCTAAGTTTAGACAAGTGTGCCCTCCTTGGAGATTAAACTTGTATATGCATTGAATGGCTAGGATTAACTAGCCCCATAACTACCTTATGAGGTAGTTAACTTGGTTATGCATGTGAAAATGATGTCTCCAAATCAGCCAATTAGGTAGTTAAATGAGATAAAATAGATAACTATGGTGTATTATTTAGTTAACTAATATTTAATTGCTAACTTGAGTGTACAAAATCCAAGAAAAGGGAGGCAACTCATGCTTAATCCCTAAAAAGGAAAATCAAGTTGTGATGCCAGGGGATTCAATGGACTAGGTATGTGTTGCCTTTGTAAAAAGAGCACAAAAGATATTTATCACATGTTTGTTGTATGTCAATTTACATGTTTGGTATGGGAAGAGGTGTTCTTTGCACTAAATATTGTAGTTGTCTAGAGGAAAGTTTCTTTTGAGGCCAGTTTGAGATGGTGGCTTTACCATTATCCTTTCCATAAGAATTTTCCCTCCTTTGTCTGTTGGGGCATATGGAGGGAAAGAAACAATTGTAT
The DNA here is from genome assembly GCA_027924585.1 of Larix kaempferi. Lineage (NCBI taxonomy): Eukaryota > Viridiplantae > Streptophyta > Pinopsida > Pinales > Pinaceae > Larix > Larix kaempferi. Next base: position 6,850,655 of record BSBM01000203.1, on the reverse strand, counting down.
TTTTTAAGATATTTCAACATATGTTCAACTTACAAGCATTAAAATATTTGGACTCTACAAGGAGTACTACAAGCCTCAAGTGAAGACGACTCCTAGGTAGGTACCAATTTTTGTCTATCTAGAAGATTGTGTCACTGGTTTTTTTACGGTGCTACTATAAACAATAGTTGTGGTTGTGGTATGGTCTTGAGGATTTCCACACAATCTTCCTTTTTGTTTTGGATGGGGGATAGGTATGGTACCAATACCTGGGTTGAGCTTCTAGAACTGTGGGGGCTCCTTCTATTTGCACATTTACAGAATATTCTTTGCATCCATATTTTTGGTGACTCTAAAATTGTCATGGATTGGGACAAGAATAGTGGATTTTTGCAGGTGGATGAATTGGAACAGTGGGGTAAACAGATTCAAGATATGATCAACATATTTCCTTCCATATTTTTTTCTCATATTTATAGGGAGAACAATTCACTTGCAGATCTTCTTTCTAAAAAATCCCTTGGCGTAGAAGAAGGTATTATATTTTTTGAAAAATTCATCGACAACAGGCTTGCAGACAAAGGATATTATAGGTTCTATTAGCATAGCCTATCTTTCTATCTTTTTGGATGGTAGTGGTGTGTTTATTTGGCTGGTATAGGCAGCCTGTTGATTTTACTTGGATGTATATCCCTGTTTCTTATCAATTTTGTGTTTGTAATAGTTGGTCTCTATCTGGCTGTATTTGAAAATAGATAGACTATTATATGTTGTTGGGGAGTGCTCATTCCTCCTAGCCTGTATGATTTTATTCTAGCTTTTGTTGATTATGTTTTGGCTTTGTCTTGAACAATAGTCACATTCAGTGAAGGATAAGCTATCGTGATTTTTTGTTAAAATAACTTTGGTTCCACTTAATAGCAAGTTACACACACACACACACACACACACACACACACACACATAATCTTTATTGAAATATCGAAATATTTTTAGATACCGATTGGAGAGATTAGCATGGGGTTCCATTTGTGTGAGGTTACAAGCTACTAATCAAACTTGGTTAAAACAATGTCTAAAAGAAGTTTGAAAATTTTGGAGTTAATCACAATTTTGAACCTAATATATGGTACAGTATGGGGGTGAATTGAATGGCAATTAGAGACTATTGAGGATGGTTTCAAATATATTGTTAGAATATTGAGAATATGGTAAAGTCATACAACCATACAAAACATGCATAACATCAGTTGATCTAGCCTTTTGTCATAATAAACAACGAATAATATGAACAAAATGGATATAAGAGCCTATAGACAAGAGAACACCAGATATATGTAGTAAAACCCCAAATGGGGAAACATCCATGGGAAGGTTGAAATATTATTAATCACCAATAATCTCCAATCTTGCAATAGAGCTCCTACACATGAGCATCACATCCCACTCCATAATCACATTACATTACACATCTTTGTGTTCAAATCTGAATTCTTAAATTCTTTGTTATTTTACAATGACTCCTCACCTCATTATATACCAAGAGGTAATAGAGGAATTACATCCCATAACACATATGAGATAAATGTAATTTCACCTCTTTATATAATAAAAGGTATTAAGAGTAAATTATTACAAATTACATGTGAGATAACTCTTTTACATTAGATTGGACATAATTACATTCCAAATACATTCAATCATCATTACATATTCCAACACTCCCCCTTAATGATGACTGGGAGATAGAATATAAAAAATGGAGGGAGATGGCATTACATATCATCCCTCTTTATGGCAACTTCCAGAATGTCCATAAGCTACAAATAAAAACACATTTCGCCTCATGGAGTAGATGAAGATAACAATTTTTTCTCACTAAACCATGAAATTGCACCTAAAGCAAGTTATATGATGAACTCTACCACAACAGTGTATGGCCAATACAACAGAACATGTGGCAACAAGCTCCAACTACAGAATGCCTAGATCCAAAGAGAATCCTTAACGGCTACTAGATCCAATTGCAAAATTCCTAGAACATGCGGCAAGAGATCCAACAACAAATTGCCTAAATCTAAAGGAGAAGCCATAGTGGCTACTAGATCCAACTGTAAAACGCCTAGAACACTGCAACTGGAAATCAATTGAAGTTGAAAGGTGCAATAAAACTCTGCAATAGACCTCATCATGAATACAAGACCCCAATGGTCTACCATCGAATATGATATCGTGCAGATAATCATCATGACATTAACATTAGAATATGGTGCTTCATTACATTATATCTGGAATATAGTGATTGAGATTACATTAGATTCTCCTTGAAGGACAATTTCAAAATTTCGAGATAAATAAGCAAATAGGATCACACTTTGCTGCCAAGGATAAGTTGATCAACGAGGAACAATGCTGAATGAACAAAGATAATCAAAGCATATGCTTAAGATAGGAAGGGATGGCATAACCAAGCTACCCCATAACTCTTCACAAATACACAGGGATTGAAGTACACATAGAGTTAATCTGCACAAAGAACTTCCAAGAGTAAAGCATAAACATAATGAGCCCAAGACATGTATATGAAATGATAATATGAGATTACTCAAGACCATATAAATATTGAGTAAAAGGTGATCGAAATAAACATGACATGATATATAAAGATAGATCAAAATGTTTAACATGATCAACATATAACAAATTAGGATCAAATCATGATATCACTTATAAAAAAATGAAATGACTAGTCATTAAGCATGGATTAATTTCTTGTTTACATGTTAACATGCAAGAGATGAATGCCATGAAAATGTCAATGCTTCCATATAGGAATGTTAGAGACAATCAACACAGGAACTAGATTCAATCTCTGCAATACATGATAAAGAAACGAAACCCTATTAAGAAATGATAAGCCATTACCATATAAGACATGATATCACATAGATTCAAATATTGATTTCACTCGACAAAATAGCAAGAGAAAATATGATCACATATTATAAGATATCACATAGATGGAAAATATAGCTATTAAGCACTTGTTAGAAAAATGAGCATTATATGGTTTCTTGTTTTTATCATGAAAAGGCTAGAGATGCATGCTCCTAAAATGTCAAAAAATCATCTACCACACAAGTAGGTTAGTGACAAATTAATAGGAACAAGCTCCAACGACATGATAAAATAAGCTACACTCTGATGTGAAATAAACAAGAAGGTAATGACCAAAAGCATATACAACATGTCCAAATTAGTTAAATTAAATACTAAAAATTTGGATTTAAAAAAAAAAATCTAAATATGCAAGATCATAATGAGCAATATATGACACCATGTGAGAAGCATCATCATTATTAGAAGAGTGAGACCATGTTAGAATATTGAGCAAAAAAAATGGTAAAAAAAATAATGATATCACTTATAGATATGAAAATATAGCCACAAATCATCTAAGTCCTAAGCATAGGTTCATTTCTTGATGTCACCATTACCATACTAGAGATCCATGTCCTTGAAAATGTCAAAACATCTTCCACACAAGGAGGTTAGAGATAAGTAAAACAACAACAAGACAAGCTTTGTAAAAATGATGCAAAAGAACAAAAAACTTGATGCAGAGAGATCAAGAAGCTCATGACAAGAATTCCAAGATAAAAGATGAATAAAAACTGAACTTTCTCACAAAAACCAAATCCCAACAACTACTAAAAGACGAATCTGTAACTTTGCAGCAGAAAATCGAAAGCATAAAAATGAAAAATATTAAAATGCCCATAACTAAGTCAATATTTTCCAGAAACGTTATTATAACCTGTTTTCGGAACTAAAGAAATTGTTCTACATGCAGCTACGCAAAACATAGCAGAAATATGGGCACTATGTCAAAAGATATCCGCTCTATAGTTCGTGTGGTTGTCACAAAAAAAAAATAGGAAATAATTAATTTTAAAATAGTGATATCTCCACCGTCTGGACTCCAAATGAGATGAATGTTTTTTGAAATTGAGTATTTTTGCAAGAGGAACTAATATCTGCAATTTGTTTCTTCAAAATATTCACAGAAAGTGTTAAAAATGATCTAAAAGTCACCGCCCAAATTTACCTTAAACACTTCTCCACAAGGGTTAGGGTTTGAAAGAAAAAATTCAAATATGTAGTATATAGCCCAGATCTAAAAAACTACCACTTGGGTATTGTAGACAGGGTCCTAAAACTACAAAATATGAAGAGTCCAAGTGAAATCATGAGAAAATGTTGCTTAAAAAAAATTAAGATTTTTACTAAAGAAGGTAGAATGCAACAACATGCTTTGATACCATGTTAGAATATTGCGAATATGATAAAGTCGTACAACAATACAGAAAATGCATAGCATGAGGTGATCTAGCATTCTTTCATAATAAGCAACAAATAACATGAACAAAATGAAGATAAAAAATAGACAAGAGAACACCAAATATACGTGGCAAAACCACAAATGGAGAAACATCCACGTGGATATTGAAATATTCTTAATCATCAATAATCTCCATTCTTATAATAGAGCTCTCACATATTAATCACATTACATGACACATCCTTATGTTCATATGTGAATTCTTGAATTCTTTGTTATTTTACAATGATTCTTCACCTTATTATATACCAAGAGGTAATAGAGGAATTACATCCCATAACACATGTGGGATAAATGTAATTTCACATCTTTACATAATAAAAGGTATTAAGAGTAAATTATTATACATTACATGTGGGATAACTCTTTTACATGAGATTGGACATTATTACCTTCCAAATGCATTCAGCCATCATTACATATTCCAACAGAGCCAATGTTAAGTTTTTCATAAAGACGCTTTCATATTTTCAAATATTTACCATCTTAAAAAAAATCTATATACTAGTATGTGGTTCCACTTATGTGAGGTTCCAAGTTATTTTAGTCCTTAGTTAAGGTCAAGGAAGCATTTTTGAAGACCTCGTATTAAGTATAGTGTGGGGGAATTTAGTGGCAATTAGAGGCTATCAACTTTTGGCCTATTTTTAGCATTGAGATTTTTTTATGATTTAGCACTATTTTTAGAGGGATGTCTAATGGGCATTTTGGATTCTTGATTATGCTATTATGCTATATTGAGTAGTTTCTATTTTTAGGAACTTGATATTTATTTAGGAATGGACAATAGTGTTGGAGACTTAGTGTTTGAATTATTAAAATGGATACTTTAATATTTTCAAATATACAATTTAAAATAGGTATATATTTTTATTAATTTCAACTTTTCTTGAAATCTAAAAGTAGATTTGGGTACATATGAAAGAAAGAGAATGGGATTATGGTTGTGTGAATTTCCATGTTATTTTGATCTTAGGAAAATCCAGTCAAATTTGGTCAAATAGTTCAATCTTATGATATTTCAAGATATGGCATTATTGATCTTAGGAAAATCCAGTCAAATTTGGTCAAATAGTTCAATCCTATGATATTTCAAGATATGGCATTATTTTTAGAACATAGTGAAATTGGTATTTTCAAATTCTTTATTTTTCTTCTTTTAGTTGTTCTTATCGTTAAAAATTGATTTTTTTAGTAATATATAATAATTATTAAATATTGAGTTATTCAAATGTGCACTTTTAGATTTTTATGATTTATCATCTTGAAAAATATCTATTTTTAGAAATTGTATCTTTCTTAAATTTTGAAAGTAAATTTGGATATGTATTAAAGAGATGAGCATGGGGCTTCTTTTATGTAAGGTTCTAGGATATTTTGGGCCTCAATCAACCTAAGGTATAAGAAAAAAATTAAATTTGAATCTTTGAGAGTTGAAGACATTTTGGAGACTTGGTGTCATGTACAATATGGGGTCAAATTTGGAGGCCATCAGAGACTATTAATTTTTAACATATTTTTATAGTGAGATTTTCCCAGATTTGTTGTTATTTTTAGAGTAATGAGATGGACACTTAGATTCTTCAATCCACTACTTTTAGAAATTTTAATTTTCAAAAGATGATAGTTTTCTAGAATCAATGTTGAGCTATTCAAATGGGTTCTTTTATATGTTAAATATTTACAGTCTTGAAAATTTTCTACATGGTGTTTTTGCTTGTGTGAGGTTCCAAGATATTATGGGCCTTATTTAAATCTAGTAGGATTTGTAATGTTTTGTGAAATTTTGTTATTTGATTGGCTCTATGTTTAATAGAAAGTTTCCTGATCAAAGAGACTTATGAACATTGCCCTCTCTTTTCTAGGTTATCAATACAAGGGTTTTATTTTGCAGTTTCAATATCATTATCTCTCTTATTTACTTTTTTGCAATTTATATTTATTGAATATTGCTCTCAATTATTATTTATGTTGGTTAAGTACATTACATAAGTGATGGAGATATGCTAGGGTGAATGTTCTAGCACTGTATGGGGTGTTGGTGGGTCAATTAGAATAGACAACTCAATTCTTAATTGTAGGATTTGATGGAGATTGATTCATTAGTTTATATGATGATCTTTCCCACAAATGAGTGCAGCTTAAAATTCACTTGCATCCAAGTGATGGTTAATTGTGATGTACAATACGACTACACCTAGAATGGGTGGGTTCATGTTGAGGGAGGGATTACTACAAGGTAGTGGAAATAGAGAAGGTATGGATAATGGTTAGCATAATGACTAACCAATATACAAATGGAATAAGGATAATTAGTCCTAATTAGGGTGTCTCCTCTTTGTTGTGGTTGGGAGGGCCTTGGTTAGAAATGCCACTACCCCCAACATCATTGGCATTTCCCTCTTGCCTATGGTTCTTATTCCTCATATTATCATTCTTAATCATATCAGGGTTGGTGGTTGGTTACTAATATATTTGTGGATTGATGAGAAACTTTATCCAAGTGGGAGAGAAGAAGATAGGAGCAAGTTAATGTTTGGTGTAGGGGAAGGAGCGAGACTATGTTAACCTAAGTGAGAGAGAAACCAAACTTTTATCCCTGTGGTCAAATTCAGAAGGTTCAAGGTAGCCATGATGGATGCACCAACATTTCCAATAAGTGGATCAATAAAGGTAATACTTTATGGATGATGTCCTTGATTGTTATTCCTTGAAATATCATCCACGCTAGAGGTTCTTACAAAACTACTAGGTGTTGTGCATAATGGGATGAAAGACCTCCAAGTAAAGGATGAAGACCACAAATCCTAAGATAACACCTAGGATGGTCAATTTGATGGTGTCAAGGTTCCCAACTATGTGGTTTTATTTGGAATCAAATAGGTGTTTCAAAGTAGTGTGTTTTGTGTATGCATCTCCAAAATAATGCTACTAATGTTAAAAATGTGAAGGTTTAGGTGATGAATAAGGTGTTTCTAATGGTGATCAAGATGGTTCTAGTGACAATTTTCTTGATTATGAAATGAAAAACATAAAAAATAGACCCCTAAGACAAATTATCAAGGATCAAGCTAACCTTATGATCAGAAAGACCTTCCAAATGCACCTAAATAGGGGTGATAAAGTCCATTGGTTGTGTAAACTAAGTGAAGGTATGAAAGATAAGATTTATAGTTACCAATCCCAATAGGATGAAGTCCAAAGTGGAAGATACACTTTTTGTCTTGGACACTACTCACAATCCCCACTAGCATTCGTGTAGCATTCCCCAAGGTGGAAAATCCTAGAATGTGCCACTACGATGCCTCTTCACAAGAAATGATGAGGGATGTAGACTCATTCACCAAGGAATATTCACAAGTTCATTAAGGGGTTATCACATGGAGAGCTTAATAAACTTGTCCAATAGAATAAATACTAACATAATCTAAGGCATAAGAAACAATGGCACAAGATTCACACATAATATACGTAAGATTTACACTAGAAACCCTTAACCATGAAAATCACCCTAATTTAGAGTTGCACCTCTATATCTCATTGTGTTTACTTAACCATTCACAATAAAATATTTAGGTATTTTGCAACATCAATTAACCCTAATATGCCTAACCAAGATAGATTACAACCTAAATCCCTTAATTGGGATTAAATTGCAATGGCTATAAAACCATGGGAAAAAACCACCTAAAAATCCATAAATACAACTATAACAACCTATCAAAAATAAGGGTCCAAATGTGCCATGATGTACACTCTATATTTGCAAATAATACAACACATTTAACAATATTCCACTTATTGAATACTTTGCCACAAGGCCAAAACAATAAGAATTTTAGTTAATTGGGGCAACTAAGCCCACTAATTCCCTACACCAAAAAACTTCTTTGTACTCACTAACTTTGTTTATGAAGCTACAACATTTTTTAATGTTTGAAATTTACCCAACAAAACTTTCTTGTCTTCAATCATCTCTCTTGTAAAATGGAGCTGCACTGCAATATGATTTTTCCTTAGCATGATGGGTAGGTTTCTTTGCTAGAAAGATTGCACTCTCACTGTCACAATATATCCTTACACTTTTTTGAACAAAACCAATATTGATTCCAACTAATTTCCCTACCAAATATGTTAAACACATCCATTTGTAGATATTTTCCAATCAAGATTTCTTACACAATCAACATAAAAGACATACATGTATATCTATAACTCTGTTTGGTCCAAGTTTCCTTGGTATAAGATTGCATAACCTAAAGTGACACACAAATTTCCAAACACCCTATTTACTGCGTTGTCCAATGTTCATTCCATATATTTGGCATATATCAATTCAAAACTCCCATTGCATGGGCAATGTTTTAGTAGTCTATTACATAGGCAATGTCTAGGCTACTACATACCATAACATTTATCAAGCTTCTACACAAAACTCACAAAGGGAACACAAGATATGTCCTCTAGTTCTTCTTGTGTCGTGGTACATTGTTTTATAGTTAGTTTTACACCAATAGTAATAGGAACCTTGGTCATATTACATTACTGCATATTAAACCTCTTCAATATGGTCTCAACATATTTCCTTTAACTATAGTTTTATGTTTACATGATTTCTTTTAATTTCCATCCCCAAAAGAAAATGCACAACACCAATTATATCCTTCATATAAAACTTAAAAGGGAGATCGGATTTAACACCCTTGATGATTTCCTTGTTGCTAACAATTAGCAACATATCACACCACATAAACAAAGTGGTCACCAACTTGCTTGGAATACACACAGTATTAGTTTTCTTCTTAAAAATACAAGTCCCAACATAAAGTATCAAACTTTTGATAATATGTCCTTGGAGATTTATTTACACCATAGAGGGACTTTTTCATCTTGTAGATTGGATCCTCCTTTTCCTTCAATGTAAAACCTTGTGTTTTTTTTCATGTAGATCTCTTCTTCAAAATCCCCATGTAGGAATGTTGTCTTCACATCCATTTTCTCTCTCTCAAGATCAAATGCACTAGTAATAGGCATACAAAATTTAGTGTAAGTTAACTTAACAATTAAAAAAGCCTCACCAAAATCAATTCCCTCCACATAGGAATGTCCCTTTACAAAAACCTTAGATTTCCCTTGGACGAAATATACCCATTAATGCCTTAAGAAATTGTCTATAAATGATAAATGGTATAGATATTTACCAAGTAATAGAATAATCATAGGTCCAAACACATCACTTTGTATCAATTGCATAATCCCTTTTGCTCTTTTATATCTAGTAGTGAATTTCATTTGCTTATGTTTATTATAAATGCAATATTCACAAAAATCAAAATCTAAGTAGTGATAGGAAATTCCATCAACCATACCATTATTGCGCAAAAGTCAAAGGCCCTTGTCTTTAATATGTGACAATTTTTTCCTTCTTTATAGGGACAATAGAGATGTTGTTTGTTTCTTTTATCACCTCGAAAGAAATGAAACTTAACACCCATATATGACAATGCTTACTAACATCTTGCACAATGTTCCAATCTAAAATCCTCTTACTCACAATATTCATCCTTGGACCATCTTACATATCTCCTTTTCAAATATTCTCTACATAACCACATCACTCATCTTACTCATAGATATTATGTTTTTGGCCAATTCCTGAATATGTAGAACTCAAGGGAGGGCTTTAACCCTTTCATCATTAAGCATCAAAGTGACCCTTCTATATTCTATGATCTTTGATCTTTATTCATCTCCTAAGGGGACATTGCCTCCATCATACTTTTCATATTGATGAAACCACTCCCTATGAGGAGTCATATAAAAGGAAGCATGTTAGTTGATCAACCATGAATCACAATCTAAGTATGTCTTTGTAAATTCTAGGTACACATCGCCTCCTTCTAAGGAGTTATTCTCTTTTGTGGAAGGAGCATCATCAGATCCCTTGCTTTTATCAATATTTTAAAATCTACAATATTTCTTCATATTCCTAGCTTTATTGCATTTCCATATAAAATTTCATAGAGATTTAGACCTCCATTTAGCATTCAATCTATCACCGAAATTATTCTTATTTTTATCTTGGAAATGAACTCTCACAAACAATGCATCATTGGTGATAACCTCCATGGATTTATGTCTCATTTATTCTAATAACAATGATGCAACTACATCCTCAAACTTAAATGTAGATTCAGTACTACTCCAACAACTACAATTGAATTATCCCATGGATCTAGAAAAAAAACATTACAAAGCAATACATTTATCTTTTCATACATGTTAAGATAAATAGAAGACAATGGAATTACCACAATGTTAAACACATTAAGGAGTTCTACCATGGATTCACCATTATTCATCCTAAGGAGGTACAATTTATTTCAAAAAAATAGTTTGTTTACTAGGGACTTTGAGTGATACAAAGCCCCTAGCTTCTCCCATATATTCTTAGTGATGGCTTCTCCTAAGACATTCAATGACATTAAATCTGAAAGGCACAACAAAATAGTATTCTTTGCCTTCCTTTTTAATCTTTCTAGCCTTGTTATGCTATGCCCGTGGCTTTGTTTCCATAAACAACAACTCACTGATCTATGTCCTCAAGAAGAGATTCCATATTCAATTTCCATTACTCAAAGCTCTAGCCATTCATTTCTTATCTCTATTCTTGAATTGGTTACCATGTTCTTTCACATAAGTTTCACCTATGCAATTCTCTTAAAAAAGGGAGTTAAACCCTACCAACAAAGGTGTTGCCTTAAATCCAGTAACAATGTTCTAATACCAAACGAAGAGACTAATAAACATGCACAATAGGAGCAATACTAACATAATACTAAAATAGAAAAAGAACAACACATTCATAGACATTATACACATTATTTAAATGTATAAAAATTTGGATGATCACGTTGTACATCTTATGCCAACTAAACACAACCACAGAAACCATAGACTTGTACCTTTTGTCATGTTCCTTTCTGAATGATCACCTGGGGGACGAGTTATTAGCCTATCTAGCTCACATAGGCTATAGTCGACAAAAGGGAATTAATTAATTATCGATGCCACATGATCGAAAAATACATTGTAAAGTGACATTGAATGATTAATTCATAAAGTGACTTTATAAAGCCACTTTAATTATTTAATTAAGTGAGAAAATCTAAAAGTGGTAGAAAAGGGTAAAATGGTCCAATAAGGGTAAATTGAGCTTAAATAGGAAAATTGACTGCCCTCATTATTCATTCACGACATTTTTACCTTCAAAAATAAATTGAGAGCTCTTGTGGCCTTGGCTCTTGGGACAAAAAAACTAAGGGTGAAATAGTTTCGGTGGTGAGACAAATCCACCCTAGCTATTGTATGAGGAGAAATCACTCAGATTTCTCATTGACTTTCATCGAAGATGAAGATTCAAGCTTGTGGGACAAGGAGCATTAATTTGAGTGCAAGATTGAAGGGGCTTTAGTAGGGATCAATTTGTTTGCAACTTGTGGATAAATTCTAAGAGGCTAATATGGTCATTTAGTGCACTTAAGAGATCTCAGTAGGTCGTGCCTCTAATTCTAGCTATTCATATCCATTGAAGGCATTGGTTGTTGAAGAAATTAGTTTATTGCTTCAAACATATTCCATAACAATATGGGGAGGGAACATTAGATGAGGGGCTTTGTAGTTGCTATAGGGGTATATTCATCTTTGTAGAGGTCACACTCTCCCGTTTGAAGGGATTGCAAATTCATTTGTAGCAGAAATCTTAATTTTGGGTGACCACCTTGCCTTGTGTGGAGGGAAAACTCTTTGAGGAAGAGTTAGAGAAGAGGGATGTTGATACACACTCCATTACAAGGGTCGGCTTGAGGGAACTACCATTTCTTCTACTATCAGGCGTAATTTTAATGGAATTCCTCTTCCTATATCCACATGCCACATTGCCTAAGCTTAAATAGAGACTGCTACAACCATAAGAACACTGAAATCATAGACTTCCACCTAGAGTAGCAAAGGAGCAAGTGGTGGACACTTTGGGATTCAACAAAGGGGTCATTTTAATGCATCAAAGAGTTGATTTGCAATCATGAACCTACAGGTTCTTCGCATATAATAAAATTGCCTCAATAGTTAAACTATAGGGCCATTCAAAGAGAGACTAGTTTGGACTGCCATACTGTTCACTTGTTTTTATTCTATGCAAATGTCAAATATCAATCATAATGAAGTCTACAGAGGTGTTGTACATTGCCTAGAAGGAGATTGATTTTTCATTGAAAACTCTGAGGTCGGATATATAGTCATTCTCAGGTTTTATTTGTACCTATAGCTTGCTGATATAACTTATCTATATTCACTATTGTGTTGGAGAAGTTTTTGAGTTAATTTTTCCTTTTAATAGTATGCAACATGTTTAATATTTATGATCAGAATGTGTTGTTAAACTCATAGTGTTGAGATCTGAAATTTGCAAGAACAAATACCATAGTTAAATCCAACTTAAACACAGTTAGACAATGTGTTTGAATAAAGTCCCAAACGAAAATAATCCCCAACAGTTAGAGTAAAAAACAATCATATTTAGTTAGGACATTACAGTGGTATTACAGCTAGTTTTCCTGTTATCCCGAGGTGAATCCAGAGAAAGAACATTTCAGATTGCATTAATTGAGCGACCAACACTTTAATTTATCAAATTTCAGAAATGATAGCAGAGAATCAAGGAGGATGAAGACCAGGGGGGAAGTCACAATAGAACTTGTGCAAGCCATGCAAGAATATTAGAAGAATCTGACAAGGTTGTCAGAGCACTATACATGGAAGGAACCATGCTTATCGGTTGAGAAGAAGGGAAAAGGTTCCAAATCTAGAAAGGATGTTGAAGCCAAAAACTCACTTCACAACAAGGGTTTGGCAGAATCAGAGGTGGACTTGCATGCATCTAGTCAGGTGGAGGACTTGCATGATGAGGATTAAGATACAACAACATCTAGTGCATCATTGGTGTTGTTCTATGAGGCCCATGATACTCATGTAGATGATGAACATGTTGATGGCACATATGATGCGGACTTTTGATTAGCCAAATTATACTGAGGATTCGACATCATACCTTAGTAGTGATGCTTATGATGAGGTGGGTGTGGTAGCACCTAAGTATGATAAGGATTCAATGCCTTATCCTAATTATGACACTTATGGCAATGTAGGCATGATTGTACCTAAAAATCACGAAGGTTGGGTATTTGAAAATTTGTAGTGGGATATTGATCTAGCTTCTCAAGAGCCCTGAGTGGAGGATGACAAAGAAGGGGCTGATTTTGTGGGTGAAAACAAATCAAAATTTTTGTATAGTTTACATGGGTCACATCATTGCATGGTATCATCTGGTGAGTCATTTGTTGTTGATGAGGATAGTATTTGTATACATGAAAGAAAATTAGAAAATCTATTGTGTGATAGCCCATACCACTTGGAGGAAATTGAACAAAGACCCTTAGCATTGTATGATTTGGAGGATCAACTATTGGTCACATAGGAGCAAATTGTGCAAGCATTAAAAAGGAAGGATGGTGCTCATAAATTCATTGAGGATCTTATTTGGAAGACTTAGCATGGAAGAGAGACAAAAAGGAGTGGCAAGTGGAGTCACTCGTGCTCAATTGCGCATAGTCAAATAAGCACTAGAGGAGATGAAATCAAATTACTTGTATCTATTCATGGATAGGGATCTTGCTCTCAAGTTCATTGAAGACAACGAAAGAGAGGTTAAGGAGCTTTGTTACCAGTTGAGCTTGGCATGATCTTCATTACTAACATCAGAAACTCAATCTATCTTTGGCAGCCACGACACATGAGGGTGTGAGTGGTGCTCATGATTTGAGGGAGGATCCCCTTGAGACATTCCGACAAGAGAAGCATTCTGGTTGGCAAGTACTTGAGAAGAGATATGATTCAGAGGGTTTTGCTTATGTTCATGTTTTGCATTGTGGTGATCATGACCTGTTTCTTTTGGAGAGCCAATCATAGGCTCAAGACTTCACTACAGAGGACATATCACTCAGGGATACAGGATCAATTGACATCAGTAGAGTGATGGATACAGTAGCACATATAGGATACATGATAGTGTAGGGGGATACAATGGTGTGCATCTGTATATAGGGGCACACATTGGCACACAGTGGGGTACAATGGAGTTTTGGAGCATTTCCTCTAGGGAGATATCCTAATAGGGACCTCGAGCATACCCTTGAGTTTGGTTTACCTAGGATCAATGAGTGGATGGGTGAGCTTCAAAGAGCAGTATATACTTCGATGATCGATCTTTATTATGGGATATCATCAAATGAAGGCTAGGGAGCAGGATACTCACAAGTCTGCTTCTAGACTTCATTATGGGTTTGGTCATGCCCTTGGGGTTGACGAACACACTAGCTACTTCCCAATCTTACATGTAGTGGCAAAGACATCTATTGTTGTTATATAGCAGGGCATGGAAGGTTCACATGAGTTAGTTGGATGAGACATGTGGGATTGTGGCCATGACAAAGTTCTTTCATTTGGACTTTGTGATCAGTGCGTAGTGTGCATAGGGGAAGACCTAGACACTATTAAATCGGGTTTCACAGAGATTTCAACAGCCAATATAGATTAGATGGCCATCTTTTTCTTTATCGAGTTTACTCCTGGGATGCATGGGATTGATTTATTGGAGTGGCCTTTTGAGGAGTTGACCGAGTTTATGCAGCATATGGTTTACGGTCTTATCAGAGCTATTTAAGTGAGTTCTCGTGTTAGCACCTTATAGATCACCACTATGAGTAGAGGGTGCTTCACATCTTATAGGTTTGTTCGGGACCTTGGTGACTTTACCATTTACAAGCAAGTCCGAGAGAGGTTCGCATGGAGGGACCTTACAGACATTGTGTTGGGACATATGGGAGAGTGTACGACTTGTCAGTAGAGCAAGTCGCGACACACTCCTCTAATAGAGTTGATGTAGTCTTTTTCCATTTCAAGGCCAAGGAGGGAGATCATGTTGTTAGATTGCATCACAGGTATATCGAGGGTGCAAAGCACATATTGTATGTGTGTAGGGATTGACCATTTATCAAAGTTCACGTACTTCTTGATGATTTCTTCGGAGTATAGGGTAGCACAGGTGACATAACTATCTCTTGGGAATATGTTTAGAGTTCATGAGCAACCCATAGTCATTGTCAGAGACTGAGAAAATAGATTTCTTAGCGCGTGTTAACAAGAAATGTTTAGATTTGTAGGCATAGGCTTGACTCCCAGTACTAGTTTCTACCCTCATACAGATGGTCAGGAAAATATGGTGAACCAACGAGATGAGAGGTATTTGCATGACTATGTGAGTTCATGGATAGAGTGGTGGTTACATTTAGGTGAGTAGCGTTGCGACACCACTCATGATGGGTTGTAGACCACCAAGATTCAACAAAGGATGTATAAAAATAGGCATGGGGTGAAGCACAACTTTGATATTGAGGACATGGTTTTCTTGAGGGTGTAGCCACATAGACCGTTTCCATTAAGGAGAGGTGGTGATGAGAGGGTGAGGTTGCGCCTCTGTGGTCCCTATAGGGTGACCAAGAGAGTTGGAGTTGCGAGAGGGTAGTCAGATTTGTAGTATTTTCTATGTATCAAGCCTCAAGAAGGCGTTGGGGCCACATGTTACCATTTCCACAGAGTTACCGTCATTAGATGAAAAGGAACATATGATATTGACTCTCGAGGAGGTTTTGGATGTCTGGGAGAAGAGGTTGAGGAGCAAAGTGATTAGGGAGTACCATATCAGGTGGAGAGATTGACTAGTAGATGATGCCACATGGGAGAGAGAACAGATCTTGTAGCATCTTGGTTTCCAGTTGCTTGAGGATAAGCAATCTCTAGAAGGGAGCATTGTCATGTCTCTTTCCGAATGATCACCTAGGGGAATATCCAGTTCCCATAGGCTATATTCGACAAAAGGGAATTAATTAATTATTAATGTCACATGAGCCAAAAGTACATTGTAAAGTGATATTGAATGTTAATTCATAAAGTGACTTTATAAAGGCACTTTAATTATTTAATTGAGCAGAAAACTATAAAAGTGGCGGAAAATGGTAAAATGGTCCAAAAAGGATAATTTAAGCTTAAAGAAGGAAATCAGCCCCTCCACTATTCATTCATGACATTTTTACCTTAAAAAAGAAATTGAGAGCTATTGTGGCTTTGGCTCTTTGAACAAAAACATGAAGGTGAAATAGTTTAGGTGATGAGACAAATTCACCTTAGCTATTGTACGAGGAGAAAGCACTTAAATTTCTCATTGTAGGGAGCTAAAATCACAACGATTTGCACCTTTTCCTTTGGCCTTTTCTGGTTTCTCTATAAATCCTGGTGAGACATAGTTCCAAAGGTGTAGTGGCAGAGTTCTTAGAACCGTGCCGCTCAGGTTTTAACTCATTTTAAATCGACCCAAATGCTTGAAAATCGATTAGAGTTCCAAATCAATGAAAATTCTGCCAGAATTGAGTTGCCGGATTTCGGCCACTGAGGTGCAAATCGTTGTTTTTAGAGAACGTCTTTCTCATTGGCTTTCATCAACGAAGACGAAGATTCAAGCTTGTGGGACAAGAAGCATGATTTGTGTGCAAGATTGAAGGGGGTTTAGAAGGGATCGATTTGTTTGCAGCTTGTGGATAAAATCTAAGAGGGCCGTACTGTCATTTAGTGCACCTAAGAGATCTCAGCAGACCGTGCCTCTAATTCTGGTTATTCAAATCCATTGAAGACGGTGGTGGTTGAATAACTCAGCTTATTACTTCAAACTACTGCCATAGCAATATGAGGAGGGCGCATTAGATGTAGGGCCCTGTAGTTGCTTGAGGGGGCCTATTCATCTTTGTAGAGGCCGCACTCTTCCCTTTGAAGGGACTGCGAATTCATTGGTGGCAGAAATCTTCATTTTGGGTGACCGCCTTGCCTTGTGTGGAGGGCTGTTGATACACACTCCATTACAGAAGAGGGCTGTTAGAGAACGAGTTAGAGAAGAGGGCTATTGATACACACTCATTACAGGGATCGACTTGAGGGAACTGCCATTTCTTCTACTGCTGGGTGCAATTTTAAAGGACTGCCTCTTCCTGTAGCCACATACCACATTGCCTGAGCTTAAATAGAGATTGTTACAGCCATAAGAACACTGAAATCGCAGACTGTCACCTACAGCAGCAAAGGAGCAAGTCGTGGTCACTTTGGGCTTCAACAGAGGGGTCGTTTTAATGCATCAAAGAGCTGAGTTGCAATCGTGAACCTACAGGTGCTTTGCATTTAAGAAAACTGCCTCCATAGTTAAACTACAGGGCTGTTCAAAGAGAGACTGTGTTGGACTGCCATACTGTTCACTTGTTTTTATTCTATGCAAATGTCAAATATCAGTCATAACGAAGTCTACAGAGGTGCTGTACATTGCCTAGAAGGAGATTGGGTTCTCATTGAAAACTTTCAGGTCAGATATACAGTCATTCTCATGTTTTATTTGTACCTGCAGTTTGCTGATATAGCTTATCTATATTCACTGTTGTGTTGGAGAAGTTTTTTATTTAATTTTTCCCTTCAGTAGTATGCAACATGTCTGATATTTATGATCAAAATGTACTGTTGAACTCATAGTGTTGAGATCTGAAATTTGCAAGAACAAATACCATAGTTAAATCCACCTTAAACACAGTTAGACAAAGTGTTTGACCAAAATCCCAAACGAAAAACACCCCAACAGTCAGTGTAAAAGTCAATCAGATTAGTTGGGACATTACACCTTTAATTCAACCCTCATGTCAACTTTTATTGATAAAACCTCGTTTTGGAAGACCTGTGTGGCAGTGTAAAAATGAATCAGATTTAGTTGGGACATTACACCTTTTCAGAAATGCAACCCTCATGTCAATTTTTATTGATAAAACCTCGTTTTGGAAGACCTGTGTGGCAGTTTTTGTTCTTTCCTCTTTACTAGCACTTTAGAAGATTATGGACGGAAGTTCTCTCCGTTGCTGGCTTATTAGCATTGAATTGTGTATAGTGTTCATAAATCTGGGAAAGGAATAACTCTGAAGATATTACCAGGACTCGAAGTTTTGTGTCAAAATCTACGTTATGGCACCTGATGAAATTACATGAATGAATGGGCTATATATTCTGCAACACCCATACTGGAATTTTATAGGATCCCCAGACATGATTGAATCCGTCTGTCACTTTCATAGAAAAAAAATTTCATCGGCTTTACGTGAAAACCATCGGCTGATACTCAAGCTGCAATGAAATCGAATGTGAAAACCATTATTCAATCAAAAATCATTATTCAATCAATTAGAAAGACCAGTGAACTGTGAACTCACCATTATTCAATAAAAAATCATTATTCAATCAATTAGAAAGACCAGTGAACTGTGAACTCTGGAAAGGCGTGTTTCAACAAGGAAAGTCTGCCTAGCATGAAGCCAAGTGTTTGGCAAGGTTAAAATCTTGCTAATTCTTACGGTTTCAATCCATTGATGATTCTTGGTTCCCAGATATATATGATTCTTGGCACGAAAACGCTGGGGATCTACTCGTTGGCGGGATAAGGTGAACTTTTCCTAGTTTACTGTTAAATCTGGGTTAGCTCATTTGGCTACATATGAGATTTCTTATTTCTACTCACAGTAAGAGAGTTACACGTTCTGATACAGGTTCAACTCTTTTGATCCTCTTTAGGTTAGAATACAAAAATATTAAATAAGATTTCTAAAAATTATATAAAATATCTAATGATCTGTGTAAGCTCTAGATGCCGTGTTTTCCTTGCAATATATATATGACAAAACAACTACAAACAAAAAGACAGAAAACATAACTCACTGGCCTAATTCCTTGAATTTTTAGAACACGCATCTAGGTAGCAAGGAAGAAAATGGCTATTTGAAAGATTGAATGGGAGAAAGAAGACAAAGGCAGAAGTTTGATGGGAGATCGATTTGAAAATGGCAAAGACTGCACAAATAGAGTTATGATAAAACTATAATGGCAAATTTTAACACTCGTATATTCGTCCACACAGACAGACACTTTGACTAAGGATAAAAATTCCAAGTTGCCTTAACTAAAACTTATTGCTGAAATAAATATACTCAAACAAATTCAACAAAACAAGTAATTGAAAAATCTTGTGTGAAAAGCACTGCACTTGATAAGACAGGTACAAGAACAAATTGAATGGAGTGGAAAGAAATTATATAAATCTCTACAACTTCACAGATGTGGTCGGCTATACAGGTGAGTACAAACAAGTTGGATAGAGAATCTTATATGCTATTGAAATTTACAGAATATAGAATATAATAAATATTATAGAGTGTCCTGAGTATAGTGTTTTAGTAGACTTGTTGCAGGGAATTCATGAATTTAAATAATTAGTTCATGAAAAGTTATTAAAGAAGAAAAATTTGATGCAGTGCAGTTGATTACTACATTCTAAATTAACCAGTTTTCATAACAGAAGGAAACTATAAGCGACAATAAAGAAAACAGTTGTTGCCAAAAGACCATTGCTTACAAGTTAGATGACATTTGAAAAGAAATCTATGTAAATCACAAGAAAAAACTGGTTGTTGCAAAAAGGCCATTGGTATTATACAAGTTTGTGGAACGATGGTTTAACATGATAATAAACATTTCCTGCACACTACATTACTTCATTTTACAACTAAACTTTGAGTAATTACAACCTACAGAAAAGGAAATGTTGCAAAGTTCACTTGCAATTGCAAAACCTCAATTCAGAAGAAAGAAATAAAAGAAAAAAGAGCCTTTTAGTGGGATAATGTGAAGAGGAGTGATATAATTGAGGTTGCGGCAATAAAAATTGCAGTGGTTGTTTAATGCACAAATATTTTTTGATAAGACTACAGCCTTTTTCACTAAGCATTGAGATAAACGTGAAATCAAAATTGAATCCTTTACATGATACTTTTAATTTATAAATAGCATGTGAAGAAGAGTCATATATTTGGGGTTGGCAATGGAAAGACTTCAAAATTGAATCCTTAACATGATAGTTTTAATTTATAAAGACGATATGAAGAAGAGTCATATAGTTGAGGTTGGCAATGGCAAGACCTCAATTTAGAAGAAATAAATAAAAGAAAGAAGAGTCTTTTAGTGGAACCATGCGAAGATGAGTGAAATAATTGAGTTGGGTCAATAGAAATAGAGATTGTAATATTTGTTTGATGCATATGTTTTTTTGTTCATAAAGTCTAAAACCTTCTTCACTCATAGGTTAAGATAAATATAAAATCAAAATTAAATATTTTACATGTTAGATATAATTTATAAGAAGTGAGAAATAGTTCTTTGGTTTCAATATTATATTTTTCATGACATAGTATCAAATGATAGTCGCAAATAATAGTAACTAACCAAAGGTCATCTTTACTCATTTCATTTTTGTGTTTTTTAGTTTTAATTTTGAAATTGACCATTTCCTAAGTTGAATTAGGCCATTTAATCTACTAACTTGTTTTAGGATATTTTATCATTTCAATTCATTCTTTGTAATTTATTTTACAAGCTTTAATGCATGGATATAAGTATTGACTCATACTTAAAACATTATAATAGATGTATGCAAACTTATTTAATATAATACTGAAAATATCTTAATTTTCATGTTGAACATGATTACATATAAAATATTATGTCAGCAAAAATTTGCTTGAATAACTAAAAGTGTTATAAATATTTACAATGAAAGAACATAGGTAAGATGAAAATCTGTTGTAGTCACAATTTTCACAAACTATATTTAGAACTTCAGTGATTTGGTGTAGTTGCATCTTTCTTTGTTCCACTTGTATTTCCAAGAAACATGGATATGCTTCGTCTTGGTCTCATATTTCTCACCAAATCCTCCTTGAGCCTCTCTAATTCCACTGTCACATCTCTCATTGTTGGTCGTTCTTTAGGTGAATCTTTTGAACATAACAAACCAACATGTAGAAAACAAAGTAGGTATTCGTATAAATCATTTTCTTCAAATGAATCTCCATACACCTCAATAAAAAGGTAGTTGTCAATTACCTCTTTCACTATGTTTGGAAGTGCTAAGCTCACCCAATTGTGTAGGTTAAGGTCTCCAACAAACATGTCACTTGTTGGTTTTTTTCTAGTAACCATTTCCAATAACATAATGCCATAACTATAAACATCTCCTTTTGTGGAAACTGGTTGGCCCAATCCATACTCTACAGTTGAAGAAACCTTAATCAAATTTTATTTAACCAATCCATACAAATTAATTAATAATAAAAAATCAAATAAACTAATGGTTTGAAAAGTTGTACCTGGGGCAATGTATCCTGCAGATCCATTAAGAGCAAGTGTGGAAGTGAGTGACTCAGTAGAGGTTGCACCAATTAATCTAGCAATCCCAAAATCTGTTACATGGCCTGACATGTCTTCATCCAAAAGCACATTGTTGGGATTTATATCACAATGCACTACTTGAATAGGAGAATCATGATGAAGATATTCCATAGCATGTGCTACATCTATGGCAATGCCTAAAAGTGTTTCCAATGCCAATTTACATGCTTGATCACCATTATTGTCATCTCCATTAGGATACAAATGCTTCTCTAAGCTTCCATTACATATAAACTCAAACACTAAACATTTGAAATGAAGGTTGGAACATGAGGTTAAGATTCTCACTAGATTTCGATGTCGAATCTTTTGCAAGGCCTTACATTCTACTTTAAAACTCTTCTCAGCTTGCTCATTTTGTAAATTGAAAACTTTAATAGCAAGAACCGTGCCATCACTCAAAATTCCCTTGTACACTGTTCCAAAACTACCCTTCCCCAACAAGTTGGCCTCGTTAAATCCATTTGTTGCTATGGAAAGCTCTTGATATGAGATCCTCCGATGCTCTACCTTTTGGAAAATAGCTTGTGTAAAATCAAAGTTTGGTATTTGCAATTGCAACTTCCTTCTCCAAAACAATGCTAAAAGTAGACAACATAATATAAAACCCATAGCACCAACAACTGGAAACAATGCTTTTTTCACAGCATTAAAATGTCTTCTTGATGTTGGACATGCATGTAACAAAAGTGCTTGTGGGCCACACAAACTAGGATTTCCAATTAAGGATATGGTTTGATTTGTAGAAAATCCTCCTTCGGATACTTCACCTGTCAGCTTGTTAAAAGACAAATTTAAATAATGAAGCATTTTCATTTGCTTGAGAGAAACTGGTATTGTACCTAATAAGGAGTTTGAAGAGAGATCTAAGAACATGAGATTTTGCAACTTTCCAAGTGAATCTGGAATAGAACCTTGGAAGGCATTTCGAGATAAATTCAATGATTGTAGTTCGAGGCAATTTCCAAGTGTAGCTGGAATGACCCCAGTCAATTGATTAGCAGAAATGTCTATAGCTTGAGCCATTACAATCTTACCAATCTCAGGAGGCAACGAGCCTTCTAATAAATTCCATGAGAAATCCAAAGAGAATTGTAGATTAGAGAGCCCTGAAATTTCACGTGGTATGTTTCCACTAAGTCTATTGTGAGACAAGTCTAGCAATCCCAAATTTGTACACTCTCCTAAAGTGGAAGGTATTTTATCTACTAAGAAGTTGTGATGAAGATAAAGCATTCTTAGTTGTTGAAGATACCGCAAGGAATTGGGAATTCTTCCTGAAAGCATGTTTCTACTAAGGTCTAGGAGGCCAAGATGTTTTAAGGATTTAAAGTCATTTGGGATGTTTCCTTCCAATCTATTGTTTCCAAAATCCAATCTCTCTAGTTTTACAAAGTTTTGCAGAGATGGAATGCTACCATTCAATAAATTTCTACTTAGATTGAGAAAGGTTAAGCTACTAAGATTACTAATCTGCAAAGGAATATTTCCTTCTATCATGTTCATCGATAATGTCAAGATAGATAAATTGATAGAAAGTTTGCCTATGGTAAATGGCAAAATACCACCTAATTTATTACTGCGCAAGTTTAATAAGTGTAGATGAGAACAATTTGTAAGAGCGGTCAAAAAAGGCATGGTGGTAACACTCCCACTGGAAAGTTGATTATTATGTAACAGTAGATTTTCCAGGAGAGATAGTTTACCTAGCGCTAATGGCACACTTCCACCCAAATAGTTGTCATTTAAAGCGAGTAAGGTGAGTTTGGAACAATTTCCAATAGAATTTGGTATGCTACCTCTGAGTTGATTGCCCCATAAAGAGAGTACGCTCAACTTGCTTAGCTTGACACCAAACTCCCAGGGAATAAGCCCTGTTAATTTACTTGTAGAAATGGACAGTTCAATCAAAGAGGAAATGTTTGATAAAGAAGTAGGAATGCTGCCCGACCATTCATTGAATTGAAGGTAAAGCAGTTGCAAATTAGTGAGCAAACCCAAATGGATGGGGATATTTCCTGCCAGATTGTTAAATGCTACGTCCAGAATAACAAGATTATGGCAACTCGAAAGGTTACCTGGAATGCTTGCTTCCAATTGATTGGAGCGCAACCGGAGCTCTCTCAAACGAAAGAGGCGTCCCAATTGAGGCGGGATATCACCCTGAAGCGCATTGTGTGAAAGATAGACCGAGCGGAGAAACGACAGATTGCCCAGAGAAGGAGAAATGGGGCCTTGCAGATCCTTAGCAGTGAGGTTGAGGGCGATGACTCTGTCTAATTGATGGCGGCGGGTGCAGGTAATGCCAGTCCAATTGCACAAGTGATTGGCGGGACTCCAGTTGGCCATGGAATACTGAGGATCGATGGCAATACGGGATTTGAATTCCAACAAGGATTTTCGATCGTCGTGAACTGAGTGAACACAGTTCACAGAGGGACAGGAAAGAAAGAGGATCAAGAGCAGAGAAAACCAAAAACGGAGAGACGACATGATGTTTGAAACCAAAATAAGGCGCGCTGAAGGAATGAATGCATGAATGTGTGGTATGAGCGTTCTCACAGTCCAGATACTTATAACGTGCGAGGGAGAGGGAGAAGCATACCAAATTCAACCGCCTAGCAAGGAGACGTGGTTTGTGAAGCTCTTAATAGTTTGTCGTTTGTCGGCATTAACTCAGTTCAACGGCCATCTGTATTTTAGGTCATTTCACATTTTGGTGAACATCAAAAAGTCAACTTAAAGTTGGTGAACGAGTTAAATCGTCTATCCAAATCGTTGGTAAACATTAACGAATCAACTTAGAGTTGGTGAACGAGTTAAATCGTCTATCCAAATCGTTGGTAAACATTAACGAATCAACTTAGAGTTTGGTGAATGAGTTAAATCATCCATCCAAGTAAAAATATAATTTTTTTTTAATTATGTTTTAATATTTCCATTAAGATTGGTTTATTGGACTTGAGAAGATTACTTCAGATTTTATTTTAAAATTTTAACCCACAATAATGGAAAGTCATGTCCTTTCTACCCACAATATTTTAAGAATTGTTGTTAAAATTAATAAATAAAAAAATGATTATATTATATTATATAATCATATAAAAATTTTACTTATAAAATATTAAATAAATTTATATTGAAAAATTATTCAAATAAAAAATTAAATATTTAATTTAAATATTTCATCATCTTTCACTAAATACTTCTAATTATTTGGTTTATCTCAACGTCCTTTCAAACCCTAAGACTGGGTCTATGCCATCAAAATTAACCCTATCTCCTCTCGAATTTGATATCATTGAGTAAGGCCGACCTTAATCATTGATATGAATTTGCAATGAATGAATTATATAGATATATATTTATATTGGTTCATTAAGAAGAGGAGTCGTGTCAGCTTAACCTTTCCTAATGATGAACCGAAGTGGGTTTGAAACAATATTGAGATAAACAACACCATCATAAATTTCCTATCTTATTTACTTTTAATTATTTTTTATATAAAAAAATTAAAATATTAAATAATAAATTTATATTTATAACTATATAACCATAAACTATTATAACATAACATGTTCATTTAAAATTAATTATTTCGAAATTGTTTAATATCTTGTGCCATGCCATTATGGGCACCTATATGTAATCTTAACTAAAGATGGAGACATATTTGTGTCTAGGTTGGGCAATGGAGATGGATATATATTTTTGTCGGGAAACACTCTCATGCGAAAGATATATCATCTTTTGTCATGAGAATTTAATCCTTTTGTGATATTTTTAGAATATTTGTGTGTTGTTTTATTCACTATTCATGAATATCAAGTGGTTAGTATTCATAAATATGTTTTTTTCTTGTTGGAAAAAAACTCTTATGTTATATTTTTTGAATTAATTTATGAATATAATTTTTGAAAACTCATTATACTTTTTTTTCAACAAGAAAAAAAACTATCATTTTTTATATTTATTATATAAATCAATAAGTACATTGTCTGAATTGGTTATCCATGAAATAGATGAACCCAAAACATCATCATATAACATAAAGACAACCACAACAGTAAGTATATCCTAACAAAAAACATGAGGCCCCAAATGGACAGAATCATATATAGATGAAAACACCCATCTACATCACAGAGATGTTGAGAGAACCAATCTTGATCAAAGTAGAATCTGCAAATTCTTCCCACCATAAAATGCCTTCATCCCCTGCAAGAGCTGCTTTGGATAATTTATCAGCTTCCAAATTTTGATCCTTGTATATATGAGAAATATCAGCAAAGACAAAAGATGATAGAAGTGCTTTTGTTCGACAACACCAATTGTGAAGAGCAATCACTCTGTTCCTTTGCCTATTTAACCACAACCATCTAGTCCCCATAGATTTCTAAGAAGTATAACAAAGTAACATAAAACCAATTAATTAGTTTAAAAAAGTCAAACGCCCATTTTTAATTATTAATCATTTTTATTAAAAAATTGAAATCAAATCATCGTATATTATTAATAATATTATATTTCTTAAAAGATCTTTATCAATATAAATATTTATATTAAATAAGAAATCAAATATCTGTATTTTAAATTATTATAAATTTTCGAAAATCCTCTTAATCAACTCACTATATCAACACCATATTATCGTTATATGTTAAAAGCATATCATGTTAATCGAATAAAAATCAAAATGTGGACATAAATCCTAAATAATTTAAGTTACTTTCAAATCAACTTTTCATTCAAACATGGTTTACAGATTCGCTTTATATTTATGGTTGTAAAAGCATTGCATGTAACATAAAAATCAATTCAGTTACTTAAATACATAATCGACCTTCCATCTTAAATTGATAAGCAGTTTGAGCCGAGACGGCCTCCAAGGTATGGAGAAAAAAATTTGGATGTAAGGGCTACATGCTGGGTAACCTTTGACATATGATGAAAAGGCTTCAAGCTTGGAATATTTCCTAAGGAAATAATAAAATCTGCCTTAAGAATACTATTGGATCTCTACAGACTTGATGTTATTCTCTTACATGAGATGATGCACTTCGGAACCTTTTCCTGTGATTTTTTTCTTAAGTTAAAGTTGGCCTGGAAATGTTGTGGGGTTGATTTGATTGGTCATTTAGGCAGTCTATTAATGGCCTGGAACCCTAATGTAGCCAACTTCTTGGCATATATGACATGTGTAGGTATTGTGTTAGAAGGATGGCTCAGGGGTTTGGACCACGATCTTTGTATCCTCAATGTATACGACCCTCACAAGAATCGGGCGAGCTTTTGGGACTGTGTCTTTGCCTCAACCTTCATCAGATCCCCGCACTTAATATTGGGAGGATATCTCAATTTCACGATGTTTGCAGACGAGGTATGGGGTTCTAATTGTTGCAAAAATCCCCTTGCGGCCTACTTTAAAGGGAATTTTGAGATTTTGGGTCTTATTGATATTATTCCATCAGCCTTAGTCCCTACCTGGAATAATGGATGAGTGGGTGGTTTGGGTTGTGGCGAAGCATCTGGACCGTTTCTTTATTCAAGAAGAGTTGGCCGAGGCAGTGGGTTGGTATCGCTCCTGGAGCGAGCCTTCGGGTGTGTCAGACCATAAGGCCATTTTTCTTGAGCTAGATTTTGAAGTTGTCAAACCCTATTATCCTTTTAAATTCAATAGTACATGGTTGGAAGACAATGATTTATGTACTTTGATTAACATGACTTGGAATGATTTATCACACCTCGAACATCACTCCCCTTTGTAATTACTAATGAAGAAATTGAACATTTTGCGGTCCTGAAGCTATAATCTGGAATAAGAACAAGAAATTGCATATTACTGAGGATTTATGTGTGATTGAGGATAAACTCAGAAGTAATTAGAGAAATTTTGAGGTCAAAAAATGGCCTCAAAACAAAGAAAATGTACTATATAAAACAACCAATCACATTCTAGTAGATGACATCATCCCCCTTGGTGAGGTGGCATTGCATGAGTTAAGAATGCTTATTTGTCAAATTTTCTATGGTGGATGAAAACACATAGTTAACCAAGGTAGTGGTGTAAGTACTTTTAAGTCATAAAGTAAAGTACTCATAATGATAGTCTTTTCATAACATAATATTATTGTCATTTTCAAGTAAAATACTCATAATGAATGTCTTTTCACACTTTCTCATAAAATAATATTATTGTCATTTTCAAGTGAAGTACTCTTAATTCGTAAAGAAAGTCCTTTCACATTTTTTTATAAAATAATATATTATCATTTTTATGTTTTTAATTTTAAATTATATATTCACTCCATTCTATTTAATAACATAATGTCAAACTAATAAAGAATAATAATATATTTAATAAATAATAATAATAATAATGCAATGTGGATTATAATATTATTAACATTTTAATGTAAATAAATTTTTAATTAAATTACATTATATTAAATTCATGAGAAAAATACTAAATATAAAAAGTCAACATAAAATTAAAAAAATAGTTCTTAAAAATATTTTTTATTATTTAATTTCATTTGCAAGTTCAAGACAAATAAATGCTAAAGGACAATAAATTTTTGGGAATTTACAATAAATCTTAGTCACATCAATGTAGACTTATTTTATTAATTTTATTTTTAGTAAATTTTGAAAAGCAACTCAACCATGGTTATTTATATTGTGCATAGAAAATAGTGTGGGAGGTGACTTGTCATATATACCTACCCCATAAAACCCCCAATTCATAAAATTTTTAATATATCTCATGTTTTGTAGTACATCTCTTAGGAGACCATTTTTTGACCTCAAAATCTCTCTGATGCTTGATGCCTCAGTGGGGGAGGATTACTTCTCACAGCAAAGAAAAGAGTTTGTACTTCTTTTGGAAAAACAGAAAGCCAACTTACTCAATCAAATGGAGAACACCTGGCACCTCAAAAGCCGAGCGATTTGGGTTGCTAGAGGAGACCATAATACTACAAATTTTCATAGATACACAAACAATAGGAGAATTATCAACTCCGATTTGGGAGATTAGGATGTTGATGGTGGTATTAGAAAGAGATACCTCTTCAATTAAGCAAGTCGCAACTTCTCACTTTCAGGTGATCTATTGCAAAAACCGGTAAGGAACCTGGAAGCTCAACTTGATATCATTAAGCTTTATCCTAAGTTCTTCACCTCAGAAGAGGGTGAACATATAGGCAAGGCTATGACCCTTGATGAAATTAAAGTTGTACTGAAGGCCTTTGTGAAGGAGAAAATTCCAAGCCTTGATGGCTGGGTGGTGGAGTTTTCCTCCATTTTTTTATTTGTTGGGCCAAGACTTACTTCAAGTGATTGAAGAATCACGTATTAAATCCTTTATCTCGTGCAGCCTCAATTCAACTTATCTCACCCCGATTCCTAACAAGGATAAGCTTGTCGATTTTAATGACTTCTGGCCATCTCATTATGCAATCTTTTGTATAAAGTGATCTCTAAAATCATAGCATTAAGAATCAAACCTACGTTGGCTAAGTGCATCACTCCCGAACAGTTTGGTTTTCTCAATAAAAGGAAAATTCTATATGCCGTCAGGGATGCACAAGAGTGTTTGCACTCAGTTAAAGTCAAGGATTTACAAGCCTTCATCTTAAAGCTGGATTTGATTAAGGCCTATGATCGGGTCGATTGGTCTTTTTTGAGACTAGTCTTGCTACAAATTGGTTTACCTGTGGAGTTTACTAATTGGATCATGTCCTACATCTCCTCATATACTTTTGTGGTCCTAATTAACGGCTCACCCACACATTTTTTCTCTGGCAGTCGAGGCATCCGACAAGGGTGCCCTCGTTCACCTTATTTGTTCATACTTGTCATAGAGGTCTGAGTAGACTTATAAATGATGCGAAGTTGAAGGGGCAAATTAAAGGTATCAATATCTCCAGAGCACTTTCTATTTCACATTTATTATTTCTCGATGATTTGGTGATATTCGGCTCTGCTTCCTTAAGGAAGTGGGAAACTTTCAAGGGTATTTTGGATACCTTCTGCCTGGCCTCGGGTATGGCCATCAGCCCCTCTAAATATTCTTTTCTTTACAATTGTCGTGATGAGGATTGTTTGGAAAGCCTCAGGATTTTATTCCCCTTTGTGTTTGAGCATGTTGATGCAGGTTTCAAATACCTTGGGTTTTACAGTAAACCTAATAACTACTGTTTGGAAGATTGGAATTGGCTCATCCAGAGAATTGAAAGGATAATTAATTGTTGGGCTTATCGCCGGCTTTCCTTAGGAGGTCATCTTCTCTTGGCCCAATCTGTGATTTAAAGCTTTCCTGTATACTAGTTTGGTATGATGAAGATCCTTGCCTCAGTGTTGAAAGCCATTCGTGGTCAAATGTTCCATTTTATTTGGTCTGGGAAACCACAGTTGAAGAAATTCCACCTCTCCAACTAGCAGAGTTTGTCATGGCCAAAAAATTTGGGCGGATGGGGTCTGTTACAGTTAGATTCTTTCAATTTGGCTATGTTAACCAAAATTTTGTGGCGAGCTTTAACTAATGACGGTCTATGGAGCTTGGTCATTAGACTCAAATATTTGAAGACCTTCACAGTTACTCAGTGGCTCGCGAAGCCTCATTTGGAGTTTCTCAATGCTTCTACTATGTGCCGTGGTCTTATCAATACTTTTCATCGCATTGGTTATTCACTCTGTTGGAAAGTTGGCAAGGGTACTGAGGTGTTTATTGGTATCGACCTTATCGTGGGTTTAGTCGATTTGTTCAGACTTCCTCTAAATATCGGGGAAGCATTACACCATAGGCCAGTTGTGGTTCTATCTCAAGCTTTTCATTATGGAGATGATTCTACCACCCCCGCTAGTTATTTGCACAAGAATTGGACCTTCCTAGCCATATGGACTCTTGTTGGAATCATTATATTGAAAGCATTAAGTTTGCGGGGTAACACCTTCAGATCAGGATGATGTTTTAGTTTGGTATGCTGAGACCTCAAACGGTCTGCTTACAGTAAAGAACGTCTACAACGTTATTCTTCATCAACTTTCCTTGCCTGAGAGCCATTGGTGGCATAAGGAAGTATGGACATAGAGAATTCCTCCAAAGGTGAAATGTTTTTTATGGTTGTGTCTTATGGACAAGATTATTTTGTGGCCGAACATGCAGAGGAGGGGCTTTCAAGGGCCTAATATTTGTTTGCTTTGTAAGTGTGCATGGGAAGATGTCTCTCATCTTTTCATACATTGCACTTTTCTTCATAAATTCTGGTAAGAATTACAGGTTTGGTTGTCTTTTTATGATGAGTGGAATAGACTCACTTTAAGCGATTGCATCTGGAGCTAGTGCCACATGGATGTCAAGTTCAAGAACCTTCCCTTTCTTATGATTTGGATAATTTGGAAGGCACGGAATAAACTATTATTTGAAGATATTTTTCCCTCCATATTTCCTACTTGTAGGATGATTATTCGAATCCGGCATGAGTTTCCAATCCCTGTGGTGAAAACTAAGAACACTGTGGTCAATCTCCCTACTTTGGAGGATGATACACCCGATGGCTTCTTTGATGTTGCTGCCAGTGTGGTAAATGTGGCACGGGTGGGGTGATCTATATCAAACAAAATCATAAAATATGTTTGAAGATGGCAGCTGGTTTGGGAAGTAACACGATGGCCGAGCTTTTGGCGCTTAGGAGTCTTCTTTGGTTTTCCTCAAAAAGAGGTATTCTCACCATGACAATTTTTGGTGACTCTCAAGTCATCATTAATTGGGTGGAAGGGTTTCATGACATCAATGCCATTCTATTAAATTTGTGGCTGGTGAATGTGAGGACTCTGATCAACCCCTTTGATCGCATTTCATTTCGGCACATTTATAGAGAGGCAAATTGGGACACCGACAGGTTATCTAAGGATGCAATCAGTGATATGGACGGTCGTATCTCTTTTGAGGAGTTATGTGATAATGTGCTAGTGGATTGGGGTTTTGTGCAGGCTATCTAGCTCTTTTACTTATTTTCTGCTGCTGGATATATCTTGATCTGACTTTGTTAGTTTGTTTTGAGGATTGTGTTATCGTTGTTCTTCTTGTTTCTTTTTGGGTTTTCCAATCTTGGTTTTCAATGGTACTTCTGTTTTTTGTATTCCTCTTGAAGGTGGGCATAGACCTGGTAGTACTTACGGTTTTGCACAAACTATGTAACTTTGATTTTCATGCTGAAAATAACAAGTTGCGCCTTTTTCTATTGAAAAACAAAATCCTGAGGCAGTAATGTAACTATGACTGAAGTAATTGTAGTTATTTTTGAAAAGATAGCTACAAAGACAACAAAATGAATGTTGATAAGCATATGAAAAATGTAATATTCTTAAATAATTTTACGAGTTTTTTTTTAAAGAAAAAAAAATATATTGTGTATGTTAGGCACTCACAAATATATTGTGGTTATAAAAGTATATCTATGTTATATGAAATCAATTTAAAAAATTTATTTGAATATTTATAAAAATGGTCCATATATTATATTGTTGATTACTTTTTATAAAAACTTTTTAATCAACTAATCATATCAACATACTCTATTATAATAACTTACTTTACATTTATTAAAAAATAAATGCATGTTAACATTAAAACTAATTCAAAAACTTACTATAACAAGAGCCACGAGGTGGCAATGTCCCCGACAGTGCAGTTGAAAAGGATGCCTAGCTTGGAGAGAAGCGTTTGAGTTCAAACTTCAAACCTGAAAACCTTAAGATGGGTATAAATCCCTTAATTTTTGTGGAAAACATAACTCGAGGAGTTAATTCAAAAGACCGGGAAAACTGACCTTACCTTTACGAAGGACATTTCAATGCAGGAAAAATTTGAATTGGGGGTGTGAAGCTGACTAGCGCCATCTTGATAAACTTGAAGAATGTCAAAGGCATGGTAAATGTTTTCCCAGTCAAAATGAAAACATGACTAAATTTTCTTCTTGGAAGGGTCTGGAGCTGTATCAATGGCTTTGGGTATAGACAATAATGAAAGGTGTGAAACATAAGTAGAATGGATCCTTTTTTTTTACTTTGTAATTTTGTGCAGTATTACTCTTTTCAGTATCAGAATTCATCGTTATAAAGTGTAATGCAAAAGCTAGAAAATGAATACCACTAAGCTGAAAAGAAGAAGAGACTTCCATTTTCAAAAAGAGGAATCAGTTGGTTGAGCATTAAATCGTATTATAGCCATACCAACCTATGGCTATTTCCATAGATAGAAGCCTATGTGCAAAGAAGAAAGGTGACCAAGGTATTGTATCAGAATACACTTATTGTAAGTGTAGAGGTAAAAGGATTTTTATGAAAGGAAGCATCAATATGTTTTAATAAGCATAAAACTATCGTAAATGCCCGAGAAAATACATTTGGCTAACATACAATATATTTTTAAACAAAACTAGAAATGCAACTCAGCCCTTAGCTCAAGTGCATGCAGAGATGGATGGGAAAATTCTAGGCCAAATACTATGCTCTTGAAATAGTCCAGATTAATAAAAAAATACTGCCATACAATATATTTTTATACCAAACCAGAAACACAACTCAGCCCTCAGTTTAAGTGCATGATGAGATTGATGGGAAATCTTTAGGTCATTATTGTGCTCCTGAAATGTGCAGATTAATCAAGATGCTGATGAATCAAAATTCAAGATGCTGATGTTTTGATTCTCCAAATCTAAAATGATGGCATATTTGATGCATTCCAAGACAGAGCTTTTAAACACTAAAAAAATAACAGCAGAATTTAAAAGCAGATAGAAGAAACAAGGGAGAATCTAGAAAACAATGTTGGAGCTAGTTTGGAAACAATAGGTAGAGGCTGCAGGTCCCAATCATTCTCCATAGAAGGATGATATTCTTGACAATGTAGGTACAATCATCCAGAGTCGATCAGTCTTTCCATATTGAGCTAAGAAGTGGCTCAATTTCATAACAACTTGTTGCATAGAAATTAAAATTAACAACTAAATTACTACACAATAATAAACATATCCAGCATCCAAACCTGCCAAAAGAAACCAGGCTAGGTTGGGAATAAGAGTTTATAAATCATCCGTAAGGGTCTGGAGAGCAAAGAGAAAAAATTGGGCTGGAGCAAGAGGGTAAATAGTCAACAGATAATATTCACCATAGGAGGATGGCAGAGTACCAATTTAGAAAACCAAGTCTTCATATCGATGTGTCGGAGGTTGGCTAAATTACCAAAGGAGCATGGCAGAGTACCCAATTCTTCGGGCAATTTTGTGAGAACAAACCGTTCTAGGTGCTCCAGCTTCCCTATAGAATCTGGATTGTAATTCAAGAGGGGAGCTTTAACCTCTAATTCCGCGCAACTGCAATGGTGCCTGCAAAACGATAAAAAAAATGGATTATCATTCTCATCCAAAGACAACCATTAGGACATATCGGAGACCTCGTGGTACAATTTCAATAGCTAACATACACAAACTTTGATTTAACCAATCCTAATTTACCTAGGATTCATTTTCCCATAGTGTTTCTAATCTGTCCCCTTGCACTTGTAGAACCCTTAATTTTTCATTGAAATTGAGGAATGCAGGGAAGACAGGGGGCAATTGTTCCAACGCAACCATATTGGATTTGGAAGGCGCTGCACCTTTGTCAAAATGCGTTCCAATAGAACATCTTAAGTATCGACAAGTTTGCAACCCTACCATCATAGGAATAACATCATCTACATCCTCGTTGTAATCACTGGTAACCATTCCAATGCCTCGCACCATGACCTTTTCATTGATCTGGAAACATGATAATAATTAGTACCCATTTATTTTTTAAAAATGAATATTGAAGAATTAAAAATAAAAAATAAAAAAAAATGATTGGAGAATTAACCGGATTGAATGATTTAGCACTGACCAATGAATGTTGCAACAAATACTGAGCGGTGTTCTCTGTCCAACGCCAAATACGACGCGGCAATCCTGAATCTTTAGCAATCTCTCTTCCTATGTCCCTAAGGTGATCATGCATTTTTATTTTATTTTCGTTGTTCACCTCTACAAGACATTTCCTTTGTAGATCTTCAAACCCAGACAAATGACCATCCCATATTCTTCTCGCAATATCCTTGTCTTCTCCTACGAAAAAACAGGCAATATATAAGAATATATGTTTTTCCTCCCTATCCAATGCGTCATAACTGATTCAAAGTCTTTGTGTTATCTCATCTGGAAGTATGCGTTGAATTTTAATCAATTGGTCTTCCCAGTAAGATGTGTCTTTTCCATGTAGAAGTGACCCAAAGACTTTTAAAGACAGGGGCAATCCATTGCAGGCTTTAAGGAACTTATCTACCAAATCTTCAAATTCTGGCAGTGGGTGTGGTTGTTTGAAGGAATGCCAACAGAAGAGCTCACGAGAATGTTGTGTAGTATAGCCATTTAGGTTATATATTGATGACTCTTTGACTCCTGAGCTTGTGATAACATCTTTGTTCCGAGATGTAATCACTATTAAGCTATCAGACTGGAGAACAGTTTGATCTGGCAAACGTGCATGAGCCTGACACTCGTGATCTACATCATCGATAACTACTAAAACTTTATGAGATGAGAGATGTTGTCGGAGTATCCCTATACCTTTATCAACATCATCAACCCTATCTATTTATCTCATGTGATACATTCAAGCTCTTAAGGAGCTTTTTCTGCAACGATATTAAATTACCTTTACCTGCATTAGCTCTGACATCAGACAAAAAACAGGATTTTCTGTAATCTGAATTCTTCCTATTGAAGAGCTCTTTTACCAATGTGGTCTCTCCCGCACCACCTAACCCCACGATTCCCGAGATCTGAGGTTTTCTGCTGCGCTGTAGCTGCAATAGGACTGTATTTTCGAAATCGTTTGTTGAATCCGTTGGATATTTAGCAACCTCAAAGGCTAAGGCTGGTGTTTTCACCCTTTTTACCACGTTTTCAAGTATATCTTGTAACAGCTTCCCTTCATCGCTGCCTACTCGCAAGAAAATAAATAGAACTAGTAAGAAAAAAAAATTCTGTTTATATCATAAAACTGCATAAAGTAATAAACAAAACTAATGAGCTTGAGTTCTTACCTGTTATATGCTTTCAACTCAAAACCGCTTATTCTTGCAGCACTAGCAAGAGCTTTTCTCCATTTCTCAACCGTGGTGAGGCCGTATCGTGACTCCAGTTTCTCCAAGCTTTGAGCATAACTTCCCTTTGCGCTCCCAAGCTCATCAGGCTCCACCTTGTAAAAGACTGGAATTATTAGAGAATTTGACTCCTGCATCAATACGAGTTCTTCTAAACACCAGGCTGAATCGGCATATCCAGTAGAGAAAATGGCCACATGGATAGAGGCCGAATGAATAGCGCTTTCGATCTGACCAGTTATATCGCCTCCCTGCTCCATTTCATCCTTATCCAGAAAGGCTCTAAGTCCATGGGAAAGAAGACGTTGGTAGAGATGACTTGCTAAAGAAAACTTTACATCCACACCACGATGGTTTATTCGCCTCGTACACTGATTACATTTATTTGTAATTAAACGAGCTATGACAACATCACGCCGCTGGGTCCTGGGGTGCAAAGCCCTAGGCATACATCACCACCTATGGAGTGAATGGGAACCAAGAAAATTTGATTTTTAAATAATCGTTAAAAATAAAACAATTCTCACTATACCAAAATGTGAACTTGAAAAATTTGACATGGCTCTCCCAACTAATGCCCCCAATCGAAAACATAATGTCGAGGACATAATAAAATATCAAACATTTATCTTAAATAAATTTTTTTAATCAATTAGTCATATCAACGTACTCAATTATAATAACTCACTTTATATTTATAAAAAAAATAAAAAATACATGTTAACATTAAAACTAATTCAAAAACTTACTATAATAAAATATCAAACATTTTTCTTAAATATTTATTAATAATTTTTAAGACTCCCAAGACTTTCCAATCAACTATGTCATCATGGAAAGTCCTATGAACTCATTTTAAGTTTATGAACATAAAGTCATCCTAATCCTATTAACATCATAATGAATTCAAATACTTCCTGAAATATTTTAAAAAATGTTTATGTTAAATAAGTAATAACTTTCTACATAATGTTTATATTAAATAATTAATAACTTTCTAAAAGACTCAAATGAACATGTCATATCGATTATGTATTCACTTTATATTTATAATCATAAATTCATATCCATCAAAATCATTTCAACACCCATCTTAAATAGTTATAACTTTCTACAAGATCTTTCCAATCAACTTGCCACCTACGAGATCTTTCCAATCAACTTGCCCTATCAACATTGTAGATCTTAAGGACTCAATATATATATATATATAAACATCAAAATCAATGCAAAGACTTGTACTCAATTAAAAAAATCAAACATCCATCTTAAATTGTCGATATCCTCCCATAAAATCATTCTAGCCGACTTACCATATCAATTCAAAAACTTATTCAAATCAAAAATCAAACATCAATCTTAACTTTATTGAAAATGTTATACAAAACCTTTGTAATCAATTTGTCAATATTGTAGATCCTAGAAACTCACTTTACATAAATATGATCGTAAAATTGTAACATTTTAACAACAAGATCAATTCAAAAACTAACTCAAATAAAAAACCTTGCATCCATTTCAAATTATTACTTTTCAAATTAACTATAAAATCAACATTGTAAGTCTTAAGAACTCACTATGATTATAAAATAATAACATTTAACTGCTATTCTTTTATAATCTTAGTGAGTTATTGTTATTCTTGTATAATCATAGTGAGTTCTTATCTTTAAAGGCCTTGTACAACTACGATGGTGACCATACTCCCGTTGATTACATCTTGTCCAACATTAAGCTTGACCCTGGGCCATGAGTTTGGTATCCAGGTGGCGCAACCAACAATTCTCACTAGGCAGCTTGGAGAGGTTCTCTGATCCGATTTATGTGGGAACGAAACAAAAGATAGCATATACAGAGATATATTGCAAATAACACAGTGATACAATAAACACATATTCTATTAAATAGCGGAAATAGATCAGACTGTAAAATACAATAGCTAGAATGGTGGTAGCTATCTCTGAGAAGTGATGTGGCCGCTATGCCAATTCGTGCCAAGATGAATACAAAGAGAGGCCGAAAGGGCCTATTTATCATAATCATGAGGGAAAGAATCCCAAACATCCAAAAACCTAACCCTAGGAGATGAAGCGTCAAAAGTCATGTGGGCCCCGTTTGGGTAAGTTAGTACATCAACTTCCAGGGGTCGTAACTTTTGCATACGATCTCCATTTGAGGCGCTCGGTAGCTTGTTGGAAAGGTCTATCCGAGATTTACAACTTTCTACTGGGCCCAAAAGTATGCCGTCGGCAACCATTTGGTCCCCCAAATCGCCAAAAAATGTCGTTTAGGGCCTCAAAATGGCTCCGGAAGTTCAAGACCCGAAAAACTGCTAAAAATAGTAATCTACCAAAATTGCCAGAAGACTGTTTTGAGCCAGTTGGAAGAGGTGGGCCGCCACCGATATCCACTTGGATCAATCCTCCCTCCTTAGGAAGCAATGGTCTCCATTGCGTTAAATCCCTTATCATATGTCGAGCTGTGTGTCGAATTGAGCTCTTGGTGCGACATTTGCTGAAGTGGAAAAGTTGCCTTACTTTGACATCTTCAGAGGGCTGTAATTGTTGTTGATGGATGCGCTGGAGCTGTTTGGTTGTTGTGGTATCCTTGGTATGCACCGGTGTGGATGGTTTCTTTTTGGAGGAGTGCCTTGAATGCGTGGCCTTGCACTGTAGAGGTACTCGAATAGGCGATGCGGCACTGAATTTGTGTTCTTCTTGTTTCTGCTGAGTAGAAGGATAATCTGCAGAGGTTGTGGATGTCTCTGCGATCTGATGTACACCTTCAGTGGAAATTGCGAATAGGAAAAATTTTCCAGTGTGGGAGATTATCTTCCTTCCCTGCTTGGTTGGGGTAGGTGAAACTGTCTCTGGTATCCGATAGAGTTGTCCTCCCAAAGTGACAATGACACTACGAGGTCGGGATTCATATACAGCATGACGCTTCCACATATATGGCTGTCCTAAGAGAACATCACATACTTCGAGTAGGGCCACATCACATAATACCTCATCTTTGAAGGGCTTGATGCCATATGGTAGGCGACATTGGTGACTGACGCGGATCCTTCGTCCTTGGCTTAGCCATCCAATGGTGTATGGTTGTGGGTGTGGTGTTATTGGTAGATCCAATCTCTTGGTGACTTCTTCTGAGATCAGGTTCTTCTGGCTGCCGCTGTCCACAACAAAGTGTAGGGGAATTCCCTTCACCCACATCTGTGAGTGGAAAAGGCGCTCCTCTGCCTCCGATTCTTCAGGCTCCTCTGGCTGAATCTGTGTGGTGGAAACAATGGCACTGGGTTCTGCATCAATGATCTGCTTCCTTTTTTGCGCGGCTGTGAAATTAGGTTCTAAGTCAGAATCGGAACTAGGATCTGATTCTGAAGCTTTGATCTCAGCCACCAATGACTGTTTTGAGCGACATTCATCAGTGTTGTGCCAGGGGATTTTGTGGAACTCGCACCACTTCCCGGTGTCCTTCGTATTTTCGTTACCCTTCTTCGCTTGTGGTTGGGACTGGTTGTCCTTTCCCTGCCCCGTGTTCTGCGAGCCAGAGTTTCCCTTGCCCTGCTTTTGCGCAGGTCCGAAGTCACGCTTGTTCTTTTGCTGAAATTTTTGCTCGATTTTGACAGCATATCGATAGGCGGATCCGAGTGTAGTGATTTCCAGGAAATCCATCTCTGTTCGTATGTACCGGTGTAGGCCACTGCGATATTTCAGTACTAGGTGCCGCTCGGAGTCCTTGATACCCAGCTTTTTGCGCAAGGTATGGAATTTGTTGGTGTAATCCGACACCGTTTGGTCCCTCTCTTGGTGCAGAATGGTCCATTTTGTGTACTGGTCGTCATAGTTTCCAACAGGGTAATATTGTTCCTTGACAGCATCTATAAAAGAGGCCCAAGTGGGATTGGAATATTCAAATAATCCAGACTCGTCTGATGAGTTTTGCTCACAATAAGTTTCCCACCAATTTTTGACATGGGGGACGGCCTTGAGGAGTGCAAAGACGATCTTTTCCCTGTCGGAAAAATTGTGGACAGAGAAATACCCTTCTAGTAGATTCAACCATTTATCTAGGGCATTGGCATCGATTTGGCATTCAAATAAAGGGATATCAAAATTAACTTGTACCTTGAAGGGAGTCATATCTCCGAAATGGCTGCTCGTTGAGGGTGCATTTGCCACTGTTGGCATGCGTTGAAGGATCTGGGCAAAATTATCCATCATCTCGTTCCTCTGTCGCGCGAGGGCTTCCTCAAGCAACAACTTGATAGGATCTACTGCTCCGTCGTCTCTCTTTTCTTCTGCCATGAGAGGCCATTTGGGGCGGCAAGAGTGGTCTTCCCCAAGTGAAACTAGTTCGAGACCCAACTCTCTGTATCCTGACCTCGTCGGGGACATGCACCGAGAAACAATCAAAGAGCAGACTGCTCTGATACCACTGATCCGTATTTATGTGGGAACGAAACAAAAGATAGAATATACAGAGATATATTGCAAATAACACAGTGATACAGTAAACACATATTCTATTAAATAGCGGAAATAGATCAGACTGTAAAATACAATATCTAGAATGGTGGTAGCTATCTCTGAGAAGAGATGTGGCCGCTATGCTCATTCGTGCCAAGATGAATACAAAGAGAGGCCGAAAGGGCCTATTTATCATAAGCATGAGGGAAAGAATCCCAAACATCCAAAAACCTAACCCTAGGAGATGAAGCACCAAAAGTCATGTGGGCCCCGTTTGGGTAAGTTAGTACATCAACTTCCCGGGGTCGTAACTTTTGCATACGATCTCCATTTGGGGCGCTCGGTAGTTTGTTGGAAAGGTCTATCCGAGATTTACAACTTTCGACTGGGCCCAAATGCATGCCTTTCCCAACCATTTGGTCCCCCAAATCGCCAAAAAATGTCGTTTAGGGCCTCAAAATGGCTCCGGAAGTTCAGGACCCGAAAAACTGCTAAAAATAGTAATCTACCAAAATTGCCAGAAGACTGTTTTGAGCCAGTTGGAAGAGGTGGGCCGCCACCGATATCCACCTAGATCATTCTCACAGATAGAAAAAAAAAATAAATAATAACATTTAACATTAAAATCTATTCAAATAAAAAAGGTTGATAATTTTTTATTAATTTTTTATAATTAATTTGTAACATTAAAATTAATTAAAAAATAGTAAAATAGTAAATATACATTTTATAATTAAAAATTAATCCATTTGCCACATCATCATTTTAGATTAAATAAAACTTTAAGGATCCATAATTTTGAGATCACTAATTCTTTTTGAAGGGGAATCATCATTTTGAAATCGATCGTTAGATTGCTTGCATGCTAACCATCTTGGTGAATTGCATGCCCATACACTTTGCAAATTAATCATAAGTTGTTTGGTGTATGATTTATCTTGGTTAGGATTATCTTGATTGATGTAAGAAGCTGAACTAGCATGTGTTATAGTATTGATTCTAATCATTGACATATAACTAAGATAAGATAATTTTATTAATGCCCAATGAGTGACCATAAAAGTAGGTCAATGGGACTGTTGAGTACAATGATGTCATTACAAAGCGGGAGTGCTAGAGTGGCTCCTATAAATCAAGATAATAGAAAGTAAAATTATAAGAACATGGCTAAGTTTGAAGAGCTCGAAACTCTTGGAGCAAGCAGCCGCTCCAGGGAGATGCTCGGAGGGGAAAGTTCTAGAAGTTGGAACCTAGGTAGTGACGATGTTGTTGAATTGTCATGGTCCATGAGATTCACTACTCCTAAGATCTGATGGGAAATGAAAGACACTCAAAATGGAATGATATCCATACAGTTGGTGGTTGTGATGTATGTTGTGGTGCTATATGGAAGAGGGCACACTCTGCTGAGCTCCAGATGATCTCATATGTCTACTGGTAGGTGATCTGGTTTGGTCGTGTTGTTGTGACTGTCGAGATGTGGATAGCTTGGGTCGGTACAGATCTAAATTTGGAAATGATGTTGTTATCAAACTGTCTCTTGGAGCCCCTAGTGGGGAGCACCTCGAAGAAGCAGGTAATCATCCTGGTGGAATCAACTCTAGGAGGAGGTTGGAGAGTCTACGTACGTAGCCTAAAGGCTTCGTGCATGTATAATGCTAGGCACCTAGTTCTAGAATTTTATGACTTGTGAAGTTTCTCCATTGAGTTTAATAACATAGTAGTGATAAAACTAAAACATACATCTTCCAAATGTTTCAAGAATCCTAAACATTGTACTTGATATTAAGAGTGACCAACAACATTGGCTAGAGTGATTGTTATCATTGGCTATGCTAGTTGGACTTCACTCCACCATAGCATTGTTATCCCTTATAACATGGGCATGGTATTAGTTTTCTTCCATGGTGATTTTACATTGAATGGTTAAGATCTAATAATCTAAGTCTAAGAGAAGCATCATCTTCTCCATGCACCCTAATATTAATAATTCACATACTTAATAATCGAAGTCTTGTAATTCTTGTTTATGGTTATACTTTATGTGAAAGTACTTTTATTTAGTGTGGATACTGATCTTTGCTATGATTCCCAATGATGTCTTGGTGATGCTATTTTGAATTCCATTGTACTCTTAATCACACACATTGAATAAGTTAATATCTTGGACTTATAATATTGCTCCATATCATTTGTGTATCCTTTCATGCAATATTGTGGATGAAATTACATGGTTCACGATACAACTGTCTCTAATGTTATCTAAATGAAATGGTACATCAATTTCATTAATGATCATTGGAATAATATCATTTGGGATCTGATTATTGGGTAGATGACGTGTTATGGCATCTATAAATATATCAGAAAGATTTGTCATTTCACATATAAACCAATGACTAGGGAATCATACCCATTAGAAAATAGTTGGTTCGATAGCTTTTATGTTGAAAGTGAAGAGGATTGTTTCTAGATAGCTAGATCCTGTGTTGGCCACCATTACTCTCTCTAGTATCCCATGAAAGTAGTATCGCATTAGAAAGACCTTAATCATGGAATTGGACCCCACGTACCATCGAATATATTGGGGACCCCCTTATGTATCTTGAAACTTATATACCTCAAGCTTTGGATTTAGGGGAAACAATTTTACTACTCAATTTAATGGTTATAAATCTTGTGTATTAAATGTATATGTTCTACATGGTTGTTTAGTTCATTGTATAATTTATTTATTTCATGATGATGTGCTTTTATCTCATATGCAATAATGTTGTCATGAGATTAATGGTTAATGGTGTATCTGCTTAGTCTTAAACATTTATGATTCTAAGTCACCTTTAGCCAAGACTGTGTCTAGCTTTCATTATTGCTTACCCATTAGGCCCCGTTTTAGTTGAACCAGGTCTAAGTGTATATTTGAAGTTGTCCTAGGATAACTTTAAGCAAAAGATTGGCCAAGGTCTCCACCTTGGATAATCTAGACTCATTCACTGTTGGGTCCAGGAAACCTAAAGTGATGAATTCCATGTCGATAATGACATGTTGGGTAGGGAGTTCATAGTTGTGTTAGGTTAGCATCCGATCAGCTTGTCCATCTTCTTGGGTTGCTAAGTTGTGTATCAACATTCCCGGTGTTGTTATCTGGGAAGGCAAGCCTTACCTGGTTCTCTTCAATGATATATCACGCGGAAAAAATAATACCTTCACCTGGCGACTCCACATAGTGACTCCGATAAGGAAAGAACTCCTAGAGGTGAATCTATTGGGAAGCGAACCTCAAGGCATAAATTCTTCCCTCATTTTGGTTTGGATATGAAGAATGGGTCTAAATGGTCTTTCTTGTAAAAAATGGGAGGCATATTTTAGTCCTTTAGAATTTACATATATCCAAGAACCTCGTCAAGTATTCTGTTTTAATTTATGAAAATGAATGCTCCTAGATTCTATGGGTTTACAACTCTATCCTTTGTCAACAACTTTATTGAATTCACAATAAAATGTTACTTGACTCATGAAGATGTTTTCCCTTTCAATCATAAAACATTCTAAGGGATGGTATTATATTTTACCTTCAAGGAGCATACCCTCATTTTGTGGGGGGATCTACATGA
Organism: Larix kaempferi; assembly: GCA_027924585.1. Taxonomy (NCBI): domain Eukaryota; kingdom Viridiplantae; phylum Streptophyta; class Pinopsida; order Pinales; family Pinaceae; genus Larix; species Larix kaempferi. The sequence goes on along the minus strand of BSBM01000203.1, from coordinate 6,806,525 downwards.
TGTTGAAATTTAGGTTCATATTTGTCAAATGAAGGAAAATACAATTGAAATTTTAAGGCAACAATATGATCTCAACCCTTCTAGAAAGATCCTTGATGTAATCAATGCTCGTCAAGACTCATTGTTTCATCTGATTAATCTTGTTAGGAGGAAATGTCGCAAGCTAAATAAGTTTAATCTCTTCCTAGATCTTGTGAATAACAATCATTATTTATAGCTGAAAATCCTAGTCCATCCTTAGATGTCCTTCATAATTAATCCTTGGAAGAGGCATCCATTATTGATGATCCCATTTTGGAAACCCCTAAGGTATCCCTAGAATAATCCCATCATTTAGATGTGGATTTTTCCAAAGCAGTTGTCCAAGTCTCCTTGATTGATCTCATGAATAAACCTTCAATAAACAATAAAGTCATGACATATCTTTGAAATAGTTCTTTCAAGTCTCAAGCAAAAATTGAAAAGGATCTACAAAAGATCATTTCAAGTGCTTTGTATTCACATTTTTTAGAAGGTACAAATGAGAACTTGAACATAACCTATGATGCATAGACCAAGATGACAAGATCCCTGAAGAAAATCCTAACTCATCTTTTGGTAATATTTTTGTGGAATCTTTAGTAGGATCCTTTGAAGAACAATATCATGATGATGGTATGGTTGAAAATCATATTGATCAAGATCAAATGCATGTAGAACATCTCTCACCTTGGGAATGGTGCCTAAATTCCTATGAGGAATTTTTAGGAAATTCTAATTCTGACCCTTCTAAAGTTGAAGATGTTTCTCGTTAAACCCTTGATCAAAACCTTTTGGATATATGCATGAGTGAAAATGATCAATATGAGTCCCATTAATCTTATGTTGACATTTCTCCTAACCTAGGGCATATTAGTGATATCAATAACTCTAATGATTTCCAAGACCAATACCTTTTATCTCATGATGAGTTGGGGTCAACAACCTTAAATGATATGGGGCAATCTACATCCCCATTTTCATATATTGAATATCATATCCCTTCTTCATCTCTAAATCATGATCCTATAATCCAACCTCTCAATGGAGAAAACATTAAATGCCAAGAAATCTATTGTGACGTGTCACATGACCCAATTTCATCATTTGCAATGCTTTCTGACATAGCCAATAAATTTGGTAATCCTATTAACCTTTGGATTGAAGAAGCTTGTCAAGTTGAATCCCAACCTTGGTATGATTTCCTTATTCAAGAGCCTGACCTCTATTCTATTTTCAAGCAAGGAACCCCATATCTCATTTACCTTATATCCTTGTTTTGGTTATAGTCAGAGAAGAACCTAGAGGTATTGACCAATTCAACGAATTGTTACATTGGATATTTGATTTTACTTAGTCTTTACCTTTAACTCGTTAGAGTAGTAGGTATATTCATTTTTTAACATTAAAATAGTATGCTTTTGTTTTCCTAGAATATAAAATTTTGAGCATTGTCAATTTCCTTTACTTTTGTGTCAATTAGTTAGAAAATATTGTGTTGTTTTCTTTTAGTAGTTAGAATTTTTATGTCCACATTCTAATAATGGTCTATGAGGAGGGTATAAGTGTTATTGTAGGTACATCATTCACTGCTATTGCACCATATATTGCTGGAGTTCTCAAGTACTCTCTTCCTTAGAGCACTTGTCCCCCATGGAGCCAGATGTTATGCCACATTCTGTGGGCATACCTATAGCACATATTTTTTTCTTTCTTCCCAAAGAATGGGAGTCCACATTTGCTATTCTTGGACTCCCCATATGATATGAATGTAATGATGCATAATGGATGATCAAAGGATATGCATGAACTGATATATGTCAATACCATGATGATGATGTTGATGCATACCTAATAAAGTAATGAACACGAATGCGAAGTGATTTGTCTGATGAGTATAGCTAGCAATATCACCCTTAGATTGACAAGCGTGAAAGATGTGTGGTTTTTTTATTAGACAAGCCACCAAGGTTGCTCTTGGTATTGTTAACAGCTTCTACCCCCTCCTTCGAGTCCAACTTTTCTTTCATCCATTATCATATCCACTCCATTTCAGTTTAATACCTCTAGTTAAGGCTTGATAGGTGGCTTCTAAACCTCTCCCCTTCGTGACCTCTTCACCAGGAGAACCTCCCTATTGTCCATGGTCTCTCGGGATTGATCATATGTCATGATGAACATCGTGACGAGTTATGTGGGTCATCCTTGTAAATCCATAGGGCTTCACGAACACCAAGCAGAAGGAGTTGTTCCTCCATAGACCTGAAGCATGAAAGGTTTATCATCCCCCTCCTCTGTCTCTAATGAACCTAAGATATGAAGAAGCAACCTCCAATAGAAGATTCATTTTACCTGTAAAAAGGTCAAAGTCAAAGTTGAACACCAATGGAAACAAAAATTCAAATCCGTAAAGGATTAAGGAAAAAAAACTTGCCCATGAAAAAGTCCTAAAAAATAAAAGAAAATAAAAAAATCCAAGGTCTCAAATACAAAAGAAGTACAAGAAAGAAGTATGTGGTGGTATATCATCGCGCAGGGCATGAATAGCTATGTTATCAGTCAACTATGGAGGTTACTTGCATTCTTGTATCTGTTCACATGCACACTCTTTATTATTGGTCCATCAGGGACATATGATAGAAGTCTACTTCAGCGGGCCAATGTTTTAGAGTTATTTAGTCAGTATATGGTTATCAAAGCTAGTTTTCAGTGCTCCAAGGTGGTCAAATGGGGGATATGCCATATCTTGAGTTGTACTAGGTATAATTTCATTCCGAGGAAATTTTTTGATACCCATTTATCCCTTTACTCAAATATGTGCCATCATATTGATCGCTAGTACTACAAATGAATTAATTCTGAAAATGTGGCGAGGATTTCGTTTGTGATTGCAGTGCAGATTTTCATGAATATACCTTTTTAGAAAAACTCAGTATTTTTTCGATTTGAGAAATGTTCTGGATTCCTCTTTGTCTATGCTTTCATCCTATGTACTTTCATGTCAGAACTCCCTCACGGATTTTCCAGAATTTGAGGTTGAGTGAGCACTTTGTTAGTGGGTAGCCTGCATAATTTCATGGACATACATGAGAAGCTTCTAGATAATCTCTTCTCAACATTTTGGCATTTTTTGGGACCCATTTTCCCATACTACCTAGATCTAGGCTTAGTTGGTGAGGTGTTGTCGTTATTGGAAGTTTTCCAGACAGTGAGGGTTTATATAGGCTTATTTTCAACACATGTGGATCCATTATGGCTATGACTACGATTTTTCATTAAGAATTTTCTAAGTCTAGTATAATTAATCATTGAGATTCAAAAATGCACTTGAGCTTATATTTTTACATTGAGATTGCACTTTTTTATTAATTAAGGAAAATTAAATTATTTTTCCTAAGTTAATTGAGATAATTGGAGCATGGCACACATGTGGAGGAAAAATTAGATGATTTGGAACATTGACACACATGGAGAGGCATCTTGACGGCTCAAAATGAAGATCTCAAATCAAGATTAAGTCTTAGTCCTTGATCTTTCTCTTCTTCACTTGGATTAGCCTCCTTTTCCCTCACACATGTGGGCTCAATGAATCTGTTCAAGGCTATGATTTGGATTCTCCTTGGATTGAGGAAGCAACCTATGGTATTGAACCCATTGTATTTTTATTTCTTATGATATTGACCCTCGGTATTAGCCTTGACCCATGGTATTTGGAAATCTTTTGTTATGTTTCTCTACTAAGGTGGAATTTGTCCTCCTTAGCCAAATGATTTCACTTCAATGTAATATTTTTTTTATATTTGAGGATGGATCCAAGCCATTGGATTGAGGCTTGACCTCCTCAAGATCATGCATTATTGTAACTACCTTGTAACAAATTTTTGGACCTCATCTAGGGTTTGTACGTCTCCCTTGTGCCTATAAAAGTGGGACAATTTCCTCCTTAGGGTCGAATTTTGGGGAATAAAGAAATTTTGCTCTTGTGAGATTTAGTTGTTGCCTTTGTTTTATTGTTGGGTCTTGGTGGATATGATCAAGCCATTTTTAGGAAGAGGGTAAGCTATGACCAAGGTAAATTTTATTTTTGTCTAGGTGATTGTAATCTAGCTTAGTGCTTGAGTTGAATGTTTTATTCCTTCTTTCCCTTTTTATTTTATTACGTGCTTGGATAAATATCAGATGACGAATTTGATTTAATGTGGATAACAAGTGTGTGAAGATTGTGTTTACCTCCCATGCCTTAGGATCCATGTTATCAAATTTTGTTGGGGTTTCAAAGAATCCTTGGAGTGGCCATATGATTGGACTGGGTGGTCTTTCCTTCGGTGGATCTTACAAACTTTATCCAATTCTTCACATGTTCCTTGACTCCATTCTTGGCCCAATAAATTTAACTAGGCATTAGTCTATTTCGCATTGCCAATTTATTTATTTTTCTCAAATTTTTCTTCCATTTAAATTACTTGAATTTTCCCTTCAAATTTTGCAGGTATCTGGATCAATTTTCCCAAGGAACCCAATCACTCCTCCTCTATTTGAACTTCAAGAACAAACCTAAGATAAAACCTAACCCTTGGAGGAGGTGTTCCACCCAAACTTGAGCTAATTTGACTATTTTTAATAAGAAATTCCTAAGTTTTCCCTGGCAGATTTATTCAAGTACTTCATCATTCTAGTAGTCTAAGTAATTTATGCTTGTATCTTTCATTAGCTTGTTGGATCTTGTTGTTGCAGTACATTATTTCAGATCTGATTTTCAGTAGCATTGTGTTGTATTATCACTTTAGAGGGCCTATCTACCTTGTGCACTAGGACCGATTTCACTTGGGTCTAATGCATGCTTACTATGGTGGATAGAGAGCACAAAACCAACACAAATGTTTGAGTTTTTTCTCTCTTTAAAATCATTTTTGCATCTTATTCATTGGATTCCATGGTTAGATCTGCAATTTTGGTGTCTTAATCTCATTGATTAGCCATTGGATCTTGTAATTTGTCACCATATTCAACATTTGGAAAGATTTTTTCATAATTTATTGAGCTCATAACTTCTTGTTATTTGAGAGCCTTACTTTATCCCTCACCATGTTCATTTCCCATTCATCCACATGGTTTTCTCTTCAACATACTCACTCCTCTACCAAATCGGCCCTTCTTGGTCCATTATCCAAATTTTGATTAATTAAGTTAGTTACATATTGTTGTTGTTACAAAATTCTCATTGAGATCACTAACGCAACCCTAGTTTGCAGAAGGGGAATCATCATTTTGAAATTGATCATTGGACTGATTGCTTGCTAATCATCTTGGTGAATTTCATGCTCATGCACTTTGCATATAAATCATAATTTGTTTGGTGATACATATGTTGAAAACCATCCCGAGGAAGAGTTAGTCGATGTCGCTACACCACCAACCAAAGTGCATCGAGCTGGTTCGAGCAAGATGATTAGTGCTATCAGGGGCTGGACAAAAGAGGACATGTTGAAAGCAATTAACGACATAGAATTCAATGGGTATTCGGTGAGAGAAGTTGTAAGGAAATTTGGGATTGGACCTACATCTTTGCATTATTGGCTAAATGGTTTGACTCATACAAATAGGAGAGGGCCTCTTACAATGTTGATTGAACGGGAGGAAGAGAAAGTGGTTGTTTGGTGTAAGGAGATGGACGAAATGGGCCATGGGTTGGAGTTGATACAAATTAAATTGATTGTGGTGCAAATATGATAGTCAAGGCCAAATCCATTCAGAGATGGGTTTCTTGGGAAATCATGGTGGGCAGGTTTAAAGGATAGACACCCAGATCTTGTCTTGCAAACAATAGAGGGCCTAGACATAGATAGATCTCTGAATTTGAGGACTACAGTTGTGGCCAAGTTCTACGACACTCTATCATGCACATATTAAAAACACTCATATGGTCCATCCCTTATATGGGACTGTGATGAAACATGATTACAAGCAGGAAATAATTGTTCCATGCGCGTAGTGGCCAAGAGAGGCAACAAGAATGTGCCCAAAATTCTTCCTAAGAGCAGGGAGTGGATTACTATTATGTGTTGCGTAAATGTAATTGGATCATCGATCCCTAGATTCTAGTTATTCAAGGGAAAGACCCAATTGAAGAACTACACCAAGAACTGTGATCCAGGAGCATGCATGGCTACTCATCCCAACGCATGGATGACTAAAGAACTATTCGTGAATTCACTTTTACATTTTGTCGCATCTGTTTCGGGTGGTGTGTCTCCTGAAAATAGACACCTACTAATTTGTTATGGCCATGGCAGGCACATAGCTCTAAAAATCGTTCAGGAGGCAAACAAGATGGGAATTGACTTGTTGACTCTACCAACACATACCACTCATAATTTGCAGCCACTTGACGTGATTGTGTTCAGTCCATTTAAGTGTTTCTTAAGGACTGAGAGAGCGTCATGGATATCCAAGAACCCTAGGATAAAGGTAAAAAGTGTTGAATTGGCAGAAATTGCAAGGAATGCTTTTAAAAGGGCATTGACACCCTCAAATATCAAGGATGGCTTTAATCGAACTGGAATATGGCCACTAGATTATGATGCTCTCATCAATGACATAGCTTATAGCTGAGCATTCAAAAGTGTAGATGATGCAGAAGATGCAATTGTTGTGGAAAACATCTTATCCCTCTCGCAAGGGCAGGGCCAGCCATTGGGTGATGATAATGAACAAGTCAATGAAACTCAATATGATGGTCACATCAATGCTACTGATGCAATTAATGAAGCAAGTGAATCAAGCATGGGAGTTGTAACACACCAAATTCAAACTAAACATGTAGGGAAGCTACATACTGACTCTACCAGATCAATTATGGTTGAAGGATGTGAAGCACAACAAAGTATAGAACATGAGTTGACATTGCCAAGCTAGGTACCGCAGCCCGAGTGGGAAGCAAATGCAATGATGAATATGAATAGAAATATTGTTACTAGCACTAGTGAAGAAATCCTTGGCATGCCTTCACTTCCTGCATACGTAAACAATGAAGATGCCCACTATTACGTGGATGTAGCTGGTGTAGAAGAAGACACTGCAGGGAATGAAGAATAGGGTGCAAACTGCGCAAATGAAGTAGAAATCCCAATTGATACTGAAAACCAACCAGGTGGCTCTCCACTGCTTGACATTTCCTAAGGTTTCCAGTGGATAAAGTGAGCAAAAAGGCAAGGGAAGGAACAATAGATTTTCTTCGATTAACTAAAAGTTCACAACTGCTTACATCAGATGACTACATTGCACTTTTGGATGACTCTGAACTAAAGAAAAAGGAGATGCATGAAATGAAATTGAAGAAGAAGGAACTTGGAAAGGACAGAAGGGTAGCAAAGACTGTTCAAGCAAAATCATGAAAGAAGGAAAGGATGAAAAGAGAGCAACAAAGGCAGGAAAAAGAATACCATAAGCAATTGGCCAGGAACAAAAGCGAACAAAGAAAGGTCCAACGAATACAAAAAAAGGAGAATGTGGGTAGGGAGGAGGTGGACACAACTATGGAGGAGATCGAGATGAGGAGGATGGCCTCGATCTATCAAATTGTGGACAATACACATCTCTCCCAAGACCTTATAAACATACAGGTCCCCCAATTTCCTCTGACTGGGCCACCTGGACCCCAACATCATTCACCTGGTCCACCTCCCCCTTTTCTCACAACCACTTCAGATGCAAATCTGAGATGTGATTTTCCAGCACCTCCAAACAACCCAGTTGCATTGGGAACAAGCCAGGGATATGGGTTTTCAGTTCCTCCTTGGTTGCAAGCAACAACATGGCATCAAGAAACTATAAGAGGCTCAACCCAACCTAATCAAGCAAATGTAGGAACCTCAAACAACTGATCTAAGGTAAATGTAGGCACCTCAAACAAATGATCTCATCCAAATGTAGGAGGCTCAACAAACTCGAGAAATGAAGAAACTCAGCCTCCTGGAGCATAAAGGCATAAAAGGTTTCTGCCTAACCATAAGGGAAGAAAATTTTTTGTTAGAAATGCATTTTTAATTTGATGAATATGTATTCAATTGGATGGTGTATAAGGGAATATTCTATGCCTAAACACACATTCATGGAGCCTTGCAATTGAATATTATATGGTGTAATATCCTTCCATATTCATGCAGGAACACACTCATTTTTTGATAAGGTTGTTAGTGGTTGCTATTTATCTAATAGTATATGCTTTAAAATATTCATGGATGAACATTCGAATAGTGTATGGTGTAATACCCTTCCCGATTCATGGAGGAACACATTCATTTTTTGATAAGTCTGCTAGTGGTTTCTATTTAGCTATGGCTTGTGAAGTAGGCATTTAGATTCACATGGACAGGGGAGAGGGATTCCATGGATAGTGATGAGGGAACAGTGAACAATGACAATGAACATATCATTATTGACAAAGATCCAGGTACATAGCTCTCAAGACATATCTTCTTCAACCTCCAAAGGGTATTAGTCTTAAATGCTTCTAAAATTTGCATAAGTTCATGGTTTTTCAGATTGTTATTTGTCTTTTTCGTGAGCATGGACATACCATATAGTTTCTTGCTTTATAGCAAAGAATATAAGACCGGTTTCTTAATAGCAAATTTAGAGTTTAAAGTTAATGCTTATGTGATGTCTCATTGGAAATATCTTGATAATATTATACTTTGAAATTAATTATAGAGTTATTTTCTTCATTATAGAGTTGTAAGTTCAGGACCTAAACACTACCAAAATCAAGACCATTTCTGTAATGGACTAACATGAACACTTAGTGCATCATCCTATGTCACAAATTTTCCCACTCATTTTTCATCTATCTGTAATGTCCCTTACATCCCATAATAATAAAAAATATTGTATTGAGGACAGTATAAGATTTAGACCTAAGATACTCTTAAAAATTTACTTTAGCACCATACCCTTAATTGTCAAGATTAACATTGCTCCTATAATTCGATTGTAATTCCTTTGTAGTTGATTGTATGGTATTTGACTTAGCATAGTTTTAGCTAGTATGTGTCCTTATTAATATTAATGTCACTCTGCATCGTTTAAATGTTAAGAATAACATGATACCGGTGTTCTGATCGTGAGGCTTCCATTGATTATTTGTATAATATTGATCTAGAAAATGGTTTATGGGATTCGATCCGTTTCAAAATAACCTAGGGTACTCTATTTTACTAAATCAATTTATTGTTGGCATGTAATACTTGGTTTAAACAATAGTTTAGAAGGATCTAGGGTTTTGTGAAAATGATAGTTCGTGTTTTTATTTTAATTTAAAAGGAAAGAACGGAGTAACTCGTAGGAGACTCTGCTGCTAGTTTACTTGTTGTTTTAAGTTTGAAGATCCTGCGTGGATGATTAAAATGCTGAGAATTAAAACTAGTTTTACTAAACAGAGCTCTAGCATGAGTTTTACTTTGCTAGAGTGATCCTGGTCAGCAATCGAATCTACTATAAGACTTTGAAGGTTGATTCATTAATTAAATTTAAATGCTATAGTATAAGTCTTAGGATCTACGATTCCTATGCATATGATGTTGATGATGTTTATGCTAATTATTTTTAACGCTGAAAAAGATGTTTAGAATAAATCATCATAAACTTTCTAAGAGGAGTAATCATAGATTTTCAAATTTCTTGAAGTTTAAAAGTAGAGTTTGGGGTTTAAAGTTTTCGAATAGGTCTGATAATTTTAATTCCTAGTCTGTAAAAGGAAAAGAGATCTACCCTAAGTTTTAATGTAAACAGTAAAACTTTTAAAGGCTAATCTATCTATAATTTTTTTAAAGTAAAACCCAGGTACCATGAATAAATAATTTTGTCAATGGTCCAACAGAAATAGAAAATTTTAATTAAAGTTCATGAGGACAATTTGCAGCTTTCAATGGAATTTTTAATGACTATACAATTCAGCTTGTAAACCTATTCTAGAACAGAAACAAAATCTGATATAGAATAGAGGGTAAACCTCTTACCTGAAGTGGTGTTGTTTGCAATAGCTCTATAACCTTGCACACTTCAAACACCAGTTAATAAGAAATACTATGCTTCTGAACTGTGGAATGGTAACAGTATAACCTCAGAACTGCTACGTTCCTCCTAACCTTTGACCTAGAACCGTTCCTGGTTCTTAATCGGATCACCCCCGAGATGGTTCCAACATGCAAGAAGATCTAGAGTACCTAAGGATGAGGCTGCTGGTATTTTGGAGTCAATATTTGTTTTCTTCTAAGCACTAGGTTTGGAAATCTCTCCAATCCCATATAGAATAATGATCAGATACCTTTCCCTCTCTTGGCTCTTTCCTTTATATAGATTTTCTTTGGGATGGGGAAGTTTGGTTATCTTGAGTTACATCACTATTTTAATACCTTTTCTTGAATATAACTCTTAGTTTCAATTATATGTAATATATTTAGAAGCTAGTAATTTTTGATAACTAGGAACTTTTTACTAGTTCCTACTTGAGTTTAGAAAAAAAAATTAAATTATTTATGATGAATATGATTGTCATTGATGACAACATTAATGACAAAGGTTAAGTATGAGACATGGCAAGGTGTAAAGTGGCAAAGTATGACAAGGTAAATTACATGGGTGATGACAAAGCAGGATGACATGATTAAGGACAAGCCCTTGCGGGCATAATTGTGGAGACCCTCATGCAGGCATAGAAATGGCCCATCCCGCGGGCATTTCTTTTAGGCCTTATAGGCATAAAAGATGACCCTTGCGGGCATGCTTTCCCTTGCGAGCATGCTTGCCCTTGCGAGCATTCTTACCACTGCGGGCGTTTTTGTTGATGACTTAAAGGAGGAGCTGTGGGCATTACAGATGGCCCTTGTGGGCATTCTTACCACTCCAGGCATTTTTGTTGATGACTTAAAGGAGGAGTTGCAGGCATTACAGTTGGCCCATCAAACGGGCATTTTTGGAGCGCTGCGAGCATAATCAAGGGCAAGTAATTATGGCCCTTGCGGGCACACTAAGTGGGGCTTGCGAGAATATTTGTAGGATGAAAAAGAGCCTTGTGCGGGCATTGGAAGGCTAAGCAAAATAATGACATGGCATATTATGGAGTGGTGATAAACCCACTACGACGATGTGGCAACAAAACTTAATGGCATCTAAAACAAACCTTGGTTGACCTTCTTAATCACTTTGACATGGCATTAAAAAGATCAAGTTGTAAATAAATATTTATTTATTTGGAAGGTTAGCAAATGATGTGGCATAAAAATCATATGGGTAAAAGATAGCCACTATTCAAAGTTAAAAATGAAAATGACATGCCATGGTTGGGTTATCTCCTTGAATGAAGGATGGTTTCCTTAAATAAATCATTTTTTATTTATTTAATTGTTCAAATAATGATAAAAATAAAAATAAGGACAAGTTAGCTTCCTAAATTGATGGAGGTAGAAAAGTATAAATAGAGGACAAAGTCTTGTTTAAAAAACAATAAGAGTGAAAGAATTCGGAGGGACTGCAACTTTGATTTTGGGGTTTGGAGAAGATGAAGACAATGATGACTGTTTGGGTGGAGTAGCAACAGCAGCAGTAGTAAAACATTCTTGCTTATCTCTTATTTCTGGGTTGGTTACATGATGTTTGGATGATGATAGAGCAACATCATAATGATTGAGGAAGACAAGTGCAACAAAATGAAATTATCTTTGTATCTTTGATTTCTGGGGCTTCACTGAGTGATTGATAGCTTGGTGACATGATGTTGATTGAATATATGTTTGGATCAGTTGAAGGACAGAAATATGTCATGGGAAAAATGCTCCTAGACAAAATACTATTGCTGATATACTCATGAACAGAATGACGAGCAAATTGTTGACAGTAATACGTTGATGGGTTAATGTGATATGACAGCTAAAGATATTTTTATTTCTGGGCATGATAAATTCAGATCCGTGTAATCCTAGACAGAAGCAGATTGCAAAGGCATGGACAACATGATGAGATGACAATGACAGTGATTGATGTGGACAACTTTGGACAAGGCAGAGACAAGTTGGTGATGATGACAGTGATATGTATGAGATTGGCTAAGACTGATTGGGTGTTGATGATGTGATATGACAGTGGTTGATGATATGTGTGTGTGATGACTGTATACTATATTTTAACTGCAAGATAGTCTTGCATCTGGGGTTTGGAAACCTCAACCCTTCTTGGTTGGGTCTAAGAAAACTAGGATGGGTCCTGGATGAGGACTTGGTGCTCTTTGTATCAGTAGGTGATGATTTACCTTAACGGTTGTAGCCGATCCAAAACAAATACAAAAATATTACAAAATAAAATTGTCTTGTATTTCTTGTGCTGTGATACTTGTTATGGTTCAGTGAGTTAAATGCTTTTGATTCATAGATGATTGGTGATTAATGTCAATACAACAATGATGTAAATGGAAGTATAATACATTGATGAATTTTGATTGATTGATAGAAGTAAGAAAAGGTTTTGAAATTACCTTCACATTGATTCACCCCCCTCTTAGTGTGAACATTGTGTCCAACAATTGGGATCAGAGCAAGCTTCATCATTAGATTTTGCAATATTGAAGGAGATCCATGGACACAAGTATGGATCCAAAGGAAGAATTCACCAATGGTGTACCTAAGTTTGATGTGAAGGATTATTTTGGTTGGAGGAGAAAGATGAAAGCCTATCTAAAAATTTTTGGAGTTTGGGAGATTGTGATCAATCCACCAAATCTATCAAACAAGAAGGGCAAAGCAACAACACATAAAGATGCAAAGAAGGACAATACAACAACATTGAAGTTTCTCTTGGATGGACTTCCAAATTCAGTCAAAGAAGGTATTGGGGAATACACATCAGCAAAGGATATATGGTTCAAACTGGAAAATGAATACCAAAAGGAAAGACAAGACAATCAAGAAACATAAGTCAAAATTACTGAAGATGTCAAGCATGAAGAAAAGGAAGAATTAGACACTAGTAAAGGTATGGATAATTCGGATTGTAGTGTGTCTATATTTGATGAGGTTGAAAATGCTACTAAAGATAATGATGAAGAATTGTTGAAAGCAATACAGAGAATTATAAACTATGTATGTAACATAGATCTCAGAGCTGATTGGTGCTTTAACAAAGTTGAACTTAACCAATATGATTACAAGAGGTTTAGGAAAACAACCTTTGATTGTTTGGACGATTTCCAAAAGAAGAACATGGAACTAAAGGAGTTGCTTAAGAAAATTAAGCTTAAAGGAGTAATGCTACAAGATCAGCTGAAGGAGAAAGAAGATGAAAATGAAAAGCTAAAGATTGAGTTGATCAATTTAACCAAAGAAAAGAAAGAGCTTCGTAAAGATTCAGAAGACCTTAAGGAGACAAGGAAGGTTAATATTGATCTAAAAAATCAGTTGGAGGAAGCCAACAGAATAGAAGAAATCATGAAGCTTCAGTTGGAAGAAAAAGAGATGACAAATCAGAAACTTGAGATGGAAGTTGTCAATCTCAGAAAAAAGGTGGAGAAGTCAAACACACATGTGAATTTCAACAAAAGTACAGACATCTTGGATGAAATACTGAAATGTAAAAGGTCTCCTTTTGATACATCTGGTCTTGGGTTCAAGAAAGAAGAATAACATGACACTTGGTCTCCCAAGATTCCAGAAGCAGGTCCATCAATGAATAAGGATGCATTCCATGTACCTGCACATGACAACAGAGATGTTGGTTGTTCAAGAATACATCAAGGATCTAGGCCCAATCCTCAAAGCAAAGAAACAATTCCAAAATGGAAACAAGGTCCAAGGTATGAATATGGATTTAATGGTTACTGTTTTTCTTGTTCTATCTTTGGTCACAAGGAAATGGATTGTGTAGATGGAAGAAAGAATATTAGAAATGTCAAGGTTAGATGTTGGACATGTAACCAAGATGGAAATATTGCTGCCACCTGTCATACTTTAAGATGCTAGATATGTAGTGGGTTTGGTCACAAATCCCAAGATTGTGCAAGTCAAAGAAATCAATCAAGAAGATGTATATTGTACACAAGAAGAACAAATGAACCTTGGAAGAAGACCAATGTAAGAAGATTTGAAAATCAAAAGACAAGAACCTACAGTCAGGAACATTCTCAAGGATGGAGAAAATAAGTTGATCAGAGAAGTGATGGAAGTTCCACTAGCTCAGTTAGGTGTTTGTCATGCAACCGGTTTGGTCACATAGTTGCATATTGCCGAAATATGAGATGTCGTGATTGCAATGGCTTTGGGCACAAATCTCAAGATTGTTGGAATACTGTGAGAAGATTAACATACATCTCAGCTAAGAAAACCAACAAAGATAATGGAGAAAATGATGAAAAGATAGATGCCAAGAAGCAAGTGTGGATGAAGAAAAATACTATGCTAAATCTGAATGAAATTAAGGATCAATGCACAAGTGAAAATGGCTGCCATATGGCAAGCCATACTTGAATTCTGTTAAAGACTTCAAGTACACCATGAGTTCAATATTGGAGGATGGACTCAATGGGTAAATAATGGCTGCTCCAAGCAAGTAACAAGTTGACATTTTTGTTCTAAGGTGACCCCATGGCAAGAAGAAAGAGTGGAAAATATTGATCATGGCATGGTGATCCATATGAAGCGCACAAATACACAAGTCTGGTAAAGCAAATGATGAGTACAACAACTGAGGCATCCACAAAGAAGCATCTCGGGTTACTTCAACAGAAAGTTGCTGACAGAAGAAAGTAATGCATAATAGTTGGTAAATGACATGAATAGAAACAAGGCTAATGAAATGCAGAGATGAAGTCTGGAAAGTGTGAGGTGTTATAATTTGGCTTAAGAAAGATGCATATTGATAGGGGGGGTATGGGATGATGATTTGATGCATTCTTACCTTTTATGAATTCCCTATACAGAACTAGATTCAGACCTCATAATGATGTACATATTTAGTGAAGTGTAGAAGTATCTTGGTAAATATACAGTACATACATAAGTAATGATGCCTTTCCACAATATATACACAACCAACAGAGGTTGATGATCGATTGATGACTTATTTGTGTTGATATTGTTTACTATGATAATGACCTTGATGGTGTTTTTGGTATCCTAAAGACATGTTTAGTTTGACATAACTTTTGATGATGACAGCATCATAAGCTCAGTTTTTTTTTTGGAAAACTTGAAACAACTATATTAATGAAAATACTATTAAACTAGATTCGGAAAAGAGCTTGATGGCATTTTGATAGAGGGAGTGATTGGCAAATGAATGAAGCAACATGAAGCTACAGGATTCATGTAAAGAAGTTGTCACAGGGGGAGCATATTAAGCAGTTATTAAGGAACCCATTGAATTAGTTGAGGACCATTCCTAAAGATTGGACCAGCAATCATGACGTGACATCCAGGACAAGTCTAGTAAATAAGAGTTGATAAACAAAACATAAATGACAGTTTGGAAATGAGTGACATGGAGTTTAGTGAAGGGTACAGGATTGGAAAATCATCTTCAGCAGTTGGTTGTCTTGACAAAGTTCATAAGGCATCCGAAGTTACAGAATATCCAAAGAAGGTCACATCAATTTTGGTAAGGCTAAAATGGACAAGCTCGGGCTTATTACTCTTGGTGAACGGAATCCTTAGTGGAGCAAGGTGTTGAATATTTTTGAAGTATAATCTCAATAGTCTATTTGCAAGGGGGAGTATCTACATATACTTATAAAAATTTGAAATTGGAAAATGATGGAAGATCGACCTCAGCAGATGATCTTATGAATTGCTTAAAAATACAATTTATTTTTGGGTATTGTGAAGCCTTTAATGGCTAATTAGCCCTTTGTCATTAATGTCAAAGGGGGAGAAAAAGAAAGTTAGCCTGCCATCAATGAAAAGGGGGGAGATTGATGAATATGATTGTCATTGATGACAACATTAATGACAAAGGTTAAGTATGATGACATGGCAAGGTGTAAAGTGGCAAAGTATGACAAGGTAAATTACATGGGTGATGACAAAGCAGGATGACATGATTAAGGACAAGCCCCTGCGGGCATAATTGTGGAGACCCTCATGCGGGCATAGAAATGGCCCATCCTATGGGCATTTCTTTTAGGCCTTACGGGCATCAAATATGACCCTTGCGAGCATGCTTTCCCTTGTGGGCATTCTTACCACTGCGGGCATTTTTGTTGATGACTTAAAGGAGGAGCCACGGGCATTACAGATGGCCCTTGCGTGCATTCTTACCACTGCGGGCAATTTTGTTGATGAATTAAAGGAGGAGTTGCAAGCATAATGCGGGCATTACAGTTGGCCAACCATACGGGCATTTTTGGAGTGGTGCAGGCATAATCAAGGGCAAGTAATTATGGCCCTTGCGAGCACATTAAGTGGGGCATGTAGGCATATTTGTAGGCTGAAAAAGAGCCTTCCGCGGGCATTGGAAGGCTAAGCAAAATGATGACATGGCATATGATGGAGTGTTGATAAATCAACTATGACGATGTGGCAACAAAATTTAATGGTCATCTAAAACAAACCTTGGTTGACCTTCTTAATCACTTTGACATGGCATAAAAATGATCAAGTTGTAAATAAATATTTATTTATTTGGAAGGTTAGCAAATGGTGTGGCATAAAAATCATATGGGTGAAAGAGAGCCACTATTCAAAGTTAAAAATGAAAATGACATGGCATGGTTGGGTTATCTCCTTGAATGAAGGATGGTTTACTTAAATAAATCATTTTTGATTTATTTAATTGTTCAAATAATGATAAAAATAAAAATAAGGACAAGTCAGCTTCCTAAATTGATGGAGGTAGAAAAGTATAAATAGAGGACAAAGCCTTGTTTCAAAGACAATAAGAGTGAAAGAATTCTGAGGGACTGTAGCTCTGATTTCGAGGTTTGGAGAAGATGAGGACAATGATGACAGTTTGGGTGGAGCAGCGGCAACAACAACAGTAAAACATTCTTGCTTATCTCTTATTTTTGGGTTGGTTACATGATGTTTGGATGATGATAGAGCAGCAACATAATGATTGAGGAAGACAAGTGCAACATAATGATCCTATCTTTGTATCTTTGATTTATGGGGCTTCACTGAGTGATTGACAACTTGGTGACATGATGTTGATTGAATATATGTTTGGTTCAGTTGAGGGACAAAAAGATGTCATGGACAGAATGCTCTTGGACAAAATACTATTGCTGATATACTCATGAACATAATGAAGAACAAATTGTTGACAGTAATATGTTGATGGGTTAATGTGATATGACAACTGAAGATCTTTTTATTTATTGGCATGATAAATTCAGATCTGTGTAATCCTACATAGCAGCAGATTGCGAAGGCATGGAAAACATGATGAGATGACAATGACAGTGATTGATGTGGACAACTTTGGATAAGGTAGAGACAAGTTGGTGATGATGACAGTGATATGTATGAGATTGGATTAGACTGATTGGGTGTTGATGATGTGATATGACAGTGGTTGATGATATGTGTGTGTGATGATTGTATACTGTATTGTAAATGCAAGCTATTCTTGCATCTGGGGTTTGGAAACCTCAGCCCTTCTTGGATGGGTCTAAGAAAACTAGGTTGGGTCCTAGATGAGGAGTTGGTGATTTTTGTATCAGTAGGTGTTGATTTACCTTAACAGTTGTAGCCGGTCCAAAACAAATACAAAAAGATTACAAAGATTAAATTGTCTTGTGTTTCTTGTGTTGTGATACTTGTTATGGTTCAATGAGTTAAATGCTTTTGATTCATAGATGATTAGTGATGAATGCCAATACAACAATGATGTAAATGGAAGTATAATACATTGATGAATTTTGATTGATTGATAGAAGTAAGAAAAGGTTTTGAAATTACCTTCACACCGATTCACCCCCCTCTCAATGTGAACATTGTGTCCAACAATTTATTTAGTTTATAAAATAATATAAATATATATTTTTACTTATATTTATATATATAGACTTTTACTTAGTAATTGTTGTTATCTTTTAACTCTTTTTTAATTACCACACACACACACACACACACACATACACATATATTATTCTCATATATGTATGTAGGATTCATTTAGATATTTTATCTTTATTTATTCAAAATAACTTTACATATATATATTTTCATATATATATATAGACTTACTTATTTAATTTAGTCATCCTTTATTATCCATGCATCATATAGCATAATTGTTTATTGATGCTTCCTTAGTTTATGTTAATTATTTTAACAAGGCCTCATGTGGGGTTTGGTCGGTCAACTAGGATATGTAGCCCTAGATTACCTTGCATGCTGGATTACCTCGTATTTGTGGCAGTATCTTTCGGTCCTTGTTGAGAGATAAATAGTGATTCAATTAATCAGTTGAACAAGTATGAAGAATGTCGGTGCTATTTAGAGTCTTTCCAACTCAACACCTTTAAGTAAGGTAACCCCTAGTGCTATTCAGAGCTTATGCTCAACACTCTCAATGGGTGTTAGACTAGTGCAATTCCAGAGCCTTTTGCTCAACACTAGTTCTAGGATGTATTTGTAAGATACACCTAGGGATACAATGGCCAAAGATCCGATGCTCCAGAGCTTATGCTCAACATCATGTTGGAGTGCTCCAAGGTTTATGCCCAACACTCATTATTTATCTTGTGGGGTCATCTATGTACTCCAGAGCGCATGCTCCGTACATACTACCGTAACCCATGTGATCCAGGGCTTATGCCCAACACATCTATGTACATCGGGGCTTATGCCCAACACATAATAAAAGTCATCTATGTAAATCGGGGCTTATGCCCAACACATAATAAAGTCAAAGTCTCGGGATATTACACTATCAATTTGTTAATTTACCTGGGAAATAAAAATAGTGTTACCTCGAAACAATATTGAGAGAAGTGAAAGATTTAGAGCCCTTAAATGCAAAGGAAAGTTTGGAATCCTTGAAAGAGTGCTACCTTAACACATTCATAACAAAATTTGTGCTACCTTAAAACCCAATTGTTATGATGGATATGACTAAACCCTCATGAAATACACCAAGCCTCCCCCCCATGCAACGCTTTATAAACAACAATTTTGGGATTTTTCAGGCCCTTTTCCAAGCCTGTTTCAGAACCATCTTCATGCTCTGTTTTATTTTGACTTGGGTCGATGGGTGACACTAAAGATATAGAATCTAATGAACACTATCAGACATATCAGAACTAGGATGAGCCCTACAAAGTTCAGCCCACACTTCTATTTAAAGATGGGACTGAGATGGAATAAAGATTAAGATTAAATATGTTATAAGTAGGATTTGATTTGGAGTGATGTTGATAGGGTGAAATGCCCTCTTCAACAATAAGGTTCCCTCTAGTGAGAAGTCTCAAATGTGATTTTATACCATATGCAAATCATAAATTTATTCTAAGGCTTTCTAGCTAAGAGAGAGTAACTAAAGATGTAAGCACATCACAAAACATATAGGTACTATCTTTAGAAAGAAAGTTATTGAGTTAATATAAACATAAATATCAATATCAATATGCGTAGTCTAGAAGAAAAAACAACTAATTACAATCCCATACTTACTTCTTTAGACACATTTGAGAGAAAAACATAAGCAAGAATGCACTATTTAGACATGGGAATAATCTACATTGTAAAGAAACGTTCTTATTACAACTTTAATGCTCAACAAAGTAACAAAAGAAATTCCACAGGCTCACAACATCAAACTCAGTCTTCCTCTCAAAATACCATGGCTAAAATGGTTTCTCTTCTGATTAAAGTTCTAGAAAGAAGTTTTACAAAACAATGAAGCAAGCAACAATCCCTTTCTTTTGGATCTCATCCTATTTATAAGTACTCAAACAAGATTCAATTCTAAAAGTTCAATGGTTTGATTAATAACACTAACGCAAGGGAACACACGCTACTCCACTACAATCCTAAGTAAGGTCGGGTTTCACTTTAACTTTTCAATGTTTTTTTTCCAATTTTCCAACCAAAATTTCAATTAATTCAATTTTCTTAGTTGGAGTCTCTACATGTTTGGAGTCTTTACATGTGCTATGAGTCACATCTCAAATTGCCATCTATTGAGTGACTCAAACTGAATTTGTAACTTTTGTTGATCTATTGTCCATTGATGGCTTTCATTATAGACATTAGCAAGCTCACAATAGAAATGTTGCAAGCTCTGAGCTATGCCATACAAAATTCTCAATACAACATTTAATTAGTTCTCCAATTCATATGCATATGCTTCATGCTCAGTTGGATTACCCATAGTTGCCTTATAATATGCTACCTGATTCTTCGGGGGGTCTACTTTCTTCTTACTTTCAACTAACTCTTTCTTTAGTTCCTAAACACCAGACAAGGTAACTTATGACATAATACATAATACAGACACCATGTGCAAGTTTGGACCCTAAAACCCTATCATAACATTTGGACCCTAAAACCAGGTTATAAAACCCTAGCATAACATTTGGACCTTTAAATTAAATGCCAAGCAGATTCAGATTCGGAATGCAAAACCCTAAGCCATACAGATAAAAAATAAATAAATAAACCCTAGAGAAAATCGGGATAATTTATTTATTAAACCCTAAGGCATACATAAAAAACTCATCCAAAACCCTAGAGAACATCATGATAATTTATTTATTAGCCATGAAAATAACATATCGAGCCATGAAATTCGCAACCTGTAAATGCCATGAAATTCACACCATGAATATGGCAAACATATTCAGATTCAGAATGCCAAACCCTAAGCCATGAAAATCGCACCATGGAAGAATGCCAAATAGATTCAAATTCAAAATGCCAAACCCTAAGCCATATAGATAAAACTCATCCAAAACCCTAGCATATCATTTCAATTTATTTATACGCCATGAAATTAACATATCGAACCATGAAATTCGCACCATGAATATGCCATGAACCTCATACATCGAACCATGAAATTCACACAAGAAAACCGTTTAATTCGAACCCAAAACCATTTCAATTCATGGAAGAAACATTACATTACAATGTGCAAAGAACCCATCATAAACCCTTACAACTCAACATTGCAATCGAGTGTGCAGAAACCCCAACCCTTACAGAACCCTTACAACACCCATAAAATGTATAGAGAACCCATCAACAAAAACGCAACAGAACCCTTACAACACCCATAAAATGTTCATAGAACCCATCAACAAAAACAGGACAAAACCCTTACAACACACATAAATTGAGCAGAGAACCCATGAACATAACCATGACGGAACACCTCGACCAAACTTGCAGTAGAACCCATCAACAACCCGAAACAATGTTCCAAGACATCCAAATGAGTGTGTTAACAAACACAGGCAAGTGAAGTTGGTAGGAGCGGAGCCCTACCAGGGGTGTGAGTGAAACTGACCGTCGTCCGAGTGCAAAGCACCTCCACTCTAGACGCCACCCTGCAACCTGCACAAGAACCTGCATCCAATGAGATGTAGGAAAAAATGAAACCACACAAAGATGCATAGGCAGGGCCAGGTTCTTACCATCAGTCGTCTGTCCCTCTCACCACTAGCATCGATCGCCCGTTGGAGGAGGGTTGAAACCAACAAGAGCCACAACAACGCCATAAGGCCAATATAGACCAGTAACCGAGCTCGCAACACGAGCAAGAACTACCACCATAATCACTACAATGAGGTCGCCCAACTAAAACCGGCAAAACAACCACCATAACACCAGGTTGCCACAAGAAAACCGCCGCCGCAATCACCAAATCTCACAGGAACAGAATACAACACAAGCTCGGTCATCAATTCACAGTAGGAGCGGACGAGCATAGAGCCGAGGGTGCGCCAAAACCTGGGGGATGAGCGCTCACCCATCGACCCCAATCAAAATAACACATAGCATGGAGAGGGTTCCGAAATAGGCACAGAAAGGGCCTAAAAAAGCCCAAAAGTGTTGCTTATAAAGCGTTGCATGGGGGGAAGACGTGGAGGGTTCAGGGGGAAGGGTGGCGTACGCCACCTGGACCTCGCCACGTGGAGATGTGGGCCCCACTTGGTTGGGTGCGCCACTTATGGCGTCTCTCCCCTATATCATGCAAAATAAAGTTTGTATCAGGTACATACCCAATTGCCTTCATTTGTCTATTTAGTTCCACTAACTTTTCATGGATCTCTTTTGTTTGTGGATGGGATTCATCTGTTGAAGAAAATGAATGCACTATGCAGCTTGTTTTTCACCTCAATCCAGCTTTGTCCTATCTTCTTTTTCAATCCTCTATATTCCATTATGTTTGTCACCTTTTCTATGCAATCCCATTGACCAAGTGATGCATATATGTTGGAAAGAAACACATATGCTGCATCATCTTTTGGTTCCAACGTAAGAAAACACTCTCCTCCATGCTTTCCCAGCTCCAAGTTCCCATAGATTCTGCACCAAGCAATGTCCGCCATATCAAAGCACTAGGTTCAAATTGCACGCCTTTAATAAAGTTCATCACCTCATCTAAGTGTTCATCACCAAGAAGGTCAACAATATATGCATAATGTTCTGCTCTTGGGAAAATACCATAATCTCAAATCATTGAATCAAACAAGTGACGGGCTACCGCAAGTAGGCCTACATGGCCACAAGAAGAAAGAACACTAACAAATGTGGTATGAATTGGTTTAATTCCCATCCGTTTCATTTCTTCAAAGGGTTGGAGAGCATTGTAAGCTTTTCCGTGCTGACCATATCCAGCAATTGTTGCATTCCATGAAACCACATCTCATTTGGGTATTTTTTCAAAAACCAAATTTGCATCCTCTATGCTCCGCAGCTCCCACACTTGGCATACACGGTAACAAGAGCATTAACAACAGAAACATCCATCTCAAATCCTGTTTTGATCATGTGTGCATGAAATATTTCTCCCTTTTCTAGGGCCGCTAATGTGGCACATGCACCAAGAATACTAGAAAAGACAAATTGATTTGGGTTAACTTGTGCTTGTAGCATTTCAGAAAAGAGGTTGAGAGACTCTTTGCCCTGTCCATTCTGAGCATATTCAGAAATCAGTGCAATCCATGAATCGATATCCTGTTTAGGCATTTTCTCAAAGACTTTGTGAGCATCTTCTATTCTTCCACATTCAGCATAGAGAGTAAGCAGTGTATTCCCAATAGAGAGGTCTGATTCAAACCCCCTTTTCAAAATGCAAGCATGGATTCCATTGCAATGTACCAGGGCTCCAAGGGATGCACATGCACTGAGCACACTAGAAAAAGTGAATTGATCAGGCTTTATGTGAGCCCTTGTCATCTGACAAAAGAGTTCAAGCGCTTCATCATAATGCTCTTTTTTGCATACCCTACAATCGTGGTTGTCCACAAAACAAAACTTTCTCGAGCATCCTATGAAACACTTGAAATGCATCCTCCATCATCCCACATTGAGCATAGATGGTGGCTAGGGCATTAGCCAGACAGACATCTGGCTCAATTATAACTTTAATGATGTGGGTATGAAGCTGCATAGCTAATTTAACATCAACAAGGTCACAACATGCCTGAAGTATAGTCACAATAATGGATTGTTTCGCAGTCATTCTTGTTCGTTGCATTTGGCAAAAGTGTGAAAGAGCTTTTTCACCACAATTGTTGTGGGCATATCCTGAAATAACTGCAGACCATGAGGCCATGTATCATTTAGTCATTAGGCGGAAGATTTTGCTCATATCCTCTGTACTACCACATCTGCCATATATGTTAAGCAGGCAATTTCCCATTTGAACATCTAACCCATATCCAGTTTTGATGATATGGTTATGGATCTACTTACCATATATTAAAGTTTCCAAACTGGCACATGCCTGGAGAATACTTGTCAAGAAGAATTGATCTTATTTCATACCCGCTCATTGCATATCGCAGAAGAGGTGGAGTGCCTCCTCTCCAAAACTAGCCTGAGCATATATCCTATAAGCATTGCATTCCATAAGATGAACTCATGCTCAGTTTCTCTTTTGAACACTTTTTGTGCATACTTTATGCAACTGCACTTGGCATACATGGTAACAAGGGCACTAACTACAGAGACATTTGACTCAACTCCAGTTTTGATCAAATGAGCAGGAAGTTCTTTGCCCTGTTCCAAAACACCCAGGTTTGCACAAACCCAAAGAACATTGACAAACTTAAATATGTCCAATTTCAGGATTAGCTGATGCATTTTGAAACAGTTTAAGGGCCTGCAAATCAAGTTCATTATGCACACATGTTGCAATCATCAAATACCACTATCTAGCTTGCCGTGGCCATTCCATCAAACACTTTGCATGCATGATTTACAATACCGAATTTTGCTTACATTGTAACAAGAACACACCCCACAGAAAAATCTGATTGAAATCCAGTATTAGCAATCTGAGGATGCAACTCTAGCCCCTTATCGTCAACTCCAAGACTCGCGCAAACTCCTAGAATGCTAGCAAGCGAAAACTCCCCAGGATTGACCCCTGCTCTATGCATTAGAACAAAAATATCCATTGCCTCTTCATCATATCCATTCTTACTATACCCTGCAATCATTATATTCCATGACACTAGATTCCGTTCAAGCATTTTGTCAAAAACTTGGCACGCATCCTCCACATTTTGCATACATGTTAATAATGTGATTGCTCAGAATGATACCTGGATCGAAACCATTATCGTTCATGTGCTAATGGACTCTCCTACCCTCTTCCAGAGACCTACTGTTAATGCATTTTAATACAAGACAAGTATAGCTATTGGAATCCACTTGAATTTTGAATGGATTCTTCAATTGATTATCCATTGTCAATGCATTCAAGTACTGACTGCTCCTGTAACGACTCTCGTTACCCTTGTTTACACACATCATTGTTTATGAATGGCCTGGGAGTGGAACCCACCATTTGCATAGAAAGAGACTATCTTTTATGAGACTATCTTTTGTAAGAAATGGGGATAATTCCACTTCAAAAATCAATGGCTGGTGAAGAAAACTTACCTGTATATCTCACCAGTATAAGCAAATAGAGTAATGATCAATATAAACAATCAAGCAAATTTGTCCATTTGCACGAGTTCCTATCATATTTGGCGAAATGGATGGAATTAACAATTGGCCCCATTAGGAACCTTGATGGGAAAATTGGGGCTAACCATGGACACAGTTTGGATAATCCACATTGAATCCGCTTGATATGTCAAATTTAGTGTGAAAGTATTTCTGCAAGGTTAACCTTCATTCGGTCCATACTACTATCCCAATAAAAGTGCTGTGAGCAATGTACCGTATCTACCTACGCATACGACTTTATTAATCCCCCGTCTTTATCACGAATACATTTGATGAACGCTGGTGTTGGAATCAACGCCCTCAGTGTGACTTATTTAGTATTAGTGCACTAAGCTTGAATTTATTTGGACAAAATGCAGAGCTGGAAACTAACTGCATCTTTAGTTAATTATTAGTTAGAAAAAAACTAAATCTACTCCGTGCAGTGTGATAATAGGTTTAGTGATCACTATGATTATTAAATGGGCCACATGGATAATGGGAGTAGATGCCTTCCCTTCTCCCACCTCGAAGGATAGATTTGTATGATAGAAATCTAATCTCCAGAGCAGAGAAGCAGAATTTTTGGATCTATTTTTATGTTTACTGTTTAATTGACTTGTTATTTGGGAGCTGGCGGTTAGCAGAAGGATATACAGTTAGTGGACTCCATAGCCAGGGTTCGTCGAAATCGACCCAAGACACCTGACTCAATTCTATCAAAGGCTTTGGAAAATGGTGAGCTTCACCCTTTTATTCCTTTCGATACAACTATATTTTTCAACAGTGCACTGGAGTTGGACATGACATTATATTATGCTTATTGGGCAACGTAGCGACCTCTTTTTAGGTGATCTGTGTACATTAACTCATGAGAAGGAGGAGGACCAGCAAGTATATTTGCATTACGATGAGGCCAAGTTTCCCATAAAATTTTGCTAGACAATCCGCATGTTAGATCAAGGTCTTCAGTACGATACACAGGCTTAAAGAAGCCTGCCAAACCCACCCAGTCCACACTTGCTCTTCATCAAATTTGTAACCCTTCTGGAGGATGTGGTAGTTTTGAAGGTGGCAATGGAAATCGCAGCGTGAGGTAGAGGCTCCCGAATTGACACATGGAGAAGCATTTCATGGTGGGGAGATGGCAGTAGCTCAACCATGGCTCAATAACGTTTGATGGGAAAGAAATGGTAGTAAATATTTTATTTCACATAAACCAACCTTCTCATTTCACATAAACCAACCTTCTCATTTCTATTCGGAACGTTGTTGCCGCCTGGTTCCACACCTGGGAAAACGCAGCAGAAGTCTTCAAGCTGCTGGTGTGGCCTTGGGGGCAAGTCAGAGTCAAGTGCTGTCACTTGGGACTCGACTCCTCCGTCTAGGCTTTCCTAGCGAAGCCAAGGGGGGTGGACCCTAAAAAATAAAAAGAAACTAAGGCCTCTAACCTAGGAGTTAGGAAAATATTTTGGTAACCAAGAATAAACAGCATATACTTTGATCAAATAAAACAGTCATTCATCATTTACTCCCATTTTAAAAATAACCATCATTTAATTGCACATTAGTCAATTATAAAATAAATTTGAAGCAAGACCAGTGCCTTATAATGGAGTCAATAAACAAATGCATAAGCAGGGAAGTAGATGTTGTGCGAGTGTTCTTGGTTTATTTTAAAATTAATGTGAATGTGATCTTTTTATTATGGCAGGTGGGTTCCCAATATACACGAGGTACGGGGGAACATGTCCGGAATTTTGAAGCGTGGCTTCCCTCTCAGGCTTTGGGCTGAATCGGAGTCTCGAGGAGGTGTTCAGATGCTATACCAACGAGGGCAAGCCTAACGGTTTCCAAGAGGTCACTATTCAGTGTTATCCCAAGCCTTCTGGGAAATTTGCCCACGACAACAAAATGCGTGTTGTGCCGGATTTTCACAAAAATGATTTTTTATTGGGGCGGTGTTAGATCCTATTACTAGTCATCCCCTCCTTTCTGGTGTGTACCAACTGGATCAGACTGAGCTGCAAGTTGGCCACAGAGCATACGGGAGAAGACCTTGGTATTTTTATAAAAATTTTATGAACCCAAATTTTATCTTTTTTTAAAACCCCAGGAGTCTCTTTTCAGGCATGTATTTCGGGCAAGCCCTCATACAGAAACCCTACTTCGGGAAAGCAAGGGGGGCGTTATGAGTTTGTAAAAAAAATGTGAAAAAACTATGTTATGAGTGAACTTGTGGCCCGCCAGTGGAACGGACCAACAAGGTTTATTTTAATCCTAATTGATTTTATTAAATGCCGGAAAACAAAGAAATAAACTACTCTAAAAATCACGCCATGAAAATGAGACGACACAGGCCACCCCTGGGGGGATGGGTGTGGGCGCTGGCTAGCCCACTTGCTCTCGTTTAATAGTTGTTTACAATGATTTAGAGAAGTGCCCCAGTCTACTTTAAGTGACTTGGTGGCTTACAAAATTTGAGGATAAAATTGACCGGTTTTTAAAAATATGAAAGTTTGTCCTCCGGATTGCCTGGATGCTCGAAATTTCAGCAGCACTTCCTCCTACCTGTTCGTCTTTTGCTGCAAACCAGCAAGCAATAATTAGTATAAGATGCCCAAAAACACTTTAAGAATGTCTTTGGAACACCTCCTAAAAAACCCAAAAAATTCTAAGTTAAAACTAAGTAAAAATGACGAAAAGTAACCAAGTAAAACAAGCTATGGGGCTTGTCTACTTGGGATCTTTGCTAGCCTTTAATGGCTGCAAATTTCAAGCTCTAGGGCAGCCAGGTAATACTTTGAAATCAGATCTAATACTACTTCAGAAAAACTTGAAAGATTTTGACAACTTAAACCAGTTTTTGAAAAGAAAGTACTAGATAACCAAGAAGCTTTGATCTATGAACAATAAACTCTTTATGAAATGAAAAAATAAAACTTCTTGATGACAGAATCTGATTTATTTAAGTTTTTAACAGCAGTATGTAAATCAGATCCACTTTTGATTAGTAACTAGTAACCATAAAATTTGATTTTTTCTTGAATGAGAGAGAGAGAGAGATGGAACAAATCCTTGTTGAAAATCGAAGCTTTGAAGATGCTTTAGTGATGTTTGAAGGGACTATATCTGCAAACAATGATTAGTAAAAAGGGGAAACAAACAAGATCCTCCTTCTTGCCAACTCAAGAAAACACCTGCACATCACAGATCTCACCAAAAAAAATATTAAGTGTAGATATATACTCACAGGAAACTATGATTGCATATCCATAAACAAATGAAAGATACAAAAATAATCTCTTACCAAGCACACATCACTAAGCTGCTACAATAAACAAATTGAAAACAACTTATCTCATAGATTGGTAACAATCTTTCCGATGAGCACACCACACCCTTGAAGAATGAAACTTATGCACAAGTCATCTTGGAAAATGAATCAAGATATTACATCCACATATGACAAAACACCACAAGCTGACCTCCAAAGTCTTCTTTTATTCAAATGAGAAAAAATATTACAATCATAAGTCTCTTGCTCCAATTCTCACTCTAAAGAAAATGGAGTGGGCAGCCATGCTTAAATAGCCAAAGATGGAGAGAAATGGGTGGAATGAGTGGCATAACTCGTGGAGAAAATGGGGCTGCCCACTCCCATGTAATGGGCTGCCAAAATCAGCCCCAAATCAGCTAAAAATCAGCCATGTGACAGCCCATAAACATAGCTGCAAATTCCATGATTGAAGGGGCCCAATTTTGGGAAATATGCCCCCCTCAAAAGGGGAAGTAATCCCACTAATATAGCTGCCCGGAATCTTTCCAAAATCAGCTCTTACAACTCCTAAAACATAGCTGAAAAAATCAGTCCATAAATCACTCCCAAAATTTAATATTTTTATTAAGTCATTTTTTCACTTTTTCAATTTTTTATGACTTTTTGGGGTTTTTTGACTTTTTTGGATTTTTGTGGAAAAATAATCACCCAAACATTAGAAAGAGTGGGTTTAGGGGTTTAGGGGGTGCTCTGAGTTAGAAAACGAGCACCCCTAAGGCAAAAAATACCTCCAGATGCCCCTTATAGGCCAATTACAAATTTTTTAATTGAACCATTAAAAAATGGCCCAATTTACGAAAAAAATAAAACTTGCCGAAAATTAAAAACAACCTAGGGGGACTTAGCACATGTCCATATGACTCAAAATTAACGCCTAGCATGTTCATATACATTGACCCATAGACTTTAACAATCCCCTAAGGCCCGTCAGCCTCCCTAGGCATTCCAGCTTTGGAGGAGCAGGAGAAAAACCCATTAATTATGTTATGCACTAATGCAAGACATAATAGATAGGTGAAAAAACTCCTTGGAATACCTGACTTAGCGAAAAAGTCCTAGGGAACCAAGTCTTTTACAAAACACCATGCTAGTACGTTTTGTTACAAACCCCGCAGGGCCATGGACATGTGGAAAATTTTAAAAACAGGGGCCTTTAAAAGGCCAACTGGTCATCAAATCACCAAAAATGAACATGTATCATGTTCCATTCTGCCCGCTCGCTTGATAATCCAACCAAGTGCAACTTAGTTGGCAACAGGGCTAACCATGGACACAGTTTGGATAATCCACATTGAATCCGCTTGATATGTCAAATTTAGTGTGAAAGTATTTCTGCAAGGTTAACCTTCATTCGGTCCATACTACTATCCCAATAAAAGTGCTGTGAGCAATGTACCGTATCTACCTACGCATACGACTTTATTAATCCCCCGTCTTTATCACGAATACATTTGATGAACGCTGGTGTTGGAATCAACGCCCTCAGTGTGACTTATTTAGTATTAGTGCACTAAGCTTGAATTTATTTGGACAAAATGCAGAGCTGGAAACTAACTGCATCTTTAGTTAATTATTAGTTAGAAAAAAACTAAATCTACTCCGTGCAGTGTGATAATAGGTTTAGTGATCACTATGATTATTAAATGGGCCACATGGATAATGGGAGTAGATGCCTTCCCTTCTCCCACCTCGAAGGATAGATTTGTATGATAGAAATCTAATCTCCAGAGCAGAGAAGCAGAATTTTTGGATCTATTTTTATGTTTACTGTTTAATTGACTTGTTATTTGGGAGCTGGCGGTTAGCAGAAGGATATACAGTTAGTGGACTCCATAGCC
The DNA here is from genome assembly GCA_027924585.1 of Larix kaempferi. NCBI lineage: Eukaryota > Viridiplantae > Streptophyta > Pinopsida > Pinales > Pinaceae > Larix > Larix kaempferi. The sequence continues at coordinate 6,776,178 of BSBM01000203.1, read as the reverse complement.
AGGGTTCGTCGAAATCGACCCAAGACACCTGACTCAATTCTATCAAAGGCTTTGGAAAATGGTGAGCTTCACCCTTTTATTCCTTTCGATACAACTATATTTTTCAACAGTGCACTGGAGTTGGACATGACATTATATTATGCTTATTGGGCAACGTAGCGACCTCTTTTTAGGTGATCTGTGTACATTAACTCATGAGAAGGAGGAGGACCAGCAAGTATATTTGCATTACGATGAGGCCAAGTTTCCCATAAAATTTTGCTAGACAATCCGCATGTTAGATCAAGGTCTTCAGTACGATACACAGGCTTAAAGAAGCCTGCCAAACCCACCCAGTCCACACTTGCTCTTCATCAAATTTGTAACCCTTCTGGAGGATGTGGTAGTTTTGAAGGTGGCAATGGAAATCGCAGCGTGAGGTAGAGGCTCCCGAATTGGCACATGGAGAAGCATTTCATGGTGGGGAGATGGCAGTAGCTCAACCATGGCTCAATAACGTTTGATGGGAAAGAAATGGTAGTAAATATTTTATTTCACATAAACCAACCTTCTCATTTCTATTCGGAACGTTGTGGTTTTGAGAAATGTGGTTACTAGTCATCTCTGTTCATTGAAGATTTGGCTCCAGCTTATGGGTTTAACTATGCAGTGATTGAATTTCTTGCTCTTTAGCAATGACTGGGTACATCAAGATTCTAAAAATACATGGATTAATTTCTATAGCTGCATTTTATTTCTAGAACATAAGCACAATACTAAAATAGATAAATAATGGAAAAATATGAATGAGAAGCAATTAAATGTTTGAGGTCATTAAATATGGTTTGGAATAGAAGAGAGGAGGATCAGTGCATGGAAGAAATAATCTCCTGTCTTTTGGGGTAGAATAGAGTGCCTACACGTAAATTTGTATACCCTGTAGTTTTTATATATGTCCATGCCTGTGAAATGCTATGGAAACGGTCATAGGCAAGGTCTCGATCTTTTGGATTTAATTCGATATTCATCTTTACAATTACAACATGGCTTGAAGGAAGAATTTAGACTTACTTTCTTAAAAAATCGTCTTGGAACATTGCTTGGGCCAATCGTCTTGGAATATTTCTTGGTTGGCCCTTCTTTGCTAGCTTTTAAACTTCTACTTTGTGTGGTTTGATAGATTCTCCCCTGTATGGCTTTGACATATTCTCCAATTACATATCTAGTTGCAAGTAAAGATGTAAGGGCATGGAAATAAGACTAGGTTGGCAAGTTTTGTTCTGAACATTAAACTTGTCTACCAATGCCGACTAACCTACTATCTTCTTGAAACCAGTCTCCCCTGTGTAGAGACTCTGGTCTTACTCAAACCAACAACATCCCTTTTTAAGCTGATATCCAATGTCATTCCTTCCAAATTAATATCTAGCAGTCACAGAGCCTAATCATTTAACCGAAAATTGCCCTCTGAAGTAAGCAACTTAACTATGTATAACCCAACCTTGGAAACCACTAATCTTTGCCTCCAGTCTTCCTGATTTGAGGAGCTGTGAAATGTGAAAGTCTAAACCTTCCCGGATGGTGGTATCCAGGACGAGGCTAAACGTTGCATCATCTAGCCCGTTAAGGATCTAATTCGTTTTTCCACCTTTGCAATCTAGTGAGCGACGAACTCTAGCAATTGCTATTACAGCCACATGTTTAAGACCTGATGCCACTTGTTGAAGTCCAACATTGTGCAACTGCCACGAGAAGGTTGCTTGCTCAAGGCTTTGGTTTATGGTTGAAAAGCTATGTACTTATTTTTAATTGCATATCGACAAACATTGTGGGGATGGAGTCTTCAAAACACTAACACGTAGAAATATTACCCACAAATTAGAAGGAACTCTTACAACCGAGGATTGTGTGTACAATTTAACAAAAGGGAATGGCTGGCAATTTGTAGAATTTGGATAATCCGAGCCTAGAGTTTTCGATTTGCATGGGCCATAAATCCGTGAAGAAAGACACTTGTGCCAAAGTTGGCCCTATATGATAATGATTTGGTAGCTTCAACCTCTGTAATTATAGAATTTACTCAAACCATTTGTGATTTCAGGAAGCAATAATAGTTATATCATGTAGCCAACGCATAGTTCGTAAATTGATAAACAAAGTCTTTTACATAAAATAATTAAAACATTATTCCACATGGATCATCCGCATAAAAAATATTAATTTCAATTTACAATTGATATTATAATTAAAGAAAATTAAAGACTTTGATACGCTCTACTTTTTCCAGTGTAATACCTAATTCATCTTCTACAATGCTATTAACCCTATGTATGCTTGCCCCACAATTTCCTATCCCAACTATGTAAGATGGAAATGTGTACCCTTTGTATGAAGGCTTTACCCATTTGATAGTTATATAAGCTCGTTTCCAGCATACCGAGAAAAATGAATATAATTTTTTTTTCAATGCTACAGTACGATAATATATGATATTTATCCCTATTTGGGACTGATCGACCTAAAAAGATCAAACGAGCTAGCATAGGTCGGCAATGGAGTAGATGCATAGGTGGATAAGTGAAACCACGTGGAAGCGAGGGGAACCAAGGATATATAAAAAACCTGTATGATAGAATCGGAACAATCATAAAAAAGTAAAAATATATTCCCAGTGATTACATTTAGAAGTAATAAAATCAAACTAAAATCCAATAGAGAGAACACAAAACTTAACATATATGTCGGCTATTTTAGCTTTTAATAATTTACAAGAGGTGAATGGGCTATGCAAATTAGTAAAATATAAATATGTAAATTAGTTTCATACTAAAAAATAAATATCTTAATTAGCTCATGAAATAATATTTAAGGAGTGGCTCCATTATAATATTTTATTATTACATTAAATCATTAATTTATAAAAATGCATTTGATCAAGTTCAAAATCTCAATATTCAAAATATTTGAAATTACCATACTCTCTAATTTCAAATTTAGATTGTGCTGAAATAATATTTAAGAATGACTCCATTATAATATTCTATTGCCACATCAAATTACCAACTATAAAAATGCATTTAATTACCAAATTATAAAAATGCATTGGATAAAATTCGAAATCTCAACATTCAATGTTACAAAAAGTTCTTCATAACTATCTCGAAAGTACGCATTCGTATATCAATTTACTAATAGGATGAAGGGTGGTGCTTTAATAATGAGAAGTCTAATAGGTGAATAAGAACCACAACTTGCATGACAACCAAGCCACTAAGAAAAGAACAAGATCAATTTGCATTGTATCATTATATTAAAAACAATTGAAACGAAAGCACATACCAAGTATGAGTGCTAGTCCAATGTTAAAGCATTTAGTGTTTTAAATTACTGTAGTGATGGCGTGTTTATAAGAAAGTAGATGAATTTACATTGTTGGAGATGAATGTATATTATTCATTGAATTTGAGGTATAAGTGAAAGGATTGGGGATTGGAAATGGATGAAAGGATTGGGGATTGGAAATTGATGTATATTATTTTATATAGATTTTTTTAAATTTATGTAATTAAAAAAAAATAATCAAATTAAATTATTTTTATAATTAAATAAGTAAAAAAAATTGATTTTTTTCAAATATTAATTAAGATTTTAATTCTTACCATGTTTTATATCTTTTTATAATTATATATTACAAACAAGAGATCTCCTTTTAGTCATGATTTTTTTTTCTCACTTTTTTATGTTTTTTATTTTCATTTATCTTTAAAACTTTAGATTTTCACTTTTTATCTTTCATGCTTTCTTCTCTAATCAATATTGCTATAATAAATTTCAAAAATAAAAAACATGTGTCTCAACATGCTCAACACCATTTAAAGAAAATATATTATGAAACAAGTTTGACATGGACATGGAGAACTCTTCACAAGTTTATATAATATACAATATTAACATCTTTTACAATTTCATGGTATTTATATTTTATTTTGGTAAAATAACTCTAACAAATTCATATAATATATAAAACTAAATATTTTCTTCAATTTCATTGTATCTATTACATTTTGAATACAATATTTTAACACATAATTTTAAGAGAGGGATTAGCTGCTTTGTAGCTATTATTCTTGTTTGGTTTCGCAATGGAAGAAACTTATTACATTATATAGATATCTAATAGATGTGCCACTTTCTCTACCGGAGTACGCTAAATGGTAGACAATTTGCACTTTTCTAGTGTTTTTAGTAAGAATTTGGTGACATGATTTTTCTCAAATTGTGATTTTCATTGTTCAATTTGTAATTTTGATTGCAGAAATGGATTTAGTTGATTACCATTGGGAACCCCGATTATACAATTACAAAAACTTAAAACTGCAATTTCAACAATTTCAGGGGGAATTTGGCTGGAAAATTCACCAAAAAATGGGTGCAAATTGTCGATCATTTAGCTTGCACCCTTCCTTTACAAGAGGTAACAATGCTTTGTACAGTGGATATTTATCAAAACTTCGACTTATTGCATTTAGAGGTGCTTTCTATATCGGACTATGAGGGAGAAGTGTAATCTCATACTCAATATGGAGCCGACACACGACACTTTAACAAAATAATAAAATATTGAGTAAGCAAAATTTTGCAATATAGGCCCTTACCTAAACTTCAAAACCAAATGTATATACATTCCAATCAATTAAAACCAAAATAATTAATTGAAATATATGATTTGAGTTCCTATGGAACATTCACTTTCTTATTCACGTTTTTCACCAATGAACATTGTTACTTTCCTTTTATTCATCTTTCTAATCATAATCATGTAAATTTCCTAATGCTTTGTTTTGAAAAATAGATTATAGATAGTACTTAGTAAATTTTAAAGCATCACATTCATTTAAAGCATATACATAATCATGATCATTTACTCTTTGTAGTTTAGTTTAAGATGGATATACTCATTGTAGTTTTTTATAAATCCACATATGGTTTTAACACACTCCAAACCCCACACTGTATCTTAGATATGAAACATTAGTCTCTAAATATCCAATAAATATGAAGCATATTGAGTTTAATTTAATAAATAATATACCAGCATAGATCCATCTGAACTCCACAACTATTATGCATGGATAGGGATCAAATCCTTCAAGGTGCAAACCTCTCCTTAAGTTTTGCACTCTAAAAAATGTTTGCACCTTGAGGGTTTTGATTCCTCTCAACCCATGATAGATCCGGAGATAAGGTTTATCTACGCTGGTTATGTAATGTCCCTTAATAGGAATTTTATCAAAATGGCAATTTTTCACTTTTTTCCCTAGTTAGACCTTTGACTAGTTTTGATCTCTAGGTCCCAAATTTGCCCCAAATGATCCAAAATCTTCTGAGAAGGTATATGAATGATATTAGAACATAAATATGTGTTTCAGGGATTCCTTTGGACCTTTAAAATACTTCTGCAAATCCTCTTTCAATTCTGGTCAATGTAGGTAACTTTACTAGTGATTTCCCCTTGACTAGTATTGGTCTCTAGGTCTCAAATTGACTCCAAATCCCTTCAAATCTTCAAGGAAGGTGTATTAATGATATTAGTACTTGAATATGATGTTTATAGATGACATATGGTCACCAAAATACCTCTTCAAACTCTCTTAATATTCTGGACCAAGTATGCAATTTTACTAGTAATTTGGGGTTCAATTCCCCTGAGGTAAGTACTGAAAATGGCTTCCCAAATGCCTCCAAACCCACTCAAATTTATGAAAAGAGGTATGTAATGTGTTAAGTATTTTATTAAAGTCTCATATGCACCATTAATGGATTATTACAACTGTTATCACCCTCTCCCATTCAACTGCAAAAATCCCCAATTTGACCCTTGGGGAAATGGCACTATTTCACCTCCCAGTACAACTAAATTGAGTAAAAAAGCTTCAAATGCTCAAGTACAGTACATGAAACTTGTAGAAGACATCCATGGCAGTATATTGATCACAAATATATCATAAAATCATCCATTAATTCGAAATCATCATCAATACATTGGCTCACAACAAGGTAGTGGAGAAATGGCATTGTTCTTCCATTAAAAATGAGATTTATACATTTCTACTTGGAATTTCGACCTGAAATTTTTGGAGATTAAGAACAGAGTATTTACTTCATATTAAAAAAGAAATTGGGCATTAAAAGCTTCCCCAAAGAGTACAATAGCTCACCAAAAACACCCTCCCTCAAGGATCAAGAATATGCCATCAAAGCTGGTAATGGTTGAAGGAGTGAGCTGCAATAGAAGAAACCATGAGCTGCCCTGTAGCTTACACCTGCAAATAAAGACTCCATTAAAGCTCCAAATGAAAGGTCTTAATGGCCTTTCCAATTACCAACTTGGATGGGAATCTTTCACCCTCGAAATTGGCTAAGGCAAGAAACTAGTCATCCACTAGCTCTCCCTCTTCACAAATGCAATTTCAAATTCTACAAATGATCAAAAGATGGTTTCATTCTTTGTTATTGACATTTATAAAGTTCTAATGTCCTCCATGGGTCGAATTCCTTCCAAGAGACTCATGCCAACTCAAGTTGGGAAGAGATTCCAAAGAACGCCACTTGTACAACAATTCCTAGTTTCCCACTTCCACCAAATCACATGTGGAAGTATCTTAGCTTCCCTAACACCCTTGAGCGCCCTCTTGGAGTCTATTTTTATCCCTGACATGTCATATATGTTATATGTGAACCTTCAGGTCTGATTTGTGTCATAGGGGTCATAGAATCTTCATCATTGTTGTCATAGAGCTAGGGAATCTAGCCCAAGTGTCTCACTAACTCCAAATTGCCTCTTCCTCTTCCATGGGAGTTATTCTTCCTCTATATTTCGACCTTGGATGATTCATGCCATGAATAATACCTTTTTGACTCCCCCAAGTATGTTACCATTCACCTTGAATTCGAATTGGTGAGAGAATGATGCCAAGTGTAGTGGGGAAATCTAGCCATATGTGGGTCCCACTTCCTCCATGTGTCTTCATGATCAAATGCCACTTTGATTTTCACTTGTATATATTTATTTAGATCCTTTATTAAAAATTTATGCCACTCTAATGTTCAAACATCATTTATTATCCCCATTATTCCAAATCCCAAAGCTTCCACCCCAAACCTAGGAAACTAGTAATTTTCCTCCTTGGCAATTATTTGACCTTTAACATCAATTTTACAAATTATAATGAATATGGCCAATGTGATTAGGCCATTGTGACCCAATTCCAATTTGGGACATGACAAGTCCTCCCTTCCCAATATTGCTTGTCCTCAAGCAATTTCAAACATGGGTGTTGAAGAACCTGCTTCCTGTATAATTCTTTGAAGTTGCCATTGAATTGCCCAACCTTGAGTCTTTGAGTTTCCTTGAAGATTTTAGAGAGGAACCACCATGCTTGCTGCTGCACTACTCTAATTAAAATCACTTTATCACATGGGGAATCCATCTCCCATACTGCTTGCTTCCCCAAAAAATATGAAACCAATGAGACAAAATCTATTCCAGGGTCCCATTGCTTGTATTGCACCCCAACAATCAAGAGTGCTCTCCAACCTACACCATTAGATAAGAGGATTCCTGGATCCCATTTTCTTGTATGCATTCTTCCAAACATCATGAGTACCAAATATATATCATCAAAGTACATAACAACATAATGAAAATGTACATCAAGGACATGCTTCATCAAAGAGTCATGAAAGTGCTTATACCTCCAAGCAAGTAGACCACCATTTTCCAAGTGCATACAAGCTTCGAGTGACCAATGAAATCTGCTCCAATGACATAGGTGAGGATCCCATGTCCTATAATGCTGCTCCAAAGGATGTGATATGCATCAAAATATTCAGCCATGTATTCTTTCATCCAAGAAGTGAATGAAGAATCTCCACTAAAATCTGAACCAAATAATGAGCAGAAAAAACAAGGAGACTTCAAATGACTCAAAGAAGTCTCACCCATACATCCATGAATGTGAGAGTCATAAAAATATAACAAAGTATGTGGCTTCCAACAAAAATGTTCTTCAATCATAAGTCTATTCTCCCAAGTGTTGGATGAAGTTCCTCCAACATCAAATGAATCAAATGTTGAGCAAGAAAAACCATGAGTCTTCAAGTGACTCAAATGCATATCATAGGTGCATCCATGTAGATTTGCATCATCATAAAGTGACAAATAATGTTGCTGCAAATGTGAATAAGAATGTGCTCCAACCATGTCATCATAAAAGGTAAATCTAGGAGTTCCATACTCCTCATGTGGCACCATAAAAAAGAACCCTTTCACCCATACTTCATTGAGACTAATACTGCAAAACATGGAATTTTAGGATGTAGGAGAATGAAATAACTCACCCAAATGATCAAAAAGTGCAGAATTTTAATCATGGGAAGGATCCATGTGGGTAGTATCACGCAACTCCTTCAAAAGTGGGAAACATTTGTCATAGATTGGTTCCCATGTAGAGGAATCATGCTCTTCTTTAAAAATTGCATAAGCTTCATCAAGAGACAATTCAAGTTCCTCTTCCACCACATCAAGTGTTTGGATCTCTTCAATTTCATCTTCAAACACATTAAGCACATTCAAATTCCCACATTTCTCATGATCCACCATGTCATGAGAATCCTCCAAACAATCTACCATTTGACAATCTGAAACATAGGAGGAAAAACAAGTATCTTGCAACTTTTCAAGAAGTTGCTCATTTTGAATTGTGAGCTTATGAATATCCTCATTATTCTTCTAGTATGCATCATGTAACAATTCATTAAGCTCAAACAAATGGTTTCTATCAAAAAGCAAAGACATGAAATTACTTTTGATGTGGCACATTGCTCTTTGAATCTTCTCCATGTCTTCAAGGAAGGATGTTTCCTCCAATGAAGTAGCTCTCCAACAAGAATTTGACACCAATGTTTGAGTGTCATGGAGAATGCTGAGGAACTCTTGGATCTTATTTTCATTCATCTTTAAGGACCCTTCAAGAAAATGAGGCTCTTGCAAATGAACCTCCTCATCTTCTTCAATTTTGCTTGGACCAACTTCATGAAGCTCAAGTGGTGATGGGGAAGTTGATCTTGGTTCTTCTTCAACTGCTACAAGGTCTTCATTATCATGCTTAATGAAACTTGTACTTGTAGAAACACTTTCAAAAGTGATCTCTATGTCACCAACATAGAGGTGTGAGCACCCATCAGTATGTACTCCTTCATAGTTTAAGCATCCATCAGTAGATGCTCTTTGGTTCATGTCTAATCTAGAAGGTGTCTCGAAATGATCTTCCATATTTTCAATAGAATCTTCTTCATGCTCTTGTGATGTCTCTTCCTTTTGCTCCTTAAAGCAAGCTGATGCATTTTTCCCCTTGTTTTCCTTAGGATCAATATATTTGGAATATCTTCTTGAATAAATCTCAAAAGCTCTCCTCAAGGAGGACATCATTTCATGCACACATATATGATACTCGCTCCAATGGTTTTTACAAGAAGGGCATAAACCTTTCTTCACTGACTCCACATCTTCATTTTTGGGCCTATTTTCAAAAACATGTTTAGCATAGTACTCAAAAGACATGGCATTTTGTGTATTTTTGCTAAAAGCAAGATATTCTTGATATTTTTGATATTGTTGGGGCAAGGTTTTATATTTTGCTCTCCATCTTTGGAACTCACTCATAGAATTATCCTTGGTTGGTGTGACACACTCATATTCATCAGATTTAAATTCATAAGAATAATCTTCATTTCTCTTGAAATTGTAAGAAGTGTTGCATGATGGCACCTCTTCCTCATACCATTCACATTCTGCTTCATATTGCTCATAAGCATCTGCATATTCCTCATAAGAATTATACTCATATGATTCATCATAATAGTAAGACATGGATTCCAATTATTATTGAATGTATGTACCTAATACACAGGTGCAAGGACCATGCTCTGATACCACTGTAATGTCCCTTAATAGGAATTTTATCAAAATGACAAATTTTCACTTTTTTCCTTAGTTAGACCTTTGACTAGTTTTGATCTCTAGTTCCCAAATTTGCCCCAAATGATCCCAAATCTTCTGAGAAGGTATATGAATGATATTATAACATAAATATGTGTTTCAGGGATGCCTTTGGACCTTTGAAATACTTCTGCAAATCCTCTTTCAATTCTGGTCAATGTAGGTAACTTTACTAGTGATTTTCCCTTGATTAGTATTTGTCTCTAGGTCTCAAATTGACTCCAAATCCCTTCAAATATTCAAGGAAGGTGTATTAATGATATTAGTACTTGAATATGATTTTTAGGGATGACATATGGTCACCAAAATACCTCTTCAAACTCTCTTAATATTCTGGACCAAGTATGCAATTTTACTAGTAATTTGGGGTTCAAATCCCCTGAAGTAAGTACTGAAAATGGCTTCCCAAATGCCTCCAAACCCACTCAAATTTATGAAAAGAGGTATGTAATGTGTTAAGTATTTTATTAAAGTCTCATATGCACCATTAATGGATTATTACAACTGTTCTCACCCTCTCCCATTCAACTGCAAAAATCCCCAATTTGACCCTTGGGGAAATGGCACTATTTCACCTCCCAATACAGCTAAACTGAGTGAAAATGATTCAAATGCTCAAGTACAGTACATGAAACTTGTAGAAGACATCCATGGAAGTATATTGATCACAAATATATCAGAGAATCATCCATTCATTCGAAATCATCATCAATACATTGGCTCACAACAAGGTAGTGGGGAAATGGCATTGTTCTTCCATTAAAAATGAGATTTATACATTTCTACTTGGAATTTCGACCTGAAACTTTTTGGAGATGAATAACAGAGTATTTACTTCATATTAAAAAAAAAATGGGGCATTAAAATCTTCCCCAAAGAGTACAATAGCTCACCAAAAACGCCCTCCCTCAAGGATCAAGAATATGCCATCAAAATTGGAAATGGTTGAAGGAGTGAGCTGCAATAGAAGAAACCATGAGTTGCCCTGTATCTTACACCTGAAAATAAAGACTCCATTAAAGCTCCAAATGAAAGGTCTGAATGGCCTTTCCAATTACCAACTTGGATGGGAATCTTTCACCCTCGAAATTGGCTAAGGCAAGAAACTAGTCATCCACTAGCTCTCCCTCTTCACAAATGCAATTGCAAATTCTACAAATGATCAAAAGCTGGTTTCATTCTTTGTTATTGACATTTATAAAGTTCTAATGTCCTCCATGGGTCGAATTCCTTCCAAGAGACTCATGCCAACTCAAGTTGGGAAGAGATTCCAAAGAACGCCACTTGTACAACAATTCCTAGTTTCCCACTTCCACCAAATCACATGTGGAAGCATCTTAGCTTCCCTAACACCCTTGAGTGCCCTCTTGGAGTCTATTTTTATCCCTGACATGTCATATATGTCATATGTTAGCCTTCAGGTCTGATTTGTGTCATAGGGGTCATAGAATCTTCATCATTGTTGTCATAGAGCTAGGGAATCTAGCCCAAGTGTCTCACTAACTCGAAATTGCCCCTTCCTCTTCCATGGGAGTTATTCTTCCTCTATATTTCGACCTTGGATGATTCATGCCATGAATAATACCTTTTGGACTCCCCCAAGTATGTTACCATTCACCTTGAATTCGAATTGGTGAGAGAATGATGCCAAGTGTAATGGGGAAATCTAGTCATATGTGGGTCCCACTTCCTCCATGTGTCTTCATGATCAAATGCCAATTTGATTTTCACTTGTATATATTTATTTAGATCCTTTATTAAATATTTATGCCACTCTAATGTTCAAACATCATTTATTATCCCCATTATTCCAAATCCCAAAGCTTCCACCCCAAACCTAGGAAGCTAGTAATTTTCCTCCTTGGCAATTATTTGACCTTTAACATCAATTTTACAAACTCTAATGAATATGGCCAATGTGATTAGGCCATTGTGACCCAATTCCAAATTTGGTACATGACAAGTCCTCCCTTCCCAATATTGCTTGTCCTCAAGCAATTTCAAACATGGGTGTTGAAGAACCTGCTTCCTGTATAATTCTTTGAAGTTGCCATTGAATTGCCCAACCTTGAGTCTTTGAGTTTCCTTGAAGATTTTAGAGAGGAACCACCATGCTTGCTACTGCACTACTCTAATTAAAATCACTTTATTACGTGGGGAATCCATCTCCCATACTGCTTGCTTCCCCAAAAAATATGAAACCAATGAGAGAAAATCTATTCCAGGGTCCCATTGCTTGTATTGCACCCCAACAATTAAGAGTGCTCTCCAACCTACACCATTAGATAAGAGGATTCCTGGATCCCATTTTCTTGTATGCATTCTTCCAAACATCATGAGTACCAAATATATATCATCAAAGTACATAACAACATAATGAAAATGTACATCAAGGACATGCTTCATCAAAGAGTCATGAAAGTGCTTATACCTCCAAGCAAGTAGACCACCATTTTCCAAGTGCATACAAGCTTCGAGTGACCAATGAAATCTGCTCCAATGACATAGGTGAGGATCCCATGTCCTATAATGCTGCTCCAAAAGGATGTGATATGCATCAAAATATTCAGCCATGTATTCTTTCATCCAAGAAGTGAATGAAGAATCTCCACTAAAATCTGAACCAAATAATGAGCAGAAAAAACAAGGAGACTTCAAATGACTCAAAGAAGTCTCACCCATACATCCATGAATGTGAGAGTCATAAAAATATAACAAAGTATGTGGCTTCCAACAAAAATGTTCTCCAATCATAAGTCTATTCTCCCAAGTGTTGGATGAAGTTCCTCCAACATCAAATGAATCAAATGTTGAGCAAGAAAAACCATGAGTCTTCAAGTGACTCAAATGCATATCATAGGTGCATCCATGTAGATTTGCATCATCATAAAGTGACAAATAATGTTGCTGCAAATGTGAATAAGAATGTGCTCCAACCATGTCATCATAAAAGGTAAATCTAGGAGTTCCATACTCCTCATGTGGCACCATAAAAAAGAACCCTTTCACCCATACTTCATTGAGACTAATACTGCAAAACATGGAATTGTAGGATGAAGGAGAATGAACTAATTCACCCAAATGATCAAAAAGTGCAGAAGTTTCATCATGAGAAGGATCCATGTGGGTAGTATCATGCAGCTCCTTCAAAAGTGGGAAATCTTTGTCATAGATTGGTTCCCATGTAGAGGAATCATGCTCTTCTTTAAAAATTGCATAAGCTTTATCAAGAGACAATTCAAGTTCCTCTTCCACCACATCAAGTGTTTGGATCTCTTCAAGTTCATCTTCAAACACATTAAGCACATTCAAATTCCCACATTTCTCATGATCCACCATGTCATGAGAATCCTCCAAACAATCTACCATTTGACAATCTGAAACATAGGAGGAAAAACAAGTATCTTGCAACTTTTCAAGAAGTTGCTCATTTTGAATTGTGAGCTTATGAATATCCTCATTATTCTTCCAGTATGCATCATGTAACAATTCATTAAGCTCATACAAATGGTTTCTATCAAAAAGCAAAGACATGAAATTACCTTTGATGTGGCACATTGCTCTTTGAATCTTCTCCATGTCTTCAAGGAAGGATGTTTCCTCCAATGAAGTATCTCTCCAACAAGAATTTGACACCAATGCTTGAGTGTCATGGAGAATGCTGAGGGACTCTTGGATCTTATTTTCATTCATCTTTAAGGACCCTTCAAGAAAATGAGGCTCTTGCAAATGAACCTCTTCATCTTCTTCAATTTTTCTTGGACCAACTTCATGAAGCTCAAGTGGTGATGGGGAAGTTGATCCTGGTTCTTCTTCAACTGCTACAAGGTCTTCATTATCATGCTTAATGAAACTTGTACTTGTAGAAACACTTTCAAAAGTGATCTCTATGTCACCAACATAGAGGTGTGAGCACCCATCAGTAGGTACTCCTTCATAGTTTAAGCATCCATCAGTAGATGCTCTTTGGTTCATGTCTAATCTAGAAGGTGTCTCGAAATGATCTTCCATATTTTCAATAGAATCTTCTTCATGCTCTTGTGATGTCTCTTCCTTTTGCTCCTTAAAGCAAGCTGATGCATTTTGCCCCTTGTTTTCCTTAGGATCAATATATTTGGAATCTCTTCTTGAATAAATCTCAAAAGCTCTCCTCAAGGAGGACATCATTTCATGCACACATATATGATACTCGCTCCAATGGTTTTTACAAGAAGGGCATAAACCTTTCTTCACTGACTCCACATCTTCATTTTTGGTCCTATTTTCAAAAACATGTTCAGCATAGTACTCAAAAGACATGGTATTTTATGTATTTTTGCTAAAAGCAAGATATTCTTGATATTTTTGATATTGTTGGGGCAAGGTTTTATATTTTGCTCTCCATCTTTGGAACCCACTCATAGAATTATCCTTGGTTGGTGTGACATACTCATATTCATCAGATTTAAATTCATAAGAATAATCTTTATTTCTCTTGAAATTGTAAGAAGTGTTGCATGATGGCACCTCTTCCTCATACCATTCACATGCTGCTTCATATTGCTCATAAGCATCTGCATATTCCTCATAAGAATTGTACTCATAGGATTCATCATAATAGTAAGACATGGCTGCCAATTATTCTTGAATGTATGTACCTAATACACAGGTGCAAGGACCATGCTCTGATACCACTGTAATGTCCCTTAATAGGAATTTTATCAAAATGACAAATTTTCACTTTTTTCCCTAGTTAGACCTTTGACTAGTTTTGATCTCTAGGTCCCAAATTTGCCCCAAATGATCCCAAATATTCTGAGATGGTTTATGAATGATATTAGAACATAAATATGTGTTTCAGGGATGCCTTTGGACCTTTAAAATACTTCTGCAAATCCTCTTTCAATTCTGTTCAATGTAGGTAACTTTACTAGTGATTTCCCCTTGACTAGTATTGGTCTCTAGGTCTCAAATTGACTCCAAATCCCTTCAAATATTCAAGGAAGGTGTATTAATGATATTAGTACTTGAATATGATGTTTAGGGATGACATATTGTCACCAAAATACCTCTTCAAACTCTCTTAATATTCTGGACCAAGTATGCAATTTTACTAGTAATTTGGGGTTCGAATCCCCCTGAGGTAAGTACTGAAAATGGCTTCCCAAATGCCTCCAAACCCACTCAAATTTATGAACAGAGGTATGTAATGTGTTAAGTATTTTATTAAAGTCTCATATTCACCATTAATGGATTATTACAACTGTTCTCACCCTCTCCCATTCAACTGCAAAAATCCCCAATTTGACCCTTGGGGAAATGGCACTATTTCACCTCCCAATACAGCTAAACTGAGTAAAAATGCTTCAAATGCTCAAGTACAGTACATGAAACTTTTAGAATACATCCATGGCAGTATATTGATCACAAATATATCAGATAATCATCCATTCATTCGAAATCATCATCAATACATTGGCTCACAACAAGGTAGTGGGGAAATGACATTGTTCTTTCATTAAAAATGAGATTTATACATTTCTACTTGGAATTTCGACCTGAAACTTTTTGGAGATGAAGAAAAGAGTATTTAATTCATATTAAAAAATAAATGGGGCATTAAAATCTTCCCCAAAGAGTACAATAGCTGACCAAAAATGCCCTCCCTCAAGGATCAAGAATATGACATCAAAACTGGAAATGGTTGAAGGAGTGAGCTGCAATAGAAGAAACCCTGAGCTTCCCTGTAGCTTACACCTGAAAATAAATACTCCATTAAAGCTCCAAATGAAAGGTCTTAATGGCCTTTCCAATTACCAACTTGGATGGGAATCTTTCACCCTTGAAATTGGCTAAGGTAAGAAACTAGTCATCCACTAGCTCTCCCTCTTCACAAATGCAATTGCAAATTCTACAAATGATCAAAGATGGTTTCATTCTTTGTTATTGACATTTATAAAGTTCTAATGTCCTCCATGGGTCGAATTCCTTCCAAGAGACTCATGCCAACTCAAGTTGGGAAGAGATTCCAAAGAACGTCACTTGTACAACAATTCCTAGTTGCCCACTTCCACCAAATCACATGTGAAAGCATATTAGCTGCCCTAACACCCTTGAGCGCCCTCTTGGAGTCTATGTTTATCCCTGACATGTCATATATGTCATATGTCAGCCTTCAGGTCTGATTTGTGTCATAGGTGTCATAGAATCTTCATCATTGTTGTCATAGAGCTAGGGAATCTAGCCCAAGTGTCTCACTAACTCCAAATTGCCTCTTCCTCTTCCATGGGAGTTATTCTTCCTCTATATTTCGACCTTGGATGATTCATGCCATGAATAATACCTTTTGGACTCCCCCAAGTATGTTACCATTCACCTTGAATTCGAATTGGTGAGAGAATGATGCCAAGTGTAGTGGGAAAATCTAGCCATATGTGGGTCCCACTTCCTCCATGTGTCTTCATGATCAAATGCCACTTTGATTTTCACTTGTATATATTTATTTATATCCTTTATTAAATATTTATGCCACTCTAATGTTCAAACATCATTTATTATCCCCATTATTCCAAATCCCAAAGCTTCCACCCCAAACCCAGGAAACTAGTAATTTTCCTCCTTGGCAATTATTTGACCTTTAACATCAATTTTACAAACTCTAATGAATATGGCCAATGTGATTAGGCCATTGTGACCCAATTCCAAATTTGGGACATGACAGGTTACTAATAAATTTGACAACAAGGTTAGGAGAAGCACAATGGAAGTAGTTAGGGCTTCCTCTATATAGCTTTAGAGGCTAACAACTCTTTATTAAGTGTGCACGCACACACACACACACACATAAGTGACTAGCCAACAAAGGAGTAAGCAAATGATAGCAAATAATTTCATTTAATGACAATAAATTGCATTAGTTTGTGTATTTCTATTTACATTGTGTTTTTTCTTTATGAACTACGTGTTTTATTTAAATGTTGGCAAATTGGCACAACCTACCTATTGGAAAATGATTGATATATTTATCAATACCCTAGGTAAGGTTGTGGGAAGGTATGGAAAAATCTTAGTTTATAAATTTATGAAATGAGGGTTTAATGTTTTGCAATGAAGAGGATCCATGCTTTGTCTACAACAACCTATACTAGGTTTCAAGCTCAGATATTGGAAGAAATTTATAAAAAAAAATGAAGGATATGCTATGCCATTTTAATCTAAATTTTGAGGGTTATAAGTATTTCACTACTTTACAGTATGCCTTAGATCTTTGAATAATTGTATCACTATCATTCTTATAAGGCTATGGTTACAAGCATCAATTCACTACCATGTAGTTCCCTGATCCTCAACCTACTTGTGAGAAAAAGATCGACACATTTGTAAAAACCCTAGCTAAGGTTGTGGATAGGTGTGGAAGAATCTCAATTCTTTAGATTTCCCCTTAGGGTTTAGATTTTTTCTAAATTTTGGTTTTTAATCTCATGAAATGAGGGTTTAATGTCTTACAGTGATGAGTAAGCCAAAAAAGGATCCATGTTTTGTCTACAACAACCTATACTAGGTTTCAAACTCATATTTTAAAGGAATCTTATGAAGAAATAAAAGGTATGCTAGGACATTTTAATTAGTTCATTTAGGTTTATAATAATTTTACTACTTTAGGTTGTGCCTTAGATCTATGAACAATTGAATGTTTGGATAACCCACTCACTATAGTGACAAAGAAATATGGTGATTGCATTAATAAACACTCTCTAGAAATTATTAGAGTCAATTAAAATGTTCCACAACCTGGCTCATGTAGTTAATAATGTTAGTCTTTGATTGTATAGAGTGAATTATGATTGGTTAATCAACTTGGAAATAATAATTTTTTTTTTATTAGCATGTCTGAGCTATGTGAAATCCAAATTCAATTGCAATAAGCAATTATAGGGTTGTAATATATTGTAAATTTAATGCAAATCCTAAAATCCATGGAGCATAATAGTGTCTAAACTATTAGATTGCATTGATTAGAAATAAGCATGCTACATGAAAGACATAAACCATTTTCATTTTTGATGTGGCAAAAGGAATGTGTTGCCTTAGGGATTGGCATTGGAAAGTTTTAATGCAAGAAGGAAGGGCCCTTGGCTTTGAAAGTTTCCAACTTAAAGGTAAAAACTTATTCAAATCAATTTATGAAAAGGAAATGTTGGTCATATGACATGCAATTAATAAGAGGTGTCCTTGCCTAATAGGAAGACACTTCAAGGTAATAACATATCATGACATTCTTAAGTACTTCTTATAAGAATGATTATCTTTAGAAGAGAAAAGGAAAATAGAATGTGGTGGTAGATGCACTTTCAAGAAAAGAAGATGACACAAAAGGACTTACTTTGTGCTATTTTCATTATCCAATCTAATTGTGTGGAAAAATCAAGGATAGAATGGAAGAAGGATTAGAATTCATGCAATATAATTGAACAACTACAACAGAACCCTAGTTCATTAGATAAATTTGTGTGGAAGAATGATTCACTATGGTACTCGGTTCGCCTATTTTTGTGTAAGAATTATGAACTCAAATAGAGGTTCATTTTGGAATTGCACGCTTCTCTTATTGGAGGACATTCAAGGTTCTTGAAAGCTTACCATAGGATCAAGAATGACTTTTTTTGGGAAGGTCTTTAAATTGATGTCTAAAATTTTGTGGTAGAATGTTTAGTTTGCCAACTGAATAAGGGAGAGACAATAAAGACATCGGGTCTTCTACACCCATTAGCCATACCAAGTTAGAATTGGGAATATTTTATCCAATTTTTTTTCAATTTTATCAATCTATGACTGGGAGAAGTCCCTCTTGTTATCCTTATCCTCTTCTTGAAAAAATGAATTATGAGGAAAGAGATGTCTCATCTCATTCAAAATTACCCCCTTCATAAATTCTAGATCCTCTTTATTGGCCATCTTTTTCAACTCACTTTCTATATCATTTTCCTGTTTACCAATTGAACATGCATCATTGACCTATCGTTCAATTCCTTAACTTTGTTCTCCAAATTAGATAGTTGGTTACACATTTCTTCATTTTCTTCATGAGTCATGGTTGAGTTATCTGGAGGTATAATTGGTGTAGTATTTTTTGGAGAAGCCCTTTCCATATGAGACCAAAATAATATTTATCTATAATCCTCCTATATTTTCTATTCATCACACTTTTTGAATCACCCAAAATAGATATTCCAATCAAAAGTTATGGAAGTTCCAAGTTAACATACCTTTAGAAACCCTAGTATGTAGGTTGTCTTAGTAGCCGACCTTGGTCTTGAATTATCTCTAAAATTTTAGCACCTCTAAGTCTGAAATTTAGTCATGTAGTATCCTAGTATGTCTTCTCTGCAATGCCATGTGTTTGACGCAATTCTAATGTGCCAAGGGAAAGTTATGGTAACTTTCCCACAACTTGTTATTTTTTCACTTTTAGGAGAGCGAATTTGTATGGACTAACATGTGTCTAATTTCCCTATTTTTCTTTTGAAATTTTACCACAAAAAATATGGTCCATTTTCTAGTTCCATCTTCTTTCTAATGAAATATTTATCACTCTATTTGGATCTCTCAAGCTTTAGGTATAAATGTTTTACCTATAACATATGTTTGACACTAGTTTTTGGACTAGTGAAAAAGTCTAACTTACACAAGCTATAACTATAAACTTAAAATGAACTAGAATCTAAAAAATTTACTACATGTACTTTGATATGTACTATGATGCTTCTAAATTTTCCATTTTTTTAGACATACCTGAAAAAATATAGAAAAAATGGCTCGAATACCAAATGTTATGCACCAAATTTCCAAAATAGCATAAAAATAGAAAGAAATAGTAACCCAACGCCTTGAGAATGAAACAAAGAGATACATAAGAAGCCTCTTAAAGGGGGAAACATCCTTATACAATGCATCAAATCCACAAGAAAATATGATATTATTTTAAAACTAGGTCTCCTTGGTGTACACATAGGAGACAAAGGGTACCATTACAATTAAGGTCCTATCCGACCATAAAAATACAATTAAGGTACTAACCAACCAATACAAACAATACTAATATAGTAATAGAAATGTAATGTCAAAATACATAGGGCTTAACATGGTTGGTACTCAGTTGTGATGAGACCATAAGTAGTTAGGGTTGTGCTAGAGAGAAACTATTTATGGAGCTAGCAAGCTATTTAATGCTTTGTCAAGGATTGTTATTGTATTGGAGCTTTGCTCAATTGGAGGATTTCTAATTTGGAATATTTAGAGAGAAAAAATGAAGGTAAAAATATAAAATGGAAACACACACATAAATATATTGTAGAGAGCATAGTAGTCTAGTAAAAATCAAATTATATCAATGAATGAAATGGAAAAATTCATAAGCTTTGAAGCAATACAACTTAGCTAGAATGGTGGTAGCTTATCTCTAGATAAAGATGTATTAGCTACACTCAATCACAAGAAGACATTACAAGAGGCAAAAAGTGCCTTTTGACATAAATTTTTATTCCCTAGGGAAAACAAATATTAAAGATCCAAAACCATGTCCCTAGGAATTGATGTGGCAAAAGGAATGTGGGCCTCGAGAAGGATAGTTGATACATTAACTTCTCAAAAGAAAAATTTTTGTAAAAAAAATATTAGTAGTGTGTTTATTGGACCATTACAAATATTAAAGGATTATCTATGAGTTTGGAAAGCCACGCAATCAAAGACAAAAATGCAAGGGAAATGCTAAAAAAATGCGTTGAAAGTTTGGGACCTAAAAAACTAAAGTAAAAATGGCAAGATGAGGAACCATTCCGAATTAGTGAAAGAGGTGGGTTGCCACCATATCCACCTAGATCAGTTGTGCGCCATTAACCATCGATGATCTCCATTTCATCAAGTTCCTCCAACGAATGGGGAAACTTATGTTGAATCTGACTCTTGGTGAGCCACTTGTCAGGATGGTGAAGAAGTTGCCTTCCTTTTGATGACTAGCTATAGTTGGATGTTTTATTGGTGGTTTCCCTTCATATTGCTCCATGTTTTAGTCAAATATGGCCCGCTCAATGCATTTAGGATTTATTTATGGGGTCAAGTGCTTGGGAATTGCTAATGTGTCCAAGAGAGGTGGAAAGATGGTCAAAGAAGTTGCACATTAAATACAAGGTGCAAACCAAGAAAAGGGGTATACTTAATTCAAATGAATTCTCACCCATAGCCTTGGTGATGATGTAAGGCCCATATAGGAGTGGGTGGAGCTTCCAATGGGGTACTGTGAGTTTCTCTTTATGCAAATGCAACCATAACTTATCTCCCACCTAAAAATTGTGTGGAATCTGAAGTTGATTGTGATGTTACTTGTACTTGGCATTGTGTTTTTGCAAAATATCATGAACTTGTTGTTGGATGTGTTGGATGCATTCAATAAATTTGGCTTTCGAATCAACCTCGGTTTGAGAATGGGAGGATTCTTCTTGTGTATATGTATTGGGACGGGCTATGTCAATTGGGCTAATGGATGGAACCCCGAGCACACCTAAAAAGGGTTGTGTCCAAGACAGCTATGAAGGGATATGTTGTAGCTATTTTGAACATAAGGAAGGATCTCATCCCATGTGCATGGATGTTTGGAGTTGTACATTCTTAGGATATACACAATCATCCTGTTGACTACCATTAATTTTGGGGTGGAAGATGATTGATTTAGTCAACTTGGTGTCCATCATCAACCATAGGCTCGACCAAAAAGTACTCAAGGTATTACTATCTTGATCTAAAATAATAGTCCATGGGAACCCAAAATGAACCCAAAAAAATTCCAATAATAACTTAGTAGTGGCTTATGCTATGATGCTCTTCTTGCAAGGTGTTAAAACAACCATCATAAAGAACTGGTCAACAACCACAAATACATAGTCATTGTCGTGCTTGGTTGAAGGAAGGCCAAACATGTATTCCACAGAGATGGACTCCTAGAATTTGTTTGGGGTAGGTAGAGGAGTGTACAACCCATACTTATTGATGGCAGGTTTGGAAATGGAATAGGTAGTGCACAATATGATATACCACTCGATGTGCTATTGGAGCTTTGGCTAATATAAGTAATTTTGCAACATTGTCATTTACTTCTCCACGACAAAGTGCCTTGTCACTTGACTATAATGAACCTCCCAAATTAGCTTCTCATGTTCGCTTGAAGGAACACTGAGGTGGCCTAGATGGAATAAAATTTCATCTTAGAGTTGAAATTTTCAAATGGGTTTTCCTATCCAAAATGTTTGATAGGTAACAACAAAGTCAAGGTCGTTGTCATACAATTGGGGCCACTCAAAGGTCTCATGTCCATAAGAGTTGAGAATGGTAGTTAGCACTGAAATCAGAGATAAACTGAGGTAGTCTACAATGTGATTTGTGCAACCCTTCTTGTACTTGATGTCTACATAGAATTGTTTCATGCATATTGACCAATTTTGATGGAGGTCATTTGTAACTTTCCCTATGTTTGTGCGACCTGCAAGGGCCTATGATCAGTGTGGATGATCGTCTCCTTCCCTAGGTTATAATGTTTCCATTGTTGATATGCTTACACAATGGAGAACATATCCTTTCCATATGTGGCATACCTACAAACCACATCAAAGAGATTCTCACTGTAATAGGCCACTAGATGTCCATACTAAGTGAGGACTTCACTGACATCATAATCAAAATCATCTATCTCAATATCGAATGGTCGTTGTAGGTCTGGTAGGGTGAATACCGATGTCAAAGAAAGGCAATGTTTTAGATCCTTGATTGTTTTTTATTATGACTCAAACCAAATGAAATTGGATTTGGCCTCACCCTTGGAAACTTGGGTTAGGGGCCAAGTGATATGAGGAAACCCCAACATGAACCTACAATAGGAGTTGGTGAGTCCCAATAAAATGTAAATATTTTTTAGATTTGTTGGGGCTGATCAACCCTGAATGAATTGTATCTTGGTTGGATCCACATGCACACCATTCTATCCATGATGTATCCTAGATACTAAATTTTATGTTTGTTGATATAACATTTCTCCATATTTTAAAGTAACTTGTATTGTCCCAAGGTGCTCAAGATATATTTAATGTGATGGAAATTTTCTATCCATGAATATGAGGATATCATCTAAATATACAACAACAAAACAATTTGTGAATGGGCATAAGATATCATCCATCATCCTCATGAACATTGTTGGAGCATTAATCAAGTCAGAAGGAATGACCAACCACTTTAAAAATACCTTATTTATACTTGAAGGTTGTCTTCCCTGCATCAATTTTCCCATTTGGTACTTGGTATGTGGCGGCCTAACTTAAAATGAATCTTACTAGAAACCTTGACACTCTTGAGCTGGTCAAGAAGATCAACCAATCTGAGGGATTAGATATTGATTCTTGACTTTAATTTTGTTAAGAGATCTGCAATCGATACAAAGTATCCATGTTTGATCCTTCATTTGCACCAATGCAATTGGGATCTTGCAAAGTGAGGATCTTAGTTGAATATGGCCCTTTTGGATGATTTCCTAAATTTGACATTTAATTTCTTCACTCTCGAGAAGATAGTATATATATATATAATGGGCCATTAGGTAGATGATCTCCAGGTATCAAATCAATTGAATTCTTGACATGGAAATGTAGGGTAACCCCTATAGGTGAGGTGAAGATATGTTTTTATTCTTCCATTGTATTATCCACCTACTTTTGTTTTGTAGAGGGACCTAGTGAAGAGGTTGTGATGGTTGCAATGATCTTTCATTTACCTTTCGAATGAATCATGAAGAGGACATTTTTTTTCATTTTTGAGATGATCATTTTTCTCTATTATTTTTTTGAGATCAAAGAAATCGTGGTAGTTGGAACTACCTCTAGAATCCTATAGAGATGACCCCCCAAAGTAAGAAATATTCTACGCATCCTAGATCATAAACAAGATGGTGTTTCCACATATAGGATTGTCTTAAAAGAACATTACAAGCTTCAAGTGAGGCAACATCACATAGTACCTTATCTCTAAAGGGTTTGATGCCATTGGGTAGGAAACATTGATGCTTGACACAAGTGTCTTGTCCTTGGCTCAGCTGACCAATGATGTAGGGCTGGGGGTATGGCATTGTTAGTAGTTGTAGTCTTTTGATGATATTGACCGAGATCGGGTTCTTTTATCTACCACTATCAATAAGAAATGTAGTAGAGTTCCCTTTACCCATATTTGTGAATGGAAGAGATGTTCATCTTCCTCTAGCTCCTTCAGCTCTTTTGGTTGGATTTTTGTAGTTGCAATGGTAACACTCAGATTTGCATCAATGATCTTCTTTCCCTTATCTAGTTTCAAGTTAAAGTATGATCTAGGTTCCAACTCTAAGGATTTAATCTTAGTCAACAATGATTGATTCAAGTGACTTTCATCAATGTTGTTCCATGGGATTTTGTGGAACTCACAACACTTTCTAGTCTCCTTCTTTGACTACCCCTTACCCTTCTTTATCTGCAACTTGGATCGGTTTTCCTAAGGTTGGACATCCTTTCTTTGTTATTTTTTTGGTGTTTTAGGGACACCTTTACTATGTTTTTTTTGTGGTTGATTTGTAGACCCAAACTCCTACTTATTCTACTACTTAAATTTTTTTCTCAATTTTAGCGGCATATCAATAAGGGGGTCCTAGTGAGGAAATGACAAAGAAATGCATCTATGTTTGGATGTATCGATGTGGGTTATTGTAGTACTTTAGGACCAAGTGTCTTTTGGAGTCTTTGATACCCATATTTGAGTGTAAGGTATGGAAGGTGTTGGCGAAACACAACACTGTATGGTTTCTCTCCCGGCACAAAGTTATCCATCTCATGGAATAGCCATAATAGTTTCCAATAAGGTATAATTCCTCCTTGAGAGCATTGACAAAAGCCTACCAAGTGGGTTATGCCTTGTATATTATAGACTCATTTCCAACATATCTCTCCAAGTAACCCCCCTACCAATCTTTGACATGAGGGAGGGACTTATCACTTAAAGAGTGTGAAGGTGATATTTTTATTGTCTATTTTTTTAATAGAGTAATGACCCTCTAACAAATTAACCATTTATCCAAAGCTTCTACATCTATCTAGCCTTCAAATAAAGCAAAGTTAAAGTTAACTTACACCTTCAAGGGTGTTGCACTTTTGAAAAGGTTTCCAATTGAAGGTGTCTCCACCATCATTGGCAATCATCAAAGGATCTAGGTGAAATTATCCATCATCTCATTCCTTTGTCAAGCGAGGGATTCCTTGAGCAAAAAATTAATAGGATTTACTACTCCATCATTTATCTTTTATTCCACCATGTGAAGTTTCTTGGGTTGGCGAGAGAGACTTTCCCTAAGCTCAATTAGTTTGAGACCCAACTCCCAATACTTGCATCTCATCAAGAACATGCACCATGCATGCACCGAGAAACAACAAAGAGAAGATTGAATGATACTAGTGATCTAGATTATTTAGAGAATTAAATCAAGGCATAAATATAAAATGGAAACATGGACATAATGATATTGTAAAGAGCATGATAGTATAGTAAAACCCAAATTTTATTAATAAATCAAATGGAAAAACGTTGTAAAATGTGAAAAGCAATACAAAACTAGCTAAAATGGTGGTGGATTATCTCTAAAGAGAGATGTGTTAGCTATTCTCATTGACAAGAAGACAATACAAGAGGACAAAAGTTCCTTTTAACATAAAGTATGATGCCCTAGGATGTAAAAGCCCTAACTTTAGGAAATGATGTGGCAAAAGGTATGCATGCCCAAGGAGTCTATTTGATACATCGATTTCCCAATGGAGTAACTTTTGAATACAAACTCCATTTAGGGCGTTTCTTGGACAATTACAAAGCATAACCTATGATCTATGAGTTTGGAAAGCCACAAAATAATTAATTGTCTGGCCTATGTCTACTGCCAAAAAAGGAAAGGAAATTCTTGAAAAACATGCAAGAAGTTTGGGACCTAAAAAAATGAAGTAAAACTACCAAGATGTGGAACGATTAGGAATCATTGGAATAGGTGGGTGGCCACTAGTATCGACCTAAATCATTGCCCCCTCGAAAAAGGTATGTGGACATTACTCTCTCTTTTTGGATAATAAATACAAAAGTATATTTTCTAGGTTTAATATTGTCTCTCTTATTTAGTTTTATGTAGTTATTGCTTCTTGAATATTTCTCAAAATCATTGTTTCTGGTGGTTAAGTACACTATAAGTGGTATAACAACTCTTTCTTGTGCCTGCATGCCCCAAGTCTTAGAACAATAATTTGTAGGCTAGAAACATGTCATGGATTCTTTAAACACATAAATTTGTCATTAAACCTATAAAAATGTGGTTGGGAAACAAACTTTTGGGTCCTCATTTTGACACTTTTGTCATTGCTAGTCATAACTTTTAACTCCCTTTTCCAGTCCCTTTATACCTCATTACTATCCCTTTTTGCCACATTATTCACATTTTTTACAGGGTATACATCTCAAGGAGCATTCCAGGGTCAAAGTTGTCTATTTCACATATTTCCTACTTTTGATATGGAAATGGGTTTGAATTTCATTTTACTAATCCATTGTTATAGGAATCATAGATCTTGTAACAACTTCTCAGATCCTATAACCATTTTGATGTTTCTTATCGTTTCACTATCTCAAATGAATATCCACCACTTGGAGAGTGTTCACAATCCTCCGGAGATGGTCATGTGTTCCTCAAACGAATTTCAAACCAAATAGGGTAAACACTAGATCATGATCAAACCTCAGGTCAAACTATGTCTATAAAGGGGCATTTCAAGATCATCCTATGCATGTCCACACAAGCATCAAAATTGACTCCAGGCAAGCAACCAAATTGCATGGGAGAACTTCATGCATTATGTCATGAAATTCTCAACATGAGAGGAGTGGTTAGTGAATCTCTTGTGCGATGGTCAAAGAAGTTGGTAGATGGTTGATCCCTTGTTCGCAAATTGATGAATGAAGTTATACCCTCTTTCAATTAAGACATTCTATTCAGATTTTAACTCCTATTAGTCATGCCTAGTTGGAAGGACCGTATGACATGGGATTTGATGTTACCTAGTTACCATTGTTTCTTTTGTATTGTAATTATTATATAAACAATGGCTTATCTAGCTTATAGGATAGATGGAGATCTAGAGAGGACATATATTTAGACATAGATATAATTCGTGAACATTGTTATGGTGTGTCATTGAATATTGATTATCAGCTTTAATACAAGTCTGTTGATATTTAAGTGGCGTGCTGATAATTGTTTAGTGTTGTGACTGTTTCCTGTAGTGTATCGCATGCCAAGAAGGGCCCCTTGTCTTGGTATGCATTGCATTATTAGATTAGTTTCTTTTACATGCTCAGTAGTTTAGCTTATTTGATTAATTGTCTTTTATTTTTTGATGTGTAATGATTTGATTTCATGAGATTTCTTTAGTCCAATGAAGGACACAAAATCTATCCATATGAAGTGCACACAATCCATTTTAGAAACTTGACTAATGATTTAGGGCCTAGCATAAATTTGGCTATGAATATGTGGCTTCTTCATCCCAAATACTTAGTTTATGGTGGAGACACTTAAAAAAACCCACAATTTTGAGGATAAGATCTTCAATGGATTCTCATCCATAGAAATGGACTTTTTTAAACAAGAACCATAAATGAAAGGACAAGTCCATTCATATGGATCCTCTTGGGTAAGAGGTTAAACTGCAACCAAGGATAATAACTAGTCTCATCTATGAGACTAAGGCTAGATTCTACTTGAAGACACATGACCTCACTATTGTAGCCTCAAAGATGACAATACAAGATAATGACCTTCTTGCAAATAATATCTAGGTTGACATCACCTAAAAATGCTTTTGATTGGATAAGAAATTGTTTTCCATGGACATAAGGATATATTTTAACAACCTAATACCCATAGGCATATGGTATGATTGGAATTCTCCCCCCTTACGGACCACCAGTGGGTTATTTCGAGTGGCTATATTTTTCTTGCACACAATTATGTAGCTACAAGTTAGGGTCTTAAGATTACATCAACATAAGTTAGACGACAACCCTAAGTTTTGTATCCTTTTTCCTACTTTGAAAAAAAAATCCACTTATATAGTCTCATCTTACATGTTGGAATTTTCTAAGTCGAAATACATAGTTTACGATCAAGACATTTTTTTAAAACAAAAATCATGAATATGGGACAATATCATCCATATGACCTCTCATATGGTGATGTTGTAAGGTTTATGGCTTGGTGTTTTGGGGAATTTTATATGGGACTTTTATATGCCAATTTTTCATGGCATATGCCTAACCTCAATGTTTCCCTATTATAAATTTAGTGAAAAACAAATTCAATAATAAGATTTGCAATTGAAAGATGTTTGAGATAAACATGTTTACTACTTTTTTTAACAAAAAATAAAAAAGGATTTATATTAAACGGCTGAGCACAACTCTTCTTTACAAAGCATTACATTAATCAAAATTCTAATAGTTTCTTGCAAAATCCTTTCCATATAACTCTCTACTGAGTACAAAAGGTTTCCAACTATTTTTTCATATGTTTATATAGCATGGGTGCTATATATATTGACAAATTTATTACAAAAAAGGATACAAAAAACATAATAATAGAGGAATTTAAACAAAACAATCATAACTTCCACATAAATTTTTATGCCTATCAATAATATCCTCAAAGTGGATGTATTATTGAGACTTCATCCATGGGCTTGGCTTCATTTAATGGAGATGCTTAACAATGTCTCCAATGATTCATCTTCACCAACTGCTCCAAATCCTTTATGACCTTGTCCATCAAGGTAATTTGCTCATGCATATTTCCGTCTAAGTCATCAATTCGACACTAGTACAGAATGAGAGATAAATAAATAGGAAACTAAAAAAGTTAGTCACCATAGTTTTTTCAAGGGATAAACGACTAAAATTGAGCAATTTTAGGTGAGCCAACTAAAAACGACTAAGATAAATGACTAATTTAGTCATAGGATAAAATATACGACTAAATAACATGTGACTAAAACAAAAATGACTAACATAAATGACTAATTAGTCACATGAATATAAATATGACTAGATAACAATGACTAAGAATATGAATTAGTCATT
Source organism: Larix kaempferi (assembly GCA_027924585.1). NCBI lineage: Eukaryota > Viridiplantae > Streptophyta > Pinopsida > Pinales > Pinaceae > Larix > Larix kaempferi. The sequence goes on along the minus strand of BSBM01000203.1, from coordinate 6,746,930 downwards.
TATGTTAAATATTTTTAGTTGTGTCACCCCGACAATGGAAAATTACAATTTTGACAATGAATTTGTACAATTTACTAAATTTTAACACTGTAGGTGGATTCAGAGACACCATTTTAAAGGGCATCTCTGAATCCATCTATAGTGTTAAAATTTAGTAAATTGTAATATTGTAGATGGATTTAGAGACCTGAGACCTGAGTGACATTAATTGTGTCACTCAAAAATGGAAAATTTCAATTTTAACAATGAATTGTTACAATTTACTAAATTTTAGCAGTGCAGATGGATTTAGAGACCTCTTAATGGGTCTTTGAATCCATATGTAGTGTTAAAATTTAGTTAATTGTAACATTGCATATGGATTCATGAGAGACCCCATATGTATGAGAAAAAGGTTTGAGTCAATTAATGAGAGAACACTTACTCAGAAGACACGGATGTCAAACTTATCCATTGAATTCTAGACATTGGGTTCTCACACAGAAGAGGTATGGAGTATCTCAAGTAGATAGACCTACAAACCTACACTGACCTACCAATTATTTACTCTCTTATGCCTTAATAATAGAACAAGGAAATAAGCAAACAACAACTTATGACAAGCAACATGCCATCCTTAACAAGCGACATGGCATTCTTAACTAACACAATATACAACACATATTATAATATTAAAAAAACATAGATTAATTATATAATACGAAACATAGAAATTCAACAATATATAATATATTAATATATCATATATGGCAATATTATTATATTAGATAAGCACACACACACACACACATATATATATAAACACACATATAGATAAAAACCCGTTATATAAACATATATATGTAAAACCAATTATAATGTAATAAACAAAACATGTTAACAAAACAATATCTAATTAATACACTGACCGCTTAAAAAACTAAAACCCATTATTGACATGGCTGCAAAGAGATGCCAAAATGGACTCAATTGTGAAATCGACGAGCATCTGAGGAAGGGAGATTAAGGGAAGCAATGGGTATTTTGAATAAATTGGGTTTCACTGCAAACTTCAATACATATGCTCTTTTCTTGTGCGGGTGCGCCAAAATAAAAGCATTGGCAGAGGAAAAACTAATTCATAGATAACACGATAGACAACAAGGGCATGGAAGATAATGCTTTTAACTCTTTTTTTGAATTATAGGGTTCGACGTGGTCCCTGAACACAACACTCTGGCTAGTGTCCACAGTTCCTGAAATAGCCTAGAAATGTTGGAGTAGGGATGACAAGTCCATCCTCTTTTGATCGAAACTAAATTTGATTCAGAGTTCATTGTGGGGAGTGCCCTTGTTGACATGTATGTAGAATGTGGAAGTGTCGAAGATGCCTTCAATGTGTTTGATAAAATGTTTGTAAGAGATGTCGTTTTGTTGGCTGGGATGATTGAGATATATGCTTAGCAAGGGAATATTGAGGCCCTAAAACTCTTTATACAACTGCAATGGAAAGGTACAACATATGAAGTAATTTTAGCTCCATATCCCACTGCATAGCATGTTTTCATTGTTTTAGTTGAAGATCCAGTTTAAAGGGAAAAATTAAAGATACTTATCTCTTTCCCGCATTTGGAAAGGGAATGTAGGTTTTAATGCTCGAAAAGGAGGATCTCTCACTCATCCAATTCTCCCCTTCTTTGTAAACGCCAATAAATCCAGGCCACCATTGATTCCTCACTTGTCTGCATTGAGCAGGGGTCTGTCCTGTCGGTACTTTTCTTTTTCCCTGTCCCATTTTAAACTTACTGAAATGGATCTGTAGTTGGTGTCTCTCATTAATATCACCTAGGGAAGTTTCCTTCAACTTACCATCATTTAAGCTTGTTTGCTTGACCTATATTTGGTTACAGGCTTGCATTCATACCAAATCATGAGTATTCATTTTTCATCTGTGTTCCTTTTTGTGCGATGAATTGAAATAAACTTCATTCTAAAACTTCAATTAATTTTGAAATTCATTGTGTATCTCTTTTTTTTTAATTTGTATCCGGAGAATACATTTTCGGGGAAATTGCTGGGCACTTTCATTCTGGGGATGGTATCGAGGGTAACTATATTATGTAGAAGCTCAAGTCTTTTTCAACAACATACCCATTTAATAGGTCAACATATCACTTCTAGGAATTGAACCTAAGTGGAGAGGATAACACTCACAGTCACAACCATCCCCCCATTGGACAATCTGTTTCGTATATTATCAATATTAACATGTGTTAATACTTTAGACAAGTACTCAAGGATTTGGTGATCTGGTGTTACATGAAATTCCATAAATATTTACAACAACATGGCATCTTTGGAGAGCCCATTTGTAATTGATTTCTTAATTTGCATCATCCGGGGATAAGATTTGTTCAGTGCTAATGTTTGAGGTCAATGTTATACTGCAAGATGCCAATATATCTTCCTAATGCACTTGTGATAGTCTTACAACTGCTTAATCTCAGTGAATCTTGAAGTCATCCTTTTAATGATATTCCACAACTTTGTTCTTGGTGGGGTGCATTATTGCTATAATTGGTGCCTATATGCTGTTATTTTCACAAAATGGTTATTAATTTAGGATTCTTGTACTTTATGAGATATTTGTAGCTAGAGGACCCTGGGATGAGAGGTGATAATGACTATATAATTCATAGAGCTAAGAGCAAGAATTATTAGCTTTATGCTGGGTCTAGATTGTAGACAAATAAATTTCAGCTCATGTGATGTAAGAACGTTCTCTCAAAGTCCATTGTGTTCTTCTGTGTTTGTTAGTTTGGAATTTTTGTCAAGTTTTGAAAGAGAATATAGGGATGGCCACATTATGGGATGTGATGAAAAGTAATCAAATTACCGAAGCATGCAAATTATGAAGGTGTTTAGAAACTAGATATAGCATCTACATTTCAAAATTGTAATGTTTTGTAGTTTATTTATGCAACACTTTTTTTTAACATTGACACTTGTTTGACCAACCTATCTGTAGGTTGAAGTTGACTTAGTACTTTCAGCCCATGCAAATGCACGTTGATGGTTTGAAACAAAGAAAAAACAAGCAAGAAAACATGAGAAGAAAATAGCTGCACATGCAAAGGCTTTTAAAGTTGCAGATAAAAAGACTCAACACAAGCTGACACAATATATGAATTAACATTGTTTATAGTACCGCAAATAATTTAGTTTTCCATGTCATCCTTTACCTTGTTATGATTTTATTGGAAAGAACAAAATTATCTTTGGAGTAACACTATTGGGATTTCAACATAGTGTCCATTGCCTTAGTAATGCAGAGTTATTACTTATTTGTAGCAATTCAACATAGTGACTAAGAACTAGAAAGGAAGCACAAATAAAGTGGGATATTTCTTATTGCAACCACTAACAATCAGATTGGCAATATCTACACATTGTCCATACTTTGCATGTGTTTATGTAGTCTTGCATAACTCTGTGACAACCTGCTAGATGAAGATAAGATAATATAATTATGTTAATGTCCAACAAATGACCACAAAAGTAGGTCAATGGGACTATGTGGTACCGTGATGTCAATACAAAGTGGGAGCGCTAAGGTGGCTCCTATAAAAGAAAGAAGCATGAATCTAACCTAAACACCAAACCAAGAGGAGCTAGTGGAATGCTTACCAATGTAGCTATGTGCTAGTATTCTGTTGCTACATTGTTACAACAGAAAACTACTTAAGGCCCCTTCCAAAAATGCTGCTCTTAAACCAAATGATGCCACAAATATGAAATATGTGCTTTACCATGAACATAAATTTAAATACTGCCTCTCAATGAAATGAGAGTAGTAAATTCACTATCTCAACATTAAAAACTGCAGAGGACTAAGGAGGGTTAAACCACATCCTTGTCCCCACTTATGGAGTAGAGTTACCCCTTAAAAATAACACACCTTAGAGATAGAACACATGTTGATGATGGATTCCTTCTACACCTTGTCTTGATTGCACCAGGATTTGTAGACGACATAGTATTTTTGCCTACTCTCTTTAGGGGTTGTAGAGGCAGTTGGATGCCCTCACTAGATTTTGTAACTAGAGATTGGAAGTGGTTTACTTGAACAAGAATAAGATTATGATCTTCAATATGGCCGGGAACACTATCATATTTCTATTTATTTCCCAAAGATTATGAGGTGGAGATCACTACAACATATACCTATTTGTTGGTCTAGTTCACAAGCCCTAGATTTAACATGAGACCCACTTTCTATCCTTGACCCAACAAAGATATCCTTTTCTTTTCATGCTTGAGCACTAGTGCTTCTAGTTTCATTTTCAAGACATTCCAATGAAGATACATATTTTCAACACCATTACCAAACCCACCATTCTTTAATGTCTTGAAGTATGGAAGCCTAGTATGATCTCAAAATATTAGGCAAGTTTGGAGAGAGTCCAATCCATTATGATGCATTGTATGATATGTTGTAAATAGATTTCCTCGTAAGTGATTATTCAAGCCAAGTTCTATGCCTATCATTTATGCATTGAGAGAATTTTCAAGGTTGTTTTATTCCTTCTAATGATTCGCACCATGAGAGAATCCATTTCTAGACAAGAGAGAAATGGAAATCGATGATAGAAAACATGATTCCAATTTAGAGAAAAGGAAGAATTTAAGGGTAAATAAGTGCTTGAAGATGGATTTATACTCCTACTTTAGGTGGAAGATATACGATGCTCCTACATTTACCATGAATTTATAATATTCATATTATGGAAGTTTTATATGCTGGGAGTGTTTTCTCCACTTAAACAGATGGATTTTTGTATGTCTTGTCATGTTCATGTTCCAATGATTTTTGTTCACGCTAAGGACTTTTATCCCCAGATCTACTTAAACTGATATGTTGATACTCCTTAAAATGTTGAGTCTTCTATGGTTGCTGCAACAATTTTTTCCAGGTATGAATTTCTAGTTCTCGACTCCTCCACCTGTTCCTCCCCTGCTAGCAGAAGCATATACATGTTTATAAACCATATCAAGTAAATTGTCTCTCTCACCCATGCCGAATCCTAGGTCTTTGTGAGATTTTCCAAACTCTGCAAACAAAACTGGTTTCTTCAATATTTTGCTTCCATCCTCCAGATGGATCTTTATCCATCTTTGTAAAAATGAAATATGAGCCTCCTCGTCTGATCCAACAAGCCTTTCAATATATTAATGCAAGCTCTACATCATCATAAACTAAGGCACACCTGCTGCGAGAATAACAATGCAATGGCCGCCTGCAAATTTACATGAATCAATGGAGTACCAATGTTGATGTCTCGCTAAGACACCAAATTAATGATATGTCGACTAGCGCCATACCCATCGACCCCATAGCCATACATTTGTAACCATGTATTTATTCATCATTACACAATACTAATATATTAATTACAATACCATAAGTACCCATGGAGGATTTGAACTCATGACCTTCCATTTACAACTTCTCATCTCAATTTTTATAACCCAATGGATTTTAATATATAATATAGTTATTTTATTATATATCAATATAATTATTTTATATTTATATAAACTTTTAAAAACAAAATATAATATAGTGATTCCATCTTATATTCCCTTTGTAAATAATATAGGTTATATATAAAAACTAAATCAACAAAAGCAATAAATATATATATATAAAACCAAGTAATCAAAACTCAAAACAAATTTAACTATTTATTACATATATATATCTATATATAAACCAAGCAATCAAAACTCAAAACGAATTTAACTGTTTATTACGTTTTTTAGAAGGATATATATATATATATATAAGAGTCACATAATAGCATATTATTTCATCGAAAAAAACATATCATTTACAAATTTTCCTGTTGGGAAAAGTTTTTTCCAGCCATGAACATATTTTTAGAGAGTGAGCTAAACTCTAGACCGAATGCACCAAGAATCCGGCGATTTTTCCTGCGAAAATCCGGTGAAAATTGCTGGTAAAAATGCATTCCGTCTAGAGTTTAGCCCATTCCTATTTTTAGTGCCATGATGCATTCATGGAAATAATCCCAGCTTCTCTTCAATGGCAACTATCAGAAATCTTCTTTCGCTTGAGTATTGCATTCGTGGTATGTTTGTCAAAGCTTAATGGCCAGGTCAGTGAAATTCAACTTTTTATTAGCATCAAGGAAAATCTCCAAGACCCAACGAATGCATTGAGCAACTGGGAGAGCTCCGCTTCTTCTCCATGCCAATGGAATGGAATCACTTGCAAGGCTACAGGTTCAGTCACATAAATCAATTTGGAAATAAGTGGGTTGAGTGGCCATGTTCCTTCTTCTTCCATTTGTGGGATAAAGGCCTTGAAGGGTTTTAGTTGGGTTACAACTCTCTCCACAAAAACATACCACATGGGGTTTGGAATAATTGCAGTAAGTTGGGCTGGAACTTTGCCTGATTTTTTCTCACTCAGTTCTCTATAAAGTATGGCCATGTCGATGAGCAATTTCTTTGGTAACTTGATTTAATCATTGGTTCATAGAGCAATACCTTTATAGGATTTTAATTGTGAATAGTTAAATGATTTCTCTACACTTCATGTTAAATCTATAGATTGCATTTTACTCCCAATTGTGACTCTGACACTGTGAACATATGGGTTCTCAATGGCATTGCTACTGTTGAATGAATGAGCCTGTGAATGCACCCTTGAATGAGTGAACATTTCAGGGGGTCACCCTGCAACGAGAGGCCATATCGTGATGGTTTCCCAACATAATATGTGACCTGCTAACTCCGGGAAGTGTGCCTCTCCTGTGCGAGGGCGCATCACTAGTTTGATGACATAGTGCAAGAAGGAGGTGCGCCGGCCTTGTGGTGGGTTTCTCAAAAGCAGGGAAGTTGAAAATAAGCTTGATTTTATTGGAGTTTGAAAAAACATTATTTTTTTTCCAATTTTGTCATTTTGTTTGAACGTTGATTGAAAAGACCAATATTGATTTTTCATCTTTTGTCGTTTTGGTTTGGTTTTAATGTTGATTTACAGGATACAATTCATTTTGCACACCTAGCTGCAATGGGTTTTTAACAAGAAACTATCAAAGTAAGCCATCAAGTTCATTTAAGAATTTTTCTTGTTGTGGGTAGAATGTTTAAAGATGAAACTTGTGTATATTCAATATCTTAATTTATCATATCAAGCCCTAGAAGATATGTAGGTTACCCTGTACAAACAAATATTGTTTCTAAAGCATTATAATTCATAGGGTTACAAAATTAAGTAATTGAATTTGTATGTTCTCTTTGTGGTTATGCTTCAGAACATAATGCATGTTTCATTGTTCCATGGATCAGAACCTATAATATCAATTCATTGCTTCCATAATCTGCAACACTAGGCCTAATAGTTGTTCATGATTGCCTCAATTTTGTGTCGATATGTCCCCACATTCCACCATAGTGGAGATTAAAGAAATAGTACATCAACTGACCCACTTAAGGATCCACTACAAGAATATTATCTCAAAAACTAGTAGGGAACTTTTGAAGTGTTGTATTTTCTCTTAATTTATATGGAAACCCCTGTAGTTTCCCATGGCATCCCTTGCACATCATATTTTTCATAGACTCGCAAGCAGTTCTCAGTCTACCAATGCTCTGCTTGTCTTTCACTAAAATTCTTTCGATAACAACAATGACTGCTAAAATTTCTTCTAAAGCTTTTCCAAACCACGAAATCAGATTACTAAATATTCAGCTTTGGATTTTCAATGGAAATTATGTTGAAGTTATCTCAGTTGGCAGACGCGCACCATAATGATTGAGCCTATCGTTGCACGAGATGGGTGAGAATAACATTTGCGTAATGATTTTTGTATAAATTCCCTTTTGGTGTACAACCAAAGTTCTCCTCATTAAATTCCCTTGATGTGAAGATAATTGTTGAAATCAAATGCCGGTACCAACACTACGTATCATTTCGTGAAGTTCAAGGCGATCATAGTGCTATTTGCATTCTCTTTCTCTTCCTTATCCAAAACCAACTGACATAGTCAATGGTTGCAATTAAATTGTAGGAAAATCTATGTAACAAAGCCCATGAAATAGCATTGTGTGATCTTGTTCAAAATGGTAGACTTGAAACTCCATACCAGTGTTGGTTCTTTTGTGCAAGCGACATAAAATATCTCACTTTGGACTGCTCAACCCCGACCTCCACATGGATGACCATCACGATACAAGTCACATTTTCCTTATGTCTTCAATATTTGACAGTTGTTTCTATGAACAACATCCAATTTTTCGATGTCAATATTGAACTAATAGACACAATTACCAATGATGCACGCATTATAACATTCCACAGGGCTACCATCATGACCTAGAGAATGACCAATATGAGCACTCTACAGATGGTCTTTTATACCTGAATATTTGTAGCATTTTTTATTACAATCTCCTAAACATTCATTTTGGAATTCCACTTGTTTCAAGCTTCTAATATGACTCTTTTCCAATGTTTAATATCCATTAAGCGCTAGAACCACATGTAATGTCAAATAGGAGATGCTCCAAAAAATGATCCATTGCATGATTCTTCACAATATGAGGAGTATGTAGTTTCTTCAGTAATATATTCCAATTATATCTATCCTTATACTAGGGTTTCTATAGATAGTATGGTAGGAGATTTAAGAAAATTCAGCACATGGAAAGTGCCAATAGAAAAATAGACTCCATGAGAGTTTAACTCTCAATATTTGATCATTGAGACATGCTGACATGTTCAAGTCATTATGGGAGTAGTAGGTTCATTTCTCTTTTCAACACTGAAGTAGTAGGTTCATTATTTTGAAGAATATATTCAGACATCACAATATACTTATGAAATTCCTATTGACACATGAATTGAGAAGACAGTGAACAAGAAGAATATACCAAATAGCAAAGTACAATAGTTGTACTGCGTCCTCCCTCAGCTTTACAATGAACATAAGTCATCTTCCCACATATTGCATTTTCTGTATAAATAAGACATGGAAATACTATATATAGGGGCCAAATGAAGACGAAGCTATAGTGGGAGGGAAATATAGAATATGACCATACCTAGCAATAAATTTGCATTTCAAACCAGAAGTAACACGTTGACTGTAATTTATCAATCATAGATACTTTTTTTAACTTACACATGAATAATGATGATGAAAAGACATGACCAAGAGCATTTTTTTGAATCCAAGTAAATAATCTACACCAACAAATTCAGGTAGTATTATTAAGGGAAAAGATGCCTATGGACCATGAATAAATTCCACAGTTGTTCGTATATCGTCATATGAATGAGCAAAGAGATAATCTCTTGATGGAATAACCAGATGCTTGATACCATGTTCCTGAAACATAAAGAGAGAGGAATTAAAGAGCAATAAATGTATTCCCACTCAAACCAGATGCTTCCCCCATCTTTGTGTATTTATGCATCATTTATGATACTTTTCGCTATTTTATGATTATTTCATGATATTTCCACTAGTTTGGAGAGTGGAAATATTTCATGTAATCTTTGTTGTGAAATTTGGAGCATAACAAATGATATCAGAGAATCCCCAAGGGATAGCTCAGTTGGTTCAACCCTTTCCACTAAGGCATAATGTTCAATGAGGTTGTGGAATCCATTCAAACAAATTGAAACATCTTCAATTCAATGATCATTGGCATTAAGGATTTGTATATATTTTTGTGAAATAGAAGATAATATTGAACATGTGATCTTTGGTATGAGATGCATACCTTAAAAATGTAATTCAGTGCCTCTTGTTGTAAGAAACCTTGAGAGAGGATGAAAATTGAGCACTTGATTGGAACTATGCCATGTTATTTGCAGCATTCATCCTTCATACGTATGGCTCCTTCCCACGTTCTTCTTCAACACAACACAAAACTAATCACCATTTGTTATCAATCATCTCCTTTTATGACATCTCACCATGGTCCCTTATCACCTTCATCTTGTTTAGCCACCATTAGTCAATTATTGCAACACATCTCAAGGACCAACATTTTCTTACTTCTCTAGCATGCAGTTTCTCCATGGCACCTACCCTTGTCAAGTCCTTTCCAAATTTACCCCAGACCACTCCCTGATACAAATATTTATAGTGTCATACCCACAAGGATGAAGGCAACATTTCCTCCTCAAGCAAGAACATTTTCATCCAAATATGAATTTATTGAATAACATCCCAAGATCTTGTTGGTGTATTTTGTTGAGGAAGCTCCCAATAATTTGACCTTCTCATTCAATATATTACTTTGACACTTAGTCCTTCCATGTGTACTATAAATGTGCAATTGCAAATATGATTTAAATAGAATTTAAACAACTAAAATACATTGTTTTTTGTTAGAGCTATTAAAAATATATCTATTAACAACAAGAAGTATGTTTAGTTGAATATATTTTGAAGAAACAGCTCACATATGCGTTGTGCCCTTAGGGTTTAGGGTTTGCTGCAAGTGAGCTCGGTTCGTTCCCATGGATCCGCCTCCGGATCCTGGTTGTGAGGGTTCGGCGGGGGCTTGGCCTCCCATTTCCGATCTTTTTCACTCTCTGGTTGCCTCTCAACTAGTTTCGAAGGTTTCAGCTCCCGATGATTCCAAGTTTGTCAAGAAAACAGCGGTGCCAGAAGTCAAGCTTTCTTCAATAGCTTCGAAGTGTAAGGTAGTCGCTCTATCAGAAAAGGGCTTGGTTAGTCACTTCACCGGTTTGTGGCCTTCACCGAGATCTATAGAAACCTGGCTTAACAAAAACTGGCGACCCCTTATTCAGGGAGAAGTGCAGCAAATCTTTTGCGGCATGGGTTTCTTTGTTTTTTATTTTGAAAAAAAGGAGGACCGAGATTTGATTTTCAGAAATGGCCCCTATTTCATGGGCCCAAGAGGGATGTATATCAACAAGTGGGATCTCTCTTTAGATCTGGAAAAGGATATACCATCAGCGGTTCCTGTATGGGTTAAACTACCACATCTTCCATTACATTGCTGGAATGATGAAGATCTAAGAGCCATTGGCAACTCTCTGGGAAAGTACATTGATAAATTGGAGCCAAAACCCCCTATGTTTTCTTGTGCAAGAATTTGTGTCGAGGTAGATCTCGAAAAAGGTCTTCTAGAAGCTATAAATTTGTCAATGGACGGTTGGAATCATATGCAAATTGTGGACTATGAGCAGATACCCTTTTAATGCAAGGTCTGCCATGAATATGGGCATTTCGAAAAATTATGTCCCAAAAGAAAAACCCCAGAAGTAGAGGAAGTCCAAGGTGGGGAATGGAATGAGATCTCAAGAAAAAAGGGCGTCAAGCCCAATACGAATATCCCTCCTAAATCTCCACCTAAAAGCAAAGAAAATTCCAACAAGTTTCAGGCCTTGTCGAATGAGGAAGATGAAGAGGAGCAAGGGAAAAACAAGAAAACAGAGGAGCAACAGGAAGATACCAATCTCCAAAACACAGGAGATGAGGATCTGAATATCCCTATACACTAGCACGAAGTCATGGGAATAGAGTCATCCTTAAATTCAGGAGGTTCAATAACGCGAGCAAAAGCAAGGCTTTCTCAAGAAGAAACTTCAGAAAGCAAAGAAGAAGAGCAGGAACCTTTAGCCAAAAGAGGCAGAAGATTCAACAAAACAATAAGGGAGCAGGAAGCAACCAGAGAAAAGGCGGCGGGCAAGTAAACCAGTCTAGATCAGCATGTAAGAATTCTATCTAGCATAAAGCAGCTTCAAGGAGAACAGGAGGAAAGAAAGGATAGAGCAGGTCCTCAATCAAACAAAAAATAATGAAGATAGTCTCCTGGAATTGCAGAGGATTAGGAGGAAAACAAAAAGCAGAAGCTATTAAAAGAATTAAAAAAGTGGAAAATTTAACAATCCTCATGATCCAGGAGACTAAAATGCAAGAGGAAGACAACATCAACACTATGAAATACGTCTGGCCCAATGGGGAGGGGAAATCTGTTAGTGCTACAGGAGCCTCTGGAGGACTCATCACCTGGTGGGACAAAGGTATGTATAAATGTCATTCCTTCACAACTAATCGACATTGGATTTTCGTCGAACTAGAAGAACTATCAAAGAATGAAAGATTTTGGGTCGAAAATGTTTATGGACCTACCATTTATGGACAAAAGGAACACTTTTGGAATTAGTTGATAGATCAACAATATAACATGGAAGCCCTACTTTACATTCTGGCAGGGGAATTTAATGTCACTATCTCGGCCATTGAGAGAAAGGGGGGATCTAAAGTCAGAGACCCATTTGGAGAAAGAATGGAAGATTTGATGTCTCTTTGGAATCTTATCGACATCAAGCCAAAACAAGGCAACTTTACTTGGAATAACAAAATAATCGACCCTTGTCATATTGCAGCTAGACTGGACCGCTTTTTAATTAGTTCTTCTTTTCTCTCCAATCGTACCCTCCCCGACTCAAAGATACTCGCCTCCGCCATCTTGAATCACCAGCCCATATCTCTCTTTTTCTCATCCCTTGAAAATTTGGGACCGCTTCCTTTCAGATACAACCCAGCATGGCTCGAAAATGAAAACTGTATGGAAGAGGTCAAAGCCGTTTGGAGGCAGTTTATTCTAGGATCTCTAGGTTTCATATGGGAATCAAAGCTCAAAATAGTGAAAAGGATCTTAAAGAATTGGGCCAAACAGAACTATAAGAAGCCCGGAGAGGAACTTGCAAAACTTCAAAAGGAATTGGATAATCACCAAAACAGAATGGAGCAGGTCACAGTTGCAGAGGACATGTTGAGGGAAGAAAAAGCTCTTGATGATAGGGTACAAAATATTGCCAGGAAAGAGGAGGAGGAATGGAGACTTAGATCTAGACGCCTTTGGTTAAAGGCGGGAGACGGAAACACAAAATTTTTCCACGCGCAGTGCAAGGAGAGATACAAGAAAAATAATATTATGAGTCTTACAAAGGAGGATGGAACAAATATTGAAGGACAGGAACACATTCTAAAAGAAGTAAAAAATAATTTTGAGAGGCTTTACAATGATAATGAGGTTGTTTCCAAGGAGGACATGGAACAAATGAGTATGGAAATCCCCAATCTCATCTTTGAATCAGACAATAAGAAGTTAATGGATTAGATTTCTGAAGATGAAGTTAGAAAGGCAATTTGGTCTCTTCATCCGGAAAAGGCTCCTGGCCCGGATGGATTCTCCATTCATTTTTACAGGAAATGTTGGCATTGGTTAAAGAAAGATCTTATTAGAATGCTCAATTGGACCAGAAAAAGAGAAAGAATAGGAGGGGCTACCAACACTTCCTTCATTGCTTTAATTCCTAAAGAAAAAAACCCCTCCACCATTGGAAGGTACCAGCCAATTTCCTTATGCAACTCCTCCTACAAAATTCTTTCCAAAGTTATTGCAAACAGAGTTAAGGGACTTCTTCCTAGGATCATCTCTCCAAACCAAGGAGGATTCATCGCTGGTTGTCAAATATATGACAACATTCTTCTGTTCAAGAGGCCATTCATTCAAGCATGCAGAGAAAAGACCCAGGTATGGCTATTAAACTTGACATGGCAAATGCTTTTGACAGAGTTAGGCATGAATTCTTATTCACGGTCATGAGAAAGTTTGGGTTTGAGAAAGAGTTTATAGGATGGGTTAACGCTTGTATTGGCTCCCCTTGGATTTATCCCCTAATAAATGGCAAACCCTCAACCTTTTTCCGTTTGTCTCACGGATTGAGACAAGGTTGTCCCCTTTCACCCTTTCTATTTGTTATTATGGTAGACTCTCTTAGTAGGCAACTTAATAGCCTTCAAGTCTCTGGATCTCTTCCAGGGCTTGCCATTTCTAGAGATGTCTCTCCTATCAACCATGTGCAGTTTGCTGATGAGACCATCCTCCTTGGTAGTCCCTCTCCTTCAATTGCTTCTAGATTCAAACTTACTCTTGATCTTTTCCTCAATGCATCCGGGGGTAAAACAAATGACAACAAGAGCAACATCTATAGCTAGAATTGCAGAACCATTCTCCTCAGGAATTTAGCCTTAATCTTTGATTTCAAACCCTGCCCCGACTGGACCTCCTTTAAATATTTGGGCATTCCTATATCACATAAAAAAACTTCTTCTTCGCTTTGGCTTCCTATTATTGATAAATTAAAAAACAGAATTAACTCTTGGGGATCTCGTTGGCTAAATTTAGCTGGCAAAGTGACCTTAATCAAGGTTGTCCTCTTCTCCCTACCGGTGTTCATTGGCGCAATTTTATTGGCTCCAACCTCTGTCATGAATACTATCAGCATGGAGATTAGAAAATTTATTTGGCAAGGGGGGAAAACTCATGGCAAAAAACTTCACCTTGTCAATTGGAAAACCATCAAGGAAAATCGCAAAAGAGGAGGTCTGGGAATCCGTGATCCAGCTCTAATGAGCAAGGCCATGGGAGACAAAATTGCTTGGAGAATGGTATCTAGAAAAAATTAATGGTGGAAAGTGGTCATCAGGAAAAAATACACAAGAGGATCGAGACTTAGATGCTTGGACAAATTAAAAGGGAAAAAAGGAACTGTTATTTGGAACCTCATTTCTTCCTCTGCAAGGCTGATAAAAGATAATCTGTACTGGATTCCAGGTAATGGGAGGAAAATCAATCTCTGGAAAGATAGCATAAATGGAGATCAACCTCTAGGATCCATCCCTGAAATTCAGAATGTCAAGCTTTGGCTGCAAAATGCAGGCATCCAGAAACTTGTGGACTTCGTTACCTGGAAGCCTTTTGGAACCTAGAAAGATTGGAAACAGATGGTCCCTCCGAAAAATTTAGCAGAAAGCTACAGTAAATTCCTTCATCTTTTACATGGGAAAGCCCCTGTCAATATTTGGGTCAAGGACAGCAGAGGTTGGGGAAAAGCGGGAAGCTATACTATTAAATCTGGATATGAATGTCTCACCATAAACAAAAATCCCATACAAAAGAGATGGACGAGAGTATGGAAATCATACATCATTCCTAAGATCAATTATTTTTATTGGCTTTTGGCCCATAACAAGTAGCTCACTGCAGAAAATCTTAAACATCGGGGAATCGAAGGCCCTTCTACATGTTCTTTGTGCCAAAATGCAGAAGAAAGCGCCCAACATATATTTCTTGAGTGCAATTTCGCCAAACAAGTTTGGGCCTGTGTCCTTGGTCCTCTCGCGAACTCCTCCATCATTCCCAGACATATACGCCAAATGACAGACATGAGGACAAATACTGTTCCGGGAGGAAGCAAGAATAAGCCAACTTTGGTTAGAATTTGGAAGCTACTCCCTATGAATATCTGCTGGCAGATATGGTTGGAAAGAAACAAAAGAGTTTTTGAAGATAGAAAGGCTACCGAACACAGAATAGCCAACAAAGTTATTTCTTTCATCTTTGAATCCCTATCTTCCAAGGGGATAACAATTCCTTCCCAGGAAGCTCTATCCTGGATCGAATTCCAGTGGTGTCAAAATTTCATCAAAGTGAGTTCTCTTCAGTCCAAAAGTTCTGCCCTTCTATCACGATTGGGAGATAAGGAAAGACAAGCTCTCTTTCAAAAAATGTTGGAAGAATCAAGATAGTCACACACCATTTTTTTTGATGGGGCTTCCAAAGGGAACCTTGGGGAGGCAGGTGCGGGGGTGTCATCTTCGATCCCGGAGGAAACAAAGTTGCAGAATTTTCTTGGGGACGAGGCATCAGAACAAACAATGAAGCCGAGTGGTTGGCTTTGTACCATTCTCTTGAAATCGCCTCCACCCTCAACATTGGAAAACTACAGGTTTATGGAGATTCAAGTCACGTCATTCAATCTATGAGGCTTGGAACCAAAACAAGAGGCTCTAAGAGTCAAAGAATTCGAAGAAGAATCAACTATCTTTCACTCCCCAAAGACATTCAGTACTATCATATCCTGAGAGAGCTTAACGCCTTAGCATATATCTCGGCAAATAAAGGAGCCTCTTTGAAAAGAGGGCAAGTCAAACACAATGGTGTTTGGGGGTTTCTTTTTATTCCCTAAGGTTTCCAATGTTATTTCACCCTTGGAAGTTTTGGTTCATTCCCCATCTTGGAAGGCGGAATGGCTCTGCCCACGTAATTCCGTGGCTGACACGCCACCCCCCCATGTGCTCTTCATGCTCCTCACTTGGCTCCATTTATGAATGTCAGCTCGCATGAACCAGCATTAATTGCTTCTCGCTCGTTCTGGTTTTTATCTCTCACAATGGACCGTTCTCCCACTCCATTTGTTCTCTCGTACGCACTCGGCCGGCTCTCTTTCCTTGCCCCTGAGCTCGACCCTTGGATTTTTTCAAACGTTGGTGCGACTATTCATTCCCTGAATCCTTCGCCTGTCTGCAATATGGACGGGGTTAAAGAAGCCATAACAACGCTAAGCCAGCTCACCGTCGAGGTAAATACATATCTGTGCAGGACATATTCAGCCGTATGCACCAGTGTTCAACATAATGAGGAATTGGCTGTAGAAAACAAGTACATCCTCTCTCAGCTTTCTTGCCAGGATTCCAGGATGGATGATTTTGAGCGAAATCTCATTGAACTAATGGGTAAAGTGGACATTATCAGGGAGGAAATTTCTGTTTTTACAAGCAAATCACAATATAGTCATGTTCAGGATGCTCCCACTGTCAATAAGGAAATGGTGGATGCTGCCTCGGTTTAGCGACAGAACTTTGGATAACTTCTCTCTTTTCAACAGGTTCTCTTTGATTCACACTTTCTGAATGTTTTTTTGCCTGCTTCTATGCAAACAGTTTGTAAGGGTTTATCCCAATGCTATTTTAAGAAGTTATAGGAAGCATAGATGTAAAGCTTCCAGAGACATCAAAATTTTCAAATTCTGCAATTTTTCTCTCTTTGAAGCAGAAAAATGGTCTCAAATTTTGTAATGAATGGCTGTGCACAACCTTTTCATATATATATATATATATATATATATATATATATATATATCCCTTGTTTCTGTTAAAAAAAAAGAAGTATGTTTACATTTACTTATTGGTTAATTTTTTAATAAGACAATCTTCATATATTTATATTTTATTTTAAAAACTCATTATTGGGCCGAGAGGCCCTTTCTACATCCCAAGTGAGTAAGATATGTCATGTATGTCACATGTCGGCTCTAAAAAAATATTAAAAAGATAAATTATAAAACCAAAAACATATAGGATCCAAATTTAAATTAATTAAATTCCAAAACACATTTATATAAATGTATATCAAATTTCAATTCATTTGAAACTTAAGAAATTTAAGGTATTTTTATCTTTCTCTCCTTATATATATAATCAAAACCAAACTTAAATTTCAACAAATAACTAAAGTTAAAATAAATCTATATCAATATATATATATATATATATATATATATATATATATATATATATATATATATATATATATATAATTTATTTTTTCAATTTAAAAAAAATCATATATATATATATATATATATATGCACACACACACTATGATGCATTCCCTTGTCTTTTTATTTTTGGAACATGGTGGGAAAGGAACTCAGCTAACCGCAAAATCCCTTCAGAGATAACTTGCGCAATGATCTTGCAGTGGACTAAGGAGCATAAAAAATTGGACAAACAAAAGAAGGTTCGAGTGATTATCCCTCCCTGCATTGATATAAATTTTCCATGGGCATATTTTGACGGTGCCAGCCAAGGGGATCCACCTTTGGGAGGCTCTGGTGCGATCATTTACCTATCAGATGAGGTGCAGTTTTTAATCCAATATAGTCTGGGACAATGCTCCAACAACATGGAAGAACTATCTGCACTCTGGGCAGTACTCAACTCAGCTTTGGCCAAAAAAAATCGCAACATACAGATCTTTGGGGACTAAAAAATGGTTATAGATTGGGAAAATAACAGAATTCAGATCAAAGCTCGTCATTTACAACATCTATTGTCCACATTAAAAAGACAGCTTGGAATGTTTGGCTACATCTCTTTCAGACATGTGTACTGGGAGCTAAATCAGGAAGTAGACAAGTTGTCTAAAAGTTCTCTTCTCTCGGCTCCAGGTTCGTTAGTAGAGGAGTTGCACCAGGGGATGCATACTCTGTTTGGTTGATACTTTTAGTTTATGTTTTAAAGGACAATAAATGTATTATGTCTTATGAAATAGATTAAGCATTTCTCATATAAAGATGAAATTTTTTTATTTTCAAAAACACATATATGTAATGACAACTCATGGAACAAC
Source organism: Larix kaempferi (assembly GCA_027924585.1). Lineage (NCBI taxonomy): Eukaryota > Viridiplantae > Streptophyta > Pinopsida > Pinales > Pinaceae > Larix > Larix kaempferi. The sequence goes on along the minus strand of BSBM01000203.1, from coordinate 6,728,615 downwards.
GATATAAATCTTTCAAAAACAATCTATATTATTCTATATGAATAAAAAAATATTTCCTCAAAAAAAAAATATATATATATATATATAAAATTAATTTTAAGTACTTTTTCATATTTTAAAAACCATTTACTAAAGCACTCTAAGAATTGATATCAAGACTTTATACCAACCACTCAAACTAATCTAATACACTAACTCTTTTCAATTCATGCAAAGTGTTTTTGTTTATTCCTATACCTTATGAATGTTTAGATTGGAATTTAAAATTGAAAAAAAATTAACAATGTGTTTACTAACTTGAAAAGTATTTAATATATAAAATTCTAAAACACATGCAAGTATATTGTGTCTACATATCGTAAATCACATTTACTTAACGTGTCTACTCATTTGGAAAAACGTAATACTTAATTGAATTTTTCTCTCTTTGTGGTGATTTAAAGTGACATTAATTTTTTATAAAATCCATGGTTTTTATTAATCATTTTTTTAAATAAATAGAAATATTCCTATGCCTTATAAATGTTTAGACTGGAATTTAAAATTGAAAAAAAACTAACAATGTGTACTAATTTGAAAAAATATTTAATATATAAAATTCTAAAACACATGTAAGTATATCTTGTCTTCATATCGTAAATCACATCTACTTAACGTGTCTACTCATTTGGAAAAACGTAATACTTAATTGAATTTTTCTCTCTTTGTGGTGATTTAAAGTGACATTAAATTTTTATAAAATCCATGGCTTTTATTCAATCATTTTTTAAAAATAAATAGAAATAATAAAAATATTAAATAAATTTTACTTTAAAAAAAATTAACATAATATATTTAATTAAAATTTTCTGCTGAAAAATATTTAATTAAATTTTATAATCGTTTTAATTAAATTTATAACTAATTCTATTAAAAAATTAAATTAATTTTTTTATCATTATATTCATTTTAAATTACCACAATCACCAAGTTTAAATATTTCAACAAAATTGATTATAAATTTTAACCAAATTCATTATAAAATTCATTCTACAACCACTTAATTTTTTCAATAAAATTGATTATAAATTTAACCAAATTACTAAAATCCATGGCTTCTAATTCCAAACAAAAGGCTTTTTTTTTAAAGTAAATAGAAATAATAAAAAATATTAGATAAAAGTTACTTCATACAAAATAGAAAACAATTAGCATAATATATTTAATTAAATGTTATAATCAGTTTTGTTAAATTTACAACTATTTATATTTAAAAATTGAATTTTATTTTTATCATTATATTCATTTTAAATTGCTATAATCACCAAGTTCAAATTTTTCAACAAAGTTGATTATAAATTTAACAAAATCGATTATAAAATTTATACTACAACCACCAAATTAGCAATAAATCATAACCAATGAATCATTTCAGAACTTATTTTTTGAATTTATGATTGAAAAAGTATTATAATGATGCAATGCACATGTTTTCTTTGAGATACTGATTATATTTACAAGGTCATAGTTACAATCATACCCACTCAGGGATTTGATTGCGGGTCTCCATGTTAATACAAGCCCGATCACCTCACAATTTGTGGATAACCCGATTAAGCAATGCACATGTTTTTAATTTTCTTTAATAATGTTTAAATTCATTTCCCTTTAACAATGTTTAAATTCATTTTAAGCGCTCATATATATAATATATATTTCGGAAGACATTGTAATATTGGAGTTAAGCAAGGTTTGCCCCTCTCCCTTCCCTTTTCAGCATATACATCGATAAGCTAGAAGGTTGTTTAGAAGAACTAGGTTGCTGGCATGACCTTAGCTAGAATAGTCATCATCCTCCTTCTCTATACTGATGATATTGTTCTTATGGCTACGGAGTCCCTTTGATCTTGATAAACAATTAAGAATTCTCAAGGATTTCTGCTCTAATATGGGTATGACTATTAACACCGACAAAACAAAAGTTATGACTATGAAGTCCAATAATTCTCAAGGTCACTTATGTATATGACAATAACAACTTCAAGGAAGTGTCTTCTTACAAAATCTCAAAATTGATATCCTTCATAAGCTCAAATAGAATTATAGCATTGAGAACAGGATTAATGGAGGGTGGAAAGCTTATTTTGGTCTTGAAAACAATTGTAAGTCAACAAACCTTATGATGTGGGATAAAAATAAATTTCTTTTTGAGACTTTCGTCATTCTCGTTATCCTGTATGGTTGTGAAGTCTAGCATTGCAACATATCTAGAGAAACTTGGAGAAAGATTGAACAAATCCAAAAGCGTTTCATAATTTATAACCTTAAAATTAAAATCAAGACACCCTTCTAGAAATGGGTCTTCCCCCATCGAGAGCATCGCCATGACTAGGTACCTAATGTACCTGTACAAGATAAATAACATGAGAAACCATAGAATTCCTAAACTTGTTTTAAAATCTATTCAAGACCACCTACGGCTGAAGGGAGGCTGGTACAAAGATACCATGGCTTGGTTAAACTATTGAGGGATTGACAAAAATGCCACTTTGCAAAATATCAATAACATTAAAAATATTATCACAACTAAGTTTAAAGAGAAAATGTGGGGTGAGAAATACTTAGAGGTCAAAAGAAAATTAAAGGATATTATGAGGAGGTCATTAACCCTCATTTGGAAGATAAAAAATATCTCTCTATTTTAAAACTAGTTTGAAGAAGAAAATTAATATTGCCAAGATAAGAACAAACTCTCACGAGCTTCATAGTGAAACAGGATGTTTGGGTGGAAAGGATTTTTCATCTCTGAGACTATGAGTGTTGAGGAAGAAAGTCACTTTCTCTTAGAGTGCCTTGCGTACACCCACATTAGATCCCAGTTTCATAATCTTTGATACAATACAAACCTCTCTTATAACCTTCTAACATGTCAGAACTATGGCGACCTGGGAATGCTCCTTTCTAAGCTTTTTGAGCATAGGAATAAAATTTTACAACAATCCAAGTAATCTTTTCTCTTAAGGTCCGATAGACCAAAGTGGTCTCAATGGACATTAACCATCATCTTCATTAAAAAATTAAATTCTAAAAATATAATTTTTAAATGTCAAAAAGTATATCAAACAAGATCATTTAAGAACTAATATATATATATATATATATATATATATAGATAGGAAGTGGAATTCCTACTGTAAAAAGCTTTAAGAATATCAAATACCAAGCAAAAATACATCAAAGGATACCAAGCAAAAATCCTAAAAAATTGGTGGCCCTATCCTTATCCTTGACATCCATAAGCTCTTCAACTTAGCACTCAAGCGTACTTTCACTAGACCTTGGACTCAAAGCCTCATTGCTCTTATTTTTTAAAGTGGAGATAAAATCAATCCCTCTACATACAGGACCATTATCAATAGTCTCTTTCATCCAAACATGAAAAATTTTAGGGGTGAAATTTAGTCCATGTTATAATTTTTGAGGTTTTTAAAAAAAAAAAGATTCACCAATTTTCATTTTTTTCTAAAATGATTCGCCCAAATTCCTTAGGATAAAAATATTTTGCTCTAAACATCACCAAATTTTTTTAGAAACTATATATAATCGCTTGAAATTTGAATATTTTTACAAAATAACACCAAACATTTTACAGTTGGAAATTTAAGAATTTGTAAGATTCACCAAGCTTTCTACACTTAAAAAAATGCAGGGCCCTTGCACGAAGTTGAGGGACCCTTTTGGTGCAATCCTGCATTCAGAAAAAGCGCGAGTATTCAGTAAAACCAAAATGCGCAAGCATTTCGTAGAACTAGGCATGGGTGGGCTTCGATCTTGCCATGTCAGTTAACATGTAGGATAGGATTCCATAACGCGCGTGCGTTATGAATCACTATAACGCGCATGTGTTATGGATCACTAAAATGTGCGCACGTTATGGATCACTATAACGCGCGCGCGTTATGGATCACTAAAACGCGGGCACGCTATGGATCACTATAATGCGTGCACGTTATTGTAATCATCAAAACCTTATTCAATAGTTTATTTAATAGTTTCTATGGTTTAGGAGGTTAAATAGGTATTTGGTGTTAGGGGCTTAGGGATTAGAGATGGGGGGTGGTTAGTGGTAGGGGAAGGGGGGTTAGGAGAGAGAGAGAGAGAGAGAGAGAGAGAGAGAGAGAGAGAGGTGTAGAAGCAAGGAAGAGAGAGTGAGAGAGGGGGGGTAGTTAAGGGTAAGGGGATAGGAGGGGGGTTAGCAAGGGGGAGAGAGAGAGAGATTGAGAGAGGGGGTTAGTAATGGTTAGGGGGGGAGGAGGGAGAGAGAGAGAGAGAGGAGCTCAGGAGAGGGTGTTAGTTGTAGGGAGTGAGAAAGATAGATGGGAGGTGTGGTTAGAGGTAGGCAGAGGTGTAGGGAAGAGAGGGAGATAGAGAGAGCCCGATTTAGTAAGGGCTAGGGAGAGGAGGGGAGAGAGATAGAGAGGAGGGGGTTTTGGGCTAAGGGGAGTAGCAGAGAGATAGAAAGAGTAGGATGGTTAGGGATGGGGGAGAGGTTAGGGAGAGGGAGAGCGGGTTTAGATGATGATGATGAAGATGATGATGAAGATGATGATGATGATGCTGATGATGATAATGATGATGATGATGATGATGATGATGATTATGATGATGATGATGATGATGATGATGATGTTGATCATGATGATCATGATGATCATGATAATGAAGATGATGATGAAGATGATGATGATGATGATGATGATGATGATGATGAAAATGATGATGATGATGTTGATGTTGATGATGATAATGATGATAATGAAGATCATGATGAAGATTAATATGGTGATGATGATGATGATGGTGAAGATGATGATGACGATGATGATGATAAAGATGAATATGTTGGTGATGAAGATGAGTATAATGATGAGGATGAGGATGATGATGATGAGGATGATGATGACGAAGATGATGATGATGACGATGATGATGATGAAGATGATGATGATGATGATGCTGATGATGATAATGATGATGATGAAGATGATTATGATGATGAATATGGTGATGATGATGATGATGATGATAATGATGATCACGATGATGATGATGATGATGATGATGATGATGAAGATGATGAAGATGATGAAGATGATCATCCTCATCCTCATCATCATCCTCATCTTCATCACCAACATATTCATCTTTATCATCATCGTCGTCATCGTCATCATCATCTTCACCATCATCATCATAATCATCATCATCATCATAATCATCATCATCACCACCACCATATTAATCGTCATCATCATCTTCATCATGATCTTCATCATCATCATTATCATCATCAACATCAGCATCATCATCATCATTTTCATCATGATCATGATCATGATCATCATCTTCATCATGATCTTCATCATCATCATCATCATCATCATCATCATCATCATCATCATCATGATCAGCATCATCATCATCATCTTCATCATCATCATCATAATCATCATCATCATCATCATCCTCTTCTCTATCATCACCACCATCATAATCATCATCATCACCATCATCTTCATCTTCATCATCATCATTGTCATCTTCACCATGATGGGAGGTGTGGTTAGAGGTAGGTGGAGGTGTAGGGAAGAGAGAGAGACTGAGAGAGCCCGGATTAGTAAGGGATAGGGAAAGGAGGGGAGAGAGATAGAGAGAAGGGGGTTTTGGGCTAAGGGGAGTAGTGGAGAGATAGAAAGAGTAGGATGGTTAGGGATGGGGGAGAGGTTAGGGAGAGGGATAGGGGGTTGATAGAGAGAGAGAGAGGACGTGTAGAATCAGGGAAGAGAGAGTGAGAGAGGGGGAGTTAGTTAGGGGTAAGAGGCTAGGAGGGGGAGATAGAGATAGATATTGAGAGAGGGGGTTAGTAAAGGTTGGGGGGGGGGAGAGAGAGAGAGAGAGAGGATAGGTTGTTATTTGTAGGGAGTGAGAAAGAGAGATGGGAGGTGTGGTTAGAGGTAGGTGGAGGTGTAGGGAAGAGATAGAGACTTAAGTAGATAGCCTGGGTTAGTAAGGGCTAGGGAGAGGAGGGGAGAGATATAGAGAGGAATGGGTTTAGGGATAGGGGGAGTAGGAGAGAGATGGAAAGAGTAGGATTGTTAGGGATGGGGGAGGTTATGGAGAGGGAGAGGGGGTTTAGAGAGAGAGAGAGAGAGAGAGAGAGAGAGAGGTGTAGAAGCAGGGAAGAGAGAGTGAGAGAGGGGGGGTTAGTTAGGGTTAAGGGGCTAGGAGGGGGCTTAGCGAGGGGGACAGAGAGAGAGAGATTGAGAGAGGGGTTAGTAATAGTTAGGGGGAGAGAGAGAGAGAGAGAGAGAGAGAGAGAGAGAGAGGAGAGGGTGTTAGTTGTAGGGAGTGAGAAAGAGAGATGGGAGGTGTGGTTAGAGGTAGGTGTAGGCAAGAGAGAGAGACCGAGAGAGGGGGTTAGTAAGGGCTAGGGAGAGGAGGGGGTTTTAGGGCTAGGGGGAGTAGGAGAGAGATAGAAAGAGTAGGATGGTTAGGGATGGGGGAGATGTTAGGGAGAGGGAGAGGGGGTTTAGAGAGAGAGGGAGAGGTGTAGAAGTAGGGAAGAGAAAGTGAGAGAGGGGGTTTATGAGGGTTATGAGGAGGAGGGGATAGAGAGAGGGGGGTTAGGGGTATGGGGATCAATAGGAGAGACAATAAGAGAGGGGAGGTGGTTAGGTGTGGGTGTGGTGGGGCAGGTTAAGGGGTTATAGAGAGATAGAGAGGGAGGAGGGTGTCAGGGGGTTAGAAGAGAGAGAGGGGTGGGGGATAGGGGCTGGTAGAGTGTCATGTCCCAAGTTTGGCATTGGGTCACAATGGCCTAAGCAAATTGGCCATATTCATTAGAGTTTGTCAAATTGATGCTAAAGGTCAAATAATTGCCAAGGAGAAAAATGACTAGTTTCCTAGGTTTGGGGTGGAAGCTTTGGGATTTGGAATAAGGGGGATAATACACGGGGGCTTCACTAGAAGGCAATATAATGTCACGTTCATTCATATTGCGGTATTAAATATTCATGAAAACCTAAAAATTATATTGCTTATATATTAAGGGGAAAAGGGTTTTTTTTATTTAATGTAATAATGCAAAAATACTTTGGGGTCTTTTTTATATGGGTGGGCTGAAAAATATCTGGCAAATGGAGATGGCGGGATCATGGCCGGATGAGAAATCGGGTTGAGGCAAGGCTCGGGCTTACTAGTATGCAGGGAAATCACGTCTCGAGGCATGATTGAGGCCAGGGTTTTCGTGGTGAAGTGAGTTTCCAATCGATCATAGTCAAGAGATAGTGGTCATTGACAACCAATTGTTAGCAATAGCACTCAGCGAGTTTTTACCAATAGCCTTGGGAGGCTCTAATCCTCCAAGGTCTGTTATAGGCCCTCGATAGGCCTTGGGGGCTTGAATACCCAACCACTCATGCCTAGTACAGGCCTTGGGAGGTTTAGTCAGCCTCCTAGAGCTTGTTATAGGCCCTAGGGGCTTGGATACCTAACCCACAACAGGCTTAGTCAGCGATTGGGGAACTGCAACATGTAATCTAAATGTCGTACTATGTGCATTGGCTCTAGTGACATACAAGAAGTGATCTCCTATCTCTTCATTAGACCATCAGATGTTTCAAATCATAATGATATGTGGTTGATTAATTGCATTGTGGGTGAAGTAATGTGCATCCACAATATACATTGAAAGAAGCAAGGTGTATTGTGGAATGCATGTGGGGTCATAAGAGGGGTATCATATCAATATACTAGGTACAAACATAAAGGGGTATACAAAATGTTAATGAAAAAATTGATACATACAATATCTAGTGAAAATAGGGGTTTTTTTAAATTGGGAAGGCATATTGGGAGGGGGTAAAAAAAAAAACGATTTTGGAATGTATTTTCCAATATTTAGTGAAATTAGGGGTATTGTTTCATATGCCACAAACGAACGTGCTATGATAGCGGTTTATTGAGTGAAGCCCTTGTGGGATAATAAATGATGTTTGGACATTAGAATGGCATAAATATTTAATAAAGGAGATAAATAAATATATACAAGTGAAAATCAAAGTGGCATTTGATCATGAAGACACATGGAGGAAGTGGGACCCACATATGGCTAGATTTCCCCACTACACTTGGCATCATTCTCTCACCAATTCGAATTCAAGGTGAATGGTAACATACTTGGGGGAGTTCAAAAGGTATTATTCATGGCATGACTCATCCAAGGTCAAAATATAGAGGAAGAGTAACTCCCATGGGAGAGGAAGAGGCAATTTGGAGCTAGTGAGACACTTGGGCTAGATTCCCTAGCTCTATGACAACAATGATGAAGATGCTATGACACCTATGACACAAATCAGACCTGAAGGCTGACATATGCCAGATATGACATGTCAGGGATAAAAATAGACTCCAAGAGGGCACTCAAGGGTGTTAGGGAAGCTAAGATGATTCCACATGTGATTTGGTGGAAGTGGGAGACTAGGAATTGTTGTACAAGTGGCGTTCTTTGGAATCTCTTCCCAACTTGAGTTGGCATGAGTCTCTTGGAAGGAATTCAACCCATGGAGGACATTATAACTTTATAAATTTCAAGAACAAAGAATGAAACTAGCTTTTGATCATTTGTAGAATTTCCAATTGCATTTGTGAAGAGGGAGAGCTAGTGGATGACTAGTTTCTTGCCTTAGCCAATTTCGAGGGTGAAAGATTCCCATCCAAGTTGGTAATTGGAAAGGCCATTCAGACCTTTCATTTGGAGCTTTAATGGATTCTTTATTTGTAGGTGTAAGCTACAGGGAAGCTCATGGTTTCTTCTATTGTAGCTCGCTCCTTCAACCATTTCCAGTTTTGATGGCATATTCTTGATCCTTGAGGGAGGGCATTTTTGGTGAGCTATTGTACTCTTTGGGGGAGCTTATAATGCCCAATTTCTTTTGTAATATGAATTAAATACTCTGTTCTTCATCTCCAAAAAGTTTTAGGTCGAAATTCCAAGTAGAAATGTGTAAATCTCATTTTTAATGAAAGAACAGTGCCATTTCCCCACTACCTTGTTGTGAACCAATGTAATGCTGATGATTTCGAAAGAATGGATGATTCTTTGATACATTTGTGATTAATATACTACCATGGATGTATTCTACAAGTTTCATGTACTGTATTTGAGCATTTGAAGTATTTTTACTCAGTTTAATTGCATTGGGAGAAGAAATAGTGTCATTTCCCCAAGGGTTGAATGGGTGGTTTTTGTAGCTGAATGGGAGAGGGTTGGAACAGATGTAATAATAAATTAATGGTGCAAATGAGACCTTAATAACATCATTAATACATTACCTACCTTTTTTCAGAAATTTGAGTGGGTTTGGAGGCCTTTGGGAAGCCATTTTCAGTACTTATCCCAGGGGGATTTGAACCCCAAATTACTAGTAAAATTGCATACTTGGTCCAGAATCTTAAGAGAGTTTGAAGAGGTCTTTTGGTGCCCATATATCATCCCTGAACATCATATTCAAGTCCTAATATCATTCATACACCTTCCTTGAATATTTGAAGTCATTTGGAGTCAATTTGAGACCTAGAGACCAATACTAGTCAAAGAAAAATTACTAGTAAAATTCCCTACATTGGCCAGAATTGAAAGAGGATTTGAAAAAGTATTTTAAAGGTCCAAAAGAATCCTTGAAACACATATTTATGTTCTAACATCATCCATATACCTTCTCAGAAGCTTTGGGAGCAATTGGAGCAATTTGGGGACCTAGAGCTCAAAACTAGTCAAAGGTCTAACTAGGGAAAAAAGTGAAAAATTGCCATTTTAATAAAATTCCTAACAATGGATATTACATAGAGGAGTACATAAGAGATAGAGAGAAAAGGGGTTAGTAAGGGTTAGGTCTAGGAGGGGAGAGAGTGAGCAAGGGTTAGTAGTGACAGGATTATGAGAGAGATAGAGGGAGGGGGGTTTAAGAGTGGTGGGGATTAGGGAGAGGGAGAGGGAGGGGAGGGGTTAGGGAGTGGTGGGTATATAAATTTATTCTTGACACTTAAAAGCATAAATTTGTGAAGTTAATAATGCACGCGCGTTATGTATATACATAAAGCGCGCGCGTTTTGTATGTTCATAACGCGCGCACGTTTTGTATGTTCATAACGCGCGCACGTTTTGTATGTACATAACGTGCACGCATTTTCATGTACATAACGCGTGCATGGTTTGCATATACAAAACACTCACCAATCAAAATATTTGAATTTAAATAGAACGTGCGCGCGTTCCAGAGCACCTAATCACCCCCTCCTCCCGTGCCCGCATGTCAACCACAGTCCTATGTGGTTGGTTCAAACTTACCAAACCTGTGCTATGGAATTTACTAAACCATAGCTAATTAGGAATTTCCACCATTTTTCTCAATATGCATGTTTTTCACCGCTCTCTATATCATGACATACATGACCATTATTGACGAAATTTTAGGCATAGATAGCATTTTTATGCAGATTCCAAATATGTAATTTAAAAAAAAAAAAATATTGAGATTTTCTATTTGTTTCCTAATTTTCTTGTGTCATCACTCCTTAAGTCAAAAAACATATTGTTAGTGTTTATTCCGTAACTCTTTCATTTCAAAACCATTTTAAAAAAAACATTGTATGCTGCAGTAGTAGACACCGACCTCTACATGCTATAAAGAATCCAAGTCAAAATAACTTCATTAAGACCTTCAAAGGCTGCACCCACATTTGACGTACCATTCTCGAGGTTTGATCACTTACATAATTAAAAAAAAATAAAAAATTAAACATTTAATTTTTGAAAAATAGTGTTGCACTAGTGCTACGGGTTCTATACATGTCTACCGATTTTTGTATCCCGAAACCATCATTTAGGCACTAAAAGGATACACCCACAAAAACATATACCTTATCATTTGCCAAAAAAATAAAAAGTGACTGTTAGAAAAAATGAAATTTGACATAGTTATGTAAATTTTCAATACTTGAAACTTATATATTCGGAAACGTGACTCAATTTTCTACATTTCATATTTTTTACTCGAGGCAAGATATATTGTGTAAGTATCTCAAAAAAACCAAGTAAGTTGAGGGATGCCTGATTTTTCAGTTTTCTATTGCATCTAACGCGCCAAAAGTGACCCTCATTAGCTTGCACATGCCCTGTATGGATCCTTAAAATTTTATATGTAGCCAAGTTATATGTAATTATTTTGGAAAGAAGATCAACATATGGCCATAAATTCATAGAGATCGTTGCTTAGGAGTGTCACAATAATAAAGTTGAAATATTTTGTGTTCCTTTGTTGACTTTAGAAAAGCACTTGACCCAATGCCTAGAACTAACCTTTGGAATATATTAGAAGAGCTAAAGGGTTGTTTGGAAGAAGAAATTTGTGCCGACACGACTCTAGTTGGTATAGCCATCACCCTTCTTCTTTATGCTTTAATGTTATTGTTCTTATGGCAAGGAGACCCTATGATCTTGACAAGCGCTTAAAATTTTCAAGGACTTTTTCTCTAGTACAATTATGATTGTTAACACTAAGAAAATAAAGGCTATGATAATCAAATCCAAAAATGTCACTTATGCTAATTTCATGTATGATAACATCAGTTTGGATTTGGTATTGATCTTTATCACAAGCTTAACTAGAACTATAACATTGAGAAAATGAGAAATGTAGGGTGAAAAGCTTATTATGGACTTGAAAATGGTTGTAATTCAACATACCTTTGGCTTTGAGATAAGAAGAAACTCCTCTCTGAGACTCTCGTCGCTCTCTTTATCTTATATGGGTGTGAACTTTAGGGATATAACATCTCTAGAGAATTGCGGAGAAGGATAGAGAAAATCCTAAAGTGTTTTATAACTTTTAATCTCAAAATTAAAGAAAATACACCCTATCCTATTTATATGAGAAAGTCTCTCTCCGATTGAAAGCATGGCTATGACTAGGTACCTAATGTACAAGAACAAGATAAAAAACATGAGAGACAAGAGGCTTCCTACATTTGCTTCAAACTCTAGTCAAAACCACCTATAATTTAATAAGCAAGGTTGGCATAAAGATGTCAATTCTTGGAAAAATCATTGTGGAGTCGAGGAAGAAGAATGGTGATAATATTAAAAATATTATTAGTAAATAGAAGTAATGGTGAGATAAAGGATTATAGAAGAAGATAAAATTAGGATACTATAAGAAGGTGGTTAACCCTAATCTAGAATATCAAAAGTATTTCTTTGTGTAAAGAAAAGAATCACATTGTTATTTAAATAAGAACAAACTCTCATGAGCTACATAGTAAAAGAAGGGTTTGGATAGTTCCTAAAATGCCATGGGACGAAAGAATTTGTCATCTTTGTGACATTACGATGGTTGAAAATGAAAAATCACTTTATCTTAGAACGTTGTGTACACCCATATTAGATCGCAATTTCAAGATATTTGTTACAGTACTAACCTTAGCATAGAAATAAAATTATGAAGAAAAAAAAAGATTATTTACCTTTTAAAATCCATATAGGAATAGGGAGTATATCCCATGATTATTTGCTATACCCATTGTGTTTATGAGATTCCTAAGCTTGAGCTTTAAAACTATGGTGGAAATGGACCCTTTTCAAATATCTATGAATCCCCCTATTAAATAGATCTTAAGAGGAAGAGCACATCAAAGTCGGATCTTTTCATTGTGTTTCTCATGAACATTTTGTGGTTTAAGATAATCATCCTTTACATTCCAAGACACAATGGTGAAGTTTATATAATAAGTCATAATAAAATTTTATATTTATAATTATGGGCTTTTGTTACTTATAAAATAAATGAAATTCAAAATATTTATTATAATATTAACTTTTAAGATAAAATAAAATTATGAAAAAATAATAATTATATAAATTAAATTCAAAATACTTGTTACAATACTAACCATAACAATAAAAATAGCCCAAAAATAATTATGATGAAAAAACACAATATCAAGTGGAGTTTGGGTTGTAAGTTAAAAACACAATATCAAGTGGAGTTTGGGTTGTAAGTTTGTAACAAACTGCAGTTGCAGTTGATCCAACGGTTACAAATGAACGAAATTTAAAATTCTCTGACACCGTGGCTATCAAAAGCTTGCTGCACACGTCAGGATGGGAGGAAAATGTTAACATTGGGCCACCGCAGCTCAACCAAGACCTATAAAATCGAACAAATCTTATTGCGGTATTGTGCCCTATGTTGTAGTTTGCGTCTTTGTTTTGTGTGTAAATGTTTATAAAACATATTTACCGGATTTTAAAAACGTAGAATAAATAAATTGCTCAAAATTTTTAAAATTTAAAATAAGTAATATTTTATTAAAATAATTTTTTTTTATTTAAAAATTATTAATTTTTAATAAATATTGAAAAACAGAAATACATACATTTAAGAATTATAAAACCACCCTTTAGATATTCTCATCGAAGTTAAAAATCTCATGTAATCGAGAAGTGAAAAATATACTGGAATGTAGATAAGTGAGATTTTATTTATCAAAAACATAAAGTAATGCGTGTGCCTTGCAACCATGTAGGAAGATGTGATTTTATTTATCAATCGCATAAAATATCATTAATTATGGTACGGAAATTGCATCAAAATAGCTATAAATTAATTAAGCTTCTATATGCTTGGGTTGTAACAAACTGAGCTTTTATATGCTTAGATTGTAACAAACTCCACTTGATCGGACGGTTACAAATGATAGAAATTTAAAATTCTCTGACACCGCGGCTGTCAAAAGCTTGCTCGCTTTTATATGCTTGGATTGTAACAAACTCCACTTGATCCGACGGTTACGAATGATCGAAATTTAAAATTCTCTGACACCGCGGCTGTCAAAAGCTTGCTCGCACACGTAAACGCACACGTAAGGATGGGAGGAAAATGTTAACGTTGGGCGAGCGCAGCTCAGCGAAGACCTATAAAAGCCAACAAATTCATTTTCTTATTTCTTGAATTTGAATCTCCTCTGTGCGCTCTCTCCTCTCAGGCCGTGTTTTATCTCTGTGTTTGTCCGTGATGTGTGTTATGTATGCCTGTATTGTGCCGTGTGTTTTAGTTTGTGTCTGTATTGTGCCGTGTGTTGTATTGTCTTTGTTTTGTGTGTAAATGTTACGTTACCTGTAATAACCAAGAGGGAGGGAGGCGCCATTACGTTTCGACATGGCATGGCATTTCGGCATGAACAGGAATGGCTTTCAACATCATCTCCATATGCTGAGGTGAGGAGATCCTTTGCCTTCCTTTGCTTCTTTCCCAGATCCATAATAATTGAATTTGGCTGGTTTTTTACAAGTTTGTCAATTTGTGAGTGAATAATTGACATTTCAGCCAATCTGGATTTAGAATTTGTGGTTTATACTCTATTCGCATGAATGATTTTATGTTTGTTATTTCAAGCCAATGGAGATCAGACCGGATGGCATGGCGCGCCCGAAGCCGTCTGATCTAAGACGAACAGATCATATGTTGCTTTAGATTTACAAATTGTAATATAGTATTTAAAAATCTCATAATATCATATGTTGCTTTGTTATTTGCAGCCAATACATATGAGATAAGATAGTAGGCACGGAAGATAGCACTCTTTCAATCATCCTTCCATATTTCTTCAGGTAGGTATTTATTTTGTGTAGCTATTCAGTTAGTTCTTATTTCTCTCTTTACTTTCTTTTCATTCGGACTATCATAATTTTAATTTTAGATGTTTTCAAATTTTCTTAAACTACAAATTTATTTATTTAATTTGTGAGCATTTTATTTTAGTATTCTTCATATTCTAATATAATCTGTACAATTTTTTAGATTCTTGTCGACTTTTGTTATTTAGAAATACTTTTCAATTCTTCTTTCTAGTTTTGTTGTTATTGATGGCGAATTGTTGTTAGATTCTTGTGCTTTAATTAGTTTTATTGATACAATTTTTTAGATTCTTGTCGACTTTTGTTATTTAGAATTACTTTTCAATTCTCCTTTCTAGTTTTGTTGTTATTGATGGCGGATTGTTGTTAGATTCTTGTGCTTTAATTAGTTTTATTGATGGAGGATCTTGTTCATGTAAAGGTAATATAATTTCATCTTATTGTTTCTTAATGGAAGTCTCGGGTTCAATTCCTTTGGAGTGTTATCTCTAAAAAACCCTCAATCCACAATTTAACTCTCCGGTAGTGCATGATAAATTGCATCTAAATTCAGTTTAGTTTGTCTGATCGTTGCTCTTAATTTAATATTAAGCTTGCCAGTAGAACATATGTTGCTTCAATAGTATTAATAAATTGCATCTAAATTTAGTTTAGTTTGTCTGATCGTTGCTCTTAATTTAATATTAAGCTTGCCAGTAGAACAGATGTTGCTTCAATAGTATTAAAAAATCTCGTAGTATCAAATGTTATTTGCAGCCAATACAATACAGATGAGATGAGATCGCAGGGCACGGATGAGAAGATTTCTGTTAATTTATTTTAGAATACCTCATATTCTAATCTAATCTGTATAATTTTTTAGATTCTTTTCCATTTCTGTTATTTTCAATTCTCCTTTCAGTTTTGTTGTTATATAGTGGTAAATTGTTTCTGCTTTATTTAGTTTTATGATGGTGGATCTTGTTCATGTAAATGTAATTTAATGTCATGCTAATGTTTCTCAATGGAAGTCTCGGGTTCAATTCTATGGAGTGATCTCTGTAAAACCCTAAATCCTTATATCAAACCTTCGGTTAGTGTTTAAATTCAGTTTATGCTGTGTCTTATCGTTGCTAAGCTTGCCAATAGAACATTACTCCAAGACGCTTTACTTATTTTAAGCGATCCCGACATTATTCGATTTATTAATATTTTTTATGGCCAAAAGGTAGAGGGTTGGATTTTCGGAGAATGGTTTTGCGGAAAACCCCCTACATCCTTTGGACTGCCATTGTATTATGCTTTAAATAAACCAGGTCCAGCGTTGTTTATAATGCTTTAAATAAACCAGGTCCAGCGTTATAGCATTGTAGTCTCCTTTAGTGTTGCGGTTATCATGAATTATTCTAGGCCGACATTGCTGTTTTTTAAGTATTATCCTTTGCGGCCTTGCCATCATTGAATAAAACCGGAGCATCGTTGAATTTAACAGTAAAATTTGCAGCTCAACAGTACGGGTTCGATTCCCTTTCCACCTTAAATGGTTTCCGATATAGGTTGATAGTAAATATTTTGATGGGCTAGCTGATTCAAGCCATGGGACTGATGAGGTAATTAAGTGGTGAAGATATCCTGCTCTATGATGATATATTTAAGCACTGTTTGATTAGGTCTTTCTAAATATTATGTTTCCTTTAATTTAAATATTTGTTCTATTCATGAAACCTTAGTGGATTTTTTCTCTTAAACTCTTTGTCCTTTACAATCTGATTTCGTGTCAATGGCGATTCTAGTTTATCCCAATCTAATCAATTTCACAAAACAATGTCAGTCACATTAAATTCCGTATATCGTTTGCGTATAACGTTTTCGTATTTGGAACATCTTTTTATTTCGTTCATGTTACCACGTTTTACAAATCCTCTTATTATTTTAGTGATAATTCTTATTCTTTTAGTGATAATTGAGCGTTCAAGTTATTTTAGTTTTATAAAATTTGATCAATTTTAGCATGCAGTGGTACGTTAGTTAGCATTGATGAAGGTTAAGACTTTCAGTTAGGGTATGTTATTTGTTCAATTTCTGTAAGTTAGGGTTGAGGGTGGGATCCATTCGTAAGGAAATTAAATTTACCTATGAGACATCAGGATAGTCCTCATCTTTACATAAATCTAATCACAACATTTTTTACAACATCTTCTAAATGAAGAGATCATTATGTGGATTCCTAATTATAAAAATCAAAAACTAATTCTTATTATTTTGAGATTTTTTTTATTATTCTCAACTTAATTTTTAATTCTCAATTCTCTTGATTGCTCTCAATATAAATATAAATAACAAAAGCTGAGTTTTTTTTTATTATTCTCGACTTAATTTTTAATTCTCAATTCTCTTGATTGCTCTGATCAATATAAATATAAATGACTTTATTTAGTGATATGGACTTTACATTCGGAACAGTACCACAGGTTAAATTCCCATATTACCTGCATTCTGTTTTAAATCAGCTGCAATCCCTCTAACTCACTTTAAAATTGTCTTCCATATAATTGGAGAACTTTTAGCCATGAGCCACAGAACTGAGAATGAAGATTTTGATTGTAAATTCATTTGAAGTCTCAAATTTCAGTTCTCCAAAAAAAACTACCCTAACTAAAGACTACCTTAACGTACCAGGTTCCATTCCCAGTCAATAAAATTCCGCGTGTCATTGAATTGACCACCCTCAAATTTGATAATATATTTTGGAGTCCGCATGTCATTGACTTGACGAAAATTAAATTTGATAATATATTTTGGAGCCGGAACGCCCTGGGTTCAATTCCCATTGTTTTTGTGGTTGATTTCACTTATCATGGTTTATAATATGGAGTAATCTAAATAAATTTTACCATATTTTTTATGTTTTTGTTTAATTTTGATTTGAATCTATAACTTTATAGGAGGAATCATATGTTCTTAATCATAATATAATTCAATTTTATATTATTATTTTACTCATTAAAATTTATATCACTCAATTTATTTAAAAAATGTTTGTAGTGATAAGTCCATTTACTGTATGAAGTAAAATAAAAATATATATAATTTTTATTCTTTAATAACATTGAAATTTTTAATTAACCATAATATAATTCAATTTTATATTATTATTTTACTCATTAAAATTTATGTCTCTCAATTTATTTAAAAAATGTTTGTAGTGAAAAGTCCATTTACTATATGAAGTAAAATAAATATATATATAATTTTTATTCTTTACTAACATTTAAATTTTTAATTATAGTTTTTTCATTTATTTATGAAAATGTATAAATAACATAATATTTCTTTAAGTTAATAAAATATTTATTTCATATATATAGATTAAGTAACTTACATTTTTTTTAAAGTAAAATTGTATATTATTGCCATTATATTGTATTATGCAACATGTTTTTTTAGTAAAACTTTATATTCTTGCCACTATATTGTATTATGCAATATGTCAAGAGCCATCCACTTAGTGGATTAAAGTCCTTTGATTGCATATTTTATATTGTTTTTTTTCAATATACATGACAATTTTATTATTATCATTTTTTAATGATCATTTTAGGAAATTTAATTTCTATGAATAATGTGGCCTAATAAAAAGAATGAATGTCATTCATCTAAACATCATCTAATTTAATAGTGCTTTTTGCAACTCATTGCACATAATTCAATTTCAATTGAATGACATCACTCAAAAATGTATAATCTATATTAAATCACTCTAAGAACACTCTTTTTAACATTTTTTTATTTCCATCAACTTCATGGTTCCTTTTTGGTGAACACAATGTTACTATGTTAAAGTAGTTTGGTTGAATACTCACCATTCTCCATGATTCCAATAACAAAGTTGAAATGAGGATAGATCAAAGGATTTTTATGGGAATAGACTCCATAGCACTCTAATTTATAATGACTTTTTTTATAAATTAGTAACTTTTTAGTTATCAATAAGAAATTTGTATTTCAAAAAATTGGATCTCTCCATTTTTGAAAAGATATTTTCTTGATTTTATAAATTTTACAAATAAAAATATTATATTTTATAAATTATTAAAAATTAATAACTTCACTTTCCTTCTAAGTTTGTTATTTTCTATTTACTATCATTTTGATATCATGTTAGAAGTTTATAATTTTTACAATCACAATTTTTATCTTCTTTTTTTATTCCAATTGAAATTCAATTTCATCTAATCAATTTTTAACATAAAGTTATAAGTTTAAATTTTTTTAGAATGTTCTTTCTCAATATAACCATACATAAATGTCAAAAATTCAAAATTCAAAATTCATTTAATATTATTAATGTAACTCTTTTTCTTTGAAAAGAAATAACTTTGCATTTAATAATTTTTTAAACAAAAAGGAAATTAATATAAAGTCTCCCTTCATAATATCTAAAAGATATAAAGTAAAAATATCATATTATTATTTTAATTTAAATAGTTAAATACATTATTATTGTTGTTATTGAAAACTATTCATTATCATTTTAACTTAAAAATAAAAAATTCATTATATTATTATTATCATATTAAATAAAATTGAAAAATTCCAAATTATAAATATTATAATGATTTTTATTAATGTTTAATTTTTTTATAATATTTTAACATGTTTATTAACAATTATTATTTTTATTATTTTTATTGTCATTGTTTATTTTTTTATAATTTTTTAACATATTTACTAGTATTATTATTATTATTATTCAAAAATCATGACCATAAGATATTTATTAAAAGGTTATAAATTCCATATGGAAACATATTTTAATTAAGATCATAGATATTTTAATTAAAGTCGTGAATTAGATATCCATATATCTTTTAATATTCTACTACTAACTTGTATAACTTCATTTTTCACAACATATATGATTATTTATTTCATATTATCCTTTTAACGATAATTTAATTTCATACTAACTGCGAAAGGCACTAGTTCAATTTCTATGAAGTACCATATCTATAAAACCATCAATTCCTAGGTATAAAAACCCTATGGTGGTGTCAAAAGATGGCAAGTTGGATTTTCAGAGAATGATTTTGCTTGTAAAAACCTACACCCGTTTGACTGCCATTCAATTATGCTTTAAACTAGGTCCAGCTTTGATTTTATAATGATTATTAGGTTTTTTTCAACATTTTTTCCGTTAATTTAAATATTTGTTCAATAACTGAATCTGTGATAAGCTGATAACCCGAGTATAGTGGATTTTGTTTACGATTCTATGTTTTCTCTTAAATTCTTTTCGCTTTTCACTCTGATTTTGTGTCAATGATGATTATACTTCATCTAATCTAATCAGATTCATAAAACAATGTTTTGACTTATAATTCTTTTTCATAAACTTGAAACATACATTAGATAGTGAGAGGACTTTTGTTATTCAGAACCATTTTTCAAAATTTATCAATCTAATCAGATTTATAAAACAATGTTTTGATTTATAATTTTTTTTCATAAACTTGAAATCTACATTAATTAGTGAGAGGATTTTTGTTATTCAGAATCATTTTTCAAAATTTATTATAAAATGAATGAAAAAAACTAAAGTTAACTCATCATTGTTATTTAAAGAAACATTTATCCTTACTTCCTAACAAAAAAATCCCAATCCTCAAGCAAATTAGAAGCAATTTTATTTGATCCTTCATACTCATGTCACTTAAATGTATGTTATAGGATTTTCATTATTGTTCTCAATCTAAATTGAGAGATTTTCATGATTGCTTTTAAACAAAAATGATGTTTTATTTAATATTAAGATTTTGATGATAAGTTTAACCTTAAGTTAAGGAATTAACCATAAGTTAAGGAATTAAGTACATATAGGATAATAATATATGACCATCTTTTAAGTTGAAAATTCAATTCACAGGCTTCAAAATTTGAAATATTAATATAAATTTATGTTATTTTATTTTAATATTTTTAATTTTTCAATTATTAATATAAATTTATGTTATTTTATTTTAATATTTTTTAATTTAAAAATAATATATCATAAAAATATATAACCATCTTCTAAGTTGAAAATTCAATTCACATGCTTCAAAATTTGAAATATTAATATAAATTTATGTTATTTTATTTTAATATTTTTTAATTTAAAAATAATATATCATAAAAGTATATGTGTTACATGCAAGTTTAAACTTCAAGAGAAACAACTTGTCACATTAATTAAATATATAATTAATGTTTTAAATAATGTCAAAATTATCCCAAATTTTATATTTAAACTTCAAGAAAAACAAACTTATCACATTAATTAAATACTTGTCATATTAATTAAATAGATTTTAAATAATGTCAAAATTATATCCCAAATTTTATATTTAAAAAAAAATTCATTTCACACTTTTAAAAAATTTCATTTCACAATTTTATTTTATTTTGAGGATTTTTTTGGAAGATAATTTAAACTATTAAAATTTAAAAAAGCGAAAAAATTATAACTTTGCGTCCAGAAAAACTATCCGAAATAGAAACGGAGCTATTTGAATATTCAACATAGATAACTATGCTTTTCATACTGACATGGCGGGTTCCATTTCCACGTGATAAAACTGTGCCTGTAATTGAGCGTCAACGCCGTGGGTTCAATTCATTTGATAATATATTTTGAGCGTCAACGCCGTGGGTTCAATTCATTTGATAATATATTTTGAGCGTCAACGCCGTGGGTTCAATTCCCATTGCCTCTGACGTGGTTGATTTTATTAACGGTATATGACCTAACCTGACCATCATTAAATTTGATAATATATTTTGAGTGTCAACGCAGTGGGTTCAAGTCCCATTGCCTCTGACGTGGTTGATTTTATTAACGGTTTTTATATAGGTTAGCAATAAATAATCTTTTCGCGTTTGACGAATTGAGAAGGGTTGATAGGGATCGAATGAGGGGGGCAATCTTTTGTCTAAGCTTGTGGATCCCCAGACTCAGATCTAGAAATTGTTTCTGAATATTATCATTCATCTTAACTTGGCACATTTTTTCTTAACCTTTTTTTATTTAATAAAAATATGTTTTCTCTTGTGTCTAGTCAACGTTTGTTTTCAATTATATTTTTTAATTAAACTCCTTTCCCTCTTTAGCTAAATTTTATATCATAGTCATGGCGATTTCACATCATTTACGATCCGTTCATCTCAGTGTAATTCAAATTCAGATTATTGTTTTTGCATTCACTGATTTGATTTTCTTTTAAGTCACCGGTTCGATTCGATGTTGCTTGTTAGTGGAATTTTTTTGTGTTTTGATGTGGTTAGATTGTTTAAAATGCTACGTCTTTACTTCTCATAGTAATATATATATATATATATATATTTTTTTGTGTGGGGGAATTTTAATTTTGTATTTAAGTGATTTGGAAATAAATAAATTAATATAATAGTAATTAAAAAGATTATTTATAATAAAATAATGAATGTTATATATTTAAAATGAGTAAAACCTTTTATTTAAATGGTATAGAATAGTTTTATTACATTTAATTTTTATTTGTTATTATTTTTCTATATGAATGATCATTTTATTATTATTATTATAAATTTTAATGACCATTTTATTATTATATTCTTTGTGATTTAACTAGGCCACATCAACTCCGATATAAAAATGGTTGAATAAAACTTCAAATATGGTTTATCTAAAAATAAAAATATAATATAATAATATTTTTTTGCAATAAAATGTCAACCTTTTCCTACCTACATGAGAGAGACCATGCCACAAGCTCACACCAAGCTTCATGATAGATCCAAGATTCCATGTGAATAGACCGTAGAGCTCTCCAACTTATAATGATTTTCCTCATTAAAATGATCACAATAAAACTTTATAATTTCTATAATTTTTATTTTTCCATAATAAATTCAATATAACTCTATAATTTCTATAATCAAAATTTTTATTTTTATTTTTTCATAGTAAATTCAATTTCATATCAATTTTTTAACATAAAATTATAAATCTAATTTTCTTAGAATGTTTTTTTTCATTAAAATCATATACATAAAAATCATAAATTCAATTCTTTTAAATGTTGTTTCTCAACAAAATATGTTTTTATCCTAAAATATATATATATGTTTTCATCATAATAATATCTATCTATCTATCTATATATTCATCATAAAAAAAAATAGTTTTTTTATATATTTATTGATTATACCAATTTTCAATAAAACCTGACATTAATACCATTATCACATTAAATGTGTTAATATATTTTATTTTAAAGTCATGTTGATGTTTATTCATTTTGTTAAAGTAAGTTTTAATGTTGTTTTGGTGTTTATATAATTTAATCAAGAATAAAGAATATTTAGGTGTAGGATGGAGATTTAGTTACATGGATAATTCTTATATCAATTTTAAAAAATATATAATATTTTTAATAATTAATAATAGTAATATACTTAATATAAAAACTCTTATATAGAAAAGTTAAAAATACCATATTTACACATAAATAAAAATATTATAAATATATAAGATTTACTTAAAAATATTGTTATAATGTAAATATAAATATCTTAATAATAATTAAAATTGTTATGAGATTTGATTTTTCTTAGTCTATATATTTTGGGTTAAGATGAATTTGCCCTTAGTTAGATATAACATTAAAATGGATATAAATATCATTATCATTATCAATGATAGCTACCAATAAACTATTACAATATGATTGATAACCACACCTTTTTAATAAGTATACAAATGTATATCTCAACTCCTTTTCAATTCCCACTTATGACATATGTGATCCTTATCCACTTGTTAACTCACTCCTTAAATAATTGTTTATTATAAATTAAATTAAAATGAATCTATATCAATAATAATTAACAATTAAATTGATTCAACATTAAATGGTTTCAAATTAATAAGTGACAAAGCAAACAACAACATGCCAAGTTAAAAAGTTATGAATTGTGATTTTATCTAAACTATTATGATTCATCTTAATTCTAGATTAGATACCTTCTTTTTTTAAGATTTTTTCTTTAATTGAAATGTTTGTTCTCTTCTAATAACCAATTTAGCCTGTTTCTAATTCTATTTCCCAGTGTACATTAGAGAGATTTTGAGGTCAAAAAAGGGCCTCCTAAGAGATGTACTACAAAAATATGAGATATATTAAAATATTATGAATTGGGGGTTTTATGGGGTAGGTATATATGACAAGTCACCTCCCACACTATTTTCTATGCACAATATAAATAACCATGGTTGAGTTACTTTTCAAAATTCACTAGAAATAAAATTAATAAAATAAGACTACATTGATGTGACTAAGATTCATTGTAAATTCCCAAAAATGTATTGTCTTTTAACATTTATTTGTCTTGAACTTGCAAATGAAATTAAATAATAAAAAACATTTTTAAGAGTTTTTTTTTTAATTTTATGTTGACTTTTTATATTTAGTACTTTTCTCATGAATTTAATAATGTAATTTAATTGAGAATTTATTTACATGTAAAATGTCAATAATATTATTAGAATCCACATTGCATTATTATTATTATTATTATTATTATTTATTAAATCTATTATTATTTTTTATTAGTTTGACATTATGTTATTAAATAGAATGGAGTGAATATATAATTTAAAATTAAAAACATAAAAATGATAATATATTATTTTATAAAAAATTGTGAAAGGACTTTCTTTATGAATTAAGAGTACTTCACTTGAAAAGGACAATAATATTATTTTATGTGAAAGTATGAAAAGACATTCATTATGAGTACTTCACTTGAAAATGACAATAATATTATTTTATGAAAAGACTATCATTATGAGTACTTTACTTTATGACTTAAAAGTACTTACACCACTACCTTGGTTAACTATGTGTTTTCATCCACCATAGAAAATTTGACAAATAAGCATTCTTAACTCATGCAATGCCACCTCACCAAGGGGGATGATGTCATCTACTAGAATGTGATTGGTTGTATTTTATAGTACATTTTCTTTGTTTTGAGGCCATTTTTTGACCTCAAAATTTCTCTAATGATTCAAATTCAAATTATTCGTTTTCAATTTGATGTCATTGTCATTGATGTCACTAGAACACTTATGTTTTAATGTTGTTTTGACATTTATGTAGTTTATCTTAGAGTTCATGATCTATTATTTTTGGAATGTCATTTTGTTAAAGTTTCAGAGGCACAACTTCGCTACCATGTTAAATTTCATAGGCAAAGGAAATATTGAACACAACATAAACTATGGAGCATTCTCACATATGTGCTCTTCTCCATTGATCTCAAAATATAAAGGATTACAATTGTACCTTAGTAAGTGGATCCAAAACAATACCAACTTGTCTAGATTCAATTCACCGATTTTGACGAGCTGTCAATCTCAAGACTCATAATGACTAACCACTTATTGACCTATCAACAAACTAACTACTAGGAGTAATTAGAAACTTCAACACTCCCCCTTAATTATGACCACTAAACAAATTATCAAATGAATGCTATGTGATGAACAACTTCTTCTTGTACTTGCTACCCCAAACTCTTTTCTTCTTCTTCTTTGTGCTCCAAGCTTTGAACTCTGGATTCCTTTTCTTCTTTCTGCAACTTGGCTTCAACCATCTCTTCTTCTTGAATCTGGGAGGTGCAAAACTGCACTGCTCATTTTCAATTCCATAACTCTGGTTGTAAAACTAGTTATCCATAGCAACTTCTTGATGTTGTGTTCAACAACTGTAAAACTATGTGCCATCCGTTCTTCATCATTCTCATATTGAATACCTTTCACACCATGGGATGCAATTTCAATCTTCAAATGTTGTAATGTGAGCATACCTGAAACCCAATTTTTCATCTTGTCATGTGACATACTATCACCCTCATCACAAATTAACATTGGTTGATAAAACCAAATATCTTCAAGACTCCATTTCATAAATATATTTTCAACAGGATCTTCAAGATTACAATCCATCTTCATGTCATCTTCCTCTATTGCATCATCTTCAACATGGTTCCATTCTTTAGCTTCTATTCCTACAAAATCAAATGAACCATTAGTAAAATCAATTGTGTCCCATGGCACATTTTCCATAGCGGTCTCTTCTTCTTCCTCTAGTTTTTTTGCTTCACATGCAGCTACTATGGTTGTGTTTACTTCAGTTGTGTCATCCTCTGCTTCATAATGTAGGTTGTCATATTCATCTTCTTTGGGCTTTGCAAGCCAATATTCAAACTATTCATCTTCCTCAACTACTGTTGTTGCAAATTCATCTTCATGTGCATCTTCTTCATGCCTTTCTTTTGCAATCAACACATCATCCACTTGGTATTTTTATTTAAGTAGGATTCCTTCGCCAAACACACATTAATGAGTTTCTTTTATTGCAACATAGTCAACAAACCTTCATTTGAAAGTTGTTCCTCATCATACTTTGGTTCAAATGATTCAACCCTTGCTGCTAAGAGGTCATCTTCATTATCGTCAGTGATATTTGTTGGATTCATTTTAAACCACTGGCTTCTTTATTGGCAACTTCACCATAACAGGTTGCTACATTGGCAACTTCAATCGCAACTTCGTCTTCATATACGTCATCCACATGTGCATCTGCATTGTGGGGTTCACTCATTGCTTTATTGGTAGCTTCTTCATTGCAATCATTAGCAATAGACGTTGTTGGATTTACCAAGGAACATGTTGCTACATTAGAATTTTTGCAACTATCATCCACATGTGACTAAGCACTATGGGATTCACCATCTTCTACTAATGCAGATTCACCTTCAATTTCTATAACTTCCTCATGCTCTTGCTCAGCTGCATACACAGATTCTTCTTCTTTCTCTTTCTCTAGTAGGTTTGTTTTACAAATAGATTCTCCTTTTAGTGTGGAAACATTTTGCAAGATCTTGCTCCCTCTTTCACTATGCTCTAATACCAAGTTAAAGTTTCAAAGGCATAGCTCTGATACCATGTTAAATTTCAGAAGAAAAGATAATATTTAACAGAACGGATACTATGGAGCATTATCACATATGCTCCTCTTCATTAATCTCATAATATAAAGTATTACAATCATAGCTAAGTGAACCTAAAACAATACCAAATTGTCTAAATTGAATGCACAATGCTTTTGACTATGTCAATCTCAGGACTCATAATGACTAACAACTTCTTAACTTGTTAACCAACTATCTAGCAGGAGTAGTTAGCACACTTCAATAGCTTGTGGAGGGTTAGATTTCCACATAGTGATGCGGCTGAGCAAAAACCAGTTGCCACTTTGTATTAAACCATGTTTAGAGCTCTAGCCATATACTCTACATAGTGAAATAAAGTTATAATTTTTTTATCACTTAAAAAAATGGAATTATTATTGAGCCAATTATTTTTCACTTAAAAGTTGGAACTATTATTGAGCCTAAGTCAAAGAGGATCAAAAGAGTCGAACACTTGACCTCCACAAATTTGGGAGGAGAGATCTCGTCTCTCACTTACATTTGATCACTTGAACTAACCCTCGAAGATCAGTAATGTACTAATGTAGTACTTATTAAAGTTAATATTGATTTCAAGTGTGCTTTTTAAAGTGGCTTAGAATCCTTCAATTACACCAAATTGTATTGGTTATGTTTTTGTTCTCAGAATGACCATTTTATTATTATTACTCTTTGTGATTGAATAATGTAAGTTTTATCCCCATCTTTAGTTGAATAAAACCTGAGTGTTGGTCATCTAAGCATCATCCAATTTAATAGTTTTTTTTGCAACTTAATGCAAGGGTTCAATTTCAATTGAATGACATCACCAACAAAATGTACAATTTGTAGTAAATCACACATAAAAAGCACTATGTCAACGAAGAAATTCCCAACAGCTTAGGTATGGGTCAATATTTTTTACTTATCCAACAGCTTAGGTATGGGTCAATATTTTTTACTTATCCAACAACTTACGTGTGGGTCAATCTTTTCTGACCTACTTGAGACTGTGTGACAGGCCACTTGTTAACTATGTTTAACATTTTTCCCATCGCCCAACACACTCCATGATCCCAATAATTCAACTTAGGTGAGGACAAATAAGGATCCCATGGGAGTAGATCTAAGATCAATCCAATTTATAATGATTTTCCATAAGCTAGCAAATTTTAGCGATTGATCTTGAATTCTTACCAATTCTTTTAGCAAAATCCATCCATCAAACTTTGAAATTGAATATGTGTGTGTGATTAGAGATCGAGGTCAACGTCCCTACTCAATTTGGCTATTCACAATTTACCAACTAGGGCAAGAGGTTAGTAACTCGATACTAGGTCAAAGTAGCCAACATCAGAACTCTAAGGCCCACGATGGACAACTCCTTCAAGAGGATTAAGGTCTCCTCAAACAAAGTTGACAAAATGTCAATAAAAACCCTAATTTACCTTGCCCAAGGTGCAAAAGCAATGTCAAACAAGAAAATGGAGAGATCTTACCAACATCAACCAAGAAAGAGAGGAAGCAATACTTCTTAGGTCCTTCCTTAGCCACAAGTTATTACAACCATTCTTAGGATCAACTTTGCAAGATATTAGAAACCCTAGAAAATTCATCATTCACCATTCATCACAAGTCAAAGAGAGAAGTGTGCAACACTCAAAATATCCAATAGACTAAGATAAAAAAAGAAAAAAGTACATATTTGAACCCTTGTCCGTATTTACAAATGAAAGTTAGAAGCCTTATTTATATGAGGCTTCCTTGACTTTTGAAGTTTTAGAGCCTACCTTTAAAAAGTAAAAATAACTTAAAACTAGGGCTTGTCACCCACAGGCCAAGGACTAAACTATAAAAGACTAAACATAATGATAAAATGATGCAATTGGCTTCTTCTGGATGAAGTGATAAGCCAGGGGAGGATGTCATGCCCCAACTAACCCCAAAAATGTAGAAGATCCCTCAACGTCCACCCCTTTAGAAAGGTAAATCTCTCATAAAGAAGAAGACATGATGATGATGATGTGAGCACATACGGACCAAGAGGAGGGGTCATACAATAGAAATTAAGGTCCAAGTGGGCATCAAGGAGGTGTGCTAAATCGGGTATGACAATTGTTACACAAGTAATCAACTCATACATAGAAAAACATAAGTGTGGTTAGGAGCCCCTAATCCATGTGTCCTAATGGACCTATCCCAAGAAGCACCAGACACCAAACCATGGCCCAAATGGCCCAACAAAAACAAGGGAATTCCACCCATCAAGAGGCAGTTAGCAATGCCACTAAGGCAACACTTCCTAGAATGAAAACTAAGAGGACCTGCCATGACTAGACCATGGATCTCAAGCCTTGCTAGACCACCACTTTTACATAAACAAGCCCAAACTTGGCCTTTTACAATGGTAGAAGACCCCTTTTAGTCTGGTATATCTTAGCAAGCATGTTGCAGATGATCTAGGTTGTAACAAGTAGGTCAGCCTAGAGGAGAGATAAAGTTAGCCTTTTCCCTTATAAAGAAGGTGTCCTCTCATTTGTAACCAAGATCATAGGATCAAATATGGCTGAATTTTTATTTCTTCTTGTGTACACATGAGGGCCCTCGCACGAAATTGAGGGACCTTTTAGATGCAATCGAGCATCCACAAAACACGCTAAAGTTTAGAAAATTGAAAATGTGTGTGTGTTTCTTAGAACTAGGCATGGGTGGGCTCCGAGCTTGCCATGTCAATTAACATGTAAGATAGGATTCCATAACGTGCACGCATTAGGTATCACTATAACGCGCGTGCATTTTGGACATACAAAATGCGCTAGCGTTATGGACACACAAAATGTGCGTGCGTTTCTTAAATGTTAAAAAAATCCTAGGCATTTAATATGTTTGGTGCACGACTAAATAACGCCTAGTGGAAAAAAAACGCGCGAGCGTTTCTTCATCCAAAAACGCGCTAGTGTTATGGTAATCTACACAATTTGTATTTTCATCAAAACCTTATTTAATAGTTTCTATGGGTTAGGAGGTTAAATAGGGATTTGGCGTTAGGGGCTAAGGGGTCAAGGGGCTTACGGGTTAGAGATGGGGGGTGGTTAGTGGGGTATTAGGAGAGAGAGAGGGGGGGGGGAGTAGGAGAGAGAGAGGGAGGGGGGGTTAGTTAGGGGTAAGGGGATAGGAGGGGGGGTTAGAGAGAGAGAGAGAGAGAGTGTGTGTGTTAGTAATGGTTAGGGGGGGGAGAGAGAGAGGGAGATAGTCGAGGGTGTTAATTGTAGGGAGTGAGAAAGAGAGATGGGAGGTGTGGTTAGAGGTAGGTGGAGGTGTAGGAAGAGAGAGAGACTGAGAGAGGGGGTTAGTAAGGGCTAGGGAGAGGAGGGGAGAGAGATAGAGAGGAGGGGGTTTTGGGCTAGGGGGAGTAGTAGAGTGATAGAAAGAGTAGGATGGTTAGGGATGGGGGAGAGGTTAGGGAGAGGGAGAGGGGATTTAGAGAGAGTGAGAGAGAGAGGTGTAGAAGCAGGGAAGAGAGAGTGAGAGAGGGGGGGGTTAGTTAGGGGTAAGGGGCTAGGAGGGGGGTTAGTGAGGGGGGAGAGAGTGAGAGAGGGGGTTAGTAATGGTTAAGGGGGGGGAGAGGAGGGAGAGAAAGAGAGAGAGAGAAGAGAGGGCGTTAGTTGTAGGGAGTGAGAAAGAGAGATGGGAGGTGTGGTTAGAGGTAGGTGGAGGTGTAGGGAAGAGAGAGAGACTGAGAGAGCCTGGGTTAGTAAGGGCTAGGGAGAGGAGGGGAGAGAGATAGAGAGGAGGGGGTTTTGGGCTGGGGGGAGTAGCAGAGAGATAGAAAGATTAGGATGGTTAGGGATGGGGGAGAGGGGGTTTAGAGACAGAGAGAGAGGTGTAGAAGCAGGGAAGAGAGAGGGTGGGTTAGTTAGGGGTAAGGGGCTAGGAGGGGGGTTAGCGAGGGGGAGAGAGAGAGATAGAGAGATTGAGAGAGGGGGTTAGTAATGGTTGGGGGGGAGAGCAGGGAGAGAGAGAGAGAGAGAGAAGAGGGTGTTAGTTGTAGGGACTGAGAAAGGGAGATGGGATGCATGGTTAGAGGTAGATGGAGGTGTAGGGAAGAGAGAGAGACTGAGAGAGCCCGGGTTAGTAATGGCTAGAGAGAGGATGGGAGAGAGATAGAGAGGAGGGGGTTTAGGGATAGGGGGAGTAGGAGAGAGATAGAAAGAGTAGGATGGTTAGGGATGGGGGAGAGGTTAGGGAGAGGGAGAGGGGGTTTAGAGAGAGAGAGAGAGAGAGAAGCATGGAAAAGAGAGTGAGAGAGGGGGAGTTAGTTAGGGGTAAGGGGCTATGAGGGGGGTTAGCGAGGGGGAGAGAGAGAGAGAGAGAGAGAGAGAATGAGAGAAGGGTTAGTAATGGTTAGGGGGGGGAGAGGAGAGGATTTGAGTTGTAGGGAGTGAGAAAGACAGATGGGAGGTGTGGTTAGAGGTAGGTGCAGGTGTAGGGAACAGAGAGAGCCTGAGAGAGGGGGTTAGTAAGGACTAGGGAGAGGAGGGGAGAGATATAGAGAGGAGGGGGTTTAATGATAGGGGTATTAGGAGTCAGTTTGAAAGAGTAGGATGGTTAGGGATGGGGGAGAGGGGGTTTAGGGAGAGAGAGAGAGAGGTGTAGAAGTAGGGAAGAGAGAGTGAGAGAGGGGTTTTATAAGGGTTACGAGGAGGAGGGGATAGATAGAGGGGGGTTAGGGCTATGCGGAGTAGGAGAGATAATAAGAGAGGAGAGGTGGTTAGGTGTGGGTGGGGTGGGGTGGGGTGGGGTGGGGTGGGTTAAGGGTTTATAGAGAGATAGAGAGGGAGGAGGGTGTTAGGGGGTTAGAAGAGAGAGAGGGGTGGGGGATAGGGGTTGGTCAAGGAGTACATAAGAGATAGAGAGAGAGGGGGTTAGTAAGGGTTAGGTGTAGGAGGGGAGAGAGTGAGCAAGGGTTAGCAGTGACAGGATTATGAGAGATATAGAGGGAGGGGGGTTTAAGAGTTGTGGGGATTAGGGAGAGGGAGAGGAGGGGTGAGGGAGTGGTGGGTATATAAATTTATTCAACATTTAAAAACATAAATTTGTTAAGTTAATAACGCACGCGCGTTATGTACATACAAAACGTGCACGCTTTTTGTATGTACATAACATGTGCTAATCAAAATATCTGAATTTAAATAGAATGCACGCGCGTTCCGGAGCACCTAATAACCCCCTCCTCCCACGCCTGCATGTCAGCCACGGTCCTATGTGGTTGGTTCAGACTTACCAAACCTGCTATGAAATTTACTGAACCATAGCTAAGTAGGCATTTCCACCATTTTTCTCAATATGCATGCTTTTCACCGCTCTCTACAACATGACATACATGACCATTATTGGCAAAATTTTAGGCATAGATATCATTTTTTATGTAGATCCCAAATATGTAATTTATAATAAAAAAATTGATGTTTTCTATTTGTTTCCTAATTTTCTCGTGTCATCACTCCTTAAGTCAAAAAACATGTTGTTGGTGTTTATTCCGTAACTTTTTCATTTCACAACCATTTTAAAAAAACATTGTATGTTGCACTAGTAGACATCGACCTCTACATGCTAGAAAAAATCCAAGTCGAAATAACTCCATTAAGACCTTCAAAGGCTACACCCACATTTGATGTACTGTTCTCGAGGTTTGATCACTTACATAATTAAAAATAAAAATAAAAATTAAACATTTAATTTTGAAAAAATAGTGTTACACTAGTGCTACGGGTTCTATACATGTCTACCAATTTTTGTAGCCTGAAACCATCATTTAGGCACTGAAAGGTTGCACCCACAAAAACATATACCTTATCATTTGCCAAAAAAAAAAGTGACTGTTAGAAAAAATGAAATTTGACATAGTTATGTAAATTTTCAATACTTAAAACTTATATATTCTGAACGTGACTCAATTTCCTACGTTTCATCTTTTTTACTCGATGCAAGATATCTTGTGTAAGTATCTCAAAAAAACCAAGTAAGTTGAGGGATGCCTGATTTTTCAGTTTTTGATTGCATCTAACGCGCCAAAAGTTACCCTCATTAGCTTGCACATGCCCATGAGAAATTAAGTGGTGCACACCTCTCTTCTTGGCTCTTCTAGGGTTTTCAAGGATCAAATTTTGATGTGTGAGGCTTCTATGCAATCTTTCAATGCTATTCCAAGGTGAAAGGATTGTAGGATTTCTTTCTTTGCTCATTTTCTCTCTCAATTGTTGTAAGAGTCTTGAATCTCTTATCTTGCATTGCTAAAAGTATCCAAGGTAAGAGAAATTTAGGGTTTACACATAATAGTTTAGTCTTGTTGGGTGAGACATTCCTCTTGAAGGATCTCTCTTGTTTTGGGCCTCGACATCTTGTTTTCCCTAATCAAGTGCTAACATAACCTAAGGTTTCTTATCCTTACCCTAATTCATTCAAAGATTGAAGTGCCAATTCTTGGGAGAAGATGCTAGCTTTGATCTTTCTCATTGCTCATAGGAATAAGACCTAGGTCTATTTCACTCATATTCACCTTTTCAAATTTACAAATTCTATGTACTATATTGAAAAAAATACAAAAAATCAGATATATAAAAAAACCCAAAAATTAAATATTTAGTGTCATTGTACTTTGAATTTATTTGCAAAAACCCTAAAAATTTACCATTGTTATATATTTTTGCATTATTTTACTAAAAAATCCATAAAAATGTGTTTTGCAACTCGTTTTAGGCCTAACTTAGGGTGATGTCAGCCCTAGAAGTGTGATGTCAGCTTTAGGGTTTACTACATCCTAGCACAAGTCTAGTATAACTTTTTTATGCATGCTCATAGTTGACCGGGGATAAACCATGGAGTGTTGGAAAAGGTTAATACTCCATCTCCAAGCTGCATTGGGTGCCCTAGGGGAAATTTAAAGTACCAAATCAAGTTATCTATCAAATTTGCAGGCTGGTACAGATCTAAAATGTTTGAACATACATAAATTGTAGCAAGTATCTATCAACCTAAATCCCCTAAAGAGGCTACAAGTCTCGCATTGGTTGGTAACAAGTAAGAGGTACATATTGGTGACCTTTTCAAGGGCTTAATTCAAGCATTATCGCAAGTTATTGGTGCTGGTTTTATACTACAGTTCATTGATTTATAGCACCCAATCATATCGATCCTAACCTTCGAGTTTATGCGTGATCTTTTAGTTCTTTATTGAATATCTTATGACTCCATAAGGCACTGGTCTACTAATCTAGTAGGAGAGTTTTGTTAGAAGTAGAGTTATCCTCATTTTTGTACTTTACAAAGCCACCTTTATCCCCATATGGGAAGCCTCCCATTGCTAAAGGAGCGGGTCTAAAGAGAAAGGAGAGTGCATTGTAGTGACAGTGGCCTGCAAAGTCACATGGTTTGAATTTGAATTCAAGTTTGACAAGGATAAAATTCTATTCAAATTCGAATTTTCAAATGAAATTCAGATGAGTTTTGTCATTAAATTCGTCTATAAACATACTTCAAAATATAAATTATATTTTATAATATATTTACCTACCATATATAATATCCCCAAAAATATTTATTATTATTATTATATGACTTAAATATAAATTTACAATACATAACGTATATGTCAAAAATATTAAAATATACTAAGCCCTATATACTTTATAAATAATATGTAAGATATTATATATTGTGTAGACAATAAGCCATAATTCCTACGATAAACCTAACCTACCATCGTGAAGGAAGGGAAATGACTGAAATAAACCTACCTACCATCGCGAAGGAAGGGAAATGATTGAAATAAACCTAACCTACCATCGCAAAGTGAAATGACTGAAGGCTACAAATGAAAATGAATACAAGTGTTACGCTGCATGCCCACCGTCGCAGTTTGGAGGGAAATGGACAGCCACTTAGGCACTGTCTAACAGTAACACACTTGAACGTCTACCGTCCTCATATTTCTTCCATACTCTGCATTTGAATACTTAATCTATCGGGTTGACTGCCAGATTAAATTTAATAGAATCCTAGTCAATGAGATGAAGACCACGCACGGAGGAATGTACACACAAACCAGACACACTAACGAATGTACCTTGAACGAATTTCATTTTTTGGTTCAAGTTTGGCGAATTTCAAACTTGTAGGTTAAGATCCGATGAATCTTGTGACTTAGAGAATGGGTGCATCTCCTGAATAGTTGCTAATCTTAGCACCATCCTTCATAACCTATCGGAAGGGTACTAATTTGTGTGGTAACAAAGCCAAATGGCATGACTTACCATTGTTCTTGACCATGTGGTACTACAAAGCCCATTTTGAATCTATCTTTTGGTTTTATACCAATTTGCCAAAATCCAGATTTCAAATCAAACTTGTTGAACACATTATTTTTGGAAATACTTGAAAAGATTCTAGAGCTTCTTTGAAAAGATTTATTTTCCGTTTTATTTGGATTTCTAGTTTCTTGATATTTGTCTCAAACAGGAACCTGTGTTCACTTTGGGATCTGGGAAACAGGGATTTAGAAGACTATGGGAGAAGTATATACAGGGTGACATGGAACAAGCGGTGGTGGCTTTTGTAAATATGGGACATTGAGGTTTGTAGTATCAGGAATAAAGTTGGGAATATCCACTACACTGGGCTACTTGAGAACACGAAGTTGGTGGGACAGACTGTCAATCTAGGACAAAAGATGACGTTTTAGGGAGTTTTGTGCAGGGGTGTCTTTGGCTAACCGAGAATGAAGGGCATGAATATCATCCAGTAATTCTTGCTCAGTGTGACCAAATTTGAGCATTTTTAGAGAAAGAGAATCGATGGACAAGAAAATAAGCATCCTCAATGGAATGTTCAGTATCAAAACGTACAAGGGAGGCATTGAGACATTTTAGGTCTTGGCTAAAGTCACATTCAATGTCAGTGACAAAGAAGTATTCACCTTCAGATTGAAGCTCGGAATATTGATCCCAATAACAAGTCTGAAAATTTTCCGTAAGCTTATGTTGTGTCTTGGTCTTCCCTTTCAATGGACACTTATCCTAGGACCATTTCTTTACTTGAAATATGTTTTCTTGGGGACATTTCGCTTCCTATGATTCCGTTTATATGGATTCTTATATCTGTGCTTACTGCAAGATTTGCAACTACATTCTGAGCACATTTTGGTTTCTTATAAAACCTTTTATTACCCTTGCATCCAAAGTCAAAGGTTTCTGCATAGCTATTGCACACTTCTTGTGAGAAGGTTGACTGCTTCTTTACTGACTTTGCAATTTTCCTTTGCATGCATTCCATCTGTAGAGTCTTCACAATATCTTCATGGAGACCAGCTAATGACAACTCTTCAATGTCGTTATTTTCATGAAAAAATATTTCCCTTACCGAATCAAGAACTCTACCAGGCATTGCAGCCAAACAATGTCTCAACTCACAACTATGCAGTTTTGTTAGGATCTGGTATCTTGTAGAGCATATCTTGCATTGTACATTTGAATTTTGGGAGTTGTTTTAAATCACAGAGTTTGTGTCTTGAAAAGATCAGCATTCAACTTCCCATCGATAGGTACTTTTCCATAGAATTCATGGACCACTGCTTTTCCTAATTCTTCAAAGAGCTTTACATAATTTAAAATATCCATCTTCGCTTCATCTGGAATTTGATTCCACCATAGCTCTAGAATTCCTGTTGTGGAACTTGATTCCACCATAGCTCTAGAATTCTTGTTGTAACGCCCCATATTTTGACAGTCATTAATTAAAAACTCTAATGTGAATTAGAGTTGGTATTTTAATTGCTTATTATCTGTTTGACTAAGATAAATTGATTAAGACTATTGTTATGTGGACATATGTACTCCTTTGAGGTGTGGATGGTAAATGGAATCTATTGTTTTAATTTATTAATGACAATGAATATGTTATTTCATTTGAACATGCAAATTTGAATATGGAATATCAATATGTGGAATGCTAATTTAGTTTGGTTGCAAAAAGAACTTACATGATTCTATTTAAATGTCGTTTTATTGATATGGATTAACACTCAAAAGATTTGGGTATGTCTATACATGAGTTTCATGTTAATGATGAACTATTCCACATGTTGATTGGCTACGAGATAGGTTGATTCCTATAGTGCCAAGGGGCACGAGATGTCTTGGACATCAAGAGGATAATGATGTTATATCAAAATTTTCATGCTATTTAATTGTGAATTCCAATATTCCTATGACTTGTGGGTAAGTGTGAGTTTTGACAGGAATTGTGACTTGCCCAAAGTGCTTGTTCAATGACAGGACCCCTTAGATCAGTGATGGCATAGTATGGTTGATGTAGGGCGTTGATCCTAGTACTATCAGGGGGGGTGGAGGCATTTCCCACCGTTTATCCTCCAAAACCCAGAGTCATGGGAGGGTTGCGCTGAGCACGCTCCCGTGGATGTGAGATGACGACTAGTGGGTGCCTGCTGGGGAAGCTTGGTCGATGTGGTCGATCAACACTTCCGCTTACGGGTTCTATACGTGGTCATATGCATAGTCGAGAATCCATGGTATATTTTAACAGAGGATGGGATGGTGAGGTCAAGAGCTGGAAGTAGTGGTGATTAGGAGGTTGGAGTATTGATGGGATGGATGGGACCAATGATGGATTGGATGGTGTTCTTGATTGTTATTAACCATCATGATTGCTCAATTTCATCATTATGTTTTATTGCTTCTGTATGAATGATTATGAATGATGAATGATGCATTATTTAATTGTTCTTCTATATGTTGTTTGCAAGCATGTAATAACGATATA
The DNA here is from genome assembly GCA_027924585.1 of Larix kaempferi. Classification (NCBI taxonomy): domain Eukaryota; kingdom Viridiplantae; phylum Streptophyta; class Pinopsida; order Pinales; family Pinaceae; genus Larix; species Larix kaempferi. The sequence goes on along the minus strand of BSBM01000203.1, from coordinate 6,691,030 downwards.
TTAAGAGCATTAAAAGTGATTATTAGTACCCACACTTAAGACGTGTGCATTGGCCATGCATACGCCAATTTGTGAGTGCATTACTATGATTGGTCGATCGATGAATAAATTAGTATGATTATATTAGCTATTAGTAACTTGGCTGATGAATTGTTGAAAATATTACTTGTTTGTTGAAAGTATGAGTTTGTTGACTTGTTTATTTAAATATGGTTTATATTTATATAAATCGATTGGACTATTGAATGACATATATAATTATATACATATAATATAACATATGTCATAGTATAATATAGTATATGAAAATATCTTACTTGACTTATGTATAAGAGGATAATATAAATAAATGGATATAGATAGGATTGCACAATTTTTTAGAAAAGAGTTGTCATAGTTGCATTCAAGATAGAAGCATGACAAGTGAGACTTTGCAACCATGTTTATTAATATTTTATTTATTTAAATCAAATTGCTATTTTTTTTTAGAAAATGAATTTATTGATTGTTGACTATTATTTTATTGGAATTTATTGATGGATGAGGACTTTTGATATAAATAGGAGACTTGAGATTGGGAAGGGGGATTCTTTTCTCTTGAAGGATATTTGGGGAGAGTTTTTCTAGGAAGGAGAATTTTGGATATTTTGGGGCATGAGTAGTTTGGAAGAGTTGGAAGAGTTTGAGAACTCTTGGAAGATTTGATACATAGCCTACTAGTGCATCATTGTTCTGTTCTCTAGGGGTCTCAGGCACGGAGGGCCAAGAGGCCATTTGGATGAGACCAATCGATGGCTTCCTGGTGCTAGGGAGTCAGCTAGGCCCCTAGTTGGTTGGGAGGTAAAACCATGGTTCCGCTTGGGGCAATCAAGATGGAAGCAAGTCGAGGAGAAGAAGGAAGTTTGCTTCAGTTTGAACTTCGTCACCATTTTTATATTGAGGTATTTTTCTTTTGTTATTTTAAGTTGTTTATATGTTGTTGTAAACTCCTTATATGCTGCTATGGTTACATGGTGCTTATATGTTGCTTCCACCAGATGAACTTGTATTAAAACTCTTATGAAATTCTAGAATGAAAAGAAAATAGATGTTAATTAGATTAAAATTCATAATTCCTTTAGAGGCATTACACCTGTGAATCTCCAGGTAATTCGTAGAACCAAATCTGGCCAGGATACTTTATTTATGTGGATTGAATTTTAGGTTTTTACCCAAGCTCCCTAAGATTGGATTACCATCATGATCTCTAATTGAGATTTGCAGTTCAGATTTGTAATAGGAGCAGGGTTAATGTTTTCAAACCCTAAGGTGGAGAATGGATAAGTATTTGCTCGATCTAGTGGGACACCTCTTATATCACTTCCATACTTTGCTCTAACCCATTTCTGCCATGCTGAGATATTTGGATTAGGACTATGTTCATCAGCTTCCTTTGGATCTTCTTCTGGTGTAGTACCAAAGATCTTAGGATGCTCATTCTCCACCATATTGATAGGAGGAATACGTGATTTTAGCAATTCCAGCTTTTGTTTTGCTATTGCAAGAACCTTTTCAACTTTCTTTTCTAAGAGAAAAAACTCTTTCCAAAATTTTGAATGTTAGCCTAGGGAATGAAGATTCTCCTTGTTTTTTAGAAACAAAAGAGAGTGATTATTTGTCAAATTCTTCCCTACTGATTGGACTGCTTGGTCTAGAGAGAAACTTCTCTCTCAAATCTAAGACAACTTCTTTGATCACTTCAAGTCTTTCTTTGACTTCATCTAAGTACTTTTCTATTGAGAACCACAACATCCTAACTCAAAGAGTCCATGGTGGATATCAAAAATATGTGCCTGGTCTCTAAGATGTCATGTGATATATTGCATAGTCACCAGAATCATAATCGACAATAAATCAACGAGGCAAAAGAGTCAAAAATTTGAATCAAATCAGGTAAAAATCGGGAAATTTTTTACAATTACAAAAAATTAAATATATATACACATATATAAGAAAATGTTGAATAAGGAAGACTAGCTGAGTTAAATCTGCCCAGGTAGCCTCTTTGTGGATGATTAGGTCACTGTCCCTTCACACCAGCAAGTAGAAAACACCTCCAGCGGGAAGAAACACCTCCAACAAGCAAAATAATGAGCAAAACAGTCAAAACCGGGCTTAAAAAATTTCCTAGGAGCATAGCTCAAAAAATCAGAGCTTTAAATTGCGAGTCAAGGAAACATCACGAGTTTGACTCACATTGACTGAGTCAAACTCAGAAAGATCAGAATCGGATCTTTTGAGTGCCAATTTGGATTTAAATCGGAAAATCACGATTTAGGTTGCAATTCCTGTGACTTTGCTATATCGTCCACATTCTGGATAAGACAAGTGGTCTAATAGTTGTAGTTTTGGAGTCTCTGACAACTTCTCCAGACTTTTCTTCTTTGGATTTCTATACTGGTCAAATTCTAGATCAGTGACCAGAGACTCATCCTTGTAGGTTTGAGTATGGTTAGACAGAGGCAGACATCTATCGGGGAGTTGTCTTTTAGAAGCGATTTTTGGCTTCTTTGGGCATAGGATGCCTCAGCATAAGCATAAGAGAATCGGGATATGAATTAATAAATTATGTACAAAATTTACAATATTGATGTTGCCCTTTGTGTTTGCAAGAACTAAGACAGAAGTAGAGGCTAAATCCTTGATGGATTTCTTATCGTACTTCAGGCTTATCTATGGTTTGCAGCATCACAATACTTACAGTCTATTTGGTTCCCAGTATGTGGATTTGAGAATGAGAAGTGTTGGGAAGGAAGTCTGCTAATAAATTTTGGAACCATAGATTTAGCAGGATGTTTCAGGAGCTTGTCTGGTAGACTGTGATCTGCCTAATTTAATGACAGGGCTAGAGCTTGTGTTTTCAAGAATAAGCTTCTGAGGTTCAGGCCTCGGTGCATATTTCACAGATAATGGCATAAAATGTTGTCATTCATGTGGCAATGATAATTCAGAGAAGCCAACAACTATTGGTGTTGCATTACCAGGTCGTACCATGCTACCACCATGCCTTCGTCGGTAGGGCGAGTAAGTAAGGATTTAGTGGAGGGATAGTGGTTGACACAAAACAAAGGACAACTGTAATGTTTAGTTGGGTTGGGATAGATACAGGAGGCATATTAAACACACTGAACTGGATGTATGCTTGAAGAAGTTCATGGATATGAGGATCAATTATTATCTAATAATAATACAAAATACTTATAAACTTATATATCGGTTATTCTCCATTTAGTTTGACATCCTCATTATTAGTATGGGAGATGAAGATTAGTGACTCACATTTCCTTTGTCCATTTCTTTATGGTGATGCCCTAGGAAACACATCTGATTTGGTACTAAGATTTGGCAATAGTAGGCAAAAGACCAAGCAGTATCTATTCTTTCAAATTAGATAAGATCATTGGTGAACAGTCAAGGGCCAAAGGTACCCTTTCTAAAGTTATCTCTACTCTATAGTAAGAAGGATCTAGATAGATTTGAGATGATTGATCCATGTATGTAAATCTTCTCATGTCACAACAATAATTGTTCAAGAGGCAGTCTGTCATGGGACTAGACCTACCATACCACAGTGAGTGTCCCATAACATTCAAGAAGTCTAATCACTACTTGGCACCACCATGAACTTGATAGGTGGGCATGACCAACAACCGCTTATATCACGTGGGGTACGCCTCACCGACACATCTTGACCGAACCCAATCCAGACACACCTTATACTTGCAAAATATGAGCATGCTCATTTCACCATAGGCGATGCTACACCATCACAACCCAACCATAGGAAACCTCGTTACACCTCCCCCGAGATGGTACAGTCGAAAAAACCGACCACCCAATGTAGAATGATGTTGTCACCCACCTAGTCCAATACTTGACAATGCCCAAAGGTCATGTCCCTCCCAAGCATGAGGCTTTCACATGCCCTCGGTCCATACCCATAAACGCTATTGTCTTAGAATGGTTGACACACCATTTGCACACTGCCAATCGTGTCGTCCTCCGTCGAAGCCTGAACCACAGGGCTTCGCCAATCATCCGCCCTCCCGTTAGGCATGACATCCTTGGTCCTCCTAGCCCATGAGCTAGTACACCAATTTAACCAACTCGTGGCTATCACACATGAGCTAGTCACGAAGGAAACCAAAATATAGGCTGACCGTGCGGACTTGCCAAGTCTTCCCGATGCATCCTCTATCACAAGTAAGGACTTGAGCACCCAAGTCTTCCTCAAAGTCCAAGGTCCCAACATTCTCCCCCACTTAAAGATGTTGATATTCTCAACAACGTGGTTCCATCAACACATCCAATGAAAGGGGTGTTGGTGGTGAAGAGACACTGCAACAAGTCCCACGTCCGAATGTGGCTCTGATACCATATGCCACGGGGCTAGACTTATTGTCTCGCTTGAACATCCCATGCTACTGAAGAAGTCTAATCACCACTCGACACCACCATGACCTTTCTAGTTGGGCATGACCAACAACCGCTTGTATCATGTGGGCTACACCTCACCAACTTGTCCTGACCGAACCCTTATACGTGTGGGCTACACCTTATACTCGTGGAATATAAGCATGCTCGTTTCAGCATAGGCAATGCTATACCGTCACCATCCAAGCATAGGCAACTCATTATACCTTCCCCAAGCCAGCATAGTCAAACAACTGACCACCCAACATACAAGATGTTGTCACCCATCTCCAATACTTAACAATTCCCAAAGGCCAATGTCCCTCCCAAGCATGAGGTGTTCACATGCCCTTGGTCTACAACCGTCCATGCTATTGTCTTAGCATGGTCAACACACTATTTGCACATTGCTAATCGCGTTGTCTTCCATCAAAGCCTGAATCACAACGCTTCGTCGGTCGTTTGCCCTCCTGCCAGGAAAGACATCCTTGGTCCTCCTAACCCATGAGCTAGTACACCGTCCTAACCAAATTATGGTTGTCACACGCGAGAAAGTCACCAAGGCTACCAAAATATAGGTTGGTCATGCAGACTTGCAAAGTCTGCTCAATGCATCCTCTATCGCAAGCAAGGGCTCAGGCACCCAAGTCTTCCTCGAAGTCGGTCCCGACAAAGTCCTTTCTAAGCTTTAATTTCATAAGAAGCTCCTTGCTTAATAGTAACTTGAAAAAGCTTGGCCATGCAATGTTGCCAAAACACCGTTATTAATAATTATTTAGTTACATATTATTGCAATCCCTTCCACATGGTATCAACCAATTTAATGCCCCTTTAACTTTGGGTATACAACATAGCTTTCAGTTCCAACTAATTTTAGGAATATCTTATATCCCAAGAAAATTTAAGAAGATAGTACGATATTTATAAACCCCAACAGAAGGTAACCATAGAGAAGAATAGTACCATAAATGGATGCTAACACTTGATCAACAATTAAGGACTTACTAGCTAAAGAGAGCTCTTAATGATTTCAGTATATTTATCTTTCTTGAGTCTTGGCAAGAGCCCAATGCCGCATCCTTAAGAGAGATTATTGATCTAAAATAGTATGCCAAAAAAAATATATAGCCATCTTATAGAATTTACCAATCATTTACAGTAATCTAATAAGAGGTCCCCAAGCCCACGACAATAGCACAAAGATTGTTAGGAGATTAGATAGATTGATAGATAGTCATTGACATGGAACAAAATCCTCAACAAGGCTTATGCCACTTCTATTTTCGGTAAGATTAAAGATCCTAAAGCTATATATAAAATATCCAAAGCTTTATAGAAAATATCCAGGTCATAAACAAGCCAATCACATTCTCTCAACTTGCCTCAGGCATTACACAGTATCCTACGAAAATTATCCAGGATTCATTACCATTACCTCGAAGAAGAATACTTTTGGCATGATATGCTTTTCTCCCGTGCTCAAAAGCTAATACAGATCATCTGATCAAAATGCACAAAGAAATAGAGCAAGGGTACATCCTTGGTGGATAGGCTTTCCAAAGAGATGGACTGGGTCATCTCCCTAACTCTCATGCATTGATCACAAAAGGTTGAACTCGGACTAGAAACATGATCCCACACACGTTTAACCACAAATTAAATGCTCAGATTAACCACAAATGAGTGCACATTACCTTGTATAATGGGAATTCAAGAGTTTAGTTTCATTATTATTATTAGTCACACAGGCATCACCTGAATCTTTAAAAATTTGCCAGATTAGTTTGGACAGTTTTCCCAGTGCACTAAATTACATTTGCACACGAGAGTTCATTTCCAACTCCTATGGATGTGATAATATGTGTTTACACTTTACACTCCATGGATTGCCATGATGCACTTATTGGAGATCTATATCAGCATATATGATTACACTCCATGGATTGCCATGATGCACTTATTGGATATCTATATCAGCATATGTGTTTACACTCCATGGATTGACATGATGCACTTATTGGAGATCTATATCAGCATAATTCTGCTGCCACTTACAACAGAAAGACAACCTTTGCTACCTAATTAAAGGCAGAAGAACACACAGATTGCAGTAGTTTCAAAGATTCGATCTGTTAGATAACATTGCCCAAGACTTTGTTACTGAAATTTATCCTGAGCTTTTATAGATCCTTCTAACTATAGTCTCCAATCATTGACAAGTAGTTTGAATGGTTAGTTAATCTGGTATAAAGAATTTCATCACTCTGGCTCAACTGAAAGGAGTTTTGGCTACCCTGGCACAAAACCCCAAGGTCACTCAGCGATATGGGGGAACTCATGTAACAAAGGAGTTTGTAATTTAGTATGTGGATATTATCAGAAACATCCCAGGTTCCCACCAGATGTCCTCGAAAGATATTATACTGTACAAGTACACAACAATTATTGTTGTCATTGTTGTTCTAACTTCTAATGGACTATATTTTGAAGGGGCTATCAGTGATATTTACTGGCTTAACTCATCTGTGAGACTAAATATTACAAGTTCAAAAGATTGCTCATTTATGAAACATTCATATCTTGGATTGCTGAGCAAATACTTTATCAGAGGCAAAGGCATACAAAATCCCTAGCCACCAGCTCAGTTTGCTCCTCTATTTTCATTAGCTTCACCAATAGTCCCCACAAGAACACCATCCATCCTTGAAATGATGAAAACGATTTGCATCCCTAACAATGATTTCTCGTGTAGTGATTTTAGAGATGAATTTTGTGGCAATATGACAATCACCACAAACCCGAAGATTTTTAGTGATTCGGATAGGTGTCCCAGGGCATGTGTTCATAAGCCCAAAAGCAATTGCAAGCTTTTCACTATGGCCATATAGTGCATTCTCCTTCTCTTCCTCCTCAACATCTTGTAGCACAAAGTTCATATCAGGAATATACCCTGCCTCCACCATCTGCCCAGCCAAGCTATCTAGTACTAGACAAATCTCTTCCATTTGTGGGTGTGATCTGTCACCTACAAAGAATGTATGTACCTTATTCCTTATCTCAATCCAGCTGCATCCTGGTCTCTTTTTTAAACCCCTAATTTTCAGCATCTTTCTTATTTTTTCTGCTTCATCCCACCTGCCAGTTGCAGCATGTATGTTTGACAGCAACACATAATTTCCAATATTTTCAGGCTCTAATTCAAACAAATGTTCTGCCACATGTTTGGCTAACTCTATGTTGTAGTGAGTTCTACAAGCACCAAGTAAGGCTCCCCATACATTCACATTCGGTTTCAAGGGCATGTTTTTTACAAAGTCATATGCATCCGTCAGGCGCCCTGCACGGCCAAGAAGGTCAACCATGCAGGCATAGTGCTCCAAGCCTGGTAGGATATGATAATCCCGAGTCATACTATCAAAGTATTCCCAACCTTCATTGACTAGGCCGGCATGGTTGCATGCAGTAAGGACAGCAATGAATGTGATGTAATCTGGCTTCATACATGTCTGTTGCATTTGGTGAAAAAGTGTAAGGGCATCATTGCCATAACCATGCATAGCATACCCTGCAATCAATGCTGTCCACAAGGTTGCATCTTGTTGAGAGATTTTGTTGAATACTAGGTGTGCATCCTCTATGTTCCCACATTTGGCATACATGTCTACAAGACCACTAACCACAAAGGAGTTTGTCTCGAAACTATGTCTAGTTACATAGCCATGGATCTCCTTCCCCTTTTGCAGAACTGCTAAATGAGTGCACGCTGGAAGAACACTTGCAATGGTAACAGGGTCAGGCCTCTGGCCCGCCAGTTGCATTTGATGGAGGAGTTTCAAAGCCTGCTCTCCATACCCATTCTCAGCATAGCCTGCAATCATTGCTGTCCAGGAAACAACATCTCTATGAAACATTTTGTCAAAAACTAAGCATGCTTTCTCCATACTACCACATTTGGCATACATATCTACAAGGGCACTCTGTATAACGACCTCTGAACCAAAATTACCCTTGATTATATAACCATGTACTTCCTTCCCCTGTTTCTGAGATCCCAAGTGAGTACATGACTGGAGAACACCCAAGATGGTTACCCGGTCAGTTTTAACTCCAGCCACTTGCAGTTCACGAAACAAATCTATACCTTTGTGAGAAAGTCCATTCTGCACATATCCCATAATCATTGCATTCCATGAAATAACAGTCTTCTTACCCATACTGTCAAACACCCTGCCAGCATGGCCTATACTTCTACATCTGGCATACATGGCAATAAGAGAATTCCCCACCACAACATCAGATTCAAAGCCTATCCTAATGATGTGGTTGTGAACCTCCTTGCCATTTTGCAGAACTGCTAATTGAGCGCAAGCCGGAAGCACAGTCACAATCGTTGCAGCATCCGGCTTCAGTCCGGCACATTGCATCTGCCTAAATAACTTCAGGGCCTCCCCCCAATACGCGTTATGAGCGTATCCTGCAATCATGGCATTCCATGACACCACATCTCGCTGAGACATTCTGTCAAACACATCGCGTGCATCATCCAAACTCCCGCATTTTGCATACATGGCTACAAGCGCGTTGCCCACATAAACAATAGATTCAAACCCATTCCTGCGTATGCATTCATGTACATCCCTTCCCACTTGCAGAGCCTCCAGCGCCGAACAAGCCTTGAGAATGATGGGGAAGGTGTAATTGTCGGGCTGAATGCCAGATTTCTGCATTTGGTAATATAACCGAAGGGCTTCCTCACAGTCTCCGTTCATAGCATATCCTCTAATCATCGAATTCCACATAAGGGAATTTCCTTCACGCATTTTGTCAAACACACCGCGTGCATCTTCCAGTTTTCCGCATTTCGCATACATACCAACCAGGTTTGAAGCTAGAAAGGAATTCAGGGGAATTCGAGCAGAAATCATGTGATTATGGACTCGCTTACCTTCTTCCATTGCTTTCTTATTCGCACACGCCTGAATGAGACAGCCATAGGTTTCAGGATCTATTTGAATGTTTTGTTTGTCCATGGCATGTAAAATGCTGAGTGCTTCCTCCAGCCTGCCATTCCTGCAGAGCATGGCGATACCCAAACAGTCATTGGGTTCGAGTTTTAATGTCGATTGTGAAATCTTAGTATGCCCATTTATGCATTTGGGAGGCTGATGCATCAGCCTAACAAAGAATCGCATTTTGTTTTGCTAATGCTACTCATCTTCGGCTGATTAAAATACTTCACAAGGGATTCACTCCATAGCTCGAATACAGCGAGAATATAGTTAGTCTGTATATATTTGCAATAGTTTATCTGCATTTTTATCATGAGCACCTGGCGGGTACAGTAATCCAGGCTCGGATTCAGAAAAATTGGGAGGTTGATTGGATAATGAGTGAATTCGTAACAGGAAATCTTTCTGAAATGTTGAGCATAGTTGTTTTACCATTGCCGATTTTAGTTAACGCTTAACACATGTGATTTTGTGGTTTATTCAGCCAATAACATTTCAACGATCATGTGTGAATGGAGAGGTGTGCCTCTACTCCCAGTACCACGCTCTGGTGAATCCCATTGCCAGAATAGACTCCTTCCTCGAGTGGTGGGAAAAGGTGTAATCAAACAATCCTCATTTTCAACAACTTCTCTTATTTAAATCTAGCGAAATTTCTGACAGAAAACATAGCTCCTCTATATTTCGAGTTCCATAAGTGGAGGAACTCTACCCCTAGGGTTTTGGCCCTCTCTAAAGTGACCTAAAACCTTCAAAATCCAAAAAAAAAATAGTTGATGAGGCAAAACTTTGTCTATGATGTTTGGTAAGATTTCGATGGGCATTTTGAGTGCCCCTTAGCAATCTCCCTAATGATAACATTCATGAATCTTGATATTTAATTGCAAACTACCAAATATACCTATGCAAGAATATTCATCACATCTTTGCAAAACAAGTTACCAAAGAAGCCATGGAAACCATTTTATGCCATTTGGCAAGCATCAAGTATAGCAATACAACATATGTTGAGATATACACCATCATATGTGAAAGGTTTCATGTGTATCCTACGATAATGGGATTCATCAATGCATTGTTTGGTGCTTATTGTTCTATTCCATGAGTCACAATTTAAAAAACAAAACAAAATGAAATTGAGAAGAGAGGAAATAACTTGGAATTTTGCATATTTGGAGATCAATTGAACACAAAGAAATACCATTGTAGTGTATGGATTTTGCACTTCATAGTGACAATACGAAGTACTCATTGTGTGCTTGCAATACATGACCTTCCTGTGGCTGTCAACAAAGACCTTCCATCCATCCTAGAGATGGTTCACTTGCGTTGAACTAGTATTCCCCTTTGACTTAACATGTCTTAGTCTATATGTATGATTTTGGTATATCCACTTCATGTATAGTCTTATGATAAGGGCCCTCTTTCATCCTTTCCCTTTATCTTTGGCCTTGGCTTGCATGTTTGGCTTTAGTAGATCTTCAAGGAGTCCCCCATTTGGGACATTTTTTATGTGACTACATTGGTCTTGGGATTTTGTGCCTTAGATTCAATGTCTAGTGGGTTGGAAATTACTCATGTTAGGTTCTCGACATCCCTAGAACCATTTGGATATGCTTTTTAGGGGGTCTAATACTTGGTCAAACTTTCCTATGTGTTCCTTAGCCTATGTGCATGGTGTGAACCATGAATTTTTATACCCTACCCCCTATGTTGCATGTGGCTTGTGGATCAAAGAATGCAAATTCCTTTAATTCAATGCAATATGGCGCTATAATTTATGGTTCTTTGGTCAAAACCCAACACTCAGTTCTAGCGAAAAGATCACTTTGTCCAATAGGTATGGCAACATTCATCCATGCCCTTATGGCATTCCCAAATCTATTTAATTTTATTATTTTCTTATTGTTAAGGGTTTATTTTCTCACTCTCTTGTATATTGAAACTTTGTTAGATTAACAATGTTATGGTCCCACCCTAACCTCCCTAGCTATGGTACTTATGAGTTTGCTAATTAAAGTATGGGATCATTCTCTTTGAATAAGACCCACTAGGTAGTTGGTGTGTGACTAATTAATGTAAAGGGTAATTCTTATGGAATAAGGCCCACTAGGTATTTGGTACTCATTAATATTAAGAACACTAATGGTTGGGGTTTGGATAATGAAAAACTATTTATATAGGTAGGAAGCCATGTAATGGTTTGTCAAGAATTACCATTGTATTAGAGCACTACTCTAGAACTTGCCCCTTCAAAGAGGCAAGTGATCATTGGCCGCCTTTTGGATCATAAATAAAGGGTTATATTTTTATAGGTGTTATACTTTGGTTTTGTCTCTTCTATTTCTTGCAATTTGAATACCTTCATATATTGCTCTTAAATTCTTTGTATATGTTATGTAAGTATGCTACAAGTGGTATCAAAGCACTTTCATGTGCCAACATGCGAGTTTCAAAGCTTTTGTATAGGCTAGAGATGTCCTTCAACGTCTATAAACATAGACATCTAATATTCAATGGGTAAAATTGATGTTGGGAAGCATACACATAGGGATTACAAGTGTGCTCACTTGGTTGGATGCATGTGTACACCTTTATTGGTATCTAGTGAGTAGTACTACATTAAACAAAATATGTTCATAGATTCAATCTTTCATGTACCTTTGAGTATATTGGAATTTCACTAGGTGCACTTGAGACCATCCCTACAAATTCCTTTCGATCATTTTCCATTGCAGTACACCGAGCATAGTATTTGGGGACATCACTCTTGCGTACTAGGGAACCAGTTAGTACAACTAAGGGTAGGATTAATCCTCCTTAGTTATCATGAAATATGAGCCAAGTACTATTGTTGGAAACCCATAGTATATTAGAAATCTATTGCACCTAACATTCCTCTCCTCTTAAAAATGTGTCAAACCTGTGCATCCTAAGCAATGAAATTCCTACAGAAGTTGGAATTTCCAAAATTGAAAATTTCATCAGCACAATAACCCTTTATAAAAATAAAGGTCTAGAAATGGTTCCAAAACTGACTATGTTGGGTATGTGTTATATTCTTTGCATAACTACCCCCCTTCCGGCGGGGGTTCGGGGGTTGAAAAAAAATTGGGTTGCTTTTGCTCAATTTTTTGTTGTTTTTGGCCCATTGTAATCTAATTCCGATTTGGAAATTAGGGTTTTGGAGGTTGGTGAATGCCTATATATTGTATTGTAAACGGTTGAAAAAAGAAACAAAAAGAGTGGTGAAGCTCTAAGTTAAACTGGTTTTTCCCTTCAAGGCTTCCAGGGTAAATTTATGTGTACTATGTGTGAATGCCATTGTTTACTTTATGTTTTGCTTAAGAATCGTATGCATTGTTACACTTAAGCAAGTCTAGAACTTTCATTTGGTATCCGAGCAGTATTTGGCTTCAAAGGGACACCTTTGTTGGTAAGGGTTTAGCTTACTTATTGGGTTTGTAATAAACCTGGTTTCAGTGGGAGTTCTGCAAGGGTGATTCTTTTGTAGAAAGAATGGCGAGCAGTTCTAGAGTGGAAATTGAAAATTTTAATGGACAAAATTTTGAGATGTGGAAGCTTGAGATGGAGGATCTTCTAGTAGATAAGGAATAGTGGGTGGTCGTGGATCTAGGTACAAAAACTATTGTTATGTCAAAAGAAGATTGGGATAAGTTGGATAGAAATCCTGCGAGTAGTACGATTCGTCTTTGTCTCTCAGATTTGGTACTATTGAATGTCTCTAGAGAAGACACTTCAAAAAAATTGTGGGAAAAGTTAGGGAATCTGTATCAATCAAATTCCCTTGTAAATAAATTGTTTCTACAAAAGAAATTGTATCGTCTCAGGATGGAAGATGGTGCCTCCATGACATAGAATATAAATGTGTTCAATACTTTGGTAATTCAACTAATCTCAGTTGATATTAAGATGGAGGGACAAGAGAAGTGTAATACCTTGTTATGTTCTCTACTAGACTCTTGGGATAACCTAGTTGTAGCAATAGGTAGTACTACTTAGTCAACATTGAAGTTTGAGGATGTAGTTGTATCCATGTTATCAGAGAAAATGAGGAGAAAATCCATGGAAAATCATAGCATCGATGCCTTATCAGTGAGAGGTCATCCCAAAGAATAAACACATAGATCTACAAGGGGGAGATCTAAATCTAAGGGAAGGTCTAAATCTCTAGGAGAATCTTTGAGGAAATTATGTTGGAAATTCAGTAAGGTTGGGAATTATAAGAAGAATTGTAGATTAAAAAGTGTTGAAAGAGGTATGTTGGGTATCTGTTATATTCTTTGCATGACTACCCACCTTTTGGCGGGGATTTGGGGTTGGCCCACAAATTAAGGGGGTCCGGGGGGACCTACCCCCCCGAGATGGGGGGCACAGGAGGTAGCATGCCCCCATTCAGGGGTTCAATGGTGAAGCCCCCGAGAAATAATTTTTGGGCTATTTTTCGCCACATTTTTAGCTATTTTCAGCCAATGGTTTTCGGTCCATTATATTTTGGTTTCAGTTTAGGAATTAGGGTTTCAAAGGTTGGTAAAGACCTATATATTGTATTGTAAACGGTTGAGTTAATACAATGAAATAAACAAAGAGAGCTCGATGAAGCTCTAGTTAAGCTGGTTTTCTTGGTTAAGGGTTTCCGGGGTGAAATATCTATGTAATGTGTGTGTTTGATATTGTTTTACTTTCTATTTATGCTTAAGAATTGTATGCATTGTTACACTTAATCAGATTTAGAACTAACAAGGTAAAGGGTCAAAGGATACTCCGTCCGTAGAAGTAAATTCCTCCTTAAAAGAAGGCGGGGATGTGTACTTGGCTTCTACAAGTACATAGTTAGGAAGTGATGATTGGTTGATTGAATCAAGCGCTTCTTTTCATACGATTTCTAAAGGGAGAGGTTCTCCAAGTATAAAAGGTATAGTGGAGGGGATGTCCTTCTAGGAGATGATTTACCATCCAAAATCATAGGGTGTAGAAAAGTGAAGTTACTGCTGAAGGATGGAAATATTAAAACCCTTCTTAGTGCTTTGCACATTCCAAATCGGGCCAGAAACCTAATATATGTTATCACAATGAGTGACGAGGGTGTAAACACTATATTCAAAAAAGGAATATGTAAAATGGTTCAAGGAGAAATGGTTTTGATGATGGGAGTTCAGTGTGGAACTCAGTACAAGTTGTTGGGAAGCACCATCACTAATGGTGTAACGGCTCCATTGTTCCTGAGAATAAAAGGGAAGAAAGTAGAGACGTTGATGTCTCTGGAGGAGATATTATGTTGTGGCATTGAAGGTTGGGATATATTGGAGAGAAAGGCCTTTCACTGTTACAAGGTAAAGGTATGGTTGAAGGTATGTATAATTGCAAATTGGATTTTTATTTATGTGAGTATTGTTTATATGGGAAGAAGAATCAAGTGAAATTACCTTGTGGTGCTACAAGGGAAAAGGAGGTCTCAATGTTAATACATGATGATGTGTTTGGTCCTATACCTATTCAATCACTGGGAGGATCTGTATATTATGTGTCATTTATAAATAAATTTGGATTAAAATAGAAAACTCTTCATTGACACATTTAATCAAACACTTAGCTTAACTAGGGTTTATCATTATTCTGAGTTAACTGATCAACAATTTAAGTTTTAACTTTAATAATAAACATGAAAGCAAAACAAATACTCAACCATTGTTATAAATATGAACACTTTAGTTTAGGGAAACGCCTAGGGGAAAACCCCCACAGGGGAAACCCAAAGAGATGATTTTATTGATAAAGAGAAATCTGAAATTTATCTTACTGAATTTTCTTTTCCCTCAGAGAATCAAACTAGAAAATACAAGACAACTTATCTCATACATTAAAGTTGCCTCAATTTATGTGCTCATAAACAAATGTATGGCCTCTCTCACACATGCCAACTTGTTGATGTATGACCCATTCAAATTGTAATTACTGCTGCCTTGAAATTTGTGCCACACATACCATATTGAATGTTATTGTAAATCCCTGTCAAACTGTCATTAAATGTACCCAGAATTGCCTCGGGATCTATGCCACACATGCCATCTTGTTGCTAGTGTACAACCCTGTCAGTTTTCCTTGGGAAATGTGCAAAAACAGTTTGGATGCCTTGGAAATCAAGTCACTTATGTTTTCTAACTTTCTTGGAAACTGTGTTATGATTCTATCTTGAAAAATGATCTTCAATGTGATCTCTCTTCCTCACTTGATGTTTTTCTCTTTTCCCTAGGCACACTTTTATATTTTATTTCTTCCCAAACTAACCCAAACTTCCTAACTAACATTTTCAATGGTTAGGATTTGATCTCATGATCAATGGTTCACCTTTATTGCACATTAATAAATACATTTAATAATTAAATGCACATTAAATTTATGGGTCACACAACTTAAAGTCATAAAGTATAAAACTCACTTTAAAAACATAACATCATATTACATTTAAAAATTCACCTATGGAACATAACTTAGTCCCCCCCATGTCAAAACGTCAAAAACATAAGGAGGAACTCTTGAGTTAAATTTCTGACACTTCCTCTTAATGAGGGGGGAGGTCCTTCCAGCACCACTTGCATCTCCACCATCTGGGTCACTATTCCCTGCAACTACACCCTCTTGCTTTGGAATTTGACCTGGAGATGAGTTCCTGTAAATCACTCTAAACTCTGAGTAGACTCTACTCTCTTGTCTTGAACTTGCTTATCAACACCATACTGGTTGATTCTCCTTCCAGTACTATGAAGAGAATTACTCTCTTCATCTGGAGGTAGAAACTAAAAAATTGGCTCCACCTCATCCTTGGACTCTGATAACCATACAGACTCTATATACATCAAGTCACCACGAAGTATATACAATATGTCTCTTCTATCACCAATCAAAACAACATTGTCTGGATTCCCCACTGAATACAGGAATACATGTCCTAACTTGACTAGCATCCCATATACAACATCCTCCAGGGCTGAAACTGAAATCCCATTGACCTTAAGCCCTAGAACAAATAGAACTCCCTCTAATTCCAAGATTTCATTAAACTCAAGTTGGAATCTAATTGCTCCAACTCCTCTAATTGACTGAACATGATCCATGCCTATGTCCACAAAGTACCCAGGACCTGTCTCAGAAATACTCTGAAATGCTCCACACATGCCAGTCATGTGTCTAGTTGACCCACTATCAACTATATAGGCATTTTGAAAACTGGAACTGTCTACACTGGAGTCAAAAGATGCTAATGAGAAATATTTCTCAAACTAAGCAACATACTCTTCAATTGAGGCTGATGTTGCTACATCCTTCTCTTTCTTATTAGGATAGTTTAATGCATAATGCATGTACTGGTTGCATGAGAAGCAACTGAATTTGATTAGGTATTTCTTTTTATTCTTGTTATTTGCTTTGATTATAAGAGTTGTTAGCACCTAGTTTTTACAAACAAATACTGATGAGTAATGGAAAGAAATCTTGAAAATTTTCCTGAGGAAACCTGAAATGTTTTTGTTTTCATGATCATTTGCTAAAGAAGCTTGTAAATGGAAGTACTCAAGTGAAAAACTAAAGAAATGTGAAAAAATTTAGACCAAAATGATCAAAAGGAACCCAAAAGAATAAAGTCCGAAAACAAAAATTGCAACTGTTAAAGATCATGTAAGATCCACGTTGATTGTGTGCGTGAGGGAGATCAGTGGTTCTCATTGGTTGTCGCATGGCCAAAGTGCATGGGGAAAAAGAATGTGAGTGGTTGCGAAAGGTAGAACCAGGGAACAGATGGCAACACCACAATGCTCTACGAATGAGAAAGGTGATATGCAAAACCACTTGTGCAGCAATCGTATCCGGTTGGATTGTTAATAGTCGAATCTGACTCTCATATTGAATGATAAATAAGAATAATATATTAAATGATGATTATAAAATTACAATAAGATGGCCTTTATAGGGCTTGAGGAAGCATAGTGAAGGGTTATGCCCTTTCACTAGTAACCTAATAATCTAGTAATTTATAAATAATAATATTAATTAAATATTCACAGCATTGCCTTCCCCTTAGGAAAGCTTTGTCCTCAAAACTTGAGCATTTTCCTAATGTCGTCCTTCATTCAGATTCGACGTTAGTATTAGAATCGGACGAGATTTCTTATGCAAAGACTTGCACTTCCTCTCCATTGGTGATTCTGCACTGTATTGTCTGGTTGTTCCTACATTTATGGCCTGGGGTCCAGTCATCACCGCATAGACGACATATGTTTTTCTTCTTTTTTCTATTATCAGAGTAACTGTTAGATGACTTTGATCTATTTTCCATTTCATAGGCATATCCTTGAGGTTTGTGGCATTGATGGTTGAGTGACCAAGTATCTGCACAGTACCTACATTGTGTCTCTTTTTCTTGTCGATAATGGTTATCGCCTCTTGTTTTTAATCCTTCCAGTCTGCGTTCTGTGGCTTTTGCTTTATGTCTTGCTACTTCTATGTTAGGTATGTCATGTAACTTTAACTCTTTTTGGAGGTATGGTTTAAGACCTCCTAAATATGTTTCGAGTCTTTGCTTGTCAGACAACCCAAATACTCGTGTGGATAAGGATTAAATATTCACAACAACTTGGGAAGGATGCGATACTACTGAAGTGAAAGGGATAACGTGTTAACCACGTGGACAACCATGGTAAGCAGAAATAAATCCAACTGTTAAGAAATCAAAGTTTTCAAAAAGGCAAAAATGCAATAAGGAAAGGAACGGTCCAGATTGTTTTGTGGTTGATCGACGGTCCCAAATGATCAACGCATCGCGAACTTGCTCGACAGATAGCGGATGCGAAAATGAAAACTGCTATACACATGGAAGAAACAGATTGGTCCGCTTTTGGTTAAGATGGTTTCATAAACCATTTTCCCAGTTGTGAAGTTGTATTTCATGTGGTTATCATCGAGATCTGGAGGATAAGAATGATCGAACGACACGAAATAAAGAAGTTATCAAGCAACAAAAGGACATGACATCTGATGGTCGAGATCGTGGCACATGAGATCAATGGTTGGGAAAGATAAGCGCCCGAAAAGATGCCAGGGAGATAAATAAAGTGGGTTATATATAGCAAAGAAAACTGAGAAAGTTGACATTTTTCTTTCGCATTGTCAGTGTTGGAAGGTTCTAGACAAGTGGGCACGACAGAAAGCGACAAAGCAGGACGAAGCACATGGTTGTCAGTGACAAGTAGGCCCTTATAACTTCAAACTAATAATATTTTAAGTTTGTTTATAAAGGGTAAAGATGGAAACAGTTAGCAACATAGATGAAGCTAAGGTTAAAGATGCTGCGGAGGATAGAGATAAGGATATTTATGATACCTCCCTTAGGTTATCAGTGGCATAAATTAAAATGAGGTTGAAGAATTTGTTAAAAAGAAGTTTGGATGTGCACAAAGTTTGTCAGTCATCCTTGTTGTCATTTTTCCCTGACCAAATTGTATCATTTCCAAAGTTTGTGTCATGGTGAGCATCAAATTACTCCGAAGCCGAACGAACTATTATGAATGCTGCAAAAAATAGAATTGTCCGTCGGATAGAACCCCTGCTCGTAAGAGACGCCTTAGAAGCCCCTATGTCTGAGATACCTGAACCTGAGAGTTTTTCTGAAAGGTCAATTATTTACCTATTTCACCAGTCGTCCCCTGAAACAAAACATATTTTCATGGCCTCTTGCCTCAAACCAGAGTTAGAAGTTACTAAAAATCCTTATCCTTTAGATGTCAGTCTTTTCAATGAAAATACCCAACTCGTCCTTTCCCTGTTAGCTTTGTTTTTAGGTCTTGATACAGATGCATGGGTGACTGAGCTTCAATTAAGTTTGTTGTTTAGAATGAACATCAGTTCACCTAAAGCTGAAGGTAGTTAGATACCTCGTCTTAAGTTTGAAGAATTTTCGGCTGAAAAGATTCATTTGCAGATGGCGAATTTCCATACTCTAAAGCAGTTTAGGTTTCAGTCCCATCTCATGAAGATGGTTATGTTCGCCAGCCGGGAAGAATACTTTTTTCCGAAGATAATTTTTACAAATCCAATGGAGGATAACATGTTCAATTACATGAATTACATGTTATTAGAGATATATAGCATGATTTTTGGAGAAAGGTTACCCAGTGTATTACCTGAAATGAAGACATTGATGCAGTTGAGTCCTGATTTGGCCGTGGGAGATTGGTTTCTGTCAAAAGACAATATTGTTCTTAGACTATACAATTTCAAGCATAAGCCGTACATATTACCAACATTTTTGACCTTAAGAGTCTTTGCCCTTGAGTTTGTTAGACAAAAGATGATTGTGGAAGATAATCATTTTTAATTTTTTAAGAAAGCCACCGATATCAAGTATCCTTTCACAGTAGGTCAGTTTACTAAATATGCTATTCTGTACATAGAGAAATTGTTAGAAGAAATGAATTTTGAGAAAGAAGTGGCTATCGATTATGATCCTTTTCATGTCATATCGAAAAGGCGACAGTTAAATCACACTAAAGCTTTCATTCATCAAGAAGGGGAAGGAATGACAGAAAAACCAAACTGGTTACAATATGAGAGTGAAGAAAATGTAACTTTACAAGGAGGAGAATTGGTGTTGACAAAATGTACAGGAGAAACAAAGACTTCAGCAAGCACTATGGTCATCAGAGGGAAAGGAAGTTTTCAAGATGTAGCTGATTTAGAGAGTGGAGAACAAGAAAAAGAGAAAAAATCCAGGACAGATGAACAACAAGATTTGTTGTTAATTACAAATGAGGAAATACCAGAAGTCCGAATTCAAGAGTATACATTTTAGGAAGCTATGGAAGTAAGAGATGTAAATAAATTTCAAAGCAGAGCAGATATGTTTAGCAAGTACAGCCAAGACAAGCAAGCTTCGTCTCAGCATATCTTCCAATTATTCCCTAAAGTCAGAAGCTTGGCTAAGTCAGATGTTAATTTGGTTACTAGTTGAGATGTAAAAGAGAATACACTAAATTTGGCAATATCATCAAGTTATAAAATTATAGAGATGAAATTCAATCTGAAGAAGATCACTGCGCCTGATTAAATTCTTTTACACGGGAAGACTGGGGAGGTGATATATGCTGTTTTTTTCGAAGCAACTTTGGAAGTTGAAAAATTGAGAATTGTTGTAGATAAGCTGAATAATCAATTAAAACAAGAAAAGATAGAAAACAAATCCCATCAATAGCAAATTAATAAGTTGCAAATGGATTTGGTTGGAAGTGGCACTGAAGGAGATGCAGGGAAAAATTTGTTGAAAGAAAAGGAAAAATTAATCCAAGACTTGAGGAAGAGATTGAAAATCCCAGATACTCAGCTTATCCAAGGACTTGAGTTGACCAAATTGGAGCATGAGAAAGAAGAATTGTCTAAAGAGGTGAATGATGTTACAACAACGTTATTAAAAATGGTCAAAAAGGAGGCTAGTTGGGAAAAAGAGAAAACAAGTTTAAAAGGTCAAGTCGAAGATTTGAAAAGTAAATTGTCAAATCTAGCCCAGAAACAAACATATACAAATCAGATTGAAGATGTAAATAGTGCTGATAACCTTTTGCAGGACATGTCTCAAGTAAGTTTAAAAGACGTTGAAATAAAGGAGTTAAAAGAGGAAATTCAAAGGCTAAAAGAAGAAAGTGAGAAGAAAGATGAAACAAAATCTCTGTAAGAGAAGTATAAAGAATTAATTGAAATAAATAAAAAACTGGCACACCAAGTGACAGGACAAGCGGCAATGCAAGGATGTAAACACATGGTATGGGATTTAATCATAAAAGAAGCTGAAGATTTCAGAACTTATTTGGATTTCATAAGAGTTAAAGAAAAAGTGATTAGAGATGCTTTAACAAGTTGTACTGCAGCCAGAGAGAATCTAAATAGGAAGCCCAAGGAAACAACACAAAATGCAATTACCTTTTTGAATATTTTGACAGAAGAAGAAATGAGAATTATGGTTATTAAGAACAGGATTGTAGTCATTACATGGGCAAGGAGGATCTTAGGAAAGCATGCACACATTGAGAATGTTGAAGCCAAAGCTGGAGTCACGAAGAAGCAAGTAGCAGGATTCAAAAGACAATTTGAGAAACTGGTTGAAAAAGGTTTATCGTCATTCTGGTATGAAAATTAGGAGTTGATTCTCCAAAATGAATATAAGAAATTATTGTTCGAAATAAGAATGGACCATGTGAAATTTCAACATTTGAATTCCTTACTTACAGGGAAGATTTTAATGGAAAAGATTACAGAAGACTTTGAGATTCTAAATAAGCTGGTTTCAATTGGTGAAAGACTTCCACAGATTTCCCTTGCAGATCATATTGAAATAAGAGTTATGGTAAAAGAGATGACAAGCTACGATATTCCAACTGCCGATCAGTGGACGAGCGTGGAGAAATTTAGAAAAATGAAGTACACACTTCGTGCTTGAAAGTATCTGTTGGATGCTACATTAGATGAAGATTTAGAAATATTTTTATTTAAAATAAATTTGTAATATTTTTTATGACTTAGACTCAAGTGACATTTGGCAAGTTTGTTAAGTTATTTTAGTTTGTAGTTAAAAGAAATGGTTAGGTTTTGCTTCAAAGAAGTTTTGTATAAAAGACAATGAAAGACATTTTTGAAAGGGTTGGAAACTTTTTGAGAGACAAGAATTTTGTGTCGAGTTGATATATTTTTTAGTATAAAAAGAGCCATACAGTGAATGATATTAATTTTTACAGAATCAATGATTCATGCGTTGATATTATTTATAGTCTGTATTTTCCCTTTTTATATGTGCATGTTCACTTTCCTTGTTATAATTTCCATTATGTTATGTCCTCTATACTCATATGAAAGTTTGAATATAAATTAATATTCATATGTTTATGCCTTGATTTATCGGGTCTGAGTATCCATTGCTTCTCTAAAATGGATAGTGGATTCATCTGTAACTGGGTGCCCATTATTGATGGACTGTCTATGTTTCTTTCTAAATCACCTGCAAAAGAGCCTTGAATATAATCTGACAATTATCTAGCCTCTGTGAAAATCTCTATTATTGTTTATTTGCCGGTATATAAATCTTTTAGTTTTGAATCCATGCCCAAGGATTCTTGTATGAATTTCAACCATACATTTGTTTTAAAAACCTCAATCATTCTCATATATCTTTATCCATTTACATATTTTTGAGAGAGCCCTCTCTGGTAGGGAAAAGGCTAATTTCCCTCCTCAAGATTGGTTTGAAAGAGTTACCTTGGGTTTATCCTTCCACAACCAAAGGGTAAAATATGAGTGCTAACAAGTTGCATTCTCTTCTATGTCAACACTTGTTAGGATTTTACTCTGAGATCCCTTTCGAATCTTCTCCTGGGTAAAATCATCCAACAAATGGTTTCAATCAAGCAATTTATCCCTTCCCACAACACACTTGAAAAACACATCCCACTCCTTAGTAAATCACTTCAGGGCCATTCGTACTAGTTCAGAGTCTAGGATGACCTCTCCCACTGCATCTAGTTTGTCTTTGACTTGGGAAACCCCTTTCAGGTAGGAAGCAACATTGTCATCCATGGTCATTTTAACATTGTGTAGTTTGTCATGGAGTGCCATTTTCCTATTCTCATTTTTGGCTTCATATAGATTCTTAAGGGTATCCCACATATCTGTGGCAATATTTTTCTCTACTAGGCATGGAATTAGATTGTCCTTAACCCCATCCAATATGATTCTTTGAGCCCTATCCTCAAGCATCTCATGAGTGTCTAAATCATCGGGATCAGAAGGTTTTGTTACTATAGAATTAACAAATTTCCAAATTTTATTTCCCTTAAGTACTGATGTCATTCTGACCTTCCACTGAAGGTATTTGGACACCCCATCCAACCTATCTTTATACCTAATGCTCATCATTATTTCAGTAAACCCTTTCAACAACCAAAAGTAACTAGAAGTCCAAAACCCTAAAACCTAACTGTGCAACTGTCTCTTGCAATATGTTCACACTCTGCCAGTGTTAGGCTCTGATACCATGAATAAATTTTGATTAAAATAGCAAACTCTTCATTGACACATTTAATCAAACACTTAGCTTAAATAGGGTTTATCATTCGTCTGAGTTAACTAATCAACACTTTGATTTTTAACTTGAATAATAAACACAAAAGAAAAACATATACTCAACCACTGTGAGAAATATGAACACTTCAGTTTAGGGAAACACCTAGGGAAAAATCCCCACAAGGGAAAACCCAAAGAGATGATTTTATTGGTAAAGAGAAATCTGAAATTCCTCTTACAAAAAATTATTATTTTTCCTTAGAGAATCAAACTAGCAAATACAATACAACTTATCACAAACATTTATGCTACCTCGATTTCTGTGGTCATAAACAGTTGTACGAACTCTATCACATGTGCCAACTTGTTGATGTACGACCCAGTCAAATTGTAATTACTGCTACCTCTAAATATGTGCCACACGTGCCATATTTTTGCTGCTATACAACCATGTCAGTCTTACTTGGGAAATGTTCAAAAATAGTTTGGCTGCCTTGGAAATCTAGTCACTTATGTCTGCTAAGTTTCTTAGGAATTGTGCTATGATTCTATCTTGAAAAAGGATCTTATTCAATCTAATCTCTCTTCCTCACTTGATGTTTTTCTCTTTTCCCTAGGCACACTTTTATACTTTATTTCATCCCAAACCGACCCTATCTTCCTAACTAACTTTTTTAATGGTTAGAATTTGATCGCATGATCAAGGGTTCACATTTAATGCACATTAATAAATACATTTAATAATTTAATGGAAATTAATAAATACACTTAATAATTAAATGCACATTAAATTTATGGGTCCCACAACTTAAATTCATAAAGTATAAAACTCACTTTAAATACATAACATCATATTACATTTAAAAATTCACCCAAGAAACATAACTTAGTCCCTCCCATGTCAAAACATCAAAATTATAAGGAGGACCTACTGAGTTAAATTTCTAACAATTTATAGATGATTTCTCGAGGAAGATGTGGTTATATTTCTTAAAAAGGAAATCTGAGGTTTCCAGTCAATTCAAGGAGTTCAAGGCTCTTGTGGAGAAACCAAACCTGGAGGAAAATAGAAGTGATGAGATTTGGTTGAATTGCCTAATGGAAGGAAACATATTAGTACAAAGTTCAAAAAGAAATTGAATGCAGTAGGAAAAGTCGAGAAGTACAATGCTTGACTGGTATCAAAAGGTTATTCTCAGGTATAGGGAATTGACTTTGGTGAGATATTTTCCCATATTGAAAAATTGACTTCCATTAGATTTCTATTGTCTCTTGTTGCAACATTTGATCTAGAGGTAGAGAAAATGGATGTAAAAACAACGATCCTACATGGGGACCTAGGAGAACAAATCTACTTGAAGCAACTTGAAGGATTTATAGTAAAGGGTAAGAAGGATCTTGTATGCAAGCTCAAAAAGTCCCTCTATGGTCTAAATCATTCTCCAAGGATGTGGTACCAGAAGTTCGACAAATACATATTTAAACTAGGATTTGTGAGAAGCAATGTCAATCACTATGTGTATTGTAGGCAGGTTGGAAATTATTTTGTTTATGTAGCATTGTATGTTGATGACATGTTAGTTGGAAACAACATGGAGGTTATCAAGGAGGTGAAATTGCAATTATCCTTCAATTTCGACATGAAAGATCTTGGTGTTGCCAATTTCAGTTTTGGGATGGAGATCAAAGGAAATTATGCCGAAAGGAAACCTGGTTGAACCAGATAAAATATGTTGAGTGTCATGTCCCCAATTAAATGATTGTCAGATAAATAATTAAGTTGGCCTACCCAATTCCTAAGGGTTATGTGGAAGAATTAAAATATTGACATTTAACTCCAAGGTCTATAGTTTCTCATGAAAATTCAATATTCTTAATTGATGGTGGAAAAATAGGCCAATAAATTATGGAATAAATGTTAAATGCTCCAAAATGAAGTGGCATTAGGTTCTAGTTGGACTTGGGGGCGGATAAGTGGACATGTGGGATCCACATGAGAGAATATTCCTCCTTTAAACATGGATCCATCCCAAAATTCGAGTTGGAAGGAAAGAGGTAACATTCATGAAAGAAGAGGAAGATTCATAGGGATAAAAATAGGCAATGACAGATTCTATGACAACTATGACAAGCATTATGACACTTATGATAGATTCTATGACATCTATGACACTTATGACAGATTCTATGACATCTATGACAATGTAAAAGCTAAAAATAGACCAAGAGGACGCATGAGAGGAGTTACACATATCCAAAGCATCCATAATATTCCCAATTTGAATTCATGGAGGATTTGGAGACAAAAGATGAGCCAAGTGTCATGTGGGGCCAATGAAGGGTCACAACTCCTACTAATTCGAATTTCATGAGTAATTAGGAGATAATTTGAGTTCTAAGGAGGTAAATGAGTCAAATAAAGTTATTAAAAGGAGGCCAATTTGAAATACAGAAGTTTTTGGTCATTTTTTATTTGCATCTTTGCAATTTGGGAGAGCTTCAAGCTTGTCCTTGCATGGTGGATGTTCATCCTCCCTGCCTTAGAACCAATTTCGAGGGTGCAAGATTCCCATCCAAGTTGGTTGATGAAGAGGCCATTCATATATTTCAATATATCTTCATGGATATGTTTTGGTTCAGGTTCAACCCCCATCTGAGTTCAAGCTCATATACATTCTTTCTTCTCTTCTCATTCTACTATCTTTCTCTCAATGTTCATGTAAAGTGAGATAACGCACTCTTTGTTGCATATAGATAATGGAATGTTGTTGTTTTGACCTTATGAACTTGTTAATGGATGCATAAATCTGTAATGCATAGATAATGAGATCCACAGCTTGAAATACTAAGCACGTCATGTACTATTACTCCAAGTAACATTGATATTCGAGCTAGTTTCCTCACTATATTCTCATGGTGATTGTAGCATGTTTTGTATAAGTTTGATATCAGAATTTTATGGAGGTGTTTCCTATGATTTAATATTCTTATGTAAGTGAAATGGATGTATAAATCATTGTATTCAGACCCCTCAAGTCATACTATAGTTTGCAACATTAATTCATGCTCACTTGTCCACCCTTTTCACATAAATTGTATGCCTTAGAAGCTGTTGTCCTTTGGGAGACTTATCCGACCCTAAAACCTGATATAGTGCTGCACACATGTTTTCCTTGATGTCCTATAACAAAACCAATTCTCACACTGAATATTAGGGACGGACATACAGTGTTTGGAAGGAAAAATATTGGCAGACCTAGGGTGGAGTTTCACTACTCCAATTGACTAGTTTTGTCCCAAGTCTTCCATACTTGAAAATTGCAAACCATGAATGTTTATAATAGAGGTTTGGTTGTCTAAAGGTTGTATTAGAGTTTCCTATATCCTCGTAAGTCCCTCCATACATAATTCAAAACCATTTGGGATCATTTGGGACAGTTTGGGGTTTCACTAGTCCAAGGTTCGAAAATTGGCCAAATTGGGTAAAATTTCAAATTAGGGATACTAAAGTGGTATCAGAGCATGGTCCTTGCACTTGTGCATTAATATAATCCATTGAAAAATAATTTTCAGCCATGTATTACTATTATTATGACTCCTATGAGTACAATTTTTTGAGCAGTATGAAGATGATTCTGAGCAATATGAAGAAGAATGTGAATGGTATGAGGAAGAGGTGCCATCATGCAACACTTCTTACAATTTAAAAAGGAATGAAGGTTATTCATACGACCCTATGTCTGATGAAGATGAATGTTTCAAACCACCAAAGGATAATCCTATGAATGAATTAGAAATATTGAGAGCAACATGTAAAACCTTGCCTCAACAATATCAAGCATATCTTGCTTTGAAGGGAGATATACAAAAGACCATTCCCTTTGAAGACTTTGTCGGTTGGGTTTGTATATAGGCCCAAGAATGAAGAGGTGTATTTATTGAAGAAAGGTCTATGCCCTTCTTGCAAAATACCTTGGAGAGCAAATCATATATGTTTGAGTGAACAGGAGGAGACCCATGAGCCACCTAGTTCTGAAATAGGTAAAGCAGAATAAGCATTACATGAAGAGGGTCTAAAGTTACTCCCAAATGACTCCGAAAAAGATGAAGAAACATCACATGAGCATGAATAATATTCCATTGAAAATACTGAAGATCATTCTGAGACACACTCTACTTTGGACATGAATCAAAGAGCATCTACTGATGGATGCTTGAACTATGAAGGAGCACCTATTGATGGGTGCTCACACCTCTATGTTGGTTACATAGATATCACTTTTGAAAGTGTTGCTAAGGCCAAAGTTTGATTAAGCATGAAAATGAAGGACTTGCGGCATTTGAAGAAGAACCAAGATCAACTTCCCCATCATCACTTGAGATTAATGAAGTTGGTCCAAGTAGAAATTACAAAGAAGAGGAGATACCTCTACAAGAGCCTCTTTTTCTTGAAGGGTCATCAAATATGAATGAAAAGAAGATCCAAGAGACCCTTAGCATACTCCATGACACTCAAGCATTAGTGTCAAATTATTGTTTGAGAGTTTCTTCATTGAAGGATCCATCCTTCCTTGAAGACATGGAGAAGATTCAAAGAGCAATGTGCAACATCAAAGGTAATGTCATGTCTTTTCTTTTTGATGGAAACAATTTGATTGAGGTTAATGAATGGTTACATGGATCATACTTGAAGAATAATGAGGATATTCATAAGCTCAAAATGAAAAATGAGCAACTCCTTGATAGGTTGCAAGATAGGTGTTCTTCCTCCTATGTTTCAGATTGTCAAATGGTATATTGCTTGGAGGGTTCACATGATGGATCATGAGAAACATGGAAAATTGCATGTGCTTGATGTGTTTGAAGATGAGCTTGATGAGAGCCAAGAACTTGTTGTGGTGGAAGAGGAACTTGAGTTGCCTCTTGGAAATGGTTACACACTTTTTGAAGAAGTGTATGATTCCACTACCTTGGAACCAACCTATGAGGAAATTTTTGCACTTTTGAGGGAGGTGCATGATCCTACCCTTATGGAGCCTTCACATGATGACACTTTTTCATTTTCTGATCATTTGGGTGAGTTGCTTCATTCTCCTACATCCTAGACTTCCATATTTTGCAGCATTCATCCTAATGAAGTACGGGTGAAAGGTTTCTTTTTGAAGGTGCCACATGAGGAGTATAAAAATCCTATCTCCTCTTTTCAGGATGAAATGACTAGAGCACTTTATTCTTTACATTTGCATCAGCATCCTTTGTTACTTTATGATGGTACACATCTACATGGATGTACCTATGATGTCCACTTGAATCACTTGAAGACTCATGATTTTCCTGGCTCCTTGTTTAGTTCATTTGATGTTGGAGGAACTTCATCCAATACTTGGGTGAATAAATATATGATTGAATCAAATTATTATTGGCAACAACATCCTTTGTTATTTCTTGATGATACACATATTCATGGGTGTCTTGATGAGACTTCTTTGATCTAGTTGAAGTCTCCCTGTTTTCTTTGCTCCTTACTTGGTTCAAATTTTAGTGGAGGTTCTTCATCCACTTCTTGGATTAAAGAACACATGGCTGATTATTTTGTTGAATCTTACATTCTTTTGGAGCAACATGGACATATTTTATTGTTGGATGATTCCTACCCTTTTGGTGATGAGACATGGGACTTTCACCCTTGTCCTTTGAGCTTCAATGTTCCCACTCTTGATTCTTGTGTGCATTTGGCACATGAGGACTATGTGGTTGATTGGAGGAGACTTGTTTTCATTTAGCCCCACTTTGAGGATATGTATTTCATGATGGAGAGTCTCTCTTGGTCTCGGCTCAACCTTGAAGAAGTTCATATTTTTATGCAGGGGCCCTCAAAGTTTCAATTGTGCACTGGAACTGTTGAACTTCCAGTGTGGTGGTATGATCTTTACATCCTTCCTTGCATTTTTCATAGGGATGAATTTTTATTGTTGTTACTGATGTTTGGAAAGATGCGGATGAGGCAATGGGATCTTGACATTCTTTGGAATGTTAGTTTTCCACATGTGACACTGCCACTCAAAGATTTGCAACTAAGGCAATGGGATCTGGGCAATCTTTTTCCTACAAGTTTTTGTGGTAGAGCATACCTATCTTTTGGAATGAAACACAAGCCATGGGATCCCGACATTGCTTGTTTTCAGTTCATTTGCAACAGTACCATGGTTGTTGTCTTGATGGAGAAAGCTAACCTTCATTTCATTGAGTTCATTTATGAGTATTGTTTCAATTTCTTTAGTTGGACCCAGTTTTCATATGCTTGGTGTGTATGGAGTTTAGTTGCAGATATTTCTCACCATGCATACTACAGGATCATTTGGGACCCTGAGATCACTTTTGGTCTCATTGGTTTCAAATTTTGGGTATAACAAGCAGCTGGAAGTTCAAGTCACCACTTACGAAAGTGATTGTATTAGAGTGGCGCAGCGGAAGCATGGAATTTCCTCTCATAAATTTTCTTGGAAACATGGAATTTTGAAAATTTTGGCAAATCAGTGGCAGCTTCAAGAGGTTGTTTAGTGCAAGTATGAAGGTTCAAATGATTTTTGAAACAAGTTGAAAGCAAAGTTGGAAGGAAAGCAAGTTCTTCAAGATCCATGTTTGAAATTGCTTGAGGAAAAACAATCTTGGGTGGGGAGGACTATCATGTCCCCAATTAAATGATTTTTAGATAAATAATTAAGATGTAGTACTCAATTCCTAAGGGTTATGTGGAAGAATTAAAATATTGACATTTAACCCCAAGGTCTATAGTTTCTCATGAAAATTCAATATTCTAAATTGATGGTGGAAAAATAGGCCAATGAATTATGGAATAAATGTTAAATGCTCCAAAATGAAGTGGCATTAGGTCCTAGTTGGACTTGGGGTTGCATAAGTGGACATGTGTGGTCCACATGAGAGCATATTCCTCCTTTAAACATGGATCCATCCCCAAATTCGAGTTGAAAGGGAAGAGGTAACATTCATGAAGGAAGAGGAAGAGTCATAGGGCTAAAAATAAGCAATGACATATTCTATGACAATAGTGACAAGCATTATGACACTTATGACAGATTCTATGACACCTATGACACTTATGACATATTCTATGACATCTATGACAATGTAAGAGATAAAAATAGATGACAGGATTTACACATATCCAAAGCATCCAACATATTCCCCAATTCGAATTCATGGAGGAGTTGGAGACAAAAGATGAGCCAAGTGTCATGTGGGGCCAATAAAGGGTCATAACTCCCACTAATTTAATTTCATGAGTAATTAGGAGATAATTTGAGTTATAAGGAGGTAAATGGGTCAAATAAAGTTATTAAAAGGAGGCCAAGTCAAAATAGAGCAGCTTTTGTTCATTTTTTATTTGCATATTTGCAATTTGGGAGAGCTTCAAGCTTGTCCTTGCACACTGGATGTTCATCCTCCCTGCCTTAGAACCAATTTCGAGGGTACAAGATTCCAATCCAAGTTGGTTGATGGATAGGCCATTCATACCTTTCAGAAGAGATTCATGGATATGTTTTGGTGCAGGTTCAACCCCCATATGGTTTCGAGCTCATATTCATTCATTCTTCTCTTCTCTCATTCTACTATCTTTCTCTCAATGTTCATGTAAAGTGAGATAGCGCACTCTTTGTTGCATATAGATAATGGAAGGTTGTTGTTTCAAACTTATGAACTTGTTAAAGGATGCATAAATCTATAATGGATATATCATGAGAGCCGCAACTTGAAATACTAAGCACTTCATGTACTATTACTCCAAGTAACATTGATATTCGAGCTAGTTTCCTCACTATATTCTCACGGTGATTGTAGCATGTTTTGTATCAGTTTGATATCATAGTTTTATGGAGGTGTTTCCTATTATTTAATATTCTTATGGAAGTGAAATGGATGTCTAAATTATTGTATTTAGACCCCTCAATTCATCCTATAGTTTGCAACATTAATTCATGCTCACTTGTCCACCATTTTCACAAAAATTGTATGCCTTAGAAGCTGATGTCCTTTGGGAGACTTATCCAAACCTAAAACCTGATATAGTGATACACACATGTTTTCCTTGATGTACTCTAACATAATCAATTCTCAGACTGAATATTAGGGAAGTCCGTATAGTGTTTGGAAGGAAAAATAGTGGCAGACCTAGGGTGGATTTTCACTAATCCAATTGACTAGTTTTGTCCCAAGCCTTACCTCCTTGAAAATTGAAGACCATGAATGTTTATAATATAGGTTTGGGTGTATAAAGGTTGTATTAGAGTGTACTACATCCTCATAAGTCCCTCCATACATAATTTGAAACCATTTGGGACAGTTTGGGGTTTCACTAGTCCATGGTTCGAAAATTGTCCAAATTGGGTAAACTTTCAAATTAGGCATACTACATTGAGACAACATTATACATGTTTAATATGCTGGAATTTAATCCAGTAAAAGTCCCTAACCCTGTAGGTGTAATATTATCTACAGAACATTGTCCCAAGACTAGAGAAGAAGAAGAAGACATGTCTCGTGTTCCTTATGCTAGTGCAATTGGAAGTTTGATGTATGTCATGGTATGAACTAGACCAGAAATTGCCCATGCAGTGGGATTTTTGATCAGGTATATGTCAAAATTGGGAAAGGAGCATTGGAAAACTATAAAGAGGGTGTTAAGTTTTTTATGTGGAACTATAGATAGTGCAATTTGTTATCAAGAAAGAGATGGATATGACTGAGTGTTGAATGTACATGGTTTTGTTGATGTTAATTAGGCTGGAGATCTGGATTGTACAAGATCTACAAGTGGGTATGTGTTGAACCTATTTGGAGGTGCTATCAGTTGGATGAGTAAGAAACAAGTTGTAGTGGCACTGTCAACTACAGAAGCTTAATACATGGAAACCACTCTGAAATTAAAGAGGTTGTATGGTTGCAGATATTGTGTTCAAACATTGGGTTTGAACATCAAGATGTGAGGTTAGATTGTGACAATCATAGTGCAATATTCTTGGCAAAGAACCTTGCTTATCACTAAAAAATGAAGCATATTGATATGAAATATCACTTTGCACAAGACATGGTTGAAAGCAAGAAGGTGTTGTTGGAGAAAGTTGACACTTTAGAGAATGTTGTAGATTCATTGACAAAATCTATGATCATTGAGAAGTTTTCTTGGCGTAGAGAAGTAATGGGAATTCATGCTCTGTATTATTGATCTAATAAAATCATGTACTCTCTATATGAAGAGAAAAAACAAGTGGGAGAATGTTGGGTATGTGTTAATATTATCTATGTGACTAGCCCCCTTCTGACAGGGGTTCAAGGGCTAGCCCCCGAATGAAGGGGGTAAAAAAAAAATTGGGTTGTTTTTTTTGTTTTCAGACAATTGTTTTTGTCCCATTGTAATCTAATTATGGTTTGGGAATTAGGGTTTTGAAGGTTGGTGAATGCCTATATATAGTATTTTAAATGGTTGAATTTATACAATGAAAAAAGAAACAAAGAGAGCGGTGAAGCTCTAAGTTATGTTGGTTTTCCAAGGTAAACTTTTGTGAAATGGGTGTGAATGTCATTGTTTACCTTTTGTTTTGATTAAGAATAGTATGCATTGTTACACTTAAATAGGTTTATAACTTTCATCATTTGTCATTATGGGTGGCCTATCTCAGTAGAATTCTTGGACATCAATGATCATGTTGGCATATCTAATTATCAACCCTACCAATAGACCGACATGACCCCATGAATACCACTAGAATGGAGACCAAGATCACCCAACTGGAAGACAAGTTACAAGTCCTCATTGACTCATAGAAGGAAAATTGGGATAACATGTCCACCTTTTAAAGCCACGTTCATAACATGTCCACCTTCTAAACCCACATTCACAACAATATGTCCACCTTCTAGACCAACATCAATAATCAATTGGAAATTTGGAATGATAGGCTCAAGCCAATAGACAGTGGGGAATCCTCAATGGGTGATGCTCATCACACCAAAGCACATTTTCATGACACTCAAACCCATATGATGCACAAATTTCCTAACGTAGATCTGAACAAGTTTGATGTATATAATTCAGTAAGATGAGCGGGTCAAATGGAACATTATTTTTCCTCGCAAGGTATTGTTGATGAACAATTAAAAGTATTAATAGGTGTGGTATATTTGGATATGGATATTTGGAAATGGTGGCAATGATATAAGAAGGAATATCAAGGTTACCTTTCTTGGAACTAATTTAGGAAGACCATATATGATCAATTTGAAATTGATAATAGTTTTTTGGAAATGTTGATCAAGTTGGACCAAACCAACTAATAGAAGACTTTATTACTTCCTTTTAGATATTGGTAATCAAAGTAGAATGTATAGATGATGTGCTTTTCAATGATTTTTTATCAATGGTCTTAGGGAGAATATTAAAGCAAAAAATGAGATGTATCACCTAGATACCTGGTTACTAGCTGGTCACCACCCATACCAAACGTCCTAATTTTGTTCAACAACCATGCCCTCTCTTCATACCCCCTCAGCAGCCTGTTAAATTCCACAAGTTGAATCCAATATAAAGGGGATCAATGCCAATTTCAAGGGCTTTGTTATAATTTTGATGACATATTTGCATCAGGTCACAAATGTAAGGAACAAAATTATTTTTCATTGATATCGCCCCATTTAGTACTTTCAAGGCAATTTCAAATGAAGATACAATAGAGTTGGATTAGGCAGATATTCCAAACTTTCCTAATGAAGTACCCACCCAAGAACATCCTCGTGAGTAACCAAAAATTTCCATCCATGCTTTGTTGGGCCTTACAGTTCCCTATACCTTAAAGTTGGTAGGATATATTAAGCACATTGAAGTAATTGTATTAATTATCAATGTAAATACCCAAATTCATCCATTGGAGAGTAGCAGAATAAAATCAATGTAATGTTCATTCCACGTCCAATTTTCAAATCATGATAGCTAATGGAGGCAATATGAAATCCAATGGTAAGTGTGAGAATGTGAAACTCCAATTTGGGGACTACTTTCTAAAGTCTAACTTTTTTTCCATTGAAATGGGAAGTCCTAACATCATTTTGGGAAAATAATGATTCTGAACATTAGGCCCTGTTACCATGTATTTCAAGGAGTTATAGATGAGATTTAATGAGGGACATCAATACAATCTATATGGTCTCCAAGCAATCTCATTCAAATTCATCATCTCTCACTATATGGAAAATCTCTTAAAGAAGGTTCACTTGAGAATTATTGCACAATTCAATTCCATCGAAGTTGTGGATAACTCCCCACAAGCAATTTATCATAATTTGGAATTGTTGGGTAAGATGATTAAAGGATAACTTTATTTCTTGTAGGTTGTTCCTAGAACAGTTAGTAACATACCAATTGATTCTCTCTTAAGAGAATCAAAGGTATGCCAATTGCATCAACTTACCCAATTCCATGGGCAATAATCGACTGAACTGGCTAGCTCCTAATTCAATATGCCCAAGCTTGGTACAATTGAAGAGGGAAGTAGAAATGTTGTCACCCAACTGATTAAGACCTAGAAAAAGTGTCGTTAACTAGGTGTTCTTACTACACAACTCTGTCGGAATGTCATGACCAGTAAATTGGTTTTCAGTTTTTTGAATTCTAGAAGATTGGTGTAGTTAGACAAGGAAGATATAATTTGTCTCGTGAGATGGTTATTAGACAAACATATAGATGTCTCAGCTGCTTTAGAATACCCAAATTGGAAGGAACAATCCCATGAAAGTTGTTGCTACACAAATCTATCCAGTCCTAAGAGGATATGTTTCCCAAGCATGGCAGGATTGTACTTGTCAAATTGTCCTAAAAACTATCATTCTAATATTTATAAGTAGGATTTATGAACTATGGAGAATTTAGGGCTAGCCCATACTAAGGTGTCAAAGCACCAACTATTGATCAAAATGAAAACACATTGATTGAATGAGAATGTAGTTCTTGAATTTTGAATGAAAATGCCATGCTTCAATTTTGAAAATGAAATAATTGACTTCTTACTGATAAAGTCAATAGTCATTAACCATTCACATATTATCATCACTGAAAATGGAAATGCAATGATTTTATGAAAATTGAGATAGTTTTGGTTGGAATTTGAGGAATAAAGTTTTTTGGAATTTGAACCATTTATTGTTTAAGTTTCAATTTTGATAATTAAAGAACATAAATTATACACAAATTGTAGTTTGAAAATGCCCAAATTCCCTTTGTTCTCCCAGGAACTCTCCTATAGGTGGTTATCTATGTGATGGTGATGGCAATTTTGATAATTAAAGACCATGAATTATATAGAAATTTCAGTTCCAAAATGCTTGTAGTTCTAATTATTGAATTTGAATAAAAACCCACATGACAATGTAATAGGAAATAAGAGAGTCCCTAACCATTCAAGCGGAAGCAGTGGATCAATATGCACATTAATTTTAAGTGATCACCTCAATTATCTCATACTGAGTTGTGTGCTAGGATTAGTCAAAATGCATTGATGGTATGAAAACATCATGTTTAAGAGTCAAATAATACCATTCCAATAAAGATTATACACTCTTCAAAAATCTTGTAAATGTATACCATTTTTTTTAACTTTATTGTGTCTACGCATTTATATCCAACTCCAATTCCTTTGAGAAAGCCTTCCTATTAATGGCTCATGCTATTGACTTTAGGTTTTGTTTATGGTGTTTGAGCTTGAGAAGGTTCAATTAGGGATTAAGTTCTTTGTCTTCCCCCTTGGTCATGTTTAGGTATCAAGACCCATTGCTAGTGCACAAAACCTACTCATTGCACTCTATCTTGGCATCTATATCCCTCTAGTTATCCAAAGATACCATACAAGGGTCTCATGTGGTTGTTTTAGGATGTATTCAACATTATATCCATATAAATTTTGTGGGTTGTAGGTGTTATTCATGGTAATTGATCCCGACAAGAATCATTTAGGGCACAATTCTTATTATTTTCCTCCCACGACCTTAGTTAGATCTCTAGACACACTCTTAGTGCACAACTAACCTAATCATGATGCCCATATCACCCTTGGAGGCAATTTATATCCAACAAAGATCAAATGTGGTGGTTTGAGGACTTCTCCATGGTGCTTGGGACTAAGAAGCAAGGTTTATGGATAAATACTCTTGTTTCCCTCCCCCAACTATGGTTATGGACATGAGACCCATCCATGATTCCAAAGACATCATATTGGCTCCCATATTCAACTTAGAGGTGAAGCACTCCCTAAAGAGGGCTTCTGTCATAGTTTCTAAGTGTTCTTCATGGTGCTTGAGCTTGAGAAGGTTCAATTAGGGTTTAATTTCATTGTTTCATCCCTAACCATGTTCATTCCATGACACATATTTCCAATGCATAAAAACTACTCATGGTGCATCTATCCACTCATAAGACAAAGACTCCCTACAAAATACATGTGTGTTAGTTCATGTACTTGTTCAAGGCTCTTGATCTTAAGAAGCTTCAATAAGATCCTAAGGCACTTTTTTCATTGTTTTATGATGGTCAAGGCATAACAAGTCATACATGGTCACATGTGGTTGTCTAAGGACATGTTCATGGTGCTTAATCTTGAGAAGTGATGCTTAGGGTCTGAGGTTGTTGTTTCCCTCTTTCGACTATATTCACAGACCTGAGACACATTCATGATGCCCAATACCTCATAATGGAACCCATATTCAACTTGAATTCCAAAGACCTTGAAGAGGGATAGTGTCATGGTTATAAAGTGTTGTTCATGGTTCTTGAACTTAAGAGGATTCATTGATGCATTTAGGGCACTTGAGCCTTAGAATGTAAATTTAGGGCTCAAGGTTGTTTTTTCCCTCTCTTGACCATGGTTAAGGGCCTGAGGTTTTTTTCCCCCTACCACAACTACAGTTAAGGACTCGAGACGTATATGTAGTGCATGAAGCATCTTAATTTCTCCCATATCCAATGCTTGGGGCATAGACCCCCTAGTGAGGGACTATGTCACTATGTCTAGGTTTCATTCATGGCACTTCTTGAAAAGGTTTAATCAGGGACTAAGACCCTCGTTTACCCCCCTAACCATGTTTAGGTGTCCAGACTCATTTCTAGTGCACAAAACCTACTCATGGCACCCATATCCCACTCGAAGGCTTGTAAAGAATCTCTAAAAAGGATGCATATGTTTGTTTGAGGACTCATTCAAGGTTGTTAAGTTCGATACAATCCAACAATATCCCAAGGAACCTATTTTCCTTCCTCAACCATGGTTGTGAATACGACCCTTGGTGTGCAAAACCTCCTAATGGTGTCCATATCCCACTTTGATGACAAAGACCCCCTAGAGAGGCTTGTGTTGTGGTTTCCAAGTGTTGTTCATCGATATTTATCTCTAGAAGCAACATTTAGGCCATAAAGCCCAATTTTTTTCTTTCCCTAATCATAAAACTTCATATCTAAAAGGTTCATGTAGGGATT
This sequence comes from Larix kaempferi, assembly GCA_027924585.1. Lineage (NCBI taxonomy): Eukaryota > Viridiplantae > Streptophyta > Pinopsida > Pinales > Pinaceae > Larix > Larix kaempferi. The sequence continues at coordinate 6,652,915 of BSBM01000203.1, read as the reverse complement.
TAACCCCTTGTCACTCCCCTTGACCATGGATAGACCTCAAGGTCCATTTCCAATCCACAAAACCTACTCATGGAAATCATACCCTACTTGAATATTAAAGAACCCCAATCGTGGCCCTAAGAATGATTCCTAGTGTGGGCTTGAGACATTAACATAGTCATGGCGGCCATAACACCCTTGGAGGTGATTGATAACAAACAAAGGTGGACAATTTGATTTTCTCAACTTCTCTATTGGCTTTGCAACTACCTTATTCTTTTAGCACTAGCATGGGGCAACCTTGGAAGTTTCTTTAAAGGCCACTAATGTTTTACGGGTTGATTTTTGACCTATTGTAACAACATTATGCATGTGTAATTAGTGTGCACATGTTATTAAAGTGCGTGTACTAATAAAACACACACATTTTTTCTTGTAAAAAAATGAATCCCATCCTTATTGTCTTCAAGAAGCAAGGCCTTGTATGCACAAAGATAGACATTTCCTAGGAAATACTACTATTGCAATACTTCTTTTTGTTTAGTGCAACTGGGAAGAATTTTTTTATCAAGTTCTTGTTGTAATCAAGCCTTATGAAGATGGGAAACAGACACAATCAAGCAAGAAATCATGGTAGGAAGGAGCACCCCCCTGCAAATTCAATGAACTAAGAGAAAAAACAAAGTTAGGTATGGAAAAAGCATAGGCATCTAGTAGTCACCACCTCAATTCCTTGCACAACAAATGCCATGGTGATCTCTACTTCATCACCATAGGGGGATCATATGTGTGCAATGGAGGCCATTCTAATTCTGAGATCAAGTCAACCTCCAACCAATGTTCCATCAATAAATGACGATCAAGTTGAAGAAGACATGGAAATTTTGCATGATATTGAGTATATTCTAAAGGAATAAATTAGACATGTGAATTTTGTACAACCTTTTGGAGAAGAAGTTTTTGTGGTGCAAGATGATTTTGTACAATTATATGTAAATCATATCAACAACCACCATGTCCAGTGCACTCCCAATATAGACCATTGAATGAATGAAGTGCTACAATATCTTGGTGAATTTTGACATTGTCATGGTGATGGGTCCTGGACTTTGAGTCCACCTTTCTTAACTCATCTATCCAGTGTGTGACAAATAAATTCTTGATTTTTTCATGTGGATGAAAGTGATCTAATAATTCTTGAAGGAAATTTATTTAGATTAACCATTGATTGGTAGTGCAACAAAATTATTGAATACTATTTTGAATTAAAAAATGATGCATCAACGCTAATTATTTTTGGCCTTGCTAAAATCACACACTTTTGTTGCTAGGAAAAATGTATGCATAAGAAAAATAATAAGTTCATATAACATAGCCTATTTAGAGACATCTAATAAAATTGGAACAATACAAAGAATATTAGCATGGCCCTTGCACAAGGATGGCATGCACAAATCGAGAAATCATCCATTTTTTAAAAGCTTGGTGGGTTAACTCAAATGGTTGACTATTGTGAATTAAAAACATTAGGTCACAGGGTCAATTCCCCATGTTGGTTGCCTTTGTGAATATTATGGGCCTCATTTGATGTCTCTATTGGGTTAGGTTTCCAAAATTGCAACCAGTCGGTTCACCTTGGGTACCATCCTTAAAATGAGGGGAATTTCTTGGCAGATCATGTTGCTAGATTTATTTAGTCTACTTTTAATACTATTGGAAAGAATACTCATTCAAAAGACCACAATGTGACTTGTTGTGTACTATCAAAATTGAATGTAAATAAGAATGAAAGGCAACATCAATTTTTTTTGTAAGTAAGTACCCACGAGGATTTGACCTTGTGACCGTCCATTTACACCTTCTCATCTCAATTACTCATTACCAATTTCTCTACCCCCCATGGGCACAAGGAAACATCACTTGCATAGACACATATCTAACATTTTCAAAGTAAGTGACAAAACCCTTCACAAGTATACTATTATAAGGGAAATCCTCAACAACATAGGTCAAATGAATAATTCACCCCTACATGGGAATTATATGCTAGAGGAAGTGTCATTCAACCCTTCAAATAAATCACAGGAGCCCCTTTTACATGACAAATATTCTGGAGGAAGGGTCATGAGCAAGCTAGCATTGATATTGATGTTCCATAGTTGCATTAGTGGGATAGCTCTTGAGAGAAGAATTCATTCATGGGTAAGATAGGTTGGTTCAACTAGTTTAACAAGTATATGAATTTTCAATAGCAGGTGGTAGGCGCACTACAACTTGACCTTCATTGGAAGGTTACCTCATTGCAATATAAAGGTAATTGAAGTTATGAAAGGGCTAGTCCATAATTTTTTGCATGAAAATACTAGGCCTTCATCCAATCAAAAGGATGTGCTAAAGTTTAGAAGGGATTTTAGTGACTATGAATCCCACATTAAACACTTTCTTGACATTACCTAGAGATAACTCCATAAAAGATTCAAGAATTAGCACAAAGATATGAACATGGGCTGAAGATTTTGTGAGAAATGAAAACCTTGTTATGTTAGAATATCCACAAACTATAATACATGCTTATGTAGATACAATATGGAATTTGGTTATTATTAAGACACATATATATACATATATCATGTTTTGCATCTTAACCATGTGCAAGAATGCTCGACCACACTACCGTAATTTTCATCAAGATTTTGTATTCATAGCATCATATGTGTCTAAGGCTCGATGGAAAAAAGTATTCCGCATTTTTTTTTTATATGGGACATGCCCCAAGTGAAATGGGTTTTCATTATCAAGCCAGTGCATTCACAAAAGTGAGATGCATTAATTTCGGAGGATGGTGCTTGACATGTAGAGATTCAAATATGTTACTTATGAACTAGACAATGGGAAAGAAAAGAAAAAGATAACATTGACCGGAGGTAAATTTATGAAGATGGGTAAAACTTTTTACTGAAATATGGCAATGAAAAATTGTCATTTTACATATTTTTAAATTGAATCCCTCAAAACTCATATACCCTTATGAATTTTGAGGTGCAGTAAAAAATCAATTTGTAGGGAATTTTGTTTTCTTTCTAATGATATTTTTTCAAAAAATATTCATGTTATTTAATGCGTCAAATTTGTATTTAATCAAATGCTTTAACTTTTGTTCCCGTCGACTAATTCAATGTTCAATATATAATTTCCAAAAATCAAATATATGAGCATGATCTACATAGAACATAATAGGTTCAAATTTATTTTTGGGAAAATTTTAATTATACTTTTAATTATATTTAGAATTAGACCAAGTAATATTTGAATCATCTTTTTTTCCTATTGTTTACATAATTTGAGAAACCAAAAACACCCTTTTGAACAGGAAACATCCATGGAAAGTTCACATATTTTTTTATAATTTTTTTGGTTGTGTAGTTTTTATGTTATTTATTTTTCTTCAAGAACCTTTGGAAATGTGGAAAAAAAAAGGTTTAAAAGGAAATAAATAAATATATAATATGAAATTGAAAGGGTGAAAATAATAATATGCCATTAGATAGAGGATCCACTGAAGAATCCATTGGAATCAAATATGCCACCTAAGATGAATGAAATGAAGGGGTTTCACACAACGGAAGTTGTAGCTGTGAAAAGTGTTGCTTCAAGAGGGTTTGATTTCATGATTTTAAACCCTTGATAGAGCAATATAGCTCTAACAAGGGTTTATAAAAAGTTCAAACGAGGGATACATGAATATTTTCAAATACCTCAATCAAGAGTTCTATGGGTTAAAAAATTAGCTCGATCTAATTGTTGATTCCAACAACAAAATTAGAAAATAGAAAAAATAATCAATTAAAAACTTATGTTGTTAACAAAATAGTAAATTATAAGTCAGTTGAGTTTTGTTCAAGTGGCAAATCTCTAGGATTTTTCCATCACTGGCCAAGGTTCGATTCTCAGAGTGAGGGTGCTAGCATCTAAAAATGAGAGTCCTCAGAGTGACATGTCCTAAGGTGATAAAATATAAGTCCCCGTCTCTGGCCAAAAAAAGGGGTGTTGTTGTAAAAAAAATTGTAAATTCTAAACTCAAAACCTAGGTTTCACTTCACAATTTGTGGAGAAGTTGCATCTTGTGTTAGCTAGGGAGGCTTTGAAAATAATTAACTCAGAAAAGTATTTCTCATGAATATAAATCACATGGGGAGACTGTGTCTCGACCCTTTGTAAGAGATGTTTAATACCAAAAAAAAAATGGATGGAATCAAACCCAACTGTTCACAAATTGTTTTAGGAAAAAATACATATTAAGGGAGGCATGATCTCAACCATCAACATACTGAAAATGTGTTCATAGAGAGATTCAAACTCAACCATTCACAAATTGTTTAAGGAAAAATACATATTAAGGGAGACATAATCTCAATCATACTAGAAATCTGTTTTGAAACATGAGCCATCAACAATATGAGTTTGTGAACCAGTCTCTGCATTGATAATTCATTATATGTTACTTGTATTTATCCCTCTGATAGATCACATGTATATATGTATGTATGTAGCAAAAGCCACACTTTTTTTTGTTATTATAAAACATAATAAATATAAACCTACAAATATAATTTACCCAAGGTGGACGTGGGTCTTGGGAGAGCCCACGTGGTTAGAGGGAAATCATGAAAACATAGCATGTATGCAAAGAAATATCTATAAAATGATGTTTGTCCTTTGATAATATTATTTGAAATTGGAATGGGGTTACGGTTATACTTGAGATAGGATTATAGAGTGGAGATCATTCTTGAGATGATTTTTTAGTCTTGGTGTGAGCTTACAACTTTGTGGAGAGGTAGCCCCTCCTTCATTATCCTACCCTCATTATGCTAATGTCATTCTTCATGTTTTCTATTAATCCTTTCTACTACTATGCAAATCAGTTATAATATAAGAGGGAGTTTTTTTAGCAACAAATTGGAGGAAGAATGCAGATTAAGATGTCTTTCTCCTTATGGGTTCATGTTCTCGGCATGGGGGTGGCACATTGATGAGAGATGAATGATCAAGTATGCCTATGGTGGGGTGGTGCGTGCCTCACCACAGTCAGTTTTGTAGCCTTCAAATAACCATATAACTATCATGTTTCATATTCCTATGCTTGGAATTAATATGTCTGAAAATTATTGTTAAGATATAATGCTTGGCAATGAAAAGTTTTTTTAATTAAAAATTGATGAATTGATATGCTTGATAGATTGGATGTTTAGTTAATGAAATAATGGCTTAAGTAATTCATTTGCTAAGTCTTTAACCTTGTTGGTTTACAATTATGGATATCACATATCGAGTGTTTGATAAAACACTTAGAGATATTTCATTGCAAACCTCATATGGTCTTGCCCATATTTGGGGTAAATAAGTTACTGTGGATTTATGTTTAGAAATATTGTGGAGTTCCGTAATTTTTGAAAATTATAGGCATTCTCCATAAGTTTACCATGGCTAGTCTGAAATATTGAGTTTTCACGCCATGTGTTTATGAAAATTCTCGTGCATGTAGAAGTTCAAAATACAGTGTTGTTGGTATGTTTGGAAGATTAATAAATCTAAAACATTGCTAGAAATATGAAAGGAAGTGTTAAGTACAACTTTTTAATAACCATGTTAAGAAGGAATTCCCGTAGTTGCATGTTTATTTTAAAATTACCATTCTACAGTTTTGAACTCGGTCCATAATATGAAATTTTTTATCTATCTAAAGAGTGTATAGTTGTGGTGTCATTTCCTCGGTCTCCTCGGTTCCCTTCAGAGGCGATGGGAGACCACCTGATCCATTTTTTTCCTCCAAAATTCATCCATCTTCCACATAGCCACAATGTATTTTGATCCGCAATCCAACCTTCTGCAATCCACAATCCGCATTGCAGGATTCAGAAGTCAGATTGCCAAATTTTTCCCTTCTAAGAATTCCCACTCCCAACTTCCACAATCCGCAATGCGAAAATCGGAAGCTGAAAACCAATTTCACAGTATTGAGAATTCCTCGCCCACAATCCGCAATCCGCATTGCGGGTTGCGGGAACATGGAAACCCCCATCACTCGTTCAAGAAAAACTTCATCTCCACAATCCACAATCCGCATTGAGGGATTCAGAACTGCGGAAGTCCATCATCACAACTTTGCCAATCCGCAATCCACATTGCGAAACTTGGGACTGCAGAAGTCCAAATCAATCCTCTGAAAATTCCTCCTTCTGCATTCCGCATTATGGGTTGCGGGAATGCGGAAGTCCAACCCCAATTCTCTGGAGCCTTTTCCCTCCCACAATTCGCAATTTCGCATTGTGGAACTCAGAAATGTGAAGGTCCCAAACGAAAATCCAACGTTGATTACTAGTCTCCACAATCCACAATCCGCATTGCGGATGCGGGAATGCGGAACCACACCCCCTACAACAACAAACTTCCAGGGTCAATAACTCCCTCATCCTTGGGCAAGGTTGGTACCGTTGGAAAGCTCTTGGAGAGATCTATCCATTGGATTAATCCCATTTTCCAACTGAAATGATGCATATAACTCCCTTCCATGTGCCTTTAACCTTCAATAAGAAATCTACTTGCCTATTTCCTAACTTCATCCTTCCTCAGACCCACAAAGAAGCTATGAACACCACAGGGGACATACCACTCCTTCTCCCTATCTAGGTGGGTCCAAGCAGTCATTCAAATCATGTATGCAATGCATAAAGGAACATATAAGGTGAATAAAAACTAAGGTCAATTCATACATGTAACACATGTAAAATTATCAAGGCATTAAACTCATGCACTGAAGGAAGCATCCGTCATGAAATCAGCCTTCTACTCAAGCTTACATATGGCCTACTTACCAATCTAATTCATATAAACAGATAGCCATAACACATGAATATCATCAAAATTTACACCACAGAAATGCTTATCTTTGGATCTTGAAGCTGTTGTTACACCTAAATCTCATCATCATGAATCCTATGTCAACTCAGTCCCTTGATCCCTGAAGTTTCCCTGACCAAAATTCATCTAGAGCAAGTTGTTGATCCTTTATCCACATTTTCTAGTTAGGTCGGCGGAGCTTGTCTTCCATCAAGAAGTGCCTGATTAGGCTCAGCGTAGAGTGTGATCTGGAAGCCTGCGCCGGTGGCTCAAGTTGCCTTCATTCAGCCTGCACTTTCCCCTTCCTGGCACAAATTGTCCTCATACATCATGCATCGAGGTTGTTTTAAATGTATAAATGAGACCTTCGAGCGACTTCTCGAAGCATGATGAGGTGGATGGTTATCCCTAATTCATAAGTGAGTATTCCTTCAGTTACCTAACCTCAAGGGATGATCCCTTAGCTTTCTCCCCATAATATTCAACCTACTCTATCCACTTGGTCCTATAGATATGAATCTCCCCTCCATTCCAAAGGGAGGAAAGTCTATAGTACTCTCATGCTGGTGAAATTATCTTAGGTGACTCTCACTCATCCTTGAGAGGCTTACTTCATCTTTGGAGGCTTGGCTTGGTTTGGATTGTTGGAAGGAAGGTTGAGACATTAAGGCTTAGGTTGTAACGTTCTCTTCTTTTGTACTCTCCTTTATATAGTTAATACAATCTCTTCCCATATACATTATCGTGTTGCTGATGTGTAGAGCTTACTTCCTTAATTGTTAGCTTAGATCAATCATATGTGATATATGCTTTTACTGTTTGATTGTTTCCGTTTGTTCAACAGGACTTTGCAGCTGCAGATATGAAGGTGTTGGAACATTGGATCATGCAAAGAGAAATAGGACTTGCGAATCCCAGGTAAGAGACCCATTTATCTATTTGCATTTCTATTGATATAGGGAAGATGATTTGTAACATCCCGATTTTTATGAAAATTTTAAAATTTTTGAAAAAGATATTTTAAGTATAAAAAGATATAATTGCGGAAATAATAATAAACGATAAGCGTGATTAAAGTAATAAATATGCTGACAGGTAAGAAATATGATATGATAATTTTTCTTTTGAGATGATACTGACAGTTTGCTTTTTGATGTCCAAGGGTGTCCTACGAGGGACCCCGGAGCTTACTTAGCTTCAACGCTAAAGCATTGAACCTGTTACTATGTGCAGACAACAGGTAAGAAGTTTCATGATTGCGTAAATTCAAGTACGTGTAAAGTTCAAAATCATCGCTGTAAATAAAATAGAGTGTTTAGAAACTGTTGTGACTTACAAAAGCATATAGATATGATTTGCATGCTTACAATTCTGTTTTCCAAGGTTTGTCTTACAGCTGAGTAATAATCAAACAAAGTCAATTATAAGATACATTGAGTTGGTATTATCGTCACTACAATTGTCATTGTAATAGCTGGTTTAGTTGTCGTCATTATTATGGTAGTATCAATGTAGTACAACTCTGTCGTATCACATGAATAGTTGCAAAGGTACATAACATTGAATAGTTTTAATGCTAACTTTTATCATTTGGAGTCATTATATAAAGGTTTACAATACAACTACTGCTGCAACAATAGGAAATTATAATAAATATGGGTAGAAAATCAAAATACAAAATAAACATTGACCTATATATATAAAACATAACCCAAACAAATGTGTCGTGGGTACAATTGTGAGACCATACAAATTTTAGATTAATGTCAACACATTACATAATGTTTAAAACAATGAAACTTGGGCTATAATATAACGATTGAAAAATATTTCAAATAATAGAATTTACATTTTTAAAATTGTAATTCATATGTTTGAAAAATCACATCGATACAATAAATTCTACTGACATGCAATAACTTGATGGTGGACAGGTTGGTCGCTAGCATGTGTTACGAGCCGGCGTTGGTGTTTGTGATGCAGGCCTGTAATAAAGGCCAACTATATGAGTTATGGTGACGAGGCTTAAAACTCTTCCACGTAATGTAACCTCAGTGCAAAAGGTGATTGTATAGGATGATATGTAAACTTCTTCGTTGTTAAATCCTCTGAGTTGGTCATTTACTGATCACCGTGTGCAAGTGTTAGCACCGTCATGCTATGGTAATGAATAAGTAATTAATGTGAATGTTGTTTACTCCAATGCATTAATCGCTGGAAAAATTACAGTCATTGATCCACAATGATCCTAATCGTTGGATCTAACCCTACGTTGCGTTGTGTAAGGAGTTGAAATGTGATTACTGTTTTGCTATTGTTTTGGTTGTGAGGGCCGACAGGCTGCCGAAAAATAGGGTTGAAGGCGAGAGGGTTTGACCTCGCAAGCTGTAGATTAAGCGAGTGGTTGTAGGTTGGCTCCTCTTCCATGGAAGGTGATAAGTTAATGCGTTAGGTTTGCATCGCCATTGAGGTTAAGTTTGTAGGATTCTGTTTGGTAATTCTTGCCATAGGCTGTATAAAATTTTAGTATCTTTCGAAAGGGAAACTCTGTACATTTCGCTGGCTTTTGTTTGTGGAGAGAATACTTTTGTTTCAGAAGCTTCTCGGCTCTTAACCATTGTGGAGTTCGTCAATGAAGAAAGGAGCATGGAGCTCGGCCATTGCTGTAGGTGAGCTTTTGTTGATACCTTTCGAATTTGTAACACCACTCTGAAAGAATTAAAAACTATTTCTCGTTCTAAGTTTTGGAAAAACAATTGTGTTGCAGGTGCTGGTTCTGAAGTCGACTTGGTACACGGTTTTGGATAGGGTCATAGGCCTCCAATGCCAGGTAAGCTTCGGGTCTAAAAACCTGTAGGTGCCTATCAACTTGGTTGTGTTTTCCAATACAATGAGGAACGAGGTTCCATCACTGTTCGGCATTCGACGAATGTAGAGTTTCAAAATGATATTTCTGTGTTGGAGTATAAGGGTGAAACCCTCGTCTGGTTAATAGTTTTCACGGCTACTTGTTTTCGTTGACCCTCAGGGTTTTTCGCACTGGTTTCTTTTTAAAAGTGAAGCAAGGGTATTAACCCTCTACACTTGATTTGAAAATCGTGGTGTGCATTTGTTTCCTGAGAAACGTTGGTATCTTCTTTTGAAATGGAAAAAGCAATGTTTTGAAACAACCTGTTCGAAAAACCTGTTTGGTTATGTTTAAGTGAAAAGCAATGAGCCGAAGCTCATCTAGCTTGTTGATGTATCTCAATTTCTCGGCAATGATAGAATGTTATTTTCTCTGATGCTAAAATGTTTTCGTTTTCTAAAAATACAAAGAAATGTCTGTCGTACCTGCAACTGTGTGCAAAATATTAGAGTTGAGAGTCTAAGTGATTTATGAAATGTTAGAGTATTTTTCTTTTTGTTTTTGATAAGTGAAGATAAGTGACAGGCTAAGCTCACTGTAGCATTTCGTTGTTTTGCAAGAATTTATTTTCGTTCTGGAAACCTTTGAATATGAAAGGTGATTTCGTTTTGTCAATCCTTGAATGTTTGTAAGAGTTTTAGGAATAAAACCTAGGGTTTGCAAAACTTTTGTTTACTGTTTTTATGATGATGCTGAGATGATTATGGATGAAGCATTCTACAGTATAAGAATGATGATAATACTACTGTTTATTTTGAAGCTATAATATAAATATCATTTTCCGATTTACATTTGATTACTACATAAATTAATAGAATAACAAACTATAATATATATGTATAGAGAAGAGAAACAATACTTATATTCTATGAAACGATTCAGTAATTTATGATATTCTAAACATTATACAGTCATTTCTACTACTGATAAATATAAGGTAGAATGATGAAAACATAAATCAATCTCTATACTTATTTTTTGAATCAATGGCACTGTGCCTATCTTCTCATCTATTCTTAATTTGCTTATCTATACTAGAGTACGATGCTTAAAAACAATATGTGGAAAAATGTAGATAATGGTTTATCAATTCAAATCATCATTGAATACTATTACATGGAGACTTTTAAACAAATCAGAGCTCTATTCTTCTTCAAACAGAGATTAACAATTTTTTTACTAAACAGAGTTAAGAAATGAAAAATAAAATAGAAAACAATAGAACCTGGAATAATTCTGTAGGGAAACAAACAGCCCAAGAAGACTGTTCCACCCAACCAATTCCTGAAAGCAATCAAGTACTTTCCTTAGGACCCCCGAGCCTGTTCATTGAACCACCAGGAGGAAGAAGCTTAGGAATCTAGGATCTCTTCTTGCAGTAGCAAATAACTTCTGAATCTTCAATAGCTAGCATTCCAAAGGATCTGCTCCAACACTTCTGGCTCTTCTTAGCAAAATAATTTGCAGACTTATGCTTTGCAATCACCACTAGCCTCCCTATTCGAATCTCTCAGTGATCACCTGATGCACATGAGGAAAATATTCTGCAGAAATATTGTGTAAGAGCTGCCTGCTCAATTTGAATTTGCCTTATGTAGGCTACCTAGGCCTTTTCAGTTGTTACTTGGTCATTAAATGAGCTACCTGCCCACTCCCACCACCTGGGGGATAATGCCACTTTATTAGGGGTAGTTGTCCCATAACCACAGCCAGTGGTGCGATGCTGCTGCCATCTGTCCCATACCTTCCAACAACTTCCATTCCTCCTAGTGGGTCAGTGAACACTCATTTAACAGTCCCCTTGGGTGTTTGTCTCCTAATTAATTAATTTAATTAATAATAATCAGTAATTACATTCATCCTTAATCAGAATTGATCATAATTACAAAACTTTGTAATTAAATTTAACATAAAATATTTTGCAATAAAATAATAATTTTCATAAATTTGGGTAGGTGACATACACCCCCCCTTAAGTCTCAACATCGTCCTCGATGTTGGTTAATCACTCGAGTGTTCCGGAAATAGAGTTGGGTATGCTGCCTACATACTACTCTCCAACTCCCAGCTTGCCTCTTCTGGGCTAAGGTGCTTCCATTGCACCTTCACTTGCTCGATGATGCAATTCCGGAGAATAGTTTCCCTCCTTCCGAGGATACAGCCTGGTTCCACCGGAAAATCTTTGTCTTGTTCCACTTGTACATCATTCCAGTTTACAACATGAGTAGTATCATTCACCTATTTCTTTAAAAATGATATATGAAAAACATTATGTATTTTTAAGTTAGGTGGCAAAGCCAGTTGGTATGCCACTGCTCCAACCTTAGACAATATTTCAAAAGGACCATAGTACTTGGGTGCCAACTTGGAACAACTCCCCAATTTCAGTGAACTCTTTTTTGGTCTTACCTTGAGGAATACATGTTCACCAAATTGGAACTCTTTATGAGTTCTTTTTGAATCTGCTTGACTCTTTTGCCTATCTTGGGCAGCTTTTAAATGTCCTTGCACCTGTTTCACAATTAGTTCTAACTTCTGCAATAATTCAGGTCCTAAAACAACTCTATTTACTGGATCATTCCACAAAACAGGTGTATCACATTTCCTACCATAAATAATTTCAAAAGGACTAAGTCTGGACGATGCATGATAATGATTATTATAAGAAAATTCTGCTAAGTGCAAGTAGTCTTCCCACTTACCAGGCTGATCCTTAACATACATTCTTAATAAATCTTCTAAAACTTGATTTACCCTTTCTGTCTGTCTATCCGTTTGTGGATGAAATGTTGTACTGAAATTTAAAGTTGTATTCAACTCCTTAAATAGTGACCTCCAAAAGTTTCCGGTAAATTTAGAGTCACAATCTAAAATTATTACTTTCGGTATCCCATGTAGTCGAAAAATTTGTTTCATAAATATTTCTGCAATGTCTGGTGCTTTATGTGTGGTCTTCATTGGTATAAAATGTGCTGCTTTGCTAAGTTTGTCCACTACCACCATGATAGAATCATGTTGTTTCTGATTTTTAGGTAATCCAGTAATAAAATCTATGCTGATTACTTCCCATTTCCAACTTGGTATCGGTAACGGTTGCAACAATCCAGCAGGATGTTGGTGTTCAACCTTCACCTTTTGATAGTCCAAACATTTAGCTATGTACTCTGCTACTTCATCCTTCATTCTGGGCCAATAGTATTCTTTTCTTAGCATAGTAATGGTCTTTTGATAACCTGGATGACCAGAATAATGACTTTTATGCATCTCATTTAATATCAGAAATTTTATTTCTGGTATGTCTGGTACATACAATCTGTTTTTATACAGTAATAAATCCTTTTCCTTCATGCTGTAATCTACCATTCAATTTTCAGAACTCTTTTTTGCTGTCCTTTCCTTCATTTTTCTATATTCTTCATATATTTCACTCTTTTCAAGAATCTGATTTTCCAAATCAGTTGAATAAGTACTGATTGCTGAAATAAAATTTAGTTTTGCCTTACGACTCAAGGCATCTGCAACCTTGTTTTCCTTCCCTTTAATATGCTGAATTTCGAAATCATACTCACTTAAGAACATCAACCATCTAGCTTGTCTAGTGTTCAGGTTTGTCTTATCTAATAAATATTTCAGACCCATGTTTTCTGTCAATAATGTAAATTTTCTGCCAATAAGGTGGTGATGCCACATTTTCAAGGCATGAATAACTGCCAATAACTCTAAATCATAGGTAGAGTAATTCTTTTCATGTACTTTCAACTTTTTAGATTCATATGCCACCGCATGCCCTTCCTGTGTCAGGACTCCACCGAGTCTGTCATTGCATGCGTCTGTACAAACTAGAAAATCCTTGTTGGGGTCTGCTATCCTCAAGATAGGTGCTGTCGTCAATAATTCCTTTAATTTCTTAAAACTGTTAGAACATTTCTGATCCCACACAAATTTCTTCCCTTTCTTTCGCAAGGAAGTTATGGGGTTGGCAATTTTTGAAAATTTTTCTATAAACTTTCTGTAATACCCAGTAATGCCCATAAATGATCTTACATCCAACACATCTTTAGGAACCAACCAGTCATTAATGGCCCTTATCTTGTCGGGGTCAATCGAGATTCCTTCTGCCGAAATTATGTGTCCTAGGTACTGAATTTTGTCTTTGTGGAAGTCACACTTACTAAACTTGGCGTATAGTTGATGATCTCTTAGAACTTGCAAGATAATCCGTAAATGTTCATCATGCTCTTCTTTACTTTTTGAATACACTAAAATGTCATCTATAAATACAACAACAAACTTATCTAAGTATTTATGTAGAATATTATTCATCAGACACATAAATACAGCCAAGGCATTAGTTAAGCCAAACGGCATTACTACGAACTCATAATGTCCATACCGAGTTCAGAAAGCTGTCTTGAAAATATCTTCGTCCTTAACCCATACTTGATGGTATCCTGATCTTAGATCAATCTTTGAAAATATAGTTGCTCCACGCAGCTGATCGAATAGATCGTCTATGCGGGGAAACAGATATCTATTCTTGATTGTCATCTTATTAAGCTGGCAATAATCTGTGCATAGTCTTAAGGTTCCATCTTTCTTCTTAACAAAGATGATAGGTGATCCCCAAGGAGACACGCTGGGTCTTATATAATTCTTATCAATCAGTTCCTTCAACTGTGATTTTAATTCGCTTAACTCCAGTATGTTCATTCTGTATGGAGCTTTAGAATTTGGTACTGCTCCTGGTATTAGCTCGATGGTAAAATCTAAATCTCTTTTAGGAGGTAATCCTAGAATCTCATCAGGAAATACATCCTTAAAATATTTTAGAACAGGTATGTCTTCTAATTTCAGTTTGTCCTCTTTATCCATAAACTCATCATTTGCCACGTTTACTGCAAACAACTGGCATCATTTCCTGACTGCCCTCTTAACTTTCATGGCCGAAATCTCCCTAAGGGTTACCTTCCTTGGGATGCCTTTTATTTCTATACTTTTCCCTTCATCATTTAAAAATGTAAAACTTTTTCCGTAACAGTCCAGAATGACATGATGGGCTTCTAACCAGTCCATCCCAACTATAATATCATAAGAACCTAAAGGTAGAATGTTCAACTTGATTTGTGTTTGTAAATGATTCATGGACAAAACACGGTTTTCTATAAAATCTGATACTTTTCTCTTTGTTCCAATTGCTAGTCTAACTAACCAAGATTTACTAAACTTTTCAGTTTTCAATTTAAGATTTTCCACAATGTCTGGTGATATATAACTTAAGCTAGCACCTGGGTCAATTAAAACAGTAACAGGATGATTTTGTATCATACCTTCAATCTCCACCATAGAGATTTGATTATCTGCTTGCCTGTTGTCAAGTGTTGTGTTAATTATGGGCATCGCCCTCGCCATGTCTCCAACAGTAGGTTTAGTTTGAATAGAGTTGATGTTATTTGCTTTCCGCTTCCTCAAGGGACATTCTGATGTGTAATGGGGTCCTTGACATTCAAAACATTTAATAGGTGCCTTTGGCTCATTGGTTATGGTATTATTAGGTGCATTTCTGGGTTCTGTAGAATTCTGCTGTGAATTGTTTCTGGAATTATTCCCTTGGAAATTCCAATTCTGAAAATTCTTCATTTGGAACCCGGAATTTCCACTAAATATGAAAACTTTCTTTTTCTGTTCAAAATTGTTGGGCTTATGATTTTTCCAGTTTGACATTCCTTCTCTTTTCTGATTTGTGTCATAACAGAAAACTGCCTTTCTCATGGCCTCTTCGAAGGTTTTAGGACTATCGTACTCAATTCTGTCCTTAATATTGAAAGGTAAACAGCTCAAGTACCTTTGAATTTTCGGTTTCTCTTCTATGAGGTATGGTACATATCTTAGTGAGTTCAGAAACTTACTGTTCATTTCCTTCATTTTCACACCTCCCAGCTTTAAATCATAGAACTCCTTTGATTTTTCTTCATAGTACTGTTCAGATAGATACTTCTTTTTAAAATATCGTTTAAAAGCACTCCAGCTTACATCTTTATCTTTTATGCCCTTTACCCTTTTGATGTCCTGCCACCAAATATCCGCTTTTCCAGTCAAGTTATATATAGCCATTTTTGCCTTCAAGAACTATGAATAGTTATAGATCTGGAAGTATTTCTTCATACCGAATAGCCAAGCTTCAGCTGTCTCACCTTTCTCAGTTTCTCCATTGAAAGTTGGAGGTCTTATCTTCTTGAACTCTCCAGAAATCTGCTCATATTCCTTATGATTTTTCCTTCTGGGTTTGGAATCTCCTTCACTGCTATCACTGGTGTAGTTACGTTTCCTTTTGCGTACTTCAATAGCATCTCCTGATGAGGTTGAGCTATCTTTCCCCTCATTGGTTTTCATGTTCTGATTTTTATTAACATGAGGCAGATCCTCAACTTTGGAGATGTCTTCTTTATCTCTTTCCTGCTCCTCAGTCGGGCACTGTTCAAACAACACTTGATTTAATCGTTCTTGTGCCTGCAGAATTCTTTCATTGTCTTGTTTTACAGATCTGATTTCTGCCTTTAATTCATGGAAAGCACGTAACAGTTCTGAGGAACTGTTATTTAGTTCCCCATGACCTTCCTCTACATAGTGGTGTCCTGAACTGTGACTGTTTGGCTGAAATCTATCGCTTAAATGTTCAGCTGAGTTCTCCATACCTGTATGCTAAAAATAATTTTTGTATAACATAATAATTAAAATTTCAAATCAGTACAATTTTCTGCTGTATAAAATTTTCTGCTGCGTGTTCTTAGACCTTTTTCAAGCCTAGAGTTCGAATCTGAGCTCTGATACCACATATAACATCCCGATTTTTATGAAAAATTTAAAAATTTTGAAAAAGATATTTTAAGTATAAAAAGATATAATTGCGGAAATAATAATAAACGATAAGCGTGATTAAAGTAATAAATATGCTGACAGGTAAGAAATATGATATGATACTTTTTCTTTTGAGATGATACTGACAATTTGCTTTTTGATGTCCAAGGGTGTCCTACGAGGGACCCCGGAGCTTACTTAGCTTCAATGCTAAAGCATTGAACCTGTTACTATGTGCAGACAACAAGTAAGAAGTTTCATGATTGCGTAAATTCAAGTACGTGTAAAGTTCAAAATCATCATCGTAAATAAAATAGAGTGTTTAGAAACTGTTGCGACTTACAAAAGCATACAAATATGATTTGCATGCTTACAATTCTGTTTTCCAAGGTTTGTCTTACAGCTGAGTAATAATCAAACAAAGTTAACTATAAGATACATCGAGTTAGTATTATCGTCACTACAATTGTCGTTGTAATAGCTGGTTTAGTTGTCGTCATTATTATGGTAGTATCAATGTAGTACAACTCTGTTGTATCACATGAATAGTTGCAAAGGTACATATCATTGAATAGTTTTAATGCTAACTTTTATCATTTGGAGTCATTATATAAAGGTTTACAATACAACTACTGCTGCAACAATAGGAAATTATAATAAATATAGGTAGAAAATTGAAATACAAAATAAACATTGACCTATATATATAAAACATAACCCAAACAAATGTGTCGTGGGTACAATTGTGAGACGATACCAATTTTGGATTAATGTCAACACATTACATAATGTTTAAAACAACGAAACTTGGGCTATAATATAACGATTGCAAAATATTTCAAATAATAGAATTTACGTTTTTAAAATTGTAATTCATATGTTTGAAAAATCACGTCGGTGCAATAAATGGTACTGGCATGCAATAACTTGATGGTGGACAGGTTGGTCGCTGGCATGTGTTATGAGCTGGCATTGGTGTTTGTGTTGCAAGCTTGTATTAAAGGCCAACTATACGAGTTATGGTGATGAGGCTTAACACTCTTCCACGTAATGTAACCTCGATGCAAAAGGTGACTGTACAGGATGATATGTAAACTTCTTCGTTGTTAAATCCTCTGAGTTGGTCGTCTACTGACCACCGTGTGCAAGCGTTAGCACCATCGTTCTATGGTAATGAATAAGTAATTAATGTGAATGTTGTTTAATTAAATGCATTAATCGCTGGAAAACTTACAGCCGTTGATCCACAACGATCTTGATCGTTGGATCTAACCCTGCGTTGCGTTGTGTAAAGAGTTGAAATGTGATTATTGTTTTGTTATTGTTTCGGTTGTGAGGGCCGACAGGATACCGAAAAATAGGGTTGAAGGCGAGAGGGTTCGACCTCGCAACCTGTAGATTAAGGGGGTGGTTGCAAGTTGGCTCCTCTGTCATGGTAGTTGATAGGTTAATGCGTTAGGTTTGCATCGCCGCTGAGGTTAAGTTTGTAGGATTTTGTTTGGTAATTCTTGCCACAGGCTGTATAAAATTTCAGTATCTTTCGAAAGGGAAACTCTGTACATTTCGTTGGTTTTTGTTTGTGGAGAGAACACTTCTATTTGAGAAGCTTCTCGGCTCTTAACCATCGCGGAGTTTTTCAATGAAGAAAGGAGCATGGAGCTCGACCACTGCTGTAGGTAAGCTTTTGTTGATACCTTTCGAATTTGCAACACCACTCTGAAAGAATTAAAAACTATTTCTCATTCTAACTTCTGGAAAAACAATTGTGTTGCAGGTGCTAGTTCTGAAGTCGACTTGGTGCACAGTTTTGGATAGGGTCACAAGCCTCCAATATCGGGTGAGCTTCGGGTCTAAAACCCTGTAGGTGCCTATCAACTTGGTTGTGTTTTCCAATACAATGAGGAACGAGGTTCCATCACTATTCGACATTCGATGAATGTAGAGTTTCAAAATGATCTTTTTGTGTTGGAGTATAAGGGTGAAACCCTCATCTGGTTAATAGTTTTCACGGCTACTTATTTTCGTTGACCATTAGGCTTTTTCAAACTCGTTTTTTTTAAAAAGTGAAGCAAGGGTATTAACCCTGTGCACTTGATTTGAAAATCGCGGTGTGCATTTGTTTCCTGAGAAATGTTGGTATCTTCTTTCGAAATGGAAAAAGTAATTTTTTGAAACAACTTGTTCGAAAAACCTGTTGGGTCATGTTTAAGTGAAAAGCAATGATCCGAAGCTCATCTAGCTTGTTGATGTATCTCGGTTTCTCGACAATGATAGAATGTTATTTTCTTTGATTCTAAAATGTTTTTGTTTTCTAAGCATACAAAGAAATGTCTGTCGTACCAACAACTGTGTGCGAAATATTAGGGTTGAGAGTCTAAGTGATTTATGAAATGTTAGAGTAGTTTTTTTTTTGTTTTTAATAAGTGAAGATAAGTGATGGGCTAAGCCCACTATAGCATTTTGTTGTTTTGCAAGAATTTATTTTTCATTCTGGAAACCTTTGAATACGAAAGGTGATTTGGTTTTGTCAATCCTTGAATGTTTGTAAGAGTTTTAGGAATAAAACCTAGGGTTTGCAAAACTTCTGTTTACTGTTTTTATGATGATGCTAAGATGATTATGGATGAAGCATTCTACAGTATAAGAATGATGATAATACTATTGTTTATTTTGAAGCTATGCTATAAATATCATTTTCCAATTTACATTTGATTACTACATAAATTAATAGAATAACAAACTATAATATATATGTACAGAGAAGAGAAACAATACTTACATTCTATGAAACAATGTAGTAATTTATGATATTCTAAACATTATACAGTCATTTCTTCTACTGATAAATATAGGGCAGAATGATGAAAACATAAATCAATCTCTATACTTATTTTTCGAATCAATGGCACTGTGCCTATATTCTCATCTATTCTTAATTTGCTTATCTATACTAGAGTACGATGCTTAAAAACAACATGTGGAAAAATGTAGATAATGGTTTATCAATTCAAATCATCATTGAATACTATTACATGCAGACTTTTAAACAAATCAGAGCTCTATCCTTCTTCAAATAGAGATTAACAATTTTTTTACTAAACAGAGTTAAGAAATGAAAAATAAAATAGAAAACAATAGAACCTGGAATAATTCTGTAGGGAAACAAACAGCCCAAGAAGACTGTTCCACTCAACCAATTCCTAAAAGCAGTCAAGTACTTGCCTTAGGACCCCCGAGCCTGTTCACTGAACCACCAGGAGGAAGAAACTTAGGAATCTAGGATCTCTTCTTGCAGTAGCAAATAACTTATGAATATTCAATAGCTAGTAGTCCAAAGGATATGCTCCAACACTTCTGGTTCTTCTTAGCAAAATAATTTGCAGACTTATGCTCTGCAATCACCACTAGCCTCCCTATTCGAATCTCTCAGTGATCACCTGATGCACATGAGGAAAATATTTTGTAGAAATATTGTGTAAGAGCTGCCTGCTCAATTCAAATTTTCCTTATGTAGGCTGCCTAGGAATTTTATGTTGTTACTTGGTCATTAAATGAGCTGCTTGCCCACTCCCACCACCTGGGGGATAATACCACTTTATTAGGGGTAGTTGTCCCATAACCAACAACTAGTGGTGTGATGCAATTACTGCCATCTGTCCCATACCTTCCAACAGCTTCCATTCCTCGTAGTGGGTCAGTGAACACTCATTTAATAGTCCCCTTGGGTGTTTGTCTCCTAGTTAATTTATTTAATTAATAATAATCAGTAATTACATTCATCCTTGATTAGAATTTATCATAATTACAAAACTTTGTAATTAAATTTAACATAAAGTATTTTGCAATAAAATAATAATTTTTAGAAATTTGGGTAGGTGACATGATTCTATTCTATGTTTATTTGTTCTAGATCCACTTGGACTAGGGATATCTAGCCTTTAAGTCCGCTTAGGTAGATTGTCCGAAAACAAATCTGGATACCATACTGGGGAGTCTTTAGTTTTGATTTAAGTTTGAATGTGTTGTTCATTGATTTCTTAAGTGAGACATTTCTTTTCCTCCTGAACCCTCCCTTCACCATATTTTCTTGTTGAAGAGTCTGTTAACTTTCCTTGATTCTATTCCGATTAGTATCAGGCCATTTTTTGTTTCATTGTTTGGAGATCTCTTTTTTTTTCCATTGGTCATTCTCCCGACGCACCTAGGTAGTACATCCAGTGCATCGCATCCTCTTAGGTGCTTACTTCTTTTGAGCATATTGCACCACCGATGCATTTAACTTTAATACAGATGGCGCCATCAACGTTGTATCCTTGTACACAGTGTGCGCCTTGCGCTCTGATTATGACTCTAGATTGTGTCGGTCTTTCAAACCAGGTGCTTGGTACATTTCCTCTCCAAATTTTAATTTTTGACCTGACCAATGGGCCTCTTTGTGCTGTATCTTCCAGTCAAAGACTTGTTTACTCAGCATTTATTTGTGTTTGGGTTTGTTTGTGTTGTTTTTTGGGTTCCATTTGGTCTAGTGAGAGTTTCGGTGGTAACGGGAAATTTCAATCCCCCACGGTTATCTGCTTGATCTTGCATTCCCTTATCACCTCACCAGATCTATTCAGTGTGCTAGATCTGATTCCGAACCCTTCCTGCACTTAGACATTTAATTTCAGTTGCATTTGTTCGATTTTGAGTGATTTGAGTGTCTTTGAATTCATTTGGGTTCTTATATTTTTTCTTTGAGAATTCCTGAGTCATTAGAGTGTTGCGATCAGTCTCTTGTTTTCTACTGTTACATCTGAAAAGCATTATTATTATCAGATCTTGTTTTGATATATGAATTAAAGAATCGAAAGTGCTTTGATGCGTTACTTATGTGCCTTGTTGGCAAGAGAAACATCGTGGCGGGTCTCTTCGAGCTTTTCTAGGTGAAGGAAGCATTCTTCCTCGGTAGTGGTGTTCGGGAGAAGTTCGGCTGCAAGTTTCAGTGATGGAATCTCGCACTCTATTGGTAGGACTGCCTCCAATCCATATACCAGTTGGAATGGTGTGAATCCAGTGGCAGTCTTGATGGAGGTTCGGTATGCCCATAGGGAAAAAAGAGCATTTTATACCAGTTTGATTTATGTGTACCCACCATGCATTGAATCATGGTTTTCAAGAACTTATTGATGGTATCTACTTGTCCGTTGGATTGTGGGTAGTAAGGGGTTGAGTTTTCATGGTGAAAACCCAGTCTGGTGCTCAATTCATCTACCATATGGTTTTGAAAGTGAGATCCGTGATCAGTGACTATGGCTTGTGGAACTCCGAAACGCACAGTGACATGATTAAACATGAAGAGTGCAACGGTTTTTTCGTCCTCATTATACGTAGGCATAGCCTCGGCCCATTTAGTGAAATAATCAACGGCTACAATGATGTAACCATGCCCCCCGGCCGAGGTAGGCTTATAGTGCATGAAATCTATGCCCCATTTAGCAAAGGGGTCGATGGCTATAACCGAGTGTAAAGGGGTTGGATCAGAGCACTTTTTTGATTGAAAGTGTTGGCATGGGGGACACTTCTTAATGACCTTAATACAATCCTTGAAGATAGAAGGCCATTAGTATCCCGCACATAGTATTTTCTGGGCTGTAGCCATCCCAGAAAGGTGGCCACCACAAGCCCCAGAGTGACAGTCATTCAGTATGTGTTCAGCCTCCTCGTGTGTGAGACAATGTCTAAGAATGGAATCAACACCACGACGATACAAGGTATCCTTGATGATCAAGTAATACTTGGCATGGTGGCGTATATGACGACTATCATCACGAGACAGTTGGGGGTTGAACCGTTGGGTTTGAAGATATAAAGTGATATCTCCATACCATGGGTCAGACGTGCTGATGAGAAACAATGACTCATCTGGAAGAGAATCGTTGGGCTCACATCCCGAATCAACACGGGGAAGATCACAAATGATCTCCACAAACACCAAAGATTTCTTTGACTTGGCCTTCTTGAAGAGGAGATCGAATTCCTGAAGTATCACGATCCATCGTGAATACTTGCCCCCAAGCACTTGACGTGTCAGAACATGGTACATGGGGTTCGAGTCGGCAATAAAATTAGTGGTGCAAGGTAATATATAGTGACTAAACTTTTGAAGGGAAATGACTGTCGCGAGAGCGAGTTTGTCGACATGTGAGTAACAAGTTTCGGAGTCAATAAGACCCTTAATGAGGTAATAGATCACATGTTCCTGGGCGTTGTTGTCTTCCTGGACCAAGACCATGGTGATTTTGGTGGCAGAAGAGGCAAGATAAAGGAAGTAATCCTTATAGTAATTGGGAAGTTGGAGCACAGGGGCATGGGTAATGGCATGTTTCAAACTATCGAAGGATTGTTGGGCTTGGTCATCCCAGATGAAAGGGACATCCTTCTTCAACAATCACATATACCCCTATGTCTTTTGAGCGAAATTACATACAAAATGTCATAGGTAAGTTGCCTTCCCTTGCAAACTTCGTAGTTTTGTGATGTCAGTGCGAGGTGGGAGAGTGACGATGGCTTCCACCTTCAAGGGATCAATGCGGATCCCATCTTTTGAAACAATGAATCCTAGGATGCGTCCTGATTCGACATAGAATATGCACTTGTGAGGATTCAGATGGATGTTATACTGCCTGCATCTGAGGAATACTGCTGTCAAATGGTCGATGTGGAACTCACGATGCTGTGAATGAGCAAGGAGATCGTCAAGATAAGGATCCACAAAGTCCTTCATGTCATGAAAAGCATACAACATGGCCCGCTGGAATGTAGCACCAACATTTTTTAGGTCAAAGGGGATTTTATGATAAGCAAATGTACCCCAGGGGAAGATGAAAGTGGTCTTATGTTGGGCAGCCAGGTGGATCTCAATCTGGTTGTAACTAGAAAAACCATCCATAAATGAGAAGATGATGCTCCCGGATCAATTGTCAATGATCTGATCGATGAAGGGAGTAGGGTAGTTTTCCTTAGGACAAGCCTTGTTCATATCCCTATAATCGACATAGACTCGGATGGTTCCCTGCTTCTTGGCCACAGGGACGACATTGGAGACCCATTCTGTTAAAGGAATAGGGTAGATAAAGTCGGCCTTCAAGATATTTTCAATCTTAGCTTTAATTTCCACATTTTTCGAGGGTGCACTGGTTGTAACTTTTGGTGGATTGGTTTAGCGTCGGGATAGGTTTGGATCTCATGCAAAACAATGGCAGGATCTATCATGGGAATTTCCTCATAGGTCCATGCGAACATGTCCCATAATTGTTTGAATAAAGCCGTGTATGTGGTGATATCTTCGGGAGAACAGTTCTGGCCTAAACGAATATATTCCATGACACCAGGGGTAACCGCGATGTCAATCAGAATGGTGGGTTTGATGTTCACCAATTTTCCCTTAGTGACCGTATCAGAAGTGAGGATCGATGACTGTGGGAAAGGATAGACATCTAGTGTGAAAATGGTTGTGATGCTGTTCTCTACATAGTCTAATGGGGATAGGAAAGACAATCGATGGTGAAGGTATTCCCACGGTGGGTCATCCGCGCTCATAATTTCCATAATGGATTTGTCAGAATGAAAAGTCTGGAGTAGAGGATCTAGTAAGGATGACATCTCCTGTATAGAAAAAGATGTAGAGGCCACAACCAAGTGGTCCTCAGGGGATGATTGGATAGCCTCATAAGTAGATTCAGCTGGTGAGAGAGGCATGGCGTCTCTAATGAAATGCATGGTGACCTCAGCGAGTATGAGCCATGGATCTCGAGAGTTGGAAGATGATGGAATCATGGAGATCATGTTCACCATGGCAACATGGTTAGGGGGATACAGGGTTGGAAAGATTCCCATAAGAGATGAGTCTTTTAAGAGGCCGACCCCAACACTCTCATATAGCTGTGAAGTTTTCCCTAGCAAAGGGATGTTATAGTCGGGATGAGTAGTGATGTCCAGTGTACAGAAGTCCAATTGGTCGACGGTGACAATTTGGCCCTGATGGGGGAATTGCACAATGCGAAAGACAGATGACAACCACAGTCATGGCATAAACTCAGTTACAACCAAATAAGAGATTATAATCCAAAGGGGCAGCGATCACTTCCACGTTAATGGTTACATTCTTTTCCCCCAACTCTACTTCTAATGCTTGTAATAGTCCGTGAGGTTGGAATCCACGACCATCGAATGATTTCAAGGTGGTGGGAGAATGGTTTAACTCAGGAGAGCCGATGGCTTACCAACAGGATAACGACATGACCAAGGTGGAAGCACCTTCATCTAACACAGAACGATGGATTGTCTTCCTAGCAACCTTCATGGAAACTTGGAGTGCCAACTGATGGGAAAGCCTCGGTTTAAAATACTCAAGTCTAAACATGATTGTATTCGAGGAATCCAGGTCTACTGCGTCGATGGCAGTGAGAAGAGTCTTGCATTGATTGGGAGAATTCTACAATACTTCTAGTGTTGACATGGCACAAGGAGCTTGTGCCAAGTCCTGTACAATGTTATAATTTTGAGTTGCCTAAGCATTAGGGTTGAAAACTGCTTTTCGAATCGTGCTCTTAGGCGGACTCAACACGAATCTAATGAAGGTTTCTCGATGGTGAGAAGAGATTGTGGCACAGAAATATCTGAAGTAGAGGCGAAATATTTTTCAGTATTACTTCCAGTGGGTTCCTTAGGAGGGACCGAGTCATATGATCGTGATCGTGTATTCACGTTAACCATTTCACTACGCATCATGAGAAAATGCATAGTGGAGGATGTTTCTCCTTGAGAAGGAGAGGGTTGGGTTATCATTTGTTGATTTTGGGTGGGGAAGGGATCATTGAGAACTGCGGGTGTGGAGGTTCCCTTAAGAAACTTTTGCACTTCGTCTCTGTGTGGGCACTCTTTGGAGAAATGGTCACCATCACATAGTAAACAAGGATACTTGACCTTCTGTTTTTGTTTCGTGTCTTTAGGAGGGTTCTTATGTTCCTGCAGGTTCGAAGACTTCTTGGGTTTACCTTTGGTCTTCTTCTTGCCATCGAATTTCTGAGGTGAAGATGACTAAACATAATTCACCTCCTCGTTGAGAGCAGGGGTGGGTGACTTGGTGGTGCTACTTCCATCCTGTGGCGAGGGTGGGGAAGAACCATGGTGGTTCGACAATCCACCGGTTTGAGTAGAAGGATGGGAGTTAAAGGAATAGATAATGCCATCGGCCTGAGGTCCCTTGGGTGGTTTGGCAGGATCGTATGTAGGGTGGGGCACATCTGGAAAAATGTTGTACAATGTGCCAAATTGAGCATAGACAAGGTCTAAATACTAGGCACGAGCAATAGCTTGTTCCTCTGTGACGGCCCCACCCATGGCCACGTCTCTAGCTACAGTGGGTAAAAGAGACTTTGTGAACCAGTTCGCTAATAATTTTTCTGAAATGGGAGCCTTAATGAGACATCATCTCCTCCGCCACTCATGGATATGGTCAGATATATGAGTTTCATTGGTTTGGCGGAGCGAATTCAGTAGGTCCGTACCAGTCTTGTAGCATATGGGTAACTGGAAATGAGTCTGGAAGGACATAGCAAGAGAGAGGAAATCACGAAATGAGTGCAGTGGTAATTCAATATACCACTTGGCAGTTATACCGGTGAGGGTTCATTGAAATAACCTTAGACGGATTGAATCATCCATCAAGGAATTTGATGAGCACCATAGATGGTAAGTCATCAGATGGTTTTTCGGGTCCTCACCGGGCTTGTCGTCAAACTTTGGAATATCAGATGGCAATTTGACCAGAATGGGTGGCCAGTTATAACCGTGTAAGATGGGATCGTTTGTCAACTGAGACAGATCTGGCAGATCTAGAGTAGCCAGAAAAGGTAGTTGTTGGTTCGGTTGCAGATACTAGTAGTATTGATATGGCATTTGCATACCATTCGAACCTTGAATCGATTGATTATAAGGTCCTCCCATAGGGAATTGGCCATTAGGGGGTGGGCTTCCTGGACTGGGTGGTGGGCCAAATGGTGGTCCTCCACCATAATAGGGTGGTCTGCCACCGGAAGGTGGGGGGCCTCCACCGCCGAAATAAGGTGGCCCCTCACTGGAAGGTGGGGTTTCTCCTCCGTCATCAGAATAAGGGGGTTTGCCGCCTCCACCACCAGAATAGGGTGGGCCACCACCTCCACCAATGGAATAGGGTGAGCCACTGCCTCCAGAATAAGGTGGGACTCCTCCAAAAGGTGGGGGTCCGCTGCTTCCAAAAGGTGGTAGTCCTCTGCCTCCAAAATAAGGAGGGCCTCCTCCAAAAGGTAGGGGTCCTTTGCCTTCGCCTCCAGAGTATGGTAGGCCACCACCACCGGAATGGGGTGGGCCTCCACCCTCACCAAAAGGTGGAGTTCTGCCCCCTCCGGAATGAGGTGGGGGTCCGCCGCCTCTAGAAGAAGGTGGAGGTGGATCAAATGGTGGTGGGGGGTGGTGGGACATGAGGAAACATTGGTGGGGGTCCAATTGGTGCAATGTTATAATGTCCCCATGGAGTGTACGGGTTTCCGGGATAAAGTATCCTGTAGAGTATGTTTCCAGGATTGAATTGTCTCGACATAGGATTAAAATGACCTGGATACGTGTGACTCCATTGTGGTTAATTTGAGTTGGATGGACCTCCACCATGATGTAATCCCATGGTGGATCCCACAATGGGTAAGGAGCTTCCAACGGAATGACCGATTGGAAGTCCTCCACTCATATTATGGCTAGAGAACAGGGTTTCGTAATAATGTTTTGACCACTTGTTGATGGTTGACACACAATAGGTTGATGCTGACTTACTAGTGGAGGAAAATTACTTATGATAAAATTAGGAGGTAAAGAGTATCCTCCCCTTGAATTTTGGGGTGGGGGTGGAGGCAGTGTTCCAGTAGTAGTAAGTGGGGTGTTAGACAATTTTCCTTCAATGTTTTGAGTCATCTGAGGTATGGAACTGGTCTTCTGATTAAGAGGTGTACTCGTAGGAAATGAGGATTGACCAAGTTCATAAGTGGTCATATTGGGTGCAGGTGTTTCTGGTGAATCATAAGATAAAGAATGAAATGGGGTATGTCTAAATATGGGTACCTCCAGGTCCTGATCCCTTCGTGAGAGACTTTGTCTTCTAAGTTCTTCACCGGCTGTACATAGCTGGTTAAGGCGGTCACGAAATGGTGCCATAAGTTCGTCATTGAATCCCAACTAGGAGGTGAAATGGAAAAATGAGCCCATTGTTTCCCTAGAGTGGTTTCCCAAAAAGACGTAGATGGACCAAAAGTTGTGGATACAGGTTCATCTTGGGGTTGATTAAACCATTATGTAGCCCCAGGATCTCCTTCCATCGAATGGTGGAAAGAGGTGTCTCTTGAAGCAAACGGTTCCATGTTCTCAGACCTTGTAGGGTTAGAGATTGGTGAACTCGAAGGAAGTGAAAAATTCACTCCCAACTCTATGGTGGAATTTTCTGCTTCAGGTGATATGACAACAATTTGTGGATCCATGCTTTCCCTCGAAAGTACCTCCTAGTTAAGGGGATATTCGGGTGGAAAGTTTAAAATTCTACGAGACCTTCTCAAAGGTTGTTCAGCCAGAATGATCGAACCAGAATTTCTCCTAAGTGTATTCTATACAAAAGAAAATGAAATCTAGAAAAAATCTACATAAACTAAGACCGCAAGCAAACTTATGTGATAGGTTTGGATTCAAAATTCTGGAACCTCATAGGATTTCCAAGGCTTCACAACTGACGATATACTCCAGGGTCCAACAGTTATACTCGGCCCAATTTTCCAGAGCACTAACCAGCGAGGATTAGGACCGTACCCCTGACCATATAACCTGACTACCTGATAGTACGTGCATAGTAGCTCCCCGAGTCTTGTTCTCGGTGTATTTCTCTGCCAAGATGGCCAAATGGTTAGCTCATTTGGTTTCAGGAATCCTAGGAGTGTCTCCCGATATACACAAGGTACGTGGGAGCTCAACTCCGTAGTGGTGTTGTCTAATGCACAACCGTACGACAAGAGCCTTTCGATATAATACCGAGCACGTGAAGTGCCTTTCGATATACCCTTAGGTACATGAAAGAGACTTCGATATACCAGTTGGTACGTGGAAGAACTACAATTCCTGCGGGATGCAGTGCAGGAAAATAATGACAGTTGCCACGTTTTATGACGCTGGAACACGTCACTAACTTAGTACACAAGTTACTAGTAAATTTTAACCTAGCTCTACCGGTAAATTTTATCTGGACGATTAGGTGGCTGCATGAGGTGAAGACATGAATTTAAACATAATGCAACCCTAATGACATGAAAGTGCACTTTTCCTTTCGATGAAACCTATGTAAGGGAAGGAGAAATTCTTTTTCCAATGATCTCAATAAGACAAAAAATCCCAAAAGTTCAAAATCTACCAAAGATGATTAAAGCACTCTTTTCGTTTTTCGAACAAAACACAAAAATAATAACACACCAAATCAGAACTTTTATTTTTTTCTTTTCCAACTAGAATAAACTAAGTACTGATGAAAAAGGAGAACTTCTATTTAGCATGCACTAACTCTTAATTTTTGCAACAATGAACTAAAAAGCATAAAAAGATCAAAAGTGCATAGAATGCTTCAAACTTGGAACCACTTTGCAAAAGCTTGAATTCACTTGATTTTTCAAAAAGATGGATAACTCATAATTTTAAGAAAAATACAATCAATCGATTTCCTTTTCAAACTTCTCAAATATTGGTAAATAATGAATCCCAATGCATGAAACAATCCTACAACAATTTCCAAATGACTTTGAAAATAGAAGAATGAGATACTTTCGCTTTTTTCAATGTGTATATCAAAACAAGATCTGATAATAAGTATGTTTTTCAGATGTAAATAACAAAAAACAAGAGACTAATCGCAGCACCCTATTAATTCAAGATTTCTATCTTCCTAAGGATGGGCTATGCTATTTAGCCTGAAACGTCGATTTTCAAATCTCCTACACAGGTTTCCAATTTATTTTCAAAATATAATAGGTATGTGAAGAAATGGAAATTGCCTTGGAGGTTTCCAAACGCAGCCAAAGAAACGATGGAATTTTGATGTCCAAAATAGCGAGCAACAAGACATAGTGGCCTTGAAGAAAAAGGCACTGCAAATGCAGTTGAAAAGAAGGGCATGGAACCTTGATATAAATTAAGAGAACATCGAGGAAGGCATTATTCCAAGGGGGATGGTATTGTAACATCCCCAATTTTGACTTGGAATGTATTTAATCAAAATTATGTAAATGATGTAAATATGCTAGTATGAATTCCTAGTGTGGAGCTCAAGCCCAAGGCCCAACTAGTGAATGGATAGGGATGTATGTTGTAAATATTTTTATTTGGACCATGTGGTTGGCTTATCATGCCAATTTGAAATATATATGTAAATATTATATTGGGAAATAATAAAACGGTCCAAGATGGATGTGTAAAGTGCATTAGAGGGGCTATGATTCCACCAAAGAAGAAAAGGAAAGGGGGCCTATGGGAGACTAAATCCTTTGTTTCCAAGTGTCAACCTTAGAACTCATCTAATTTCTACCATGTGCTTTAAATGAGCCAATTACTTCATCTTGACTATCAAACCCAATAATTGAATGCATGTGTAAGGTTGGTGGTAAAAGTAACCTCATGCAATTATTGAAGCATGGGGGTGAATTTACTTTTGTTACATCTCTGTCAGCTTCTAGAAGTCAGTTCTATAGTTGTCAACCGCCCTTTTCTTCTATGGTCAGAACCTTCTCCAGTTCTATTTTCACCCTTACATCATATCCCTTAGAGTCAACACTCATTCTATCATTCTCTCATGCAAATTTCTACAAGTTGTAGAGCTACCAATTGTTGTCCATGTCCATTACTAGACTGTGTTTTTATTTATATATTTGCACACGCATTTACAATGTCATGATTCATAAATATGGCCATTGACGAAATTTAGAAGCATGTAGTTCATTAATGTCCCCTCCCATTGGTCAGATTAAGTGAAAGGGACGTTACATTCTTCGGCTACAATGTTGAATACCATATGGAAATTGACCTTGGAATGCCTCTTACTATTCTTGAGTTTCCTTCATCATGAATGCAACAAAGGTATTCTTGTAACAATCAAGATTAATTTGGTGTGATTCCAACTATAATCATTCCAATTAGGACATGATAAGAACCAAGTGGTAAAATATTTAGGCATGCATATGAAAAGAACCCATTCAACTCTAATGGATTTTTCAACTCTAATGGATTTTTCTCTCATATTTCATTAGCCTTTATCTTGGTTATAGTGGCTAGATAGCCATGGCTTATTATGCTTGCTTTTACTAAGAACACAACTTTCAACAATTTAAGGAATAGTATAATTATGACTACATCTAGGGTGAAATTCGTAATTTGTTGGTGATCTACTTGGAAATCTTATAATGATGTATATATATCAAGAATGGCTCATGTGACATCATTCACAATAGTGGCCTGTTGGATGTTGTGCACAATCATATATTTACCCTTTTGATGACGACAATGTTTGTACATATTGTCTTATCCACAAACCCAACATTGGATTTGTTGTTGTGGTATTTTTCCCAAAAACTCAACTAGATTTAGACCACTTTTGGTTGGTTGATTTCCTTGAAAGGTTCTTGGGAAATTTCTAAAGGGATAAGGCTTGAACCCTTTCTTTGATCTTTCTTTGCTCTTTCCTTTCTCTCCTATTTTACTTCCATGACTTTTGAAAGTCTAATTTACTTTTTTTTGTTGTATTTTCATAGTAGTGTTTCCTTTTGGATTGATTCCTAAACTGTCTAAGGCTCATCAAATTAAATCTCATCTTTTTATGATGGAGGAAGTCCACTCGGATGACATTAAATTTTTACCTTCTCATCTCTAATATACGTGGCATGCCACATTAACTCTAAAACCTTTGGTTGCATATCCATCCATGGTGATTTATCCCAATTTCATCTCATGAAACTCTTTCACCTTGCCTTTGTAATGACAATCAGAAAGGTATTTTTGTTGAAATTCTTCTTGAACTACTTCCATACAATATTTTTTTCATTGATCTTGTTTTCTTTTTGGATGTAATCCAACTAAGGAGAATATCTACCACTCAAATTAAATATGACAAGTTTGACCTTCATATTTCCTAAGTAGCCTTGAACCTAGAAATATTTTCTCATTGATAGAAGCCAATCTCAACTTCTTTCCTATACTTAAACTAGCCATCAAATGTAGGGGGATTAGTCTTATAAAATTCTCCCTAGAAAACTATCTATGAGATTCATATTCATCCTATCATCAATAGGAGAATATTATAGGCTACTTAAGGAGTCCTTGATTGTATATGATTAACTAATAGATTTTTATAGAGATGAATGGTATGTAACATCTTATGAGGATCTTCTTGCACCATGGGACCTTCTGTGAGAATGCTTTCTTGAATTTCTCTTGTTCTCATTAACATCATTGGATTTTTTCTTGTTGTAGTTTTCTTTGTAGGTTTTTCATACTTTGAAGCATAGATACATTCAGTTGTTTCTACTTCTTAGTTTTGATTAATATTTCATTGTAATTTCAACCTTTAGGATCTCATGATATTTGCAATATATTGAGGGTTTGCAATATATTGAAGGTTCACTTAAAGAATCAGTTAAAGATATGCCTCAGTTAACTAAATAACTCATATTGGCTACTTCAAGTAAATCAATCAACATGATTTTAGTTAACTAAGTGTTAAATAACAATGACTAGTTAACTAAAGTGTTTTCACTTTAGTTAAACTAAAAGACGACACTTCAGTTAAAGAGAGTTAACTAAGTGAAAACAAAGATCTAGTTACCTAAGTGTTATTGCATGATGACACTTATGTTAAACTAAAAGATGACACGTGAGTTGTGACACTTGCAAGTCGACACTTAAGTTAGCCACCTAACTAAGAGGGAAATATTTCAGTTTAGAGGTGAGTTCATCCTAAGTGACAGCTTAGTGAGATAAAGCACTACATGAGAAGTGGGGCGCACCTTTGCATGAAATATTAATACATCCATTTTGAGGGTGAGTTCATCCTGAATTTAGAAGTTAAAAATAGAAGCGAAGAATGTATAAATATGTTATACTTGATTGACAAATCCAATGTGAAGCGAATTCTCTTCTCCTTTGAAGGCAAGGCACTTCTCTTTGTGCAGGATATTGTTTGTGCTTGTTATTGTTGTTCTAGGAACACATCTGATTGATCTCTCTTCTCTATTTCTCCTGTATCTTCATCAAGAGTGTTTGGTGATCTCTTATCATGCGAAAGTAATATGCTATGTTGTAAAATAAATCATTCTCTACTATCCATTATATTATATTAAGAAGAATTGTTGGGGTTTTTGTTCTCATAATTTTAAGGATTTTCCCCACGGTATATCTTGTGTTATGGGTGTATGAATATCATGGATTGAATTGTCTCATTGCTTCAATTCTCTGCATCTAACAGAATTAAAGATCAAAGCTCAACCAATTTTCAACATGGTATCAGAGCTCAGTGCATGAAGGAGCTCAGTTTTGCATGCTAGATAGAGCCTAGTAGATCCTGAGAAGTTGAGCACAATATTTGAAGACTATGGCATTAGTATTTATACGATTGAAAGACTGTCTTGAGGGAACCTCAAACTTCAACTCTTGGAAGGATAGGATTCTCAACATCCTAGAGGAACATGACTTGGATGGATACGTATCCACTGTGGTGGAGGATCCTACATCTAATGCAGGGCGCACCAAATTCAATAAGAATCAAGCTAAGGCTAAACGAATCATCTATGATTCGGTAAAATATAACTTGATGCCCATAATCGCACCATTGAAGACCACAGAAGAATGTTATGATACATTGACTAATCTATATGCGAAGAAGGCCCCAAGAAGAATAAACTTAGAAACTTAAAGATAGAGATGGATGATACAGTGGCCTCCTTCTTCTCCAAGATCTCTAAGGTAAGAGATCATCTTGCTAGTATTGGAGTAGTGGTGGATGAATATGATCTTCTCCAAACCGCTATTGATGGTATCCCATCCTCATTGGAGACATTCTTGGTTGTGGTAAATGGCCGAGAGGTACAACCTAACTGCAAAATATTGTGGCATGACTTCCTCCAAGAGGAGGGGCGAATCCAAAGCAATTCAATGTGCATCAAAGAAGAAAATATTGCCCTCACGACAATAATGAAGAAAGGAAAGAAACCCTTCTTCCAAAATAATTTCTCTCATTCAAAGAAGAAGGAATTCAACAAAGGCTTTGACAAGTCAAAAGCTAGATGCTTAAATTGCAACAAAAAGGCCATTTCTCAAGAGATTGCAGAGCAAAGCGGAAAGGAAAGTTTCATGCTTCTATCACCATAGAAGATGAAATAACTCAAAAAAATGCATCCGAAGAAAAGGAGACAAGAAGGAGTATTATCTTGTCTCGTCCCTTTCGGGATCCGTCATCACAAATGCATACACATGGCTTATTGAAAGTGGTGCATCCAAACATATGACTGGTTACAAGAGTACCATCGCCAATCTAAAAGAGAAAGAATTCACATTCATGGTAGAGTTTGGGGACAACTCAACTTATTTGATCCAAGGAGTTGGATCCACCTCATTCCAACTGAGCATTGGTGATATTTTACATGTGGAGGAAATTATATATGTTCCAGGCTTGAAGAAGAACCTCCTCACAGTTTCAGTTCTTGAAGACAAAGGCTTCTGAGTTATCTTCATGGATAGCAAAGCACTTTTATGACCAAAGAACAAAATCCTAGAATCTGCTGCTGCGATTGGATTTCAAGAGGGAGGACTCTACAAGGTACCTGGGAAGTACATTCAAGCTATGATTCACCACACTATCAATCCATGCGAGCTATGGAACCAAACGCTTGGACACCTACACTACAAAGCGCTACTAGGAATTCAAAAGATGGTAAAAGGTATGCTCATATTTGATTTTGAGCATAATAGTGTATGTTGGGGTTGTGCACTTGGGAAGAATGTTAAGAAAAAAATTTCTAGTAGTTCTACTAGATCTAAAGGGATTTTAGATTTAATACATTCTGATGTATGTGGTCCCATGTCATCGCCTTGTTGATGTATTTGTAACTTCAGAATATATTCACTTGTATATTGTATGTATTACATTTGTGCTTTATTGTATCCCCAACGGAGATGTATTATTCCTCTGATTGGAGGTGTTGTCAGGTGTACTTGCAAGTGTTGCAAGTTATATTTTAAGTGTCGTAACCTATACTTGATGGGTTATTAGGCCACCTTGATGGGGTCGACACTATATGAGTAATGTGGGTTAAAGGGTTATTAGACCACCCTAGTGGGGTCGACCCAGTTAGTATTATGTTAAGTGGTTAAGTTGGGGCTGACCTAGTTGAGTAAAGGTCAAGTGAAAGAAAGAGTATAAATAGAGAGTGTGACTCTCTCATTTGCACATTCTATTATTCACTCACTTCACATTAGTGAGAGAGAGGAGGAGTGCACACAAGTGGAGGAGGAGCATGATGCTGAAGATATCTATCTCTTGGGTTTGATCATGGTGGTCCTTGTATTGATGGTTATTTTATCTCTGAGGAAGTTGTGGGGTTTTTCACCTTCTTGGTTTTCCCTAGTGAAATGTTTTGTGTTTCTTGTCTCTTATGCTTGATATGTTGTACATGTTGTTATTTCAATTAAGATCCTAGATTTATTTAATTAAATGATGAAAAAATAACATGGTATCAGAGCTAGCCTGAAGGAAGGCATGATATGTCATTTATGAGACTTGTTGCACTTGCGACAAATTGCAAGCTAGGGATTGATGTAGCAAAAACTAGTCATTGTATCACTTTCGCTATAACTCCATTTTGGAGAAGGTTCAGGATCTGAAAATTTTACAGGTCGAAGATAACATCCCCACGTACCTTGTGTCCGAACCACAACATCTAATTCACTGTAATTTATGTTTTATGATCCATACAATATAGGGTTTCTGCCTCTTCTAGATCTCTGCCATAAACATGTGACTTGGGAAAAAAGGTCACAACTTGGGCTAGGAATCTCCAAATGAAATTATGTAAAAAGTGTCAGTAAGAGAAAGGACTGCAGTTTCACAAGTAAAAGTTTCAGAGGCCGAAGTTGAACCAGTGACATGTGGCACGTCGTACAAGTTCGCTCTCATGTTTTATCCCATAAACAGGTCACCTTGTGACACTTGGCATAAATCTCTCTCAGAGAATACAATTGAGGTCAGACCTATGGGGTTGGAAAGATGAAAGGTCAGGATACCACAGGATGAAGTTGCAGAACATGTGGATTCATAATTTCATAGATGCACTAGAAACAATTAGGTGCATATTTCTGTCAAAACAGAATTGGATTCTGAGCACCTTCATTCTTGGCTTGTCACTGCTGC
This sequence comes from Larix kaempferi, assembly GCA_027924585.1. Taxonomy (NCBI): domain Eukaryota; kingdom Viridiplantae; phylum Streptophyta; class Pinopsida; order Pinales; family Pinaceae; genus Larix; species Larix kaempferi. The sequence goes on along the minus strand of BSBM01000203.1, from coordinate 6,616,781 downwards.
ATAAATTTAGGGCTTCGGAGAAAGTTGGAATTTTTGGAATCCGAGTCCACGGCTGAATGATCCTCATCAAAATCTAAATTTAGAGACCAAGATCGATTTTTTTTTATTGGGAAGAAGGTCGGGCTTGATCAAACCCTAGTTCGAGATTTTGATCGGAAAGATGGAAAATTAGGGCTTCTGTAAAAGTTGGAATTTTTGGAATCGAAGTCCACGGCTGAATGCTCCTCATCAAAATCAAAATTTAGAGACCAAGATCGAATTTTTTGGTTGGGCAGAAGGTCGGGCTTGATCAAACCCTAGTTCAGGATTTTGATTGGAAAGATGGAAAATTAGGTCTTCTGCAAAAGTTGGAATTTTTGAAATCTATGACCACGGCTGGAAACTCCTCAGAAAAATCAAAGTTTAGAACAAAAGATCGAACATTTTGGATGGGAAGAAGACCAAGCTTTATCAAACCCTAGTTCAGGATCCTGTTTAGAAGATCCAGAAGTTTCAAAGGCAATTTTGAAGGGTCAAATTTTGCATTTTTCAAAATTGAAGTATACCAGCTTGATCAGCTCAAGAAGGCACATATTTTCATCCAATCAGAAGTTTGAAATTCAAAGTTTGAATTTTTAGGGTTTCTCTGACAAACCCTAATCCAGCTCCAGATCTAGTCTTAGCAAGTCAAAGTGGATTGGGTTAATCCTAGAAGATAATGAATTGGACACCTACATAAGTGAAGAAGTTCTAGTTCTAGAGGGAGATGAAGCTAAGGCCTTACATAAGAATGCTACAAGCAATCTCGACAGGTATGACTTGAGGAGATATAGGTATGTTTTGAAATCTGTTCATGCTTAAGTTTATGATATGTTTGTCTTCATATTATTAAGGTTAGTACAATCTTGATTAATTTTAGGCTTGTCTTATCACCCTAGTAAAAGTATGAATGCATGTGAATGATAGAAGACATTCATTGATTAGGGTTATATGATTGTACTAATGCACTGTGGTGTTGTATGAGATTGATGTTGTCCTCTAACATGAAAGGTACATCAAGAAAGACAAATCAAGTTCTATATCAAGAACATATGACCATCGTGACATGAAGACAAAGACTTATCCATAGCCATTATAGAAGCTCTACTTACGAGGTATGCATATTTTGGTTCTAGAATGGTTAACTTGTGAGTTATGCAGGTTACTAGCACAAGTCATTGAAAGAGAACAAGAAGACATTGTTTGGGTGTGTTAGACATAACTAGAAAACATGATAACCAGGTATGTTTTTCCTATATCAAGTTAGAATCCTACCTTGTGTTAGGATCTTATACTTTTATATGAATGATAATGATTATTCTTGAAGTTAGAAGTTTAAGTAATCAAGGGTTTATGCATATTATGTTTCTTACTTTGATTGATGATATGACTAACTAGAAGGGTCCTATGGTCAAATAAGAATATGCATGAGTAAAAGAAGTCTTCCCTGAAACCTTGAATACTAACGCTTATTACCTATGTATGAAATGACCATAACCATACATGTTTAAGATTATTTAGAATCATAAGGTTTTGATATTATTGAGATTATACTAATGCATGTATGATTATGTATGAGATCTTCAGGATGACACTAGTGCACAATTAAGCATGCATAGTGGTCTAGGATGGATATAAGTTCAAAGACAGATAATCCAGGAAGCAAAGATCAAGAGGGAGCTCACTCTAGTAGTTCCTGCAAGGAAGCAAAGATTGAGAGGGAGTCCACCCAACAACCAAACAAAGATAAGTATTTAAATTGTCATTTCTTATATATATGATTTTGTTCAATCATGTACATACTTATGTTCCTGGATTTAGGATGTATATTATGCATTTTAGAAAATGTTGCATTAATGAACAAGACACTACTAATATAGTAATGGGTAAGTAGCCTATGGTACTGTACAACATTCCATTGCTACTTATCTTGAATGAAACCTCTTTGCTGACATGTTGGGAGTTGTGCACACTCTTAACAATGTTCTGGTAGAGATGGAAGGCATCTAGAAAGTTACAAAATATGGATAAATGTTGTATTGAAGCATTGGCTAAGATAATTGCATGACTGTATGATATATGTCTTTATGCATGAAGAATGTGTTTTTTGGAAAACTATGAGAAGTTTCTAATCATGCAATTGAATTTGAATTGTAGGAAAGATCGTGTACAATCACCTACAAAACAAGGAAAACAACTTTTGTTCCAGCAACGAAGTTCAAGAAAATTATCTATTGAAGATATTGAAGAAATCTGAAGTTCCCAGGATTCGGGATGCACTAATGGAAGAATGCCATGATCAAGGAATAACAATCGATCATGATGTTTGGGATGTGGCCCCAAGACCAGAAGGGAAGTCTGTTGTGACTTCCAAGTGGATCTATAAGATCAAGCATGTCGCATATGGTAGCATAGAGGAATACAAGGCGAGGTTTGTAGCTCGTGGCTTCTCCCAGAAAGAGGGGATAGATTATGAAAGAGACTTTTGCACCTATAGCCAGATACACTTCCATCAGAACAATACCTGCTCTGGCTGCAGTGAAGAAGTGGAAGATACACCAGATGGATATGTTGTAGTCGAAGAGGAAGTGTATGTGGAGCATCCACTCGGTTTTGAGACACATGACAGGGTGTCACATGTGTGCAGATTGAAGAAAGACTTGTATGGCTTGAAGCAAGCTCCTAGGACTTGGTATGGTAGGATAGACATCTTTCTATCTAGTTTGGGATTTACCAAGAGTAAAGCGGATTCCAACCTTTACTACAAGGTTGAGGAAGGCAATCTAGTGATACTACCATTGTATGTGGATGACCTATTTGTAACATGGAGAGGATGGATTGATTGCCGACACGAAGAGGAAGCTTGCTGCCGAGTTCGAGATGAAGGACTTGGGGATGATGCATTACTTTCTAGGCATGGAGGTGTGGCAGAGTGCAGATGGAATCTTCCTTAGACAAGGGAAGTATGCAGTAGAGATCATGAAGTGGTTCAGGATGATGGACTGCAAGGCCATGGCCACACCTATGCATCGAACCTAAAGCTATTATGTGATGCTTCATCTGAGTAGGTTGATGTCATGGTGTATCCTCAGATGATTGGGTCCTTGATGTACCCGACGAATAAGAGACCAGATATTTGCTTTGAGATGAACACTTTGAGCCAGTTTCTGACAGATCCTAGACATGTTCACTTGATTGATGTAAAGCATATTATGAGGTACCTGAAGGGTACAGTTGATTAAGGGCTCAAGTATGATGTGAATCAAAAGTTTAACCTGGAGGGTTATGTTGATTCAGATTGAGCAGGCAGTGCCGCAGATAGGAAGAGCACTTCGGGGTGTTGCTTCAGTATGGGATCAGGTGTGATCTCTTGGTTTAGTAGGAAGCAGTCCCACATAGCATTGATTATAGCCGAAGCAGAGTATGCCGTAGCTTGTTCGGCCAGTTGTGAGGTAGTATGACTAAGGAAGCTACTATTTGAGTTATTTGATCTCTCGTTGGATGTTTCCTGTATCTATTGTGACAACCAGAGTTGTGTGAAGTTGTCAGAGAACCCGATGTTCCATGATAGGTCAAAGCACATCGAGATCAAATATCACTATATTAGGGATATGGTGCAGAGAGGAGCAGTGAAGCTCCTGTATGTTGTGACGGATGAGCAGGTTGCAAATGTGTTGAATAAACCACTAGCTAGAGTGAAGTTTGAGTACTTCAGAGAGAGGCTTGGTGTTCTTCAGATAGAAGATACTTCGAGGAAGAAGTAATGGGACACATTTGCAGGAGCCATTCCAAGCATGGTGATAGGAGGATCCTTCCCATGGCTATGGATGTAAGCGCCATGTGATGAGCATCAGGATGATGCTCCAGTTCCTGCTTTGTATATATGCATCAGTTGGATGCTTTGTATGATCAGTTGGATCATATGTGATGAGTATCAGGATGATACTCTGGATGATATGCATCATGACGATGCAGTGACGATGATCAGGATGATCATGTGTGATGAGTATCAGGATGATACTCTAGATGATATGCATCGGGACGATGCAGGTGACGATGATCAGGATGATCATGTGTGATGAGTATTAGGATGATACTCTGGATGATATGCATCAAGACGATGTAGTGACGATGATCAGGATGATCATGTGTGATGAGTATCAAGATGATACTCTGGATGATATGCATCAGGACGATGCTATGATGATGATCAGGATGATCATGTGATGATGTATGGTGAGTATCAGGTTGATACTCTGTGCTCATGGACAGGTTGTGCAGATGAGCATGTAATTTGACCTAGGAGATCTTGCCGGTCGTGCTTCAACACATAAAGGATCCTGGGATACTCTTTCGAGGTTTTTCTCTTGGAGGACATGTAATATTTCCTTGGGAGATCTTGTCGGTCGTGCTGCAGCACATAAAGGATCCTGGGATACTCTTTCAAGGTTTTGTCCTATGGCATATAATATTTCCCTGGGAGATCTGATAGGTTGAGCTGTGTGCTCGTAATCAGTCCTGTCTTTCGAGGTTTTAGCATGACCACATGTAATATTGCCCTGGGAGATATTACTGGTCGTGCTTCGGCACATAAAGTATCCTGGGATACTCTTTCGAGGTTTTGTGGTGACCACATGTAATATTTTCCTAGGATATCTTGCTGGTCGTGCTTCGGCACATAAAGGATCCTGGGATACTCTGTCAAGGTTTGGTGGTGGGGGTCACATGTAAGTTGACCTGGGAGATCTTGTCAGTCGTGCTTCGGCACATATAGGATCATGGGAAACTCTTTCGAGGCATTGTGATGAACGTAATAAGTCCTGAGGATTCCACAGTATGGCCGGTATTGATGAAGACCTGCAGGAGGTGGGCCTACATCTAGCATGAAAAAGGGATGGCTCTGTAGAACTTCCTATGACGAGAAGAATTCAGAGATAGAGTAGTGATCGAGATGACGAGTACAGCAACAATGATGATGATGATGCTCCGTGATCCAGTGACGATGATCCAACTCCAAAATTGAAGACTTGTGCCTATATGTATTGATGACTTGTGTCAAGAGAATACCTTCCTAGTTAAGAGGGAGTGTTGAAGTATTTGTAACTTCGGAAGATATTCACTTGTATATTGTATGTATTACATTTGTAATTTATTGTATCCCCAACGGAGATGTATTATTCCTCCGATTGGAAGTGTGTCAGTTGTACTTGCAAGTGTCGCAAGTTATATTGTATGTGTCGTAACTTATACTTGATGGGTTATTAGACCACCTTGTTGGGATCGGCCCTGTATGAGTCTTGTGGGTTAAAGGGTTATTAGAACACCCTAGTGGGGTCGGCCCAGTTAGTATTATGTTAAGTGGTTAAGTTGGGGCCGACCTAGTTGAGTAAAGGTCAAGTGAAAGAAAGAGTATAAATAGAGAGTGTGACTCTCTTATTTGACACATTCTATTATTTAGTCACTTCGCATTAGTGAGAGAGAGGAGGAATGTGCACAAGTGGAGGAGGAGCATGCTGCCGAAGATATCTATCTCTTGGGTTTGATCATGGTGGTCCTTGTATTGATGCTTATTCTATATCTGAGGAAGTTGCGGGGTTTTTCACCTTCTTGGTTTTCCCTAGTGAAATGTTTTGTGTCTCTTGTCTCTTGTCTCTTATGCTTGATATGCTGTACATGTTGTTCTTTCAGTTAAGATCCTAGATCTATTGAATTAAATGATGAAAAACTAACACCCCCTCCCTGAGTGGCTTCTTATATTATGTATTGTTCATAGATGATTTTTCTAGGAAGTCATGGATTTATTTCATGAAGGATAAAAGTGAAACTCTTAGAAAATTTAAATATTTAAATCCCTAGTTGAAAATCAGAAAGAAAAGCACATCCGTGCATTAAGGTATGATAATGGAGGTGAATTTGATTCACATGCATTTAATGAGATATGTAGTGATGTAGGAATTTGTATACAGTTAACAGTACCATACAACCCTCAGCAAAATGGCATTGCCGAAAGAAAGAACAGAACCATATGTGAGGTTGCAAAATCCATGATGCATGATCAAGATATGTCTACCTCATTATAGGAAGAAGCCACCCATACAGCTTTGTACATCCAAAATAGAAACCTACATGCCATTATAGATGAGAAGACACCAGAAGAAGTGTTTACCGATGAGAAGCTAGGCATCTCACACTTGAGGATCTTCAGGATCCCAGTATACATTCATGTACCGAAAGAAAAGAGAACAAATATTGAGCCTTCTGGAAAGAAAGGTACATTTGTGGGTTATAGTGAATCATCCAAAGCATACTGAATATATGTATCTGGTGAGAGACACATTGAAGTCATCCGAGATGTTACCTTCCATGAGGAAGCTGCTTTCAAAATAGCGAAAGAGATTCAATGTGATTCAGAGATGGAGGATACTGAGTTTGATTCTCCCCCTTAAAAGTTAGAGAGGGAGAAACTAGAAGATGCCTCAGATTCGCTAGCTCTTGAAGAACCAGTAGAACTGGTTGAGAGGTCGCCTGATAAACCTCCTGCTAAAAAAAGATCTGCTTGGTGCCGATACATCTTACAAAATGTAGAGAAACATGGAGCACCAGCAGGCTCATACAGAGAGAACAAGCAACCTGACAGATATTCAGGGTATGTTGCACTGATGAGTCACGTCATTGATTTAGAACCATCCTCATATGAAGAAGTTGTAAAGAAGAAAGTTTGGAAAGATGTAATGACAGAAGAGTACAACTCTATAATGAGGAATGTTGTTTGGGAGGTTGTTCCCAAACCTGACGAGAATTCCATTGTGACTTCCAAATGGATTTACAAGATAAAGCATGATGCGGATGGTAGCATTGAGAAGTATAAAACTAGATTCATTGCCAGAGGTTTCTCTTAGAAAGAAGGCATCGATTATGATGATACATTTTCCCCTGTGGCAAGGTACACCACAATCCGAGCAATGATTGTGCTTGCATATGTTCTAGGATAGAAAATTCACTAGATGGATGTGAAGATACCCTTCCTCAATGGTGAGGTTAAGGAAGAGGTTTATATTCAGTAGCCTGAAGGATTTGTGGTGCATGGGAAGGAGTCTCATGTTTGCAAGCTAAAGAAAGGTCTATATGGGCTTAAGAAATCCCCTAGGGCTTGGTACTCCAGAATTGATAGCTACCTTCATAAACTGGGTTTCTGTAAGAGTGAAGTTGATCCAAATTTGTACTTCAAATTAGTGAAGAACCAACCATTGATATTGGTTATGTATGTTGATGATTTGTTTTTCACTGGAGAGGAACATATGATTGCTTGGTGCAAGAAGGAGCTCAGCTCAGATTTCGAGATGAAATACTTAGGTCTAATGCACTACTTTCTTGGCCTTGAGATTTAGCAAAGAAAATATGAAAATTTTCTATCTCAAGGGAAGTACAGTGTGGATTTATTGCACAATTTTGGCATGATAGATTGCAAATATATGACTACACCGATGGTTTCCAATTTGAGGAAACTTCATGAGTCACACTCTGGATCAGATCCAATAGATCCCACTTTGTATAGACAGCTTATAGGCTTGCTAATGTACTTGATACATTCGAGGCCTGATATATGTTATGCTGTGAGCATTCAGAGTCAATTTATGTCTGATCCGAGACACAGGAAATGGACATCTACTAAGCATGTGCTTAGGTAACTTCGATGTACAATTTCATATGGACTCAGATATGCCTCCAGTGGAGGAGTCATGTTACTTGGTTATACAAAATCAGATAGGGGAGGAAGCATTGTGGACCGTAAGAGCACATCCGGCTACTGTTATAGCCCAGAATCAGCTATGATATCTTGGTCCAGTAGGAAGTAGGGCTCCGTAGCCCAAAACACTACTGAATCAGAATACATAGCTGCTAGTGTTTCCTACCGAGAAGCAGTGTGGCTTAGAAAGATATTTGTGGGATTTTTTAGTGAAAAGATTGAGCCTAAGTTATTAGGTGTGACAATCAGAGTTGCATCAAGATTTCTGAAAACCCGATGTTTCATGACAAGTAGAATCACATTGAAATGAAGTATCACTTCATGTTACACCCAAAATCTCGCCATCATGAGACCTATGTAACCTTAGTGCCTAAATCCATGAAGTCCCAATATTAAGCTATCCATTTAGAGCAAGTTGATGATCTTTATCCACACTCCAAATTAGGCCGGCGCAGGTTGTCTTTGAGCAAAGTGCACCAGCATAGGTTGTCTTTGATCAAAGTGCGCCAGGACAGGTTTCCTTCATGCAGCATGCACCGAAGTCAGTTTCATGGGATAAAGGTAGCTTTCGAGCGAATTCTAGAAGTTGGATGAGGTGGATCTCTATCCCTAACTCCTAGGTGAGCTGGCCTTCGGTTCCCTAACCTAATGGGAGGATCCCTTAACCCTCTCCCCATGTTCCTCAACCTACTCTATCCACTTGGTCCTATAAATACAAGAACCCTTCCCATTCCAAAGGGAGGAAGTCTATGGTACTCTTATGCTGGTGAAATTAACTTAGTAGTTCAGCACCCTAGTCTTGGAGGCACCTACTTCTCTTTAGGAGCTTTGGTTTGGCTTGTCGGAAGGAGATTGCGACGTTGAGGCATCGGTTGTAATCATCTCTTCTATTGTATTTCCCACTTTTTATACAGTAATATAAATGCTTTCCATAAATGTTATTGTGTTGATGATATTTATAGTTTACCTCCTCAACTGTTTACTTAGACTAGTTAGTGTTTAGGCATGTTTTACTGCTTGTCTTGCTCCCATGTGTTTTGACAGGTCTTACAGCCATAGATATGACGACCATGGAACTCAAAACAACCACGAGGAGAAAGATCTACGAATATGAGGTAAGATGCTTAATTACTCGATCTCTAACTAGATCTAGGAGAGTAGTTTCATATTCTGTATCATTTGTTCTAGACTTATGTTGAGCTAGAGAGATCACGCCTTAAGTTCGCTTTTGGTAGATTGTCTGATAACAAATTTGAAGACCATACTGGGGATACGTATGCTGATGTAAGTTTTCAAGTTGAATGTCATATTCTTTGATTTCTTTACAAACCATTCCTTTTTCCTCCTGAGCCTCTTTCACCATCATATGTTCTTGTTGAAGGCCGGTCTGTTAGCTTTCTCTAAGTCTGTGGGTTTAATTATCAAACCATTTCATTGCTCATCCTTGGAGATCCATTTTATTTTTTCTTTGGGAATTCTCCCAGTGCACCTAGGCAGTGTAACCAGAGCACCATCCTTTCACAGGTGCTTTTTTCCTTTCTATGATCTGCGCTACTGACGCTAAAGCCCTGTTTTCCTTTTGTGGTGCCGGCGCTAGACCCCTGTGCATCATCTGCGCCCGACGCTCTGTGCCTGACCGCGGCCTGCGCCGAGCAGTCAAACCTAGGGTTTGAGTCACCCCTCTCCATTGTTTGAGTTTGGTTTATTTCACAGACCTCCTCTGCACTGTATCTTCCAGCCAGGGACCTTTTTGATGTTGCATTGTTAGTGTTTGGTTTTGTTTGGGTTGTTTCAGAGTGGTTTTGGGTTCCATTTTGGACGAGTTTGAGCTTTGGTAGTGGTGGATAATTTGTTCTCCCCCACCTTCATCCACTTGACCTTGCATTCCCTCCTCTCCTCACCTGATCTGATCTTTCCATTGGATCCGATCCCAGACCTCTTTTTGCACATGTTATTTAGCTTTGCTTGCATCTAGTTATCTATTGAGTGTCTTGAGTGTTTTCAGTTCACATGAGTGCTTGTCATTTTCTTGAGAATTTGTGAGTGTTTAGAGTGCTGCAAATAATCTCTCTTTCCAGCCATTCACACTTAAAAAACACTATTGTGATCAAGTTGTAGTCTTGGCATACCTTTGAAAAATTAAAAGTGCATCATTTTTACTGTTTTTCAAGTGCATTTGAAAATTGTTGTAGAAATTGGTTCATGCGTTGGAATTTATCATTCATTATTCTTTTTGAAAAGTTTGAGATAAAAGTTAATCATTTGTATTTTTCAAGAATTATGAACCATTCATTTTCTTGAAAAGTCCAAGTGAAATCAAGTTTTTTGCAAAAAGTGATTCCATGCTTGAAAAATTATATGCATCTTTGGTTTTTATGTTTTTAAGATATCATAGTGAAATTGGAAAAGTTAGGGTGATGTAGATAGGAATTCTCTCTTTTCATCACTTAGTTTCGTTTTGAGTCGAAAAGAAAAAAAGAAAATGCTTAGATTTGGTTGTGATGCTTGTTAATTTTTGTGTTTTTCTTGGAAAAACGGAAAAAATGAAAAGAGCACTTTCATTATCAAATTTGGTAGATTTGAGATTGTGTTGCATTTTGTTGTTTTGGTAAAATCACTTGGAAAAAGATTTCTCCCTCCCATATATAGGTTTCATCAAAAGGAAAGTACATTTTTTGCATATAGTTAGGGCTTGCATTATGTTTACATTTATGTACTCACCTCATGCATTCACCTAACCGCACAAGATAAAATCAATGCTAGCTTAGTTTAAAATCATTCAGTAACTATGCGTAAATTAGTGACATGTTTCGGCATCGTAAAACGTGGCAGCTATCGTTATTTGCCTGCACTGCATTCCGGGAGTATTGTAGTCTTTCACGTACCAACTGGTATATCGAAGCTCTTTCATGTACCAACCAGTATATCGAAGGCTCTTTCACATACCTTAGGGTATATCGAAAGGCACTTCACGTACTTGGAGTATATCGAAAGGTGTTTCACATACTCAGTAGTATATCGGAAGGTCTCGTGCCGTACAGTTGTGTATTAGACAACACCACTATGGATTTGAGCTACCACGTACCTTGAGTATATCAGGAGACACTCCTAGGATTCCTGAGACCAACTGAGTTACCATTTGGCCATCTTGGCATCGCAATACACTGAGAATAGCACTCGGGGAGATTACTACGCATGTGCCGTCCAGGTAGTTGGGTATTCAGGAAAGGGTATGGTCCCAATCCTCCTTGTCACATTTTACAGTTGGACCCTACGGTATATAGCAAGTTGTGGCACCTTGACAATCCTATGAGGATCCTGACTGCTTATCCACTCCTATTCACACAGTTTGCTTGTTGCTTTTAGACTTGAGTAGTGTTTGATTTGTGTGGTACTTTTGAGACTTTTAGGATTCTTTTTAGACATGGAAGATTCTTCTGGGACTACCAACCAAGAAACCCCTTTCCAGGGTATGCCATTTGTTATTCCCCCTTGTGGAATTGTTGGTCCTCCCTTTATGACTACGTTGAGTCTTCCTGGATTGACGATAGGATTACCAATATGGTTATTCTCCAATCCAGTTACACCAAGTGCACTAATCCTATCGAAACTAGGTCCTTCACCTCATGAGCATCAATCTCATGGTGGCCCTTCTCCTTCTTCGTCGAATGTTGAATCAACTTCCCTCTCTTCCTCTTCTCCTATTGAAAACTCTGATGTTAGTAAGAAGGAGGGTGAGAAGAAGAAGAAATGGAAGACTAAGAAGAAGAATACTAAGCAGAAGGTCACAACCCCAGCCACTGATCATCATGCTAGGGGCACCGATACACCTATTTCGAATTTGTGTAAACCGAAGTTCCCTTGCAAACTTTGTAAAGCGTCCCATTTTCTTAAGAGATTCCTTGGTATCTCCAAGGTCTTAGAAATATGGTCGCGTTCTGAACATCCCATGTCTCAGTCTCTGGACATCATACTGATGACACCCCATCAACTAGTGACATTGTAATTAAAGGTCAGAAGGGTACTGCTGCAGACCCTTGTTGGTTATGCAAGGGCATGCACTGTACTTACCTTTGTCCTTGTATGGATGAAGCTTCACAATTGTTGGAATACACAGACATATTCCATAAACACCTTCCAACTGAATATTGTAGGTTGTACCTTGATCCTACATTGGTTGATAGGATGATCAATCCAGCCCCACCCTCGGTTGACCCCACTCTTTCATTAAAGAGTGAAAATGAAGTGGTCGATTCAACAACATCCTTGATTGACCCCATTTCTCCCTTGAGGGATGATACCCAAGTGATTAATCAAGTTTCATTCTCGGTTGACCCCACTCCTACTTTGAAGAGTGAAATGCAAATGATTAATTGAGCATCACCCTCGGCTAATCTCACTCTCCCTTTGAAGAGTGCAACCCAAACGGTAGATCTAGTTTTATCCTCAGTCCACCCAACTCTTTCATTGGAAAACGCCCATATTGAAGTAGTCACCATCACAAAATATTCGTCGTATCCTGCTTTTCCAACTGAAAGTGAATTAGAAACTGCTGATATCGTTTTGGTCAGTTTAGAAAATTATAGGAAAGAAGAAGTCTCATCCTCAGGACCTCCTCCAAGTACTGAGGTTGTTTCATTTGATTGGAATAGTCTAGCAGAATCACGTCTCCCCTCAGATGTTCCTTTCCAGATATCTGTAGGTGTTTCCGAAAAGGAAATAATTCGCACTATAGTTGATGAGGGAGCTTCTGTTAGTATTTTATCCTCAACTGCTTGGAAAGCTATAGGGTCTCCTCAGCTTGTGGCGGTTACCAGCCAGATTTTGGCTTTTAATAGAAGGCCTACCGGACCTTTAGGGATTCTTTCGCAGTTACCTGTCACCTTGGGAGGTAAAACTGTTTATGTTGATATCATGGTTGTCCAAGGTCCTTTAGATTTCAATCTACCCCTTGGATGTGATTATCTCTATACTATGAAATCCGTAGTGTCCACACTCTTTTGAGTGATGTATTTTCCCTATGATGGGACGATTGTGACCATTGATCAACTTTCCTTCGTGACACCCAATCATCACATGGCTTCCATTCAACAAACTTCCCTGAACGTTCCACATGTACTAGTGGTTTATTCCCCTTAAGCATGAGGGGCATATCTCCAGCGTCTGGACATCATGCTGGGGGGAATACTACTAACCTCTAGACATCATGTTGGATAAGTGCATTTAATATTGAGCATAGTTTATTTCTATTTTAAGCTCATTAAAAAATGAAACAGTACCCCGCGAGCATGGTTATATTCCTGTGTCAAGCTCGTTAAAAAATGAAACAGTATCCTGTGAGCATAGTTTTATTCCCTTTCAATCTCGTTAAAAAATGAAATGGCCCTTTTTGGAACATAGTTTACCTTTGGTTTCAAGATTGTGGAAAAATGAAACCATCTCCTCATGAGCATAGTTCCCTTTCTATGTCAAGCTCGTTAAAAAATGAAATAGGTTCCCATGAGAAGAATTATTTTCCTGTGTCAAGCTCGTTAAAAAATGAAACATATCCTTTCCCTTTGAGTCGAGTCTTCTCGTAGACTTAGTACCCGAACCTTCTTTTCATCCGCATATGCCTTAGGCGAATGAAATGAAGCATGGGGCGGGGCATGTCTTCAACCTCTGGACGTTATGTTGAAGTCAACTCAATCGCCTCTCCACACCATGTTGGAGCTAAGTCACTTACTTCTAGCAATCATGCTGGGGGCATGTACCAACCTCTGGATACCATGTTGAGGAATAATCCACCAATGGGAATATTTTTTAGCATACTTTCTGTTGGGTTTCGAGATCGTTAAAACATGAAAATAATCCCGAGCATAGTTCATTTTCTGTTACAAGCTCGTTAAAAAATGAAGCTGACATCATGAGCATTCTTCCAACCTATCTTCGAGCTCGTTAAAAATAGTAAGATGGTATTTGAGCTTATTTTTCATTTTTTTCGTGCTCTGGTTAAAACATGAAAAGTGGTTTGAGCTTACTTTTTACTTTTTTTTCGTGCTCTGGTTAAAACATGAAAAGTGGTTTGAGCTTAGTTTTTACTTTTTCGTGCTCTGGTTCAAATATGAAAAAGATTCCAAGTGCTTTTGATACCATTATCGTGCTCGTTAAAAATTTGAGTAAAAAAGGTGTGTCTAACAAGTATAGGTTTATCACTTTATCCAGCCTCGCTAGACTATTTATGAAAAAGGAATTGTGCCGAGTTTACTTTTTCCTTTGTTGTACTTAGTTATCAACCATGACAAAGTTGTTCACGGAGTCCTTTTTAAGCTCTTTTCAGACTCCTAAAATAGGAAAAGATGGCCAAGCGAAATTGATTCGTTCATGCTTGTAAAAGGATTTGAATGATCGTCTCCCTGGTGATAGTTTACCCCTTTTTCGGACTAGGGGGCACTATTTATGAAAAATGAGCACTCCATCCAATCATGACTGGAAGAGTTCTCTCTCGCATTGTTTTACCCTTTTCCGGGTGAAGAGACTAACCCTACGAAAAAGGACCTTTGGAGTCTTCTTTAGTTCCTTTCAGACTCTCTAAACATGAAATGACACTGATTTTACCTTCTATGGACTCATTAAAACTCAACATTGAAGGTCCCGCCATGGGACGAACCCCTCCTTTCCCAAGTTTGAAAAATATTTGGGATTGGAATCATCTATGAGATTAGCTATACCGAGCATCTGGTTACCCTCATCAAGCTCGTCAAAAAACACATGAGGCACTCATTAGTCATGATGGGGAAAAAGGAAAGTTTATGTGTTACACCTTTATCTGTGGAAGTACTTAGTCACTCTTGAACATGGCACTCATCTTTCATTTTCATTCAGTACTTGTCTTCGAGTCCTGTTAACTCCATGAGTCTTGTTACTCCTTTGGGTCATCCAAAGAACGCTTCCACCATCAGTTGCATTAGTAGTTGGCATCATTCTTGTCATGTCAATACTGCCAAGTCATGCCATGCCCATGTTCAAGAGATGTATTCACCGCTCATCATTTGCAGTCAGTACACCTTCCATCATGTCGGTCTACTCTGAGTCAGTCTTGCATGTTACTGTACCATCCGATCTACTCCAAACATCTATTATCGATTTTTGTGTTGATGATGGGGGATTCATCATGGCCCTCCTTCGACGGATTCATCCTTGTCGACTTCAACACATCATCCGAGGACTGAATCTAGAAACCAATCAAGTACCTTGGGCCTGCATGCCTCAATGGCAGGTTACCTCACTTTCAACATGAATTTACACCATTAACTCTTGATTGAAATATTTCGTCAAGTGTTTGACTTCAACTCATTCATCCGTGCTTGATGATATGTACTATGATACCTTGGGGATCATTGACATTAATGGTGATTTCCCTCACGCTTGTTAATGGTATACATCAATGACCAGTAATCAAGTGGTTTCTACCATGTTCGACATCAAGACATTTGTAATCACATGGATAGATTCGTACCATTGTGGGTTCGGATTGAAGACCCCGGGGAGTCATGTTTTACCCAGGATGCGATAGAGATTGTTTGATTCATATTACACGGATCCACTTTTGTATTGGTCGTGTCTGTGTTATCATCTCATCATGGATCTATGCTTGTGTCTAGTAGCCATGATTTTGTTCAGATGGTCATTACTACCATGGATCTACAATGTATTGGTCGGAAGCCATGTTGTGCGTCGTGTGAGACTATGTTCTCAGAGTTAGCTGTACTGCAGTAGCATCTCCTCTCCGACAAGTCCTTGCCATTCCTTCTATCAAAGCATTTTACCTGGTTATTTTTACCAGCTTCATGCTTTGGGGGGCATTCTGTTACACCCAAAATCTCGCCATCATGAGACCTATGTAACCTCAGTGCCTAAATCCCTGACGTCCCAATATCAAGCTAGTCATTTAGAGCAAGTTGATGACCTTTATCCACACTCCTAATTAGGCTGGCGCAGGTTGTCTTTGAGCAAAGTGCGCCGGTGCAGGTTTCCTTCATGCAGCATGCAACAGAGTTAGTTTCATGGGATAAAGGTAGCTTTCGAGCGAATTCTAGAAGTTGGATGAGGTGTATCTCTATCCCTAACTCCCAAGTGAGGTGACCTTCGGTGCCCTAACCTAATGGGAGGATCCCTTAACCCTCTCCCCATGATCCTCAACCTACTCTATCCACTTGGTCCTATAAATACAAGAACCCTTCCCATTCCAAAGGGAGGAAGTCTATGGTACTCTTATGCTGGTGAAATTAACTCAGTAGTTCAACACCCTAATCTTGGAGGCACCTACTTCTCTCTAGGAGCTTTGGTTTGGCTTGTCGAAAGGAGATTGTGACGTTGAGGCATCAGTTGTAATCATCTCTTCTATTGTATTTCTCACTTTTTATACAATAATATAAACGATTTCCATAAATTTTATTGTGTTGATGATATTTATAGTTTACCTCCTCAACTGTTTACTTAGACTAGTTAGTGTTTAGGCATGTTTTACTACTTGTCTTGCTCCCATGTGTTTTGACAGGTCTTACAACCATAGATCTGACGACCACGAAACTCGGAACAACCACAAGGAGAAAGATCTACGAATCTGAGGTAAGATGCTTAATTACTCGATCTCTAACTAGATCTAGGAGAGTAGTTTCATATTTTGTCTCATTTTTTCTGCACTTACGTTGAGCTAGAGAGATCACGCCTTAAGTCTGATTTTGGTAGATTGTCTAATAACACTTCATCCGAGACATGGTCCAGAAAGGTACAGTGAAACTTGAGTACATTTCTACTGATGAGAAGATTATAGATGTGTTAACAAATCCTCTGTTAGTGACAAAGTTCATGTACTTCTGAGACAAGATTTGTATGGCAGAGAATGCCTCCCTCGCTGAGAGGGAGTGTTAAATATACAACATCAGGAAACATTCTCCAAACCAATCTTGTGTAGTCAAGATTGATCCTCCCGTATAGAGGTGAGCACTTTGAATACCTTTTGTGTAAAAGTTATTCCTCCCATATAGAGTTAATTGATCAAAGTAATGATGTTGTAAATTCTTGTTGGACAAGGCTCCAGAATTTTGTGTGTCAAGTCATGATTATCATGTGAACCTTATGTATAAAGGTATCCATGAGATGGACCTCCCATATAGAAGTGGACCTTCCATATAAAGGTCATGCTTTACTTGTTAAAAGCATCTAATTTTGTGTGATATATTATTAACCATGATCACCATATTTCTATTAAGTCTTCTTTAGAGATTGATCACCTCTAAAGTGAATTAATTTAGCATATGATCATTTGGTCCAGAATAATATAATATGATCACAACATTCGAGAATTATTCTTAGTATAATGTAATGAGATGGATAATTAAAGTTAGTACACGTTGACCATGCAGTAAGAGATAACGAAATAAAAAGATAAAGCATAGATATCAAGAGAATTCGAAATTTCCCATGTAGGCACTTCAGCTAATTAAATAGAACTCAAATTGTTAAAGCTTCAGTAAAGTATCAATGCTTCAGTTAAAGTTATGCCTCAATTAACTAAAGAACTCACAATGGTCACTTCAAGTAAATCAATCAGCATGATTTCATTTAACTAAGTGTTAAATAAAAAGGACTAGTTAACTAAAGTGTTTTCACTTTAGTTAAACTAAAAGACGACACTTCAGTTAAAGAGAGTTAACTAAGAGACAACAAAGAATATCTAGTTAACTAAGTGTTATTACATGACGACACTTATGTTAAACTAAAATATGACACGTGATTTATGGCACTTGCATTTCGACACTTAAGTTAGCCACCTAACTAAGTGGGAAAGCTTTCAGTTAAGAGGCGAGTTCATCCTAAGTGACAGCTCAATGAGATAAAGCATTGCATGAGAAGTGGGGTGCACCTATGCATGCAATATTAATACATCCATTTTGAGGGAAAGTTCATCCTGAAGTTAGAAGTTAAAAATAGAAGAGAAGAATGTATACATATGGTATGCGGGATTGATAAATCGAATGTGAAGCGAATTCTCTTCTCCATTGAAGGGAAGGTGTTTCTCTTTGTGCAAGGTATTGTTCATGCTTGTTATTGTTGTGTTGGGAACACATCCGATTGATATCTCTTCCTTATTTCTTCCATATATTCATCAAGAGTGTTTGGTGATCTCTTATCTTCCGAAAGCAATCTAGTATGTTGTAAAAGAAAGCATTCTCTGCTATCCATTATATTATACTGAGAAGAATTGTTGGGGTTTTTGTTCTCGTAATTTTGAGGATTTTCCCCACGGTATATCTTGCATTATGGGTGTATGAATTTCATGGATTAAATTGTCTCATTTCTTCAAGTCTCTGCATCTAACAAAATGAAAGATCAAAGCTCAACCAAATTTCAACACAAGGTACCCACTAGATCCCATTAAAATTTTGGCCATTATCAAGCCAAATTCACCATAAACAAAATGGATATAATTTTCAAAAGAATCCCAATTATGTAAGAATGCATGCTTGAGTGCATAATTAAATATGCAACAAAATAATTTAAACACTTAGTAATTGAATCATGGAAAACACATGCTCTTAATAATCAGTTAACACATTGACACACAAGACATACATAATTCATCCTAACTTGAAATAAATGACATTAAATTCTAGATTTGTAAAACAAAGATTGATCACCTACCTTTTAATAGAAGATGGTAAAAGAAACTTGATACATGAGAGATATTCACTACCCCACCACAGGAATCCAATGCAGCTGGCACCGCAAACTAGGCTATGATACCACTAGGGAGAAGAAACAACTATGAGTTCGTAGCACACATAACCCAATCCATTGTTCTCGTGACTAAGCCAATCAACTACTCACTACATAATACTTGAGGCACCTCATCTTGTGAGAATCATCCATAAAACTCTCTTTCACAACCCTACACAAAACAACTTGAACATTTCCCTTATATGTTATATAGTACCTTAGAAATTCACAAACAATGTGGGTTTCATTGGAAGCAAGAAGAATCAAATATGTTGATTTCCCTAGGGAAACCATGGTGGAGTAATTATTTGGATCCAAATAATTCAATAAGAAACAATAAACATGGGTAATGGTTTCCTAACTTTCCCCACCCTCTACACTCATTTACAACCACCAATATCCCTTCAAAGCTCTACAATTTTGAAGTGACCATTAAGATTCATTACGCATTGATTGAGTGCTAACCGACATAGATCCATCCTAAATGTGGATCTATCAAGCACCGAGAGGCATCCAATTTCTTGAGGTGTTATTTTTTTAATGACTTTTTATTTGGTTTTAAATTTTATTTTATGAGTGGATATGGATTTTTTAATTATTTTTTATTTGGTTTCATTTTTTATTTTATGAGTCGACATAATTTTTTTAATTACTTTTTATTTTTGGTACATAACGTGACATTGTTACATAACATTACACATATCCCCCATACTGGGTTGTAAGCACCTCGCTACTCTCGATGCAACCACTAATAATCATTTACACTAATTATGTCATTGTTGTGTTCACAATTTATCTTAATTACATTTTACTAATTCACAAATTTTAAAGAGGGCTAATAATAAGCAAATATACATTATTTGTTAACTATTAACCATTAAATTTTAAAACATTAACTAGCATCTTGTTCATGGTTCACTATCATGAAGCAACATATAAAGAAATGAAATTGCAATAACATATAAGCTATTCAAATTCATAAGAATACCACGATACAAAATTCAATTTTATCCAAGGATGGTGAAGAATCCCAACTGATGTGAGCTTCAATATTGTCCCTCGACCAATGCCCAAATTGCAATTACACCACCCTTCCAACTATGACCCTTTTTGGCATCCTAGCTCCAGGAAACCTTATGGTTTCCTGGCCCTTCGTGCCCATGACTATAAGAATAGTGATCCACAAAGGATAACAGTGACGTACCAAACATATAGTAATTCTTCCAAGAGCTCTTAAAACTCTTCCAAAACTTCTCAAAACCCCCAAAGCTCCAAAAATATCCTCCAAGAGAAGAAAAAAGAAAAGAAAAAACCCTTCCTATCTCAAATCCCGTATTTATCAAAAATCCTCCCCACCTCTTTCTCTAAGACTTGGTCAAAATCAGTATACAATTGTTAAACATTTGGAATTACCCAAAATATCAAATGTTGAATTAAATTAAAATAGCACTAAACTTTTGATGTAAAAATATCCCTTAGATGCACTCATGACAATCTTATCCAAACCTATGCATATCTTATATCTACCCATTTATTTATATTATCCTCACACCAAAGAATATATATATATATATATATATATATATATATATATATATATATATATATATATATATCATTCAATATTCCAAAATATATTCAACAAATCGACAAAATCAAATCCAAAATATATTCAACAAGTCGATAAAATTATATATATATTTCAATAGTTATTTACACCTTCAACACATAAATATACTTCAATAATTCATGAATCAAGTTACTAATAACTAATGTGCTAACCAATCATATTAATGTACTCACAAAATGCCGTATGCGTGGCCAACATAGACATCTTAAACGTGGGTACTAATAATCAACATTTATTACCCCTAATGCATAATTCTTATATGCTGACAAATCAACATGTATAAGAACCACTAAATAATGCATCATTCATCATTCATGACAACCATTCATCACCCGTCAATATTTATACAATTGCATTAAAAATTATCTGGATAAGCATAATCAAGCAAATCAAGCATATAATCATAAGGAATAACATCATCCAAATCACATTGCAGTCTCAACCATCTCATAAATACTTGAGTAACTAGTCACCACTACTACCATCACCTAACCTATCCATCCCTTCCTCTACTGCAATATGTTGTGGCATTGGCTATATCGAACTAACCATATATAGAACCCATAGGCAAAAGTGTAGACTAAATCAACCAAACTTCCCCAATAGGAAATGGATGGTCGTCATCACATGTCTAGGGGAGTGTGGCCAATAGATTCCTCCCATAACTCCGGGTTTCAGAGGATAAATTGTGGGAAATGCCTCCACCCCCCCTGATATCACTAGGGTCAACACCCTTCATCGATCATATTGTGAAATCACTATTCTAAGAGTCTCGTCATCGAACAACCATTTTGGGCAGGTTGCAGTTCCTGTCAAAACTTACACTCACCTACAAGTCATAGCAATATTAGAATTCAAAATTACATCATAAGAAAATTGATATCACATCATTATCCTCTTGATGTCTTGGACATCTTGTGCCCCATGGCACTTTAGGTTTTTAGCTATATCATAGCCAGTCGGAATGTGGGTTAGTTCACCACTATCAGAAATCTCATGTATAAATATATCCAACTCTTTTAGGTGATAATCTATATCACTAAAATGATATTTAATAAGCATGTAAGTTCCTTAGCACCATATATTCTACGTGTTCTATATCCAAAGTGCATGTTCAAATGAACATATGCATCATCGTTAATAAAATAAAATGATAAATTCCATTTAGTATCCACACGTAGGGAGTCCATATGCTCACATAACAACAAACTTAATCAATCTAGCTTAGTCCAACAGATAATAAGCAAATAAAAATGCTAAGCTAATTCACATTAGAGTTTTAATTATCAAATGTCAAAATATGGGGTGTAACAAATTCACTCTTCACCATGCTAGTTTTGGTAGTTTTCATAATTAGAATGGAAAATACAATGGGAGAACATGGTATGAAAATTGTGAAAGTGATGATAATGGTGAGAATGTACGGATTCCCATAAATGAGGAGAACGTAATGAAGTACATTCACATCTTCTCAATCTATTTGCACTTTCCTTGAAAGTGTCTTTTCACACTCTCCTTATTTCTGCGAGTAGATTTTCCATCGTCAACCTCTTCATGCACTTATATTTGGTTTTCTAAGTCAAAGGTTGATGGTGAGATTCATTTAAGGTACATGATGGAAAATAGTGAACTATTAAGGTGGCATTTGGAAAGAAAAGTTTTTATTCCTATGGAACTCCATCTCGTTTTCTCCTCTTGGGGACTCGTAGTCTACTTGTGCTCCTCATAACCATCTTGGGAATTTATGTATTATATTCCCAAAACAATCAGAGTAGTGCTGATTTTGCAGTGAATCCTATTGTTTCGGGTTCAGTTTGCGAGCCGACCTATAATGTGGCTAGGGTTTTAACCTTTGATGATAAGAATATTCTGGGTGAAAGTGGTTATATGCCTAGTGATGGGTCTTCTCAATTATCCCCTTTGGAGGTTTATTCAAAGAATCCTTGCCCTAAATCGGAGGTTTTACCTGCTCCAAGTCTCTGGCATAAAAATGTAACCATTAGGATGGCTAAGAAATCGCGGGTGGTGAGTTGTGATGAGCATATTGGTGATGTCTTTGTCCCGCTGTCAGTGAGGATGGATGATGCTATCGCCAGTAGGGATGATCCTTCAAACCCTCGAGCACTTAGAGCAATGATGCCCATGTCCCAAGGTGATTAATGTTAATTGCCTCACTAAATTGTCGTGGGTTAGGCAAGGCTTCCCGAGGTAGGGCCTTGTTGAAACTGCTTTCTGCTACTAGCCCGGATGTTCTACTTGTTCTGGAATCTATGTGTTTTGATAAAGAGGCAATACTTAAATTGGCTGATATTTGTCCCGGTTGGGAGTTCTCTGCCATTAGTTCTTGTGGGAAGTTTGGTGGTTTACTTGTTGGATGTAATCCAAATGTTTTCTATTTTAAAACCTATAAAACTAGATGGGGGATTATGATGCAAGGGAGGGGTATTTTTCATGAGTTTCATTTTTCCATACTTAATTGTTATGGCCCATAAATTAACAGGATTGATTTTTAGGATCCTCTAAAGGTGTCTGGTCTAGTAAATACTCCTAATCTTATTCTTGCAGGAGACCTAAATTTCACTTTAAATGAGTCTGAAATCTGTGGATCCAAAGCTCGATCTGATGAATTAGTTGATTATTTCTCTGATCTCCTGTTAAGTGGTGATTTGGTGGATGTGGCCCCTTCTACTTTATTGCCCACATGGTCAAATGGAAGAGCTAGCAAGGAGGGTATCCTAAAGAGACTTGATCGCTTTCTGGTTTCTCGACCACTGTTACAACTGGTTCAATGGTATCGTTCTTAGGTGGGGGAAGACATTTTTTCGGACCATTGGCCCATTTTTCTCCAACTTGATGATTCTTTGGGTCAAAAAAACTTTCCTTTTAAGTTTAACAATACTTGGCTACTTGATGACAATTTTTGTGAGACTGTTAAGAAGTCTTGGCTTGCTCCCTGTATGTATTGGGGCCTAAACCCTATGGATAAATTTGTCTTTAAGCTCGGGAAGTTGAAAGTTGTGGTTAAATCATGGATCAAATCAAAAAAGAAGAAGGACCTCCATGATTATGAGGATCTGTAGGATCAAATTAAGCCGGTTTATCAAAAGAAATTTGACCGTATGGATAGTGAGGAGGATCAGGTTTTACTTAAGCTATTGAACTCAAAAAAGGAGGCCTTATTATTACAAGAGGAGGCTGAGTGGAGATTAAAAGGTTGATCCCTGTGGCTCGAACTCGGGGACAACAATACCAAGTTCTTTCATGCCTACGCATCTTATAGGAGGAATAAAAAAGATATTTGGGATTTAAAAGATGTGGATGGGGTTCAAATCCATGGTCAGAATCAGTTACAGAATGTTGCTGCCGATTTCTTTGGTAATATATTCAAAGACCCTAGGGATAGTGACCTTCTTAAACAAATTGAGATTGCTCGCCTATTCCTAGCTTTCTTCAGTCCACATGAGGCTTTGGAATTAGATAAAGAGGTTACTCTTAAAGAAGTTGAAGATACACTGAAACTTTTTGCAAAGGATAAAAGTCCGGGGCCTGATGGCTAGACTGTAGAGCTCTTTCTGCACTTCTTTGACATAATGGGTGAAGAAATCCTTACAATGGTTGAATACTCTAGAATCCATGGTTCTATTCCGGGTGCCATGAATGCAACATTTCTGACTTTAATTCCAAAATGTAACAAGCCGTCATCTTTTGGAGAATACAGGCCAATTGCATTATGCAATCTTATTTATAAACTTATATCAAAGATCATTGTTGTGAGGATAAAGTCGGGGCTATCAAAGTATGTGTCAGCAAATCAGTTTGGCTTCCTCCATGATAGACAGATTCTGGATGATGTTGGCATTACCCAGGAAATTATCCACTCCATTAAGATTCGGAAGAAAAGGGCTTTCATTCTTAAAATGGATCTTGAGAAAGCCTACGATCGCATGGACTGGAGCTACCTTAGGGTTCTCCTCATTCAAATTGGCTTGTCTCCTATGATGTTGAGGTGGATAATGTCTTGTGTGACTTCTATAAATATTGTAGTTCTTGTAAATGAGATTCCATCAAACATCTTTAAGTGTTCGAAGGGTATTAGACAGGGATGCCTATTATCTCCTATTCTGTTTGTGTTGGTTATTGATGGTTTAAGCAGAATTTTTCTTAAAGCAAAGAATGATGGGCTTATCAAAGGGATCAAGATTTCTAGGGATATTTCTATATCTCATCTACTATTTGTGGATGATGTTCTTTTAGCTGGTGCGTACTCTATTGGTGAAAGAAGATGTTTCAAGAACTCCATTTCACTTTTCTGCAATGCATCTGGACTGAAGGTTAGTGATAAGAAATCCATCTTATATCAACACAATTTGGATGAGGAGCATCTTGCAGATTTACAAGCTGATCTCCCATTCAAAGCTCAGAATTTAGTGGATGGATTTACTTACCTGGGTTATTTTCTAAGGCCAAATAACTATAGGGTCAAGGACTGGTCCTGGTTGGTAAAGAATGTTGAGTATAGGATTAAGTCCTGGACAAATAGGCTCCTTTCTGTTGGTGGCCGTCTTACTCTGGTCAAAGCAGTTCTTTCTAGTATCCCTGTGTATTGGTTATCATTATTTAAAGTGCCTAAAGCGATCCTCAATAAATTAAATAGTCTGTGCTCCAATTTTTCATGGACTGGTGGTTTGGAGTGTCGTGGGCTCATTATGGAAAAATGGGATTGTATCACAAAACTTGTTAAATCTGGTGGCTGGGGACTCAAAAACTTGGAGATCTTTGGTAAGTATTTGAGGCTGAAAATCCTATGGAGGGGTCTGACAAGTAAATCTCTGTGGTCTAAGGTCTTAAAATCGAAGTATTTGAAGATGGAGACTGTTGATTGGATAAACAATTCAGTAAAGAAGTCTAGGAATTCCTCGGTCATCTGGAAAGGTTTTTTGCAGGTTTATCACTGGATTGGCAACAATTTATCTTGGCAGGTTGGGAATGGCCAAAATATTCAAGTTGGTATTGATAAAATTTTGGGTCTCGATGAAGATTTTAAGCTGTCTGTTGAAATCCTTGAGTTCCTTAAGGATAGGAACTTTACTTCTCTGGATCGGATGAGGAATTATGTTTCACACATCATAATGGATTAAAGGTGATGATTTGGGTCTCATCGACCATCATGTTCAAGAATGGGATGTTTACTTTTCTCGCTTGAATTAAGGTGGGTGCAGGCTCTCGAGCCAGGATGATGTTATGAAGTGGGAAGGGAACCCAATCTCAAGTGATGTTACTACAAAGTCCGCCTATAATTTTATTATCTCATATAGGGATTTTAATCCTCAACACTAGTGGTTCAAGAAGCTATGGAGATGGAAGGTACCTATCAAGCTTAAGTGTTTTGGGTGGTTTTCCTTCAAAGAAAAATTAAAAACCTGGGATGCTTTGGTTAAGATGGGGTGGACCGGACCAAATAGATGCTCGTTATGCAGAACTGATGCAGAATCTACAGTGCATATTTTGGTAACTTGCAGCTTCACTAGAGAGATCTGGAATCAAGTTTGTGCTGGCTTGGATATTGATATGGTTTGGGGTTCGGAATCTTTTGAGTTTTCTTTCCTTAAATGGTTCAAGGAATGTAGGTAACATCCTGTGCATCCCCTATTTATTTCATGGCTTATCTGGTATATCAGGAACAAATCTGTTTTTGAAGATTTGGTTCCCTTAGTACAGAATGGGGTTAATCAAATTCTCTCTCTCTACAGATCGATTTACAAAGGGAAGAAAACTTCTGTGATTAGAAAGATTGGTGTTTTTGAGCCAGTATATAATTTCCCTATAATTTACTTTGATGGTGCAGCTCAAGATGGAATATGTGCAATTGGTGATGCAATATTCTTAAATCAATTCCATCATTATAATATCAAAATGAAATGTGGTTCTGGAACAAATATGAAAGATGAGCTCATTGCGCTGTGGTGTGTTTTAAAGGTGGCAAAGATTTTTGGAATTGATGATTTGAAAGTCTTTGGTGACTCTAGGGTCACAATAAAATGGGCATCTGGTGAGTATATTCTCAAAGTTTTATCTTTGGTCCATTGGTGTAACCGAATCAGAGCAATTATTCAGGGATTCAGGAATATTACTTTTCTCCATATCTACAGGCAGCACAATTCTCTGGCAGATAAATTGTTGAAGCAAGCTTTGTTGGAAGAAGATGGGGTGCTGGTTTGGGAAGAAGTTTAGAATTCTAGGATTCTGAGCTTTGGCATTTTGAACTTTTTTGATTAAATCATGTTTGTATTGGCATGATTATGTGACTAGTATTGTATCTTGTGTTAAATTTTGGGGGATATGAGGTTTGTCTGACTCCCTGCGTGATGTTTAGAAACCTTGTTTATTTGGTCTGTTTGGTGGCTTCTTGGACTATGATGTCACTAGTTGACTATAGAACCTGATGTATCACTTCATGTACCTTTTGATTCATAATGAATAACATTGGTATGCTTTTTTTCCTTGCTGGAAAAAAAACGTAGTCAACATCATGATAACTCTACCACAAGTTCCATAAAAAAAATATTTACAACATCTATATGCACAATTTTCTAATTAGGCTTTGACTTTGACTTCCACACTAAGAAAAAAAACATATTATTCACATTGCACAATCACTTGTTTATGCTCACTAGATCAAAACCCATCACTATAACTACACATTTATGATTTATAGATATTATGATCCAATACTTTCCAAGGATGAAAATTGAAATATTACCTCACTTGTGAATGTCCCCAACTCGAACTATGCATTTTTTAACTCTTGTTCCAATTCGTGAAGAGAAATTATATGCTCCACGGCTTCATCGTATAGGTGTTCAAAGTAGGCAAGCAATATCGACCCCGCAGCAGAGTGTTTAATGCTCTTGCTGTGAGCTCGATGTAACGGTATGTCAGTGCATACACAAGCTCCTGTAGAAGAGACGGTTGCCGGAAAATGGAGGCAGAAAATGGAGGTGTTGCATCCACCCATCCACGCATACATATCCATCTTGAATGATCCGTTAGATCCATGCTTCCATCGCATTCAGCAAGCTATACCTCCGATTGGACCGCGCAAGGCTCAAGGAGATCTGTCGGTAGCTACACCATAGATCCTTCACATGGGGCTAATTCAATTCGACGTGATATCAGTAATATGCCTCTTGGATCGGTCAAAACAAGGAGATCTGCTCGTAGATCCGTCACATGGGCTAATTCAATTCGACGTGATATCAGTAATCTGCCTCTAGCCACCGACGCCATTCAACCAGAACAAGCCATTCAACCTACAGCGAGAACCGATGCCATTCACAGTCACAGTCAAGAGCATTCACCAGTAAGTTACGAGCCTCAGCATTTTACTCCAGAATTGAAATGAACTGGAATGTTGCTTCTTTTTTGTATAATTTACCACTTGTGGTGTTTAAGGAAAAATGGAGGGACAAACTCATGGAATACCGTAGAACGAAGGGTTTAACCTCAACGTTTTGGTTAACTGCACTCTTAACTATTTCTTCAAGCTCCGTTCCTCTTTCTGATATAATACAACAAAAACATAGAGATTTAAAATATATATTAAATTCAATTTAGTTATCAGGACTTGAACCTGCTTAGGTAAATCATAGCTTCCATTTTCGTTTGAGTCGTTTTGGCTTTCTAGTGAAAGCAATGAATGTAAATTTTTTAAAACTAAATATTACATGTTTTAACACCTTGCCGCGGCTCTTTTTATTTTGAACTGATAATTCAGAAGGCTTTTTTTATTAGAATTTATATGATATTGCCTTTTTGGACTGTAATTTCTCCACAGTGATATAATTAGATGGTGATTTGTATTCTGTTTTTCTTAGAAAATTGGTGTTTCATTGGTATTGAACTCTACACATGTTACTTCCAAGTGGCATCATGCAACTTTAATGACCTACTAAAATTCTACTACGTAAAGGCTAGGCCTTTGAAACCAACCACCTCCTATCGTGTTGGCTTAAACACTGATCAGAAAATTCGTTGTAATCTATTTAATGCCCTGCCACCTCCAGCTCGCCAAGCAACAACTTGTACCCACTTGGATGGACGGCTCAGTTGAAAATATTGTTCGCTTCTCGCTCTGAAAAAATCGATTCATATACATACATTTTGAGGATGTGAAACTGGGCCGTGAAACTGCCATTAATTTTTCCAACTTTGGTGTACCAATTATTGCAAGTCCCGCATGGCACTGACCTTGGAGACTCCCAGATCCCAACTTGGAGACTCCCTCATACATCACAAGAACCTCTATTACCTCATTTGGAAGTGAATTCACCTCCTCTGGAATTGAATTCAAAGCACAAGTAGCCACTAAATTACTGCATGGCCTTATTGGCTTTTTACTAATTTGATCTCCGATTTTTTTTATATTTCAAATAAACGATAAAATTTGTCTTTTTCTTTTTAATTATAATGATAATTTGTAATACTATAGTTGATTACATATTTATTTTTTCTTTAAATACTCTTTACTTTTAAGCGTAAGGATAGAAAATTCTTTTTTATTTTTTATAGGTGTAAAAATAAATAGATATATATATGTTGAAGAATAAAGAGAGATGTAGTATAAAAGGTAGGAATAACTAAAGAGAGATAGATAGGAACATGTAGAGAGGATTATAAGTTGGTTTAAGTATTAGAGAGATAAAAAGAATTAGGAGTCTTTTAAATGTAAGGTTAGTTAAGGACCCATTTTTTCAAGGGCCCATTTTTTCTCAACCCATAATAAGTTTTTTTTAGTTTACATCGACTACGTGTAAACCTATTTTCATTAGGGTGACTTGATCAACGAGGGAAAAAAAATAAAATTTCATAATGTTTTTTATTGATCTTGGATAGAGATTCCTCCAATTTACTCCCTTCCGCTATCCACAACCAAGGGTACTCCCGAATACTTATTTGGTAATTAATATCTAAGGAAAATGTGTACTGTTCCATATGCACTTAAGTCGCTAATGGGGTGTTGGAAAAAAATATATGGGATTTGCCTTGATTTATCATTATTGAAGCCTTGAGAAACTCATTAAGGGATTTTTAAAATATTTATCTTCTGTGACAATAGATTCTCCCAAAAATAATGTTCCATCTACAAATTGTAAATGAGTTGTTGATCGCCCAATGAGGTGAATCCTATATGAGTTGATCGCCCAACAACATATTTTATTCTAATTCTTTTTCTCTCTGGTCTCCATTTGATTTTCTTCCCTAGTGAGAGGAGGAGAGGGATGAGGAAAATTCACCAGAAATCTAGCATAAGAAGGAATATTGTACAAATTTCATGAGTTCGAGCTTTAAGTCTTTCGGAGCTAGGCCTTCTCTCCAAAGGTCAACAGTTTACCACCCTTACCATATACAAAATCTGGGGAAATATTGATGGGTTTCCCAGTCACTTGATTCTGAAAAAAAATACACAAACTCTCAACTCGCAAATCTAGAATGCAAATCTAGAGTCCAAGTCTTTATGCAATGGCCCATCACTATTAACCAAACTTTCTATTTAGATATGAATATTTAGACAATATTGGTACTAAAATTATGCATGTTTTTGTATTAAAATTAAATATTAATTTTATTTATCAAGTTATGTATTAGATTTTCTTTTATCAAATTATGTATTTCTATTTCGTTATTTTGGATAATTGAATTATGTAGATGACTCAATATGCTAAAATTATTACAATAAGAGAATAAGAACCTTTTAATGTGCTAGGGAAACTAGTCCCCCTTTTTTAGCTATTGTTCAGTGGCCAACAATTTGATGGACCAATTACTAATTCTGATTTTTACCTTTGCAAAAAGTGATTTTCTCGATGAAATTGACACACAAAAAGAAATCAATCATTTGCGATAATTTATTAAAAAATTAGGAAAAAATGTATAATTTGATATAGCATATGTGAAAAATTATATATCTGCAGTTTTGATTGAGAAAAAAAATATGTTTTATAGTTTTCCAACAATTTATTATGGAGCATCAACAAGAAGAATTGGATTTCAAAATAGTTAAAAGACCAGGTTTACACCCATTTCATTATTGCATGATTGGTGTATGCAAGAGTAAATATGGAGTCACTACAGTTGATGCATTAAATAAACATAGACAACGAGTACATCAACTTGGTCCAATTCCACCTCGTCAGAAGGGTCGTCCACGTGCTCAAGATTCTCATTGGCCAAAAAAAGATCCCAAGGAAATTCAAAAGAACAATGAACTAAGGAGCCTTCGTGTTGAATGTCGCATGGAAATGGCTCTCAAAAACTTTAAAAAACGTCTATTAGAACAAGAGATATCTAAATAGGTATGCTCATATTAAAGCTTCATATTTTACTTTCATTTTATCTTGTTTTATAAATATTAGTTATGTTGACTTCATATATATATATATATATATATATATATATAAGCTTCGTTTTTCGTTTCTCTTTATCTAGTTCTATAAATATTAATTATGTGTATGTGTTTTCTAAATAGAATGTGAATCATGAACATGAGCTGAGTAATGAGGCCTTGGAGAGAATTTCGCATCGCTTGGATGCATATAAATCAAATGAGATGAAAAGGCGTGAAGACACTTTAAGAAGGATTGAAATTAAAAAAGTGTTCAATGAGTTAACTAGTTCTAATGAAGGGTCATCTTCAACCATGGACAACATTAGTGGTGCATACACTCATTCTGTCAATGAAGTAAGTGAAATAGTATCTTTATAAGACATTTTAATATCAAATTTCTTGTTTTCATATTTTGTAGTGTTGACATGAATTTTATAGTTGTAGTGCTAACATGGGTGCATATTATATAGATTTCTATAGAATCGGAGAAGCAAAATTTCCAAGAGCTACAAGAAACAATGAAAATGTTCAATGGATTGAACGTAGAAGATGAATGATCATCTTCTACTATGGAGAGCACTACTAATGCATCCAACAATCATATGATTGAAGTATGTATTTTAGCACATGTTTTTATCTATTTCTTTTATAATATTGATCATGTTAAACTCACGTGCACATGCATGAAATTATACAGGATTCTATAGAGCAAGTCAAGCAATGCTCAATAACACCTAATGTCATAGATCACAATAGTAAGAAGACCATGGCCTCTGAGATGAATCAATATAGCTATGTAAGTATATTACTTGTACTTTTTATGCTTTTATTTATTGTGGAAAAAATGTATACTTATTCTTGTATCTTTTTCATTTGATTAAAATTTACTAAAGTTGTATATATTGTGTGTGTAATTATATATAGGTTTTTATAGAAGAGTGTTTCCAAAGTGATCCACCATTGGATGACAAACACTACACACCTAGTATCCACAACACTCCTGATTCGATTGTGAGTAAATATTTTTGATGCATTTTAAAATTTTATATTCACATTTTGAAATGTTAATATAAGTGAATTCCTTAATGATTGGACTTTATTTTGTATTTACTAACATTTTTTTTCTTGTGTAGGTAAATGAAAAAACTAGATCTCAACAAGAAAGAGTTATAAAACACACAAAACTTACACCTAAGAACTTGGGTCAAGTTGGATTTAGGAATCGAGTTGCTTGGTTGAGTCATATGCAATCCAACCATATTGCTAGAAGAAAGCCTATCAGAATAGCATCTATTCATGGAAACAGTCAATGTAAAAAAATAACATAGATATGTTAACTAAAGCTTTCATTGGATCTTTAAATTGTATTGTTTCTATAACTAATTTCAATTTCAAAACTATGTGTTTATAACTAGTTAATCTTTTTTTACTAATTCCTTTATGGATTTGTGTAAATATACCAATTCCTTTATGAATTTGTGTAAATATCTAAACTGGTTTTGTTTGCATGAGTTTAGATGTGATTATTTGAACATTTTATTTTTATTTATAATTAATTGTTATGAATAAAATAGTAAAGCTCATTATATCTCATGTTTAAATTTATATAATTTTTTTAGTTTTAATTATTTGTTAAAATGTTATATGTTTTCTTTCCATTTGCAATATTTTTTATATTTAATTAAAAAAATTATCATTATAATTCGCTATTTATTTGAGTTTGTACTTTTTATAATATTGTTTACTTCTATTAAAATACATAAGATTCTTAAAATAAATAAAATTATTATTCTTCATACATATTTTTCAAATTGATTATTATAAACTAAAGTGGTCTTATAAGACATCATTATAGTGTAATTTTTGTTTTTTCAACATAGTTTTAAGCCAGTATAGATCTATCTTTAAAGGGAATCAAATATTTCTCAATTGCAAACATTTTCTCAACATTTACACTTTGGATTATGTTTTGTTTTTCTTTTAAATTTGACTTAATTTGAAACATTCTCTATATTAAATTTAAAATATATTAATAATATGAAACTATCTTATTTTTAATTTAATATTATATATTTTTTAAAATTATTATGTTATTTATTTAATATTATTTCTAACCAAATCAAAACCAAAAATTCACATTTATATTGTGAGTATTTTAGGAATTTCATAATTATGCATATAATTGTTTTTCGAAGATTCTCACTTCTAAAAAATTAAAACTAAGTAGGTTAAAAGTTTTAGTTAATTTTAATTTGCGTTAATAATTTTTCTTTATTTTATTATATTTACTCTTTAAAAATTTTCAATTAATGTTAATAGTGTATTTTAAGTTGTTTTATCTAAATATTTAATCATTATTATATTAAGTGTATATGTAAAATTTATATTGATATCTAAATTAATTATTTTATTTTTAAAGGTTAAATGATTTTTTTTACATAAAATGTGACATCAAAATAACAAAATCGATACTTCTTAAGCTACTTTTGTTCACTTATTTTCACATTTATGATTAAGAAGTTACATTTTCTAGAAACATGTGGCAAAGCAATTCCACTTATTAAATGTGACATGAAAATAAATAAAAAATTGATACTTCTAAAGATACTTTCGTTCACCTATTTTCACATTTCTTATTAAGAAATTACATTTTCTAAAAACATGTAGCAAAACAATTCCACTTATTTTTGAAGTACAAAATTAAACCACATAAAATGTAACATCAAAAAGGATGAAAGTAGTAATGCCTTTGACACCTATGAATATAAGCTTTGTTAACATATTTTCACATTTCTCAACACAAATGTGCCTTTTCTAAAATCATTTGCAAAGTAACTCAACTTAATTTACTAAACACAAAATTAGATACACATGGAAATAGTGTTAAAAATATTTAAAATTTGAATGTCTAGTATCAAAAATTAATATATAGAATTAATCAGGTTCAAGGACATGAGATGGAAAAGATAGTAAATTTAAAATTTTGAGGATGTAAAATTTATAAATTTTGTGTATGAAGATTGTGACATAATATTGATAAGGAAAAACAAAAATTCATTTTAGTAGTGTTGAGTGTTAAGGAAATATCATTAGAAAAATAATAAAATAGGCATGCAAGAAAACTTTGATGGGCATAGCTTAGTAAATAATAAATGATTAAATAAAGGAGGATTCATAATATTGAACATTAGATAAATAAACATAAAAAATTTAGTATAAATCCTAGAAAAAAATCTAAACATTCGCTAAATGTAGCATTATAACTAGGGTCAATTTCAATCGAATATCACTTTCACCTTATTGTGAGATAATTTCTACAACAAAGTATAATGGAAATGTGTATTTCTATAAAAGAGGGCACTTTAAAACATTATAGAAATAAGACAAGGCTAACCATAATCTAAAGTTAAAAACTAAAGATATTTGGATGTGTGTTTCTTTAGTTTTAATAATAAATTTTGAAACTTTAATACATTTTACTTAAAATAAATGTTCTCCATCTAAAATACACACACACATTAAAATCATCAAATAACTTGAGTCAAGGAAGCAAAAAAAAATCATTGAATAGAGAAATGAATGAAAAATTTGTTTACAATCATGAAACAACTTGCCTAAGCAACGAATTGAGAAGCTCACTGAAATCGGAACTAGACTCTTCAATAATTCAAGGAGATTACTTTTATAATATGTTAAGTATAAAAATTAGTTACAAAATCATAAAGCTTACATTCTTTAACATAGTGGTTAGAATAATATTTTTCATGTCCACTAATTAGCATTTGTTAATTCGTATTGATGTAGATCACCAATATGATCATCATTATCAATAAAATGATTGTATGGGCAATGTGCTAGACCATTCACAATATTAAATGTGAAATATTCCATAGAATTCATGTTGTTGCCATTCAATGCCTAAGAGGAGAGATCGGTTCAATAAGTATGAGATAAATTCAATACCATAGATGAATGACATGAACATCATGTATATAAACTTATGTAGTTCTTTGAGTACATCTAGAATAAGCATTGATTCAGTTGGGGTTGATTGTGTGGCTACCATTTTATGTTTTTGTTTGTACGGATGATGTATGGATGGTATAAGTATTGTTTCAAATTTTCTTATTATATTGATATTGGGTGCAATGTAACTTTCTTAGATAGAGAGAGGTAAATTCTTGCTTAAATATAAAACCTTGAAGGACTATGTTACTATCGTTTGCAATAACACATAAAAAAGCTAATGCCTAATGAATCATTAACTACACCATGAACTATATGGCTTACAGAATGATCTTCAAATGTGACTAAACATGTTGTATAAGATTTCATTTTTTGAAAGTTAATCAATTTGGTGAATGCCCATGTGATATAAGATGTTGTATAACTATTCCGTATATAGACTGGTGTATATACCAGTATATACACTAGTGTATATACTGGAATATACACCAGTCTATATACCGGTATATACGCCAGTGTATATACCGGTATATACACCAGTGTATATACCAGAATATACACCAGTGTATTATTCCGTTAGGGTGATGGCGTTGATGACGAGCATCAGGACGAAGATGTTGATGATGATGATGATGATGATGTACACATTATATATACACTAGCGTATATTTCGGTATATAGACTGGTGTATATTATGGTATCTAAACTGGTGTATATTATGGTATATAGGCATACCGGTATATACACTAGTGTATATTTCGGTAGATTTGATTGTTTCATATTCATCATCATCATCATCGTCATCACCATCTTCATCATCATCATGACATCATTGTCATCGTCATCACCACCACCACCATCATCATCATCGTCGTCGTTGTCATCACCATTTTCATCATCATAATCGTTGACATCGTCCTCATCATCATCATCATCATCTTCATCACCATCAGAATATACATTGGTGTATATTTCAGTATATACACTGATGTACACGTGTATATATACACCAGTCTATATATCGAAATATACACAGGTGTATATATCGGTATATAGACTGGTGTATATTTTGGTATATAGACTGGTGTATATACCGGAATATACACCAGTGTATATACCTGAATACCAGTATATACACCAGTGTATATATCGATATATACACTGGTGTGTATATCGGTATACACACCAGTGTATATACCGGTATATACACTGGATTTCGGTATATACACTGGTGTATACCGGTATACACACCGGTGTATACCGATATACACACCGGTGTATACCGATATACACACCGGTGTGTACCGGTATACACACCGGTGTGTATACACACCAGTGTGTATACCGACACACCGGTGTGTCGGTATACACACCGGTGTGTATACCGGCACATCGGTGTGTATACCGGCACACCGGTGTGCCGGTATACACACCGGTGTGCCGGTATACACACCGGTGTGTATACCAAAATCCAGTGTATATACCGGTATATACACTGGTGTGTATACCGATATATACACCAATGTATATACCGAAATACCGGGTACCAGTATATACATTGGTGTATATACCGGTATATACACCATTCTATATATCGAAATATACACTAGTGTATATACTGGTATACATTGGTGTATATACCGGTATGCCTATATACCGGAATATACACCAGTCTATATACCGGTATATACACTAGTCTATATAGTCTATATACCGAAATATATGCAAGTGTATATACTGTGTACATAATCATCATCATCATCATCATCAACATATTCGTCCTGATGCTTTTCATCAACACCATCACCCTACTGGAATATACTCATCATCATTATCCATGACATCATCATCTTCATCATGGTCATCATCATCATCATCGTCCTCATCACCATCGTCGTCATCATCATCATCATCATCATCGTTGACATCATCATCATCACCACCACCATCATCATCATCATCTTCATCACCATCAGAAATATACACTGGTGTATATTTCGGTATATACACTGGTGTATATTCCGGTATATACACCAGTCTATATACCGAAATATACATTGGTGTATATACCGGTATATACACTGGTGTATATTTCGGTATATAGACTGGTGTGTATACCAGTATATACACCAGTATATATATCAGTATATACACCAGTGTATATACCAGAATATAGACTGGTGTATATACCGGTATGCCTATATACCAGAATATACACTAGTCTATATACCAATATATACAATAATCTATATACCAGAATATAAACCAGTCTATATACCAGAATATACATTGGTGTATATACCGTGTACATCATCATCATCAACATCTTCATTTTGATCCTCATCATCAACGCCATCACCCTACCGAAATATACTCATCATCATCATCCTCATCAGCATCAGCTTCATCATCATCATCATCATCGTCATCACCATCTTCATCATCATCATCGACATCGTTGTCGTCGTCATCACCACCACCACCACCATCATCATCGTCGTCGTTGTCATCACCATCTTCATCATCATAATCATTGACATCATCCTCATCCTCATCATCCTCATCATCATCATCATCATCATCATCATCATCTTCATCACCATCAGAATATACACTGGTGTATATTTCGGTATATACACTGGTGTGTATTCCGATATATACACCAGTCTATATATCGAAATATACACTGGTGTATATACCGGTATATAGACTGGTGTATATACCGGTATATAGACTGGTGTATATACCGGTATATACACTGGTGTATATACCGGTATATACACCAGTCTATATACCGGTATATACACCAGTCTATATACCGGTATATACACCAGTCTATATACCGGTATCTTCATCACCATCAGAATATACACTGGTGTATATACTGGTATATACACTGGTGTATATTCCGGTATATAGACTGGTGTATATACCGGTATGCCTATATAGCGGAATATACCGGTATGCCTATGAGTACTTTTCCTATAGTTTGGATTGAGTTGGCTACTTCATTGAGACATGTGATGCCATATGATTTTTAGTAGACCTTAGTTTAATAAAGTTTGACTTACCTCCCACCCCATAAACCTTTTTAAAGGGAAACTATATACTCATTGAAAGAATCATCAATATTTACATAGGGACAGAGGATCATCTTTAATATATTTTAATCATCAATATACTATATAGGTGTTTATATTTTTTAATTACTTAAATTCCTGAAGATTACTTTCCCTTACCTTCCATTGACCCATTGGTTAATGCAATAGCCAATTACGAGATGATGTGTTTTATGGATAGATTCTCAGGTTCTAATTATATCTTAATCACTAAGGAGGACTGCCGCAAGATTCCCTTCCACTGTATTCGTATTTAAATAGAATGAAATCCTTCTTAAATACCAGTCCTACTTAAATTATAATAATATTTAATTAGATTAATAGGAGTTGATTTGATAATATTTTGAAGTAGCTTATTAAAATAAATGCGACATTTAATGCACCCCTTACATATTCTTAAAATTATAGAAAATAAATATTTGAAAAACATATAATTTATCAAACATTTGATACCAAAACTCACTTCAAGGTGAGTTTATGTCAAATTGGACTATACAACACCAAGAGTCAAAATGAACCATAAAGCACTTGCTACTGTCAGTGCAAAAACATGATCCATGTTAATCTATAAAATATGAACATTCTATGACAACAAGGCCTATAGAGTTTATATTGCATAAAAATTTTCTCTACCGCTCTATCCAATTACTTTTAGAAGGACACTAGATTTGCAAAACATGAACCGTGTTGATCCACATGCTATCAGAAATTTGGAATTGCAAGGATCAGAGTGAGCATTACCTTGTTAATTATAGATATACCTTTGAATTTTTTTTCACGTCCTCCGGACTTAAAATAGTGAGCATTGTGGGTCCTCTACAAGCCTAAAAATAAATCCAAATATATATATTTTGTATGTGAGTATGAGTAAGTATATATATAAAATGAGAATTTATAAATCCTTAATTCATATGAGTCACAAAATTTTGAACTTTGAACTTGATTTTTAACTTTTATGGTTGAATTGTGATGTCTTCTTATAATGAGTTGGAAGTTTAATTTATAGTATTTTTAATTAATAATTTATGTGAAGATATAAAAATACCAATTAATGGCATAAGATGATATAGAATGTTATTTTCTATATTATCATTTATTCTTTAAAATTAAGGATTATTCTTTATTAACATCTTTTCCCAACAAGTAATTTTATATAATGATATTGATAGATATAAACATAACATTTCATTATATATATATATATATATATATATATATATATATATATATATATATATATATATTTCATTTTCTTTATAAATACAATTTATATATAATTTTATGAAATGGTTTTTTTAATATAGTTTTTTTAATGTTTATAAATTGATTATTATAATATTTTAAAAAAAATAACATATTCATCAATTTAATTTGTATGAAATGATCATTTATAAAAGTTTATAATGTCTAAATTTTAGAATTCATTTCAATACATGTATATAAATGATTTTTAAATTGAAAAATTAAAAAAGAGAATTGCAAACCCCTCTAACTAAAGTCTCAAAGAATTACTATGTAACTTTTACCTACAACCTAACATGGTTAGTTTATCATCACATAGATTTCCAAAAAGGAAAGCAAACCCCGGTTGGTGTGCAAGGGTTTTCATAGAATTAAAATCATATCAACTACTTATCACCTCCCACCTTTATATCACCAAAATTTGATAATCTTTTATTACTATATATCTCCACTTTTTACTAGTTTATAGCTATAGTCCTTATACAGAAGGATAATGACAATTGTGAACAAATATTTGAAAAACATATAATTTATCAAACATTTGATACTAAAACTGACTTTGGAACAAAGATATTCGGAAAATATATGTTTTATCGCCATCGCATATTTTACTAGAAATAATGATAGTTGTAATAAATGTGATTAAAAGTTACAATCCAATTTTGAAATTTGTGCATCTTTATCAGGAATTTAAAATTACACATCCTTAATCAAAACAAATGCCATGCTTATTTCAAATATAACATCATTTACTCAAATTTAACATCTCCACTCCAAATTGTATCAAAATTGATCTACATCAACAATTTTAGAAATAATTATATGCTACCTCTATGACATATGCAGGGCCAACTTACATCAATGCCATGGATTCACAAATATGTTCAAGTTGGAAGAGTGATGCCCTCATCCTAGAAAAAATTTTAAGTGTATAGTCAAAAAGATGACATTCAGATCCAATCACGCGAGAGATCGTATGATGTATATGGACAATAAATTCTTCATGTTTTTCAATCTCAGAAGATGCCCAACTAAATTTAGAAGAAGCATTTGTAGTAACTCTGCATCACAAAAAAAAAATATTAATAAATCACTTATTAAATATATTTATTAAAATCAAGCAATATGATTAAAGGATTTATTAAACAAAATAATAATAAGTAATACACATACTTATTAAAAGAAACATTATTGATAGTACTATTTCTTATCATGCTCTCTCCAAATTCAAATCTGCAACCAGATGTATGACACATGGAACACCAATTCACATCAACGCTTACATCACGATCCCTTTTCCTTTGTAACCATTCTCTCCTTAACTTTCTACCAGCCTCTCTTTGACAAACATGCTCAAATTGGCGAAGTATTTGCTTAATCTTTGATAAAAAATTAAGTATATCATCAAATAGCCGGCATGGAAACCCATTTTCCTTGCTAATCTTGTTTCGAAAGTAGGAAATAAAATGTTCTTGTTGGCTTATGTCATGGATAGCAAAGAGAAATTTTGAAACATACGCATTGTCCATAACTGTAAAGAAAAACAAATATTTTAGATTTTAGTATATATAGGAAAATTTATTGTTACTACAAATGAAAATGGGTAT
Organism: Larix kaempferi; assembly: GCA_027924585.1. NCBI lineage: Eukaryota > Viridiplantae > Streptophyta > Pinopsida > Pinales > Pinaceae > Larix > Larix kaempferi. Next base: position 6,576,307 of record BSBM01000203.1, on the reverse strand, counting down.
TACAAGTAATATCAAGATTAAATTGTTCTACCTTCATAACCTATAAAACAATAATCATAGATTTGCAATGCCTACAACTATCACAAATACAAAAGTTACGCATACCCACATATAATTAGAGAGGTTGACATCCATCATTTGTAACAATTGTTAAAAACATTACAAAATACAGCATCAACCAATTTATGAGTTGATAATGTTGAAGATGTGAACTTAACACATAAAATGAAATTTCTTTCATAACATAAATACATATATGACGATGAAAACTCATGTTGGAATCAGTATTAGTTGAAATTTTTGGTAGATAAATATTGGAATAATTAGCAAATGAATAGTTTGTATTGAAGAAAGAAAAAAAAATCAAATTTAGAATCTTGAAATACTTAATCAGTAGCTAATAAAAAAAATTATTATCACAATATGAAAAGAACATACACTACTACACTATGTGATATATTTAGTAACCGTACTTTCAAGAAGAAGTTAATTGATTTTCGAGGACAAAGTGTCTTGACACTTAGACAAAATTGATTGAAATATTGTGTTGAAACTATCAAATATTTTAAATCTATTAATCTTTTGTCAAATATTTTCACCTTTGAACAAACAATGTCATGTGTTCAAGTCCGGAATTAATGGCAATGTTGGACCTGTCTTTGATGTGGTTGGCACCAAAAAATTAGTTGCAATAGCTAAGTTTGACAACGATCTCTGGTGTAGTAGATTGCATGTATCATTCACTTCTACAGCTACTGTTGTTGTATCAACGAAAAACGAGCTACCCGTAGCAATATTATCCTGCAATAATCGAGGTAGACAAGTATGAATAACTTGAGATGTGCCTCCCTCAACTGTAACAATAATCACCAAAATAGTAAGACAATGACAGTAGGCCCAGTGAAACAATCAAATATGTCGTAGTTAATGGAAATTAATAAATATTATCAAACCGATATACCTCTATTGCGTAGAGTCCAATGTTGCACTGAATCTGACCTATGTTCCACATCTCCTTGTTGTCTACAAGAAATCTCCATTTGCTCATTTATGGTTTTATTTTTTGTATGCAACAGTCCAACACATTCGAAGTGTGTTTTAGCATAATTTGATTGGCCATGATGATGTGAAATTTCTTAAGCAATAGACACCTTTCCTATAAAAACAACCAAGAAAGTCTTCTCACCATGACCATACGATCATTTAAAAAAATGTGATTGAAATTAATAACAATACCTATACAAGTCTCGTTACTAGGTTGTGGTGGGTTGAATGTATCATTCCCTTCTATTTCTGCTATTGAATGATTAGGCAACAATGAGGTATCATCGATAGCACTATCATGAAATAATCGAAGTCGACAACTTGGAATAGATTGAGAAGTGGATCCCTCAACTGTAACAATAATCACCAAAATAATTAGATTATGGCATTGGGTTGAATAATATACCTTATTTCAAATTAAACAAAATTCAGTATCATATTGAAATACCTCTATTGTATGGAATATAACGTTGCACTATATCTGATCTATGATCGACATTTCTTTGTTTTTCAGAAGAAATCTTCATTTGTTCATCCATGCTTTTCTTTTTTGTGCGAGCTCGTCCAACCCTTTGAAATTTTGTTGCATCTTTTCTTGAATGCAATGCTTGACCACGTTGTCTTTTTTTATTGAGCGGGCTCAAAAAACTATGGTGTCTTTGTTTAGTGATCTTAGATGGAGTTATACAACAATTAAACATTTTATTACACTCCTGACCCACATTGTATACCAAGGTGTTAAGTGCACGTGCATGCTCCAAACTAGTAGGTTTAATATCTAGTAAACACCTTAGTGTTTGATGAGTTGATGACATAAGAAATTCCATCTCATCGGCCTCAGACATGGCATTGTCTAGTCTTATAGTTGTTGAATCAACATGGTCAAAGGAATTACCGATAGGAGAATCAAATCCTGGGGGAAGCTCTTCTTGGAATTCTAGGCTGGGAGCAACTGTTTCATTTAAATCAACTAGAAATCTAGGCCTCTCAAAAATTCTAGAAACATTTGGTGATGCATGCTCAGCAAGGGCATTTTTTCCTACCAACATGCCAACCTTTAAGGCATGTTTACAAACATTGCCATTCAATGCCCAAGCACAGTTACAGAAGAAAAAATCTGGCCCTGCATATATGACCTTATACCAAGTATCACGAGCATTCTTATTTTGGCTACGAACCCGATATTCATTGGTATTTATTTGATTACATGCACATTCTTCATATGGGATTGCATTTGCTTTGCACTGGGATCTAACTAGTTGTTCATTGGATTTTTTAGGTCGTATAATAACAGCTTCCTTTAAACATTGCATGTGAATGTAATAAGGTTCAACATTTTCCAACAACACATGAATACCCCAGTCAACCCGCCTGTGGCATGCATTGCTTTTCTCATCAAGGTACCTTTTCTTTAAGTACCTATGGTATGACTCGATTGCATTGTTGGTATCTTGATTTGAATGGGGAAAATTTCTATAAGCTTTCGCCCACATATCTGGAAAGTGAAGGGGGTCAGTGACAAAGTAGAAACTAAAAATAATGCAATAGATTATATAGTTATAACACAAAGATGTAGACAATACTTACAAATTTTGTTGTTGTCTAGCCAATTAGTTCTGAAATAATTCAAAAAAATTTCTTGACCTTGAAATTCATCAAAGATCCGTGCAACTGCATCTTGTACTGAGCGGTCATCCGGACATGAATGCATGATGTCTCCTAAAGCACGAAAAATTGAGACTCTAGTTTCCTTTCCATTGACTTTGCTTAAAATATTCTTCATCCATGCACAACGAACATGCCATATGCATAATAATATTGATGAATTAGTTAAACACCTGAAATGACATTACAGTTAAAGAGATTAATGTACGTATATATGTAATGAAACATTAATCTTCTCTCCCGCTCCCCTTTACAAATAATTAATCAAGTCACCTTAAAGCCTCAATCTCAGTTGCAGCATCATCTGTAATAAAAGCACGAACATGCCAATCTGGACGCTCTTTCATTCCGAATTTAAATAATGCTGCTAACCATTTTTTAATATCCTCCGATGTATTTCGTGAGGAAATAACCCAAGCTATCGGGACACCATTATGGTGTTTGTCGAAAACCATCAATGTATAAAGTTGATACTACATTCAAATAAACACATAATTATATTATACAAAGTCCACACATAGGAAATCATTTCAATAACTATAATTAAGTGAGAATCACGATATATGTGTACTCACCCCATATTTGTTTGTGCTAAATGTAGAGTCCATGGATATAGCATTATTATGTGAGTACTTTATCATCATAGAACGCATCCAGCTTGTTTGTATACCAATGATGAATGGCTTGTTTTGCACATCTTGTTGTTGGTAGAAAAAAAACTTATCTAGAAATTGATTGCACCAACAGTCCACGCCAATTGGATTACTCTCGTCCTTGATGTATTCTTGTGTTTTTAGTTCATTGTACATGTTTAAAATATCTTGTCTTGTCATTAAGGCATCTCTAGTTGTCCCTATGAACAACTGACCACATTGATGCTCCATGTCATTAATGAATTTATCCCATATCATTGTGACATTAAAACCATCTTGAACCATTTGTCTCACGCTAGCTCATAGATTATCTGTTAGATGTGGAGCATAATTGAAAGCCTGAGGCCTTCCAACTGCATCCTTCCCATGACACACAACACCATATTTGTCAATATGCCTGCATGGTGTATATATAATAACAGCATCAGTTGGTCTCATGACAAGCCGACGCACGATGAAGTGGCATTGACAACCAACTTTAATGCTTTGGCGCGAACTGCGTTTCTTCATTGTATTTTCAAATGTCGTCGTTGTATGACTATCACCTTGGACTTTACAAGTGGAGTCCGGACCATATGAACACCAATACCTATTACATATCGTTACAATAAATTAAAGTTATAGATGAATTTTTTTCTTAATCAACTTGAATGATAAGTTAAAAAATATCTAAGCATGTTTCACACAATCAATTATGAGTAATTATAGAGACTCACATAGCATACTCCAAATACGTGTCAAAATGAATTCTTTTGATCTCCTCAAGTTTTCGAGTTCGTCGAGTATGAACAACAAATTGAGTAGGAGCACTTTCTCTCGCTTGCTCTCCTCTTATAAAATCCTAAAGTCTACAATACGGAATAATTGCGACTTGGTTCCCCCAAATTTCTGTCCATGTCAAATCTTCGACAGAAAACTCTACCATATCTTCCATATCTTCAACCTCCAACCCATTTATCTCCTCCCACTTTCCCATTTTAACACCTCTACACAATCACGTACAGAAATAAAATCTTGATAAACTATTCTAATACAACATTGAAAATAATTACTTAAAAAGTAGATAAACAAATAATGTATATTTACTAATTGGTGAGTGTTTATAAGGCCTCCATAATTATATAAAAGTAAAAAGTACATTTATTACATATTATTATTTACTAATAAAAGTAATAAATGTTCAATGTATTGGGAATTGATCTGAAAAGGAAGGATGGGAGAAAAGAGCACAATCAAAGTGGGAGATAGTAAATGTTCACTTATTGCGAACATTTTTAATAAATGAAATTGTGCATACTCTTAAACACTAAATATGACTAAGGTTGTAGTCCCTCTATAATAGCGTTGTTTGAATCGCAATAATTTACATGACAAAGTATTTTCTTAGTGTTAAATATCTCCTTCCCACGTAAACATCCATGCCAACCTGCAACCTATATAAGCTTAGTCTCATGTGACACTTTCCATTATCCTTAGATATTAAATATATTATATGATTAAATAGCATATGTTCTACATATTTCATGAAATGTGAAATGATTTGAAAGTCCTAGATTTTGTTGACATGGAGATTTTGATATCATTGTAATACCCTTTATGGGAAAACCATCACTCTATAAGTGGAAAGATTAAATACTAGTGATAAAGCAAGGGTCAAAATCTAGCAAAAGGAAGCCATCCTTCTTGACCAATGGAGGTTTGTTTGCTCTAGAAAATAGTTATAAGTTCAATGCAACCTAGCATATTATCATGTTTTGAATGCATCAAATCTATGCCTAGCACATCGTATTCATCAAGGAATAAGAATTAGTGAAACAAACTCTTTTGCAAAGGTACTACATGTTAGCCACTCCCTTGGCTCTCCCAAGGAGCAGGGGAAATCTCTGTTTCCTCTTTTCTTTAAAAAGGGCATTCAACACATAAACACTATGTACAATGGTGGATATGAAGTCGCTTTCAAACATAAAAGTGATTATAATCTATATTTTATCACATTTATAATTTATTATCTATATTAAAAACTATTACAAAATTATACTAATAAATTTCCTTAATTTTATTACCTATTTCCTCATTTTTTAATAAATTATCACAAATGATTGATTTCTTCTCCTGTGTGAAATTGGAAGCCAACTGAAAATTACTGGGAGGGGGATCAAGTAGGAAGACATCGAATTCTAGGGAGCTAAAAAGTATGCATGGCACGATGTTGGATCTTGGGGAGGGAAGAATTGTACATGCTGGTGATTTGAGGAACAAATATGTAAATCTTGGAGATGATGTGTAGAAAGTGGATATACATGGGCTGTTGATATATTCTCAGAATGAAAGGAGTATACTTGGGAATCTCTTTGAATCTTGGCAACAACAAAATGTGCATGGAAAGCTCTTACACATTTATAATCAATCTATCCTGAGTGGGAAGCTGCTCCACACTGATAAACGAAGAAGTGTACATCAAAAACTCTCAAAGATGAGAAACAAATGAGCATACACAATGAAATATTTCTATCTTCCAATCAAAGGAGTATGCATGGGAATCTCTCAAATGGTCAGGAACAAAGAGGTATATCAATCTAGCCTAAAATAAGCTTTGGTTCATTATATTTCATTTTACTTAATCCTTTCTTAAAACTTAACCCTTTTGCCGCAACTATATGTCTTCACAAATCTACAGTTATGACAAAGCGAGTTCTAATCACTATTTATACTAGATCACTAGTATTAGAGCATATATGACCACTATTTTGGCATTATTAGAATTGAATCTACAATGACAAAACTTTAGACAAAGTATAATGATGTATGCTCATGATGTATACCTACTTAAATGGGATATGAGTATAGAGAGCATAAATTTGACCCCGCTTCTCCATTAGACCTTACTTTGTGCTCTCCACAATCTCCAGTTGTGCGTAACACCAACCTCAATGCCTATACTGTGAAACTAAAGTCTTGATCCTATCATATCCATTACTAAAGACATAATGTAGAAACAAAGTGAGGTAATGTACAATCAATTTACTCAAATGCACAAAACATTTGTGCCTCAAACAACCCCTAATATATCTACACTACATCAACTTAAATTCCAAAACTTAAATACAAGATCAATACTAAATAACCATATGGATGGTTTTCAAACCTTGAGACCCATTTTACAGTCAACTGATTTAACAATGAAGACAATATAGTGACCTTTTCTACACTCACATTTCCATCAAAATTAATGCACTTAGATATTGGAAGTCTCATAGTTAATAATGCACAAACAAAGGAGATAAAATCAAAATCTTAGCAAGACAAATATACATGGAATTCAGTGAGTTCTAGCCCATTAAGAATTGTCAATACTAGAAACATTTGATGCAGATAACTTCATCAACAACTTGATCAATCTGTTCAAAACAACATGAATGAGTTGCATGGATTTTTCCTCATTTGGACATCCAAGAGATTGAGCATAATGAAATACTTAAGTATTAGAGTGGATTGCATCACTACATCCAAATTGAACTCAAGAACTTGAATATCAACCCACTTGAAGATGCCTATCAAATTTTGACCAAGATAGAAAACAAGTTCTAAGTATACCACCACAATAAAATACCACACTATTTATCAATGTAAAAAGTATTTTAGCAAAAAGAGAAAATGTGTTCCCATGCTGCAACTATGCACACTAACAAATTTTCTCAAGATAATCAACAAGATTACCAAAACCAAATTTTGCACTAAATTCAATGACAACAAAAGCATAAGTAGTTTGGTAAGTGGCATTCTTTCCATAACTTGCTGATGGACTAAGATGAAAAGCATTGCATTTGGAAAACCATTATATCATAAATCCAACTAGCCTTTACACCTCTATAAAATACTCTTGAATAAACCTAAGCGAACTCTCTAATGTTGTTGTTCTAATTACATAAGAGGATCCAACACACCAACATGTTAGCTAAGCCAATTGTTTCCAATGTTGTTGGGAATTTGGCTAGTTCTGCCAACAAGTTCCTAGCTCGAATGCCTTTGGGCTATGCACACTAGTCTATATTGATGAGCTTACAAGGGATTCCACACATGAATGTTGTGAAACATCTCTTGCAGGGTTTTCCCGATGTGGTTTTCCTTGGGGAAAAAAGAGAGGGTCCAAGGATGACCAATCCCATTGATCTTAAAAAAGAGAAGGACCAATTGTTCCACTTGTAGGTGTAAGTGCATCAATAAATTCTACTTTTTATCATTGACAATGGGATTCAAATAAATATCATTACGTTAATCAATATAAATCAACTCAAGCTAGAGACCATGTCACACACATAATTGTCCACCATTGATTGATTGAATTTGTGTAAGGTGATATAAGAATAAACATATATGTTTTTTCATATATCTCATCACCCACCAACTATTCACACTAACCCAAGAGTAGGGTGCACAATTCCCTTCTATGAGGTCAAGGAGTTTTGTATCATGTTATTCGTGTGCATGCCTAGTTTAAGATTGCATGCACACACACCTCTCAACAACCTATACACACACAATTCAATGACACCATCCATGACACCTTCAACATTACTTCTATGCATATGACAAAGAATCCCAAATACCATGGGAATGTGAGCAATCATCTAAAATCATTATGGAAACCTGTTCATTTCTAAAATTTAGTAGTCATCTAGAATACAATATTCTGCTTCACAATGCTTCTTAAAAATTTGGAACATGGGGTTTCTCAACCTCACAATACTTGTTGGTTGTACTATATTATGTAATTTCTCCATTTGATGATTAATGAAAGGGATTTGTTATGCAATATTAATGTTTCAACTACAAATGAGTATGCAAATTGATAGCACAACTAGTTTTCTATAGATTCATAGCTGATTTTTAACTCCAAACTCCATCTCAAGTTTGGAGATGTCCTCTCCAGCATACATCTTGGGAATCCTAGATGCAAATTATTAACATCAAAGCATATATTTTATGGCTTTTATGGCAACCAATATCAACCCCGCAGCAGAGTGTTTAATGCTCTTGCTGCGGGGTCTTACTAACGGTATGTTAGCGCAATGACAGCATAGTACATGAACCCATTGCCGGAAAAATGGAGCCAAAAGACGGCCGTCAATGGGGATGCCATGATGCATCATGCCTCATGCCATAGCCACCATCGCCATTTGGATCTGTGCATGGATGCGCGAGGCTCAAGGAGATGGCAAGGAGATCGGCCGTAGCCACCATCGCCATCTTGGATCCGTGCATGGCTGCGCAAGGCTCAAGGAGATCGGTCGTAGATCTCGTCACATGGGTTGGCTGCATGGTGAATTCAATGCCTACCTAAACAACCATGTATACTTATCCTTAACTAACCTTACATTTAAACGACTCCTAATTCTTTTTATCTCTCTAATACTTAAACCAACTTATAATCCGCTCTACATGTTCCTATCTATCTCTCTTTAGTTATTCCTACCTTTTATACTACATCTCTCTTTATTCTTCAACATATATATATCTATTTATTTTTACACCTATAAAAAATAAAAAAGAATTTTCTATCCTTACGCTTAAAAGTAAAGAGTATTTAAAGAAAAAATAAATATGTAATCAACTATAGTATTACAAACTATCATTACAATTAAAAAGAAAAAGACAAGTTTTATCGTTTATTTGAAATATAAAAAAACCGGAGATCAAATTAGTAAAAAGCCAATAAGGCCATGCAGTAATTTAGCGGCTACTTGTGCTTTGAATTCAATTCCAGAGGAGGTGAATTCACTTCCAAATGAGGTAATAGAGGTTCTTGTGATGTATGAGGGAGTCTCCAAGTTGGGATCTGGGAGTCTCCAAGGTCAGTGCCATGCGGGACCTGCAATAATTGGTACACCAAAGCTGGAAAAATTAATGGCAGTTTCATGGCCCAGTTTCACATCCTCAAAATGTATGTATATGAATCGATTGTTTCAAAGCGGGGAGCGAACAATATTTTCAACTGAGCCGTCCATCCGAGTGGGTACAAGTTGTTGCCTGGCGAGCTGGAGGTGGCAGGGCATTAAATAGATTACAACGACTTTTCTAATCAGTGTTTAAGCCAACACGATAAGAGGTGGTTGGTTTCAAAGGCCTGGCCTTTACGTAGTAGAATTTTAGTAGGTCATTAAAGTTGCGTGATGCCACTTGGAAGTAACATGTGTAGAGTTCAATACTAATGAAACACCAATTTTCTAAGAAAAACAGAATACAAATCACCATCTAATTTTATCACTGTGGAGAAATTACAGTCCAAAAAGGAAAATATCATATAAATTCTAATAAAAAAAGCCTTCTGAATTATCAGTTCAAAATAAAAAGAGCCGCGGCAAGGTGTTAAAACATGTAATATTTAGTTTTTAAAAATTTACATTCACTGCTTTCACTGGCAAGCCAAAATGACTCAAACGAAAATGGAAGCTATGATTTACCTAAGCAGGTTCAAGTCTTGATAACTAAATTGAATTTAATATATATTTTAAATCTCTATGTTTTTGTTGTATTATATCAGAAAGAGGAACGGAGCTTGAAGAAATAGTTAAGAGCACAGTTAACCAAAACATTGAGGTTAAACCCTTCGTTCTACGATATTCCATGAGTTTGTCCCTCCATTTTTCCTTAAACACCACAAGTGGTAAATTATACAGAAAAGAAGCAACATTCCAATTCATTTCAATTCTGGAGTAAAATGCTGAGGCTCGTAACTTACCGGTGAATGCTCCTGACTGTGACTATGAATGGTGTCGGTTCTTGCTGCAGGTTGAATGGCTTGTTCTGGTTGAATGGTGCCGGTGGCTAGAGGCAGATTACTGATATCACGTCGAATTGAATTAGCCCATGTGACGGATCTACGGGCAGATCTCCTTGTTTCGACCGATCCAAGAGGCAGATTACTGATATCACGTCGAATTGAATTAGCCCCATGTGAAGGATCTACGGTGCAGCTGGCGGCAGATCTCCTTGAGCCTTGCGCAGTCCAATCGGAGGTACAACTTGCTGAATGCGATGGAAGCATGGAGCTAACGGATCATTCAAGATGGATATGTATGCGTGGATGGGTGGATGCAGCACCTCCGTTTTCTGCCTCCATTTTCCGGCAACCGTCTCTTCTATAGGAGCTTGTGTACGCGCTGACATACCGTTACATCGAGCCTGCAGCAAGAGCATTAAACACTCTACTGCGGGGTTGATATTGCTTTCCGTTCAAAGTAATTGCGTGCTCAAGGTTCCTACCAACTTACCATGAAAGAAGTTGAAGTACAATTGATAAAATTTGGTGAGAAAACTACACATCGAAAATTAGGTAAAACCAATGAATGGGTAACCATCCACCTAGCTAATTTTCTTGAAATGCGTTGTTTGGTAACTCGTCGAAACATAAATATATTAAAACCACAAAAGGAATAAGAGACACTTTTGCACTAAAAGTTGGTGACATTTCAAATCCAAAATATGGGTACAATTATAGAACATTAAACGATAATAATAACTATTTTTGTATTACATATGAGAATTAAGGACACATTTATAGTGCACGGTGATGAGAAAAAGTGAAAATTAAAAAACAATAATTAGTTGGAGAATAATAATGTATATATTTATAATAATATAATTGTAGTAATGGAGGATAAATATATAACAAGTGCTATAGAGTCGAAGAAGCACTTATATATTTATATATATAAATATCTTAAAGGAATATATATATATATAAACAATTCATTTAATCCATTTATATATAATATTTCAACAATTATTTGCACTTTCAACACATAAGTAATATTTCAATAATTCATTAACCAAGTTACTAATAACTGATGTGTTAATCAATCATATTAATGTACTCATGAAATGGTGTATACATGGTTAACATAAACATCTTAAGCATGGGTACTAATAATCAACATTGTATGTCCTTGATGCATAATTCTTATATGCTCACAAATCAACATGTTGAAGGACCATTAAATAATGCATCATTCATCATTCATTACAACTAGTTATCACTCGCTAATATTTATACAATAGGATTAAAACTTAACTAGATAATTATAATAAAGCATAATTATCAAGAATATAATCATAAGGACTAACACCATCCAAATCCCAACGTGGTCTCATCCATCTCATAAATACTCGATTAACTAGTCACCACTACTAGCATCACCCGACCTCTCTCTCTTGTCCTTTGTTGCAATATGTTGTTTTGTCATCTATATCAACCTGACCATAGATAGAACCTGTAAGCGGATTTGTCGACTAAATTGACCAAGCTTCCCCAGCAAGCAACTAACAGTCGTCATCATATGTTTAGGGGAGCGTGCCCAACACAGTCCTCCCACAACTCCAAGTTTCAAAGGATAAATGGTGGGAAATGCCTCGACCTCCCTGATATCACTAGGGTCAACATCCTTCATTAACCGTACTGTGAAATCACTATTATAAGAGTGCCATCATCAAACAACCACTTTGGGCAAGTTGTAGTTCCTATCAAAACTCACACTCACCCACAAGTCATAGAAATATTAGAATTCACAATTGAATCATAAGAAAACTGATATCACATCATTATCCTCTTGATGTCCCAGACATATTGTGCCCCTTGGCACTTTAGGAATATAGCTATCTCATAGCCAATCACCAAGTGGGTTAGTTCACCACTAACATAAATCTCATGTACATAAACATATCCAACTCTTTTAGGTGATAATCAATATCATTAAAATGATATTTAATAAGCATGTAAGTTCATTTGCACCATATATTGTATGTGTTCTATATCAAAAGTACAAACTAAATTGGCATCCACATATCAATATTCCACATTCAATTTGCATGTTCAAATGAACATATTCATCACCGTTAATAAAATAAAATGATAAATTCAATTTACTATCCACACATAGGGAGTCCATATGCTCACATAACAACAATCTCAATCAATCTAGCTTAGTCCAACAGATAATAAGCGAATAAAAATGCTAAGCTAATTCACACTAGAGTTTTAATTAGTGAATGTCAAAATATATGGGGCGTTACAAATTCACTCTTCGCAATGCTAGTTTTGGTAGTTTTCATATTTAGAATGGAAAATACTATGGGAGAACATAGTATGAAAATTGGGAAAGTGACAATAATGGTGAGGATGTATGAATTCCCATAAATGAGGAGAATGTAATGAAGTACATTCACATCTTCTCAATCTATTTTCACTTTCCTTGAAAGTGTCTTTTCACACGCCCCTTAATTATGTGAGTAGATTTTCCATCTCCAACCTCTTCATGTGCACTTATATTTGGATTTCTAAGTCAAAGGTTAATGACGAGATTCATTTAAGTCACATGATGGAAAATATGTGAACTATTAAGGTGACATTTGGAAAAAAAAGGTTTCATTCCTATGGAACTTCATCTCATTTTCTCCTTGAGATCAACTTGTGATTTCAGTCTACTTGTGCTCCTCATAACCATCTTGGACCCTTATATATTATATTCTAGTGTTGTACTTTTACATAACATAGACAATATTTTTTTTCCGCGAAATAACATAGACAATATTATGATAACTCTACCACAAGTTCCATAAAAAAAAATATTTACAATATCTATATGCATAACAATTCTCTAATTAAACTTTGACTTTGACCTTCACACTAAAATAAATATATTTTATATCATCTACATGATAAGATCATTTATTTATGCTCACTAAATCGAAACCCATGACTATAACTACACAAGATCAAAATTGTGATATTACCTCACTTGTGAATGTCCTCAATTAGAACTCTGCATTTTTTTAACTCTTGTATCCAATTCATGAAGAGCAATTATATCTCCATGGCTTCATCGTATAGGTGTTGAAAGTAATTGTGGGTTCAAGGTTCGTACCAACTTACCATGAAAGTAGTTGAAGTAAAATTGATAGAATTTGAAGAGAAAGCGACACATAAAACCAATGAATGGGTAACCATCTACCTAGCGAATCTTCTTGAAATGCCTTGTTTGGTAACTCGTAGCAACATAAATGTATTAAAGCCACAAAAGGAATAAGAGACACTTTTGCACCGAGGCTGGGTGACATTTCAAATCCAAAATATGGGTACAATTATGACTATTTATTGAACACTAAAGGATAATAATAACTATTTATGTAGTAGAATTAAGGACACATTTATTGAACACTAAAGTACAGTAATAACTATTTATAATAACTATTTATGTAGTAGAATTAAGGACACATTTATAATGCAAGGTGACCAAAAAAAAATGAAAATTAAAAACAACAATTAGTTGGACCAATATATATATATATATATATTCATGTGATAGAGTGCAAGGGAATTGAATCTCATCTTGCACTTTTTGAAAAGCCCAGACCTTATCACTCACCAAGTGAGCTACATTGCTGGCCTATATATATTTATAATAATATAATTGTAGTAATGAAGGATAAATATATAATAAGAGAACACGACTATATATATTATAATAGGAGAATTTTTTTTAGTGAAATGTGAAGTAATAATTAAAAACAAAATAATTTTTAAAATGTAATAAAAGTGTAGTGTATACTATTGTAGTAATGGAGGATAAACATATAATAAGAGAATCTATATTATAATAAAATAGAATAAATTTATAATAAATGATTTTTTATAATAAAATGTGGTGTAATAATTAAAATAAAATCATTGCATGGTGCTCTATAGTTCAGTATGGGGGAGATGTTACATGTAGCGTTACATTTAATAAAACGTAAAAAGTAAATTTTTAATTAAAAATAATTAAAAAATTAATGTCGGCTCATAAAATAAAAAATTATGGAAAGTATTTAAAACAAATCTATGTTGGTTCATAAAATAAAATATTATGAAAAGTAATTAAAAAATAGATGTTCGTTTATAAAATAAAAACTTCAAAACTTAAACCCGGATCTATAAATCAAGAGCTCAAATTTCTTGAGTTTAAATTTTAAAAAAGAAATACACCTCAAGAAATTGGATCCCTCTCTGTGGTGCTTGATATATATGGGTTTAAAATGGATCTATGTTAGTTTATAAAATGCAATAAAAGTGTAAGGGGTATGGTATTTTCATTTTAGGTATGGAATTAAATTTTGGTATATATTTGATAATACATGATTATGTTTTTATAAGGATACTGGGTATATTTGATACTAGTGGAAGGATGCATCTAATGGACCATTGACCAATCTTTTTAGGTAACTTGGTTTTTTTTAAAACGGTGATGAGTTAGCTCACCAGCATAGATCCATCTTAAAGGGGATCTACCAAGGACCAAGAGGGATCAAATCTCTCTAAGTGCAAACCCCTTTTTAGAGTGTAAATGTTGAGGAAGTGCAAACCCCTTTTTAGAGTGTAAATGTTGAGGAAGCGTTTTAATTTATCTAATTTGTGTAGTTTTATATATATGTCTTTGTAAATGTATGCTATTTTTTTTATAATATTTTATTATTTTTAAAAAAGGGCATGTGTTATGTGGAGGATGAGCACGGAAGAAGTTACATATCTCTCCCTACTAACCTTACATATCTCTCCCTACTAACCTTACGTCTCTTCAAAACAACTAGACTAGAACTAAACAAAATACCAGCATAGATCCATCTTAAACTCGTACTATTAAGCACTGAGAGGGATCCAATTTCTTGAGGTGTATTTCTTTTTTTTAAATTTAAACTCAAGAAATTTGATCTTTCTTGATTGATAGATCCGGGTTTAAGTTTTAAGTTTTTATTTTATAAACGAATATTGTGTTAACATTTGAGGATCTCTTCCATACTGAGCTCTAAAGCACCTTGTTTCACTCCATGCAATGAATATCCATTAACGCATGCAACATATTTGTGAGTGGTATCATCTAAAAACACTAAAATTTACCAACCCTCTTATACCTATTGTGATCATCAAACCTTTTATGCCCATCCCATCAAGACATAGAAACAAAAAATCTTAGAAGTATCTGTAGCGCAAAGTGAAAAAACAAAAAAACCACGTTATTTAAATTAGTATTCAAATAATTAAAAATAAGAATAATAAATAAAAAGCACGACTGAAAAGAAAAAAGGTGGATACTGCTATTTGAATGTAAGAAAAAAGGTGGATACTGCTATTTGAATGTAAAGCACGAGACAGAATGTTAGGTGGCTTTCGTCGACTACGGGATTCATAAATGCCTTGAAATTCAGCTGCGTGCACTGCCATGAAGATGGTTGGAATGGTTGTTAAGAATGGCAGGTGTACAGTTTCTTTGAACATTAAATAGTTATCATGGCGGTGGTAACTGGTTGGATTAAAGCTCATTCGCTATTCGCCACAAAAACCCACGAGGCGAGTGGCCTGAGGATTTTATTCATTCTAATTTCGCACATACTGTACAGACATGAATAGTAGGTGTGACAAAACCCACGAGTTCTACAAGAGGAGTTGAGTTTTGCTGTTGTTGTTATTGATTTCTGAAGTAGGATTAGGGTTGCAGAGACTAGGGATGTTGGGGGATCTGCTGCTTCTAAGTTATTGATTTCTGAAGTAGGATTAGGGTTGCAGGGACTAGAGATGATGGGGGATCTGCTGCTTCTAACAGTGGGCTTGTGGGCGCTGGCCTTACGCCCTTGGCTGATGGACATGGCTTCTCAAATGATGGAAGTTGTATGGATGACCGCTCACGCTTTTCTACGTCGTCGTCGTCGTTCTTCCAGATGAGAATATTTCAGCCCTTCTCTTCTATGCTCAACATCAAAGACTGTAATCCTGTAATTCTCATGATGGGAATAGCCTGCAGGGCATATTTTGTTACAGAAAGGATTTCATGTTGATTCATAAACTTATAACATAGCGAACAGTTTACAGTTGGCCATTGGCGGCTTCAAATCCAAATATTTGTGGATTGTTCTACTTTGGATTTGAATGGTTTTTCAATTGTAACCTGGTATAACCTAGCCAGAACTTCTTATATGAAATCAAAGTAATTTGTTTTTTGAGTTTTTTGTGTTGCTTATCCTGAATTGCTTGCTTGTTCGAGTAGATCTGTGCGTTTTTTCAATTTCAGAAAAGAAATTCAAAGAGTCTATGGAATAAACAGGCCGCTACAATTTGTTGACTGAAGCAAAAATTTTACAATTTGTTGACTGAAGAAAAGATTTAAGTGAAAGAATTGTATGAGTTCACAGACATTAACATACTTTCATGACCTGTAAATTCAAAGAGAATGATAGCAATTGCAAGAGAGTTTTGACCTTCGATCTCTCCTA
Organism: Larix kaempferi; assembly: GCA_027924585.1. Taxonomy (NCBI): domain Eukaryota; kingdom Viridiplantae; phylum Streptophyta; class Pinopsida; order Pinales; family Pinaceae; genus Larix; species Larix kaempferi. Next base: position 6,559,646 of record BSBM01000203.1, on the reverse strand, counting down.
AGTTTCTTCCTCATTATGTCTCTAAAGTACAATTCTATTTCATTCACAGCCTGCCTACCACTACCAAGTATAGCAACAACATTAAAATCATAAAAGATGAAAAAAAACACTTATCAAAAGATAATTCTATTATTGGTACATCCTCTCACTCGTTAGTTTTGACCTTCTTCGTTATGTCTCTAAAGTACAATTATATTTCATGGACAGCCTGCCTACCCCTACCAAGTATAGCAACAACCTTAAAATCATAAAAGATGAAAAAAAAAACACTTATCAAACGATAATTCTATTATTGGTACATCCTCTCACTCCTTTAATGTGCCATCAAAGATAACGATAATTCTATTATTGGTACATCCTCTCACTCCTTTAATGTGCCATCAAAGATATTAATTTATGAAAAGAAAACATACACATTACTTCAATAAAGATTTATGAAAAATCTGTTCGATGTGAAAAACTCATTATTTCAAAGTTGTAAATAAAGATTTATAACAAATATGTTTTGTGCGAAATAACATATTACTTCAAAGTTCTCAGAAGAGATCTATCACAAACTCTGTTCCCAAAAAAAAGAGATTTATGACAATTTAATTCCATGTAAAAAAACACATTATTTCAAAGTTTCATGATAGAGATTTATATAAATCTATTCCATGTAAAAAAACACATCACTTCAAAGTTTCAAGATAGAGATTAATGACAAATGTGTTTAGTGATTAAGGTTTATTATAATTTATAAACATAAAGGTTAGGTTTAAGTGCAGTATATGAGTAAAGGCTAGGTTTAAGAGTTAAGGGTTTAGGCCTATAAGAGTTAAGGGTTTATGTCACATAGTATTAGTTCTTTTTAATAGTCACATTTATAAATGATAATATATGTTCAGCATACTTATGCTTATGTTGGGCATCTAAATGTATGCAAATATGATTGAAAACATACTATTGAATGTAAATTTGCTTGTATTTTGGTAGGATGTTTAGTGTTGATAGTGTACGACTTTAACACTAACTTAATACACATAATTGAGTAGTATTTACTCCTTTCTAATTGTGCTTGACTTGATTGTGGGTGACTTGAGCACACCTTGAGCGGTAACTATACTTATGGTTTGGTATCTAATATTTGTGAAAATGTTCTTAGAGAACATGATTTTGGATGTGTATTTGCTTGCATTTAGGTAAGATCTTGAGTGTTGATAACTCTAACTTAACACACGCAAGAGAGTTTCCCCACAAGGGTTCACTAGTTAGGCAATACCCTACAATGCCCATTCATAGATGGGGTTATATAATTACTCAAAAGTTGAGCAATATATTGTTTAGAAATAAGGGGGTGACAAGGGTATAGAGGAATTGACAAGGGATTCTCTATCTAATGAGAAGTCCATTCCAAAATGGTGTATTTCATTAATGACATAGATTGAGAAGCATTTGTTAAGGTCTTGCAATATATATAGATTGACCATATACCCCTCTCAAATATCTTGCAAGATTTGGGGGTTGCAATCGAACCTAAACAAATATATTCATGTTGGATCATGTCACTCTATCCTTTCATCTCCTCTGAATAGTGTGGGAAGAGAGAATGATAGAACTGAAAATAAGGAGTAAGCATATTCCATTAGGGTTGTGGGGGGGAGGGGGGTGTTTTAATTTATATATGGACATGGATATATAGGTATTTTCGAAGGAAATGGAAGGATAAAACCCAAGCCAACATGAAAGTTACTTAAGCAAGACAATTGCAAGGGTCTTCAAAATCAAAGGAATGAAGAAGCATGATGGGGATTAGTTTGTGAAAAGTGGATAATATATTCGACCAACATACTTGTGGTAGAAATAAAAGGGGTATCAAAAATTTGATGAAAAAAATGGATCCTTAAGAGATCTAGTGAAAAGAGGGGGTATTTTAATTGGAACGACATATTAGCAAAGGGTTTAACAAATATGTTTGAGCAAGAGTGAAAATGAACTAGGGGTATTATTTATTATCTCATGAATGCACATCTAATGCCATAGGTCTTGAGACTAAATGCTCTATAATTTCATTCAATTGATCAATGTCAAAAGGCAAGTACTACCCCAACTTATAAGTCATTATGACAAAACGTCTTGGACAATGTGGACATCATTTTTACCACGTGTTAATTGGAAATGACTTTAATGTAGCTAGATGAGAGCATTTTTTTGTTCCACGCATTATTTAAGCAGTGAAATTCTAACTATGATTATAACACACCATTTTTCTATAAAAAAAGTGTCATCTCCCACATGTTAAGGATAAGGGTAATTTGTAGTTTATGTTAAAAACTTGCTAGGTTGTTTTCAACAAATTAGCAAGTATAGTCACATGTATGATCGTTATTTTATTTTTTTGTTTACTTTTATGTGAGATTACTTATGTCATTGCAATCCACCTTAAGTAATCCACATATAATAGTAACACTAGTAATTTATGGCATTCAATTGTTTATGTGTTTAGTCACATTATATAATTGTAGCCCGCGCTAGCACCTTTATGCACAATTAATATCAAATTACACTAAATATGGGTTACATTATTGAAGTGGTGTTGTTCCTATGTCACCTCCCTCACCTCATTTATGTTATACTATGATACTCCCTTTGTATCTGTTTCCCTATGGTTATGGCCAACTCTATTCCCATAGTACCAGCATACAATATAATAACTAATGAAAAAAATTACAATAGTGTTGCACATGATACCTCACAACATTTAGAGTCATCAAAATTATTGCAACGATATTCCTCTTCTTTGATGCCTTATAAATATCTTGTCTTTAATGGTGGCACTAAATGAACCCATCACCTACTACAGATACATAGAAGTTGAGGAAAGTTTTCTCTAGGTATTCTAGTGATTCCTAGACTACCTAACATATAGCATAGTGAAATGGGATGATTGATCCACCCCAAGCAATGAATGATGCCTCATATATTTCAAATGCAAATTTTGATATAAGTCTTACTAGCGTTCCACATGATAGAGTGTCTCTACCATCTCCAACACTTCATTGAAATATTGATAAATATTGACCCACATCCTATTTATAATATAGCACATAAATTAATTAGTGTCACACAAAACTATACGATGCACAAAAAATACCTAATGGAACCTTTGCACCATTGCTACGTCGCAACCAACATTACCATTTCATCCAATTTCATAGTCCCTCATGAGCTCTAGCCAAAAAAGCAACTCCTGGAAACATTATTCATTGTAACCATAATCATCAAGAATATACCCATGATTGTAGGTTGGTTACTATACAACACCCTTGAGCTAATAGTACCCTAACAATACACATGATTAAGTACTGCTTGGGTCACTAAGCTTTCATTCCATGTGTGACCTTACTCCAATCCAACACAAATTCCAATTATGAATCAAATGAAATTGTGTTAGGGATCTGATTTGCATGTCATAAGTAAATAAAAAAGTTTCCCATTTTTGCATGGAAATGGATTTTGCTAGGATTCTAATATGTGCATTATTATTGATGATTTTGTTCAGGGAGTGGGAAAAACTACAAGACAAGTGTCTTTATAAGTTTCAATGAAGATCTCCCAAAGAGCGTTTACTCCTACAAAACTATAAATTGTGAAGACGGTTTAGGAAGACTACTTTGGCTATAGGGGTTATCACCAAAAATTCAAAAAGGAAATTAAAGTTAAGGGTAGGGGCAGTAAGTTAAAAAGTGACACTACAGGTTAGGGTCTCAACAATAATTACTCTGCATAGTGCCTTGTTAACCCCCATATTTTCCATATGCAAATTTGGAGGGTTAAGAGTTGGCTTTTTTCATCTAGTTGTGAAATTCTAGAACACAACATGATCATAGAGTTGAGAATACCTCACAGTGAAAGAATGAGAAGAAAAGGTGAATTACAGTGAAAATTGCAGTGCAAACAACTGTAAAATTAATCATGCATTGGAACTTAGATGGAAGCATAAATGTGTAACATTATCCATTAATCAATATAGTTCAAAAATATGTTACAATAGAGAGAATTCGAATATCCTAGGAGAATTCGAGTCTCGGTCTGTCTAGCATAGGAATTGTCACCACTGTAGTGCTTTGGAAGTCCCAAACTCAACTCAACTAAACCAAAACTCAATTAACTGAAGACACGGTAAGTTAACTAACCAAGGAGGGAGCATTAGTGATTTCTCCATGCAAAGTAGGTGAAAAAGGGATCATTAGATCACAATCAGTGGTGATCGGAGCTAAAACCCCCAGTAGAGTTCAGGAACTCAGGTGGACTGAACTAGAACACATAGTTAGCTCCTAAAATGTAGGGAACTGACTCTGGTCGGCCTAAAATCATGCATGCATGGCGCATTAGGTGGATAATGGGTCCTAGATTATATTCACACCACTAAGGGGAAAGTGACATTATCAACTATTAGGAAAAATAAAATAATGCTAAGTAGGACAAGGATGGAGTATTAATTATCCTAACACCCCCCCTTAATCCAAACTTGGACATATCGGCCCCGGGTTACTAAGACCAAAGGTCACCCATACAATCAAATAAATGATAAAAAGGGAATAATTGTCCATGATACAAGGAAATGGGGAAAACCTCATGGGAAACCCCCCCTCAAAATTAGGACAACAAGGAACTCAGGCAACATTCACATGTGTAAAAACTTGGTAAAAATTTCTGCAATCTGCTCCTCTATAGGATAGTAATGCAGTGTGTTGGTCCTAATATGCACTATTTACCTGATGTAGTGCATGTGAGCCTCAGTATTCCATCTTGGATCATGGCGAGACTCTTTGAAGGATTGTATATATCAAACCCCATCATCATGTAGCACCTCTCTCAGAGAGGTGGATCTGTATGACATAGTGTAAGGTTTGCAACTTGATACTGAGATATGGTTCTCCTAATGTCAGATGGATCCCCAACTATGCTCCCAACAACTTCAAGGAGTTTGTGATCCCATTTTGGCCTTGGCCATGGATTGGGAGCAGGTGTTGGTTCTAGATCTAGATCTACATGATCTTCATTCTCAACATCAAGATATGATTCAACTTGGTCCCCATCAAAAGAGACCTCATATTGATCTTCATTTGGTGCAAATGGAGTAGGCGGATCAAATATACCTTGATCTTCAACTAGCTCTAGATCTTGCAATGGATCTTCATTGAACCTGACTCTTCTCTCAATGAAGCATATTTTGTTTGCAATCTCCAATAGCTTGTATGTTTTTTCATCTTCTTCATATCCCAGCAAAATGCATTCGCTACTTTGGGGTTGAAGATATTTTATTTTTTCAAATGGGATTCTAACCCATGCCTTGGATCCAAAAACCCTCATATGAGAGACATCAGGTTTGTGTCCCTTCAATGCTTTGAATGGAGTGACCCCATCCACATATTTGTGGGGTACCCTATTTTGAATGTGTGTAGAACAGTTCACTGCTTCTTCCCAGAGGTATGGTGGAATATCCCTTGCTTCAAGCAAGCAGGTAGCCATATATTTCAATGACCTATTATTCCTCTCGGCTACACCATTTTTTCATGGTGTATATGGGACATACTATTGCATTTGGATGCCCTCGGAAGCATAAAACTGTTGCAAATCCCTCTTGATGTACTCTCCTACATTATATGATATGAGTGCTTTGATCTTCTTTCCAGTAGTGTTCTCAACTAAGGCCTTGAAAACTTTGAAAGTTCCGAATACCTCAAACTTATGCCTAAGAAAGTAGATCCAACAGAACCTAGAGTAATCATTTATCAAGGTCAGAAGGTATATGTATCCATTCATAGAAGTTGTGGGAATCGCTCCTTAGACATGACTGTGTGTCAGATCAAGTGTGGAGGAAGCTCTTCTTGCCTTCCCAACATCATACTTTTGCTTTGGATGCTTCCCTACCAAGCAACCTTTGCAGATCCCTTGAGAGAACTTTATGTCGGGAAATCATTCAACCATCTCTTCCTTGTGTAACTTCTATAAGTACTTGAAGTTTAGGTGTTCGAATATTTCATTCCAGAGTCTACTTGCCTCATTTGCATGATTCAAGAGAGCACTTTGATGTGAATATGGAAAAAAATGTGAGAACTCATATGCCTTTGAGGCATGGTTTGCAACACCTTTAGATATTATCTTCCCATATGATATCTTTGTAATCTCAATTGTGTCAGGTCCAAAAACAACTTTCTTCGGTGAACCAGTGTGTGTCATCTGGTAAATAGACAAAACTTTTGCTGCCAAAGAAGGCACATACAGAGCATTACTGAAATTTCCATGATCCAGGTGTATTGTTCCCTTCCCTTCAACAGAGATCTGAGAATCATCTCCCATGTGAATACTAGGACCATCGGTAAGATCTAGAGAAGAAAATGATTCTTTGGAGGAAACCATGTGGTTGGAGGCTCTAGAATCATTGAGGAAGGTTGTGATTGTGAGAATCCAGCCTTTAGTGCATGGAATCTCTCATGATCATATGTTTCACTTCCAGAATCAATATTCCTTATGCCTTCTGGGAGAGCAATGTTGTGTTGTTCAATAATTTTGGTTAGTTGATCTATCTTCTTCTTCATGCATGAACTCTCTCGATGCTTTCCATTCTTGCAATAGGTACACTTGCTATTCTCAAAACCCTTTTGCTTATCCTTCTTGGATTTGGAGGCTCCTTATGATGGATTAGACTTTGGATTCTGCTTGGTCTCAAATTGCCTCTTCTCTTTACCTTTGTTCTTCACTTTAGCATTCACATTTTTTTACTCTCCATCCATAAGAGCTTGATTTTTGGAGGCCTTCAAGGCGCCCATCTGGATCAATTTGTCTTGTTCTTGGATGAGAGATTCAGTGAATGCATCTAAGGATGGAATTTTCCAGTTGGGGGTTGACAATCTCCCTGAATTGAAGGTAGAAACAAATATAGAAAACTCCGGACCAAGTTTGCTTAGAATGGATAGCACCAACTACTCATCCTTCTTATCAATGCCACATTTTTTGCATTGCATGACCAAGGATTTGAATTTAGAGAAGAATTGTTGTATGGATTAGAAACTGTTGGGTTGGAGACAAATTAACTCATTCTCCAGAATATGGCCCCTCAGCTCATCTTGCTTCTCGAAGAGGGTCTCAAGATTCAACCAAACCTCTCTTGAAGTATTTAATCCATCAAGGTGGAAGAGAAAATATTTATAAATATGAATACACATGAAACCAAATGCTTCATCTAATCTGTTTAGATACTTGGCCTTCTCAACAACTGCCTCAAGTTCAACCTACTTTCCCATTGTGACCCTGTACAAAATTTTGTTGTGCAACACCATCTGCATATCAACCCTCCAATCAATATAATTGAAGGGTGTCAGGATTCTTGGAGACAAGGGAGCATTCGAATTCTCCATTGAAATTGCTGGAGTAAATACAAACTGGAAACTGCTTCTACTACTACATTGTTTTACCTTAATTTTTACTTGACATATTGGTGGCCGCCTCACAAAAAGAATTGTACTACATTTGTTAGCAAAAACCTTCAATATCGCGCAAAAAAATCTCAATTTTGGAAATACATTCAGTTATTAACTCTACAGAGCTCTGGAATATGGCAATAGACACCTTCGGGAGTGCATCACACTAGGGAAGATTTCCTTGGAAAAAACAAGGCTATCAAGATGCCTTTCCCATAGAATTTTGTGGAAACTCCACTGCTTCCAGTGCACTACTGGATGCAACTGCTCAACCTACAAGGCTCTGATACCATGTGAAATTATATAAGATTGTAGGATCATAGAGATGATAATACCTCACAGTGAAAGAATGAGCAAAAAATGTGAATTGCAGTGAAAACAACAGTAAAATTAATCATGCATTGGAACTCAAATGGAAGTAGAAATGTGTAACATTATCCATTAATTAGTATAGTCCACAAATATGTTACAATAGAGAGAATTCAAATATCCTAGGAGAATTCGAGTCTCAGTCTGTCTAGCATAGGAATTGTCACCACTGGAGTGCTCTGGAAGTCCCAAACTCAACTCAACTGAACCAAAAAATCACTTAACTGAAGACATAGTCAATTAACTAGCCAAGGAGGGTGCATTACTAATTTATGCATGCAAAGTAGGTGAAAAGGGGTGCATTAGATCACAATCAGTGTTGATCGGAGCTAAAACCCCTAGTAGATTTTAGGAACTCAGGTGGACTGAACTAGAATAAAGAGTTAGCTCCTAAAATGTAGGGAACTGACTATGGTGGGCCTAAAATCTTGCACGCAGGGTGCATTAAGTAGCTAATTGGTCCTAGATGACATCTGCACACCACTAGGGGGCAAGTAACACCATCAACTACTAGGAAAAAGAAAATTATGCTAAGTAGGACAATGATGGAGTATTAATTATCCTAACACTAGTTGGTATTCATACTTATTCCAGAGAGACAACTTTCATACGCTAGAGGTTGGTTCCCATAATGTTCAAAGACAGGTTGATTCAGTGATATGATCCAAGTTTAAAGTCAAAGACATTTCATAGAGTTTTCTTCAATATTGGAGGAGATGTCTATTTTAAGCAGTTTTCCTACTTTTTAGTAGATAGAGTTTGGAGTTCCGCACATTAGAGATGATCATATTTTTTGCATCTTTGAGAGCTCACTATTCCAATAATATTTTTTCGTATGACATGCAAGATACTTCTATTTTTAGCAGTTAGGGTTTGAGTTGCATGGTGTTGCGTGGCACATGCATGTTTTTGTGTGGAAAATGCATAGAAATGAAAACTATCTCCTATTTTTAGTTGTGAACGATGCATGCATGACATGTGACATCAATACATGTTCAACATGTGGAATGAATGCATGTGCGACATGTGGTGATCTCCTTCTGTGACAAGTGGTGGAATTACAACATGAAGGAGAGTGGGGTGAACTAAACTTGAATAGGAATCATGCATGAGACTTTCTCCACTTAACTTAGAGCTATTCCACTTAACTCATCCCTGCAACAAGGTGAAGCACGCGAATTGAAGGGTGGAGAGCATAAGGAATCTTGAATGCTTGGAGAAGGTGTATGATATTCATTGCATGACCATTTAGGGTTTGAGGTGCATTGTCTAAAGGTTGGAATTTATTCTTAGAAACAATGGAATATTTCTCATCCATTCTTCTTCATATCTCTCTTGGATTCTTTATTTATATGCAGGGATGGTCACTGAATCATCTTTGTTACTATCTCTAGTATGGTATATTCAACCTTGTATTAATGCAAAGCAGAGTACGACTATGCTAATATTCTAGCTATTTGATTAATTGGTGCATTGATGTATTTGTGTATGGAATTTTAGTAGCAAATAGGCATTTATTTTGATAATTGGTTTTCATTTACAATGCTTTTCTCCCCTTCATTTACATTTAAAACTGTTGCATGCGGGGATTTTCACCACAAAAACTTTAAAACAATTTATATATCTCTTTGGTAGCTTAGTTGCAAGCCAAAGATCATTTTTGTTGTTGCTATATTGGTTTTGATTGCGTATTTATAGGTTGTACAATAGTATACAAAGATTAGGAACACCCCCTAAGGTTGGAAACCAACCCAAACATAGAGGAGGTTCATCGGTGACAAAGTGGGTGAATTTTCCTATAAGTTGTACAATTTTTTTAGATGATTTTCAGGAGTCTAGATCATCATTACAAGTGCGGAAATTAGTGATAACAAATTGGTGTCATTGTCGGGGATCATCATTAGTTCTCATCTTTCACAATGACATTGGTGATATTTTCTTTATTTTACTTATAATTTATTTCATGTCACCTAGAAACTACACTTTGGCAGGGTCTTATTAGGCTAGACAATTAGAATATCTCTATGATTGGACCATGGACAAGGCACAATTATGGGACTTAAGGAACCTAAAATTCCATTATGGAACATGATGGGAAACTGCTTAAGTCTCTCCTAACGACTCCATTGGTTGAAGAATCATGATTAAGCATGGATGTTGAGTACATAAAATGGATGAGGGATAATGAAAGCCTTGTACTGGAATGACCTCACATTAAGAAAAGGAAAGATGAAACTATACCTAAATTAGGTATAGTTTCCCCCTCCCTCTTCTCCTTTGCTTATTCTCTAGACTTTGTTGTTTCTTCTTCTCTTATTCTCTTGGCCTCAACTATTTCTCTAACCTTTGCTTCCCTAGCAAGTTTTTCATCTTCATTTATTTTCTTTTTCGCTTCCTCTTTTCTCATTTTTTCTACTTTATTTTCCTCTTGTCTCAAAATTTAAATCAATGAATTTATCCTTTGAAAGGGATGTCACTATCTCAGTCAAAAAATGACATCATTTGCACCAAGTTGTTGAGAAAATTATTAAAAGTTGTCATTTTACACCACTTGGTGAAATAAGTTCACCTTAAGTAACTACTATGAGAGACTTGGAAGAGATCATCAGGCATAAGAAAATCTCCATAGGTATGACCCCAAATATCATGAAAGAAGTGCTAAAGGAACATGTCTTAGTATCATGAAAGAAGGCCATGAAAATCCTAATCATAAATCCCAAAATGCTTTCTCTTTTGCTATGAAATTAAGAACTGAGACATGTTCCTTTATCACTTCTTTCATGATATTTAGGGTCATTCCTATGGATATCCTCTTATTCCTGATCTCTTCCAAGTCTCTCATAGTAGCTACTTAAGGTGCACTTATTTCATCAAGTGGTGGCAAATGACAACTTTTAATCACTTTCACGACAACTTGGTGCAAATGATGTCATTTTTCGACTAAGACAGTGACATTCCTTTCAAACGATAAGTTCATTGATATAAAATTTGCCAATGTTGCATAATTGATTTAAGCTTGTTTCTCTCTCATTCATGGTACGTCCTCTAGGGCATATTTTTCCTCATCTTGTTTTTTTTAAGCTCATACAACCCCATCTAGAATTCTTGCAAAATTAGCCTTATTTCCCTTTTATGTTGTTTAGAAAGGTTAATAACTAAGAGGAATAGTCATGGAAAGTGTATAGACGATTGTACAATAGTCTTTGCTCAATATTCAACTTGTTTTGTATTTCGAAAGCACACACTTTGAATTCAGATAAGTTGTCCATGTCTTCTTTATAGTGTGCTACTTAATCCTCAAGAGTATTTATCATTTTCTTAATATATTCTACTCCTTTCACCAACTTGATATTGTTGGACTTAGTTTCCTATGTTAGTGTAGCCACTGGATCAATGTCTATTTCAATAATCACTGCAGTTTTGTTGTAACTATTAATTACATGATTTCTATCATCTTAATCTTCTTTTGAGCATGTATTACTACTTGTTTCTTCCATTTATCAAAGACAAATGAGTCTAGAACCGCAAGTGACTCTAATTTTCATTGCGCAGAGAAGCGATTCTATAACCCAGTATGTGGGAGATGTTGTCACATTACATTATGTAACGTAACATTCCCAACCACTATGGAGGAGATGTCGTCATGTTACATAACATTCCAACATAGTAATAATTGAGTCAAGATAAATTTTAATTAAAAATTTAATAATAAATTTTAAAGAATAGGGAAAAGTAATAAGCAAAACAATGTAAAAAAACTAAAAACTAAAACAATGTAAAAGAATAAAAGGTACAATTCCCAACCACTATGGAAGATATGTTGTCACGTTATAGAACATGGTAATAATTAAGCCAACATAAATTTTAGTAATTAAAAATTTAACAATAACTTTTAAAGAATAGGAAAAAGTAATAAGTAAAACAAATATAAAAATAAATAAAAAGTAAAACAATGTAGAAGAATGAAAATTTAAAACAATGTTAAATAGTTAAAGTAGTTATTTAACGTCGTAGATTGGAATTAGTTTAAGCCAACATAGATCCATATTAAACCCGGATCTATCAAGCACCGAGAGGGATCCAATATCTTCAGGTCTTTTTTTCATCTTAAACTTTTTACATGTCAAGAAAAAATTTACACCTCAAGAAATTGGATCCCTCTTGGTGCTTGATAGATCCGGGTTTAAGATGGATCTATGTTGGTGGAGTAAAACATAATCCCATCTCATGAAGTGGGAAGTGACCTTTGGTGATAGATTGTATTGTGGGCTTAGTAGGAATTTATAGTTTGGATTATCCTCCTCCCATATGCTCTATAATATTTGTTTCCTCCTCCCACTTCTCCTTTGCTTCTTCTCTAGCCTTTGCTTGTTCTTCTTCGTTTATTCTCTTGGCCTCAATTTTTTCTCTAACCTTTGCTTCCCAAGAAATTTTTTCATCTTCATTTCTTTTCTTTTTTGCTTCCTCTTATCTCATTTTTTCTATGTTGTTTTCATTTAGTAAGTCTTCCTCCCTCTATGCCTCCACTCGTGTTTCATCTTCTTCATTTTCTCTTCTTATTTATTCCTCTTTTATTGATTTCTCCCTTGCTTCATGTTCAACCTTTTCTTTGTCTCTTTGTTCTTTCTTTTAATCTTTCACCCCTTTACCTTTGTTGCCAATCCTTATTTCTACTTCATCTAGTGATGTAGCTCTCTAGTAGATTTCGTCCTCCTACCATACTTCATGTTGGTAAAGCCATCTATATTTGCATGTTGAATGGTGGGTATATACTACATATAAAGGGTCGTGCCTTATGAATCTCTCTTCTCCAAAATCAAAGGTATACAATGCTTCAATATCTTCTTTGGTAGCCTTGCATTCTCTATACCATGTGTGCCTATATACAGTGGCAAGGCGGGCCATGGGACCTTCTTATCTCATGTGAAGGAAGCTCCAAATCCATTCAAGAATGTTTAATATACCACTTCCTAAATGACCAATTTGTGTGGAATGAGTACCTTTCTCTGTGACATATCGATTGCCACTTGTGCTTATCATTTCATGGTCTTCTCTATCATACATTGTGCAAGATTGTAGAAACATATACATTGGAGCCATGAAGTGCTCACATTCTCAGTGTAATGAACTTTTATATATGATTCCATGAAATTTGGTGGTAAACATGGATTGGTTTCTAATGGGTTTCTATTGCCATCCCATTCCTGCAAAATTATTGGTGGCACATGCTACACATAGTAAATATGAGGACATACAAAATGTAGGAGTGATCCCCATAGCATTGTATTTGGCTTTGGAAATGATATGACTTAAAGTAGAAAACAAGATAGAGGACAAGTTGAAAATTGTTCAGACCTTTTTCATGTGATACAACAACGGGACCTAGGCCTTTTTTAATTGAGTTGCATCTTCTTCACCATACACCATATTAATTAAAGCCACTATTATCATATAAGGTTTCCTGAGATTGGTTGTTGGGTACACACTCAATTGTCATGTCTTGAAGGCCTTTCCAGTAATCCATCAATGCTTTAGGATTTCACAGTTAAATGTGAACTACATGACCCACTCGTCATTCAAATCAACCTCAAGATTAGGAAACTGGTAGCATACATCCAAGATTGAGGGATGAAAGGATGTGAAGGCCTTTAATTATTTGTTTCTTATCAATTTATTCTTGACATCCATTTGATTGATTAACCATGAGAGATATCAAAGCAAGGTATTAAAGCTAGTCTAGTTATTACTATGTCAAGTCTAGACCTTATGATGGTCTAATATTACACACCCACATGTGGGTTTGTCTCATTGGGTTGCAATGGAAATTATGGGTATGTTTCTTCTCTAAACATCTGATATATCCCACCCCATTGATAACTAGTGCTTGAATCTACTTTACATTATGTCTCTCCATAGAATGGCCCTAATGCCTTGTATGCTTCTTGCTCAGCTGATAATTCCCTGTGTGTGTTGACTCTATGGATCACCTCCTTTTATAGATGTTTCCTTTTGGAATCCATGTATCTATCATGTAACTCATCCATATAGATAGCAATGCACATTATTAAGATAAGAAAATACATATTTACAATTTCCATGGTCATTTCCTTGTCAGTTCCTCCATCAAACTTTAGGGGGAAACTCCTACAAAGAAGAATCCTATAAATTTGGAAGGGTCTCAAAATTGTAGATCCTTGGATGCTCAAACTGTTTGGTTTACTAACTATGACAATGTGTTATATGAGATGTAAGCTCGTTCTATAGAAATGAGGAAGTAATTGGGTTAAATGGGAGCAAAACTTTGAATGCAACAAATAAATCACCCAACTATACCATTTGCAAGAAACAAAATTCGCTTTTGGGTCTAAATTGTTCATGTTGCTTGGGTGGCTAACCATGTTATAGTTCCATGGGAACAAAAGGTTGGGTATGAAGGTATGGGGAAATTTGTTACCCAAGAAAGATGGAGAAAAGATGGAGAGTTGAGGTTAAAACTAGATTCCAATCCCCAAATAGATTATAAGGTGAGAACCACAAAATCAAGTATTGCGATGAACAGTCGCAGTGAGGATTACTTGCTAACTTCAAAACTAATCTCTAGTTTAGGGCTAAGTGTACAATTATGTCATGGACATGGTAAAAGTAGGCCAGGACTCCATTCACACCCTTCCTCCCCTACCTTATAGTTAAACCGCAATAAAACAGTGAGGATATGCGTGAGAGGAAAAGCAAGAAAATTGGAGGAAAAGAGAGGGAGAGAGGTTAACCTATCAAATGCAAATGAAGAAATTAAACTTAACGAAGGAAAAACTTTTATTTGAATTGAAATCAAAATTGTAACTAAAGTGCATACCCAACTAGATGAGACAACTAGTAGTGAATAATTGGAGTGTTTGGTGGTGTGGCATCTACTACCTCTCCCAACTAGATGAGACATCTGGTGGTGAATAATTGGAGTGTTTGGTGGTGTGGCATCTGCTACCTCTCCCAGAGACCTACTCACACTATAATGAAAGTCAAAGAGTAAAAATTAAAAAATCCAAATGTAAATCCTCGTTTAGAGTAAAAATTAAAAAATCCAAATGTAAATCCTCGTTTAGAGTAAAAATTAAAAAATCCAAATGTAAATCCTCCTTTTTACTTTTACCATTGGTGCATTATAACATGGTTTTACCCTCACTTTCCTTTTATACATTTGCCTTTATATGCACTTTAACTATTTTCCCTTTTTCCCATCCGTCCGGCGGTATCAACCTTATTTTTTTGTCGCATATGTTAAAACCTACATACCACGGCAAGTCGCATCATCCAAAATTGTGTTCTACGCGATGACCTACATTGTCCAACTTATACCATGTTTTGTTTCTTTGCTTGAGCTTTGTGGTGAGACTTGGTTCTTTTCATGTGTTGTTTTTCATAAGAATTTAAATACCACTGCACAATGCCGCGAGGTTTAGAAAATTCAAAGTTTAAAGGAGTTGTGCTGTGCCACAAGAAGTTGAATGTTTTTTTGATGATTTTTCCTTTAGTGGGAAAAAATGACGTTACTTGATATTTAAAAAATTGAATCAAAGATAACAATTAAAGTCTTTGATTACTCTTAAAAAACCAAAAGAAATTGATATATTATCTTATTTTTAAAATATAAGTTTAATAGCCTCATTTTCATTGACTGTTGTTTCCTTATCTGATACAAGTCCAAAAAGTAATGACCCCAAAATAAACATGGCCCCTTCCACTTCACATCATATAAAAAACTACTTGTAATGTCGAAGAGAACACGATTACATGATACCAAAAAGGACTCTAAAAACTACAAACTAAGGACCAAAAGGAATAGAACTGGATAGACCCATTCGACAAAACTAGAAAACCTGGAGGGAACCTTTTGCTAAGACATGATAGCCCTAAATTTATTCAAAGTATAGGATCCCCTCCTCAATTCCAATAGCTTTTTAGATAATATGTCTACTTAAGTGTTAAATTGTCGAAAGATATGATTGAAAGATAAATTAAGGAAATTCCTTTGTAGGTTCTTGATCATTTGTTTCTAATTATCTAAGAGAGTCACCTGAAGGTTTGCTTTCTCAAAGGCCCAATCAACTACCACTCTAGAATCACCTACCTCCTATAAGGATAAAATTCCTTTGAAATGACCAAAATATAGAAGCCCCCAGAAGGATAACAATTATTCCCTTGTGTTCGTGCCTTCGCCACAACCCATCCAAACATGAAAGCTATGATTGTTCCTAAGTCGGATCATCATACATGCAACACATTGTCCCAACTAAGAGGCACCATCAAAAAAGCCAACTGGTTCATTTCCAAAAAAGGAGGGCAGAGTAATAAGTCTAGCATCTTTATCCATTGATCCCTTGAAATGCTCCATATACACTCCCACGATATTTGAGCTAAGCTTGGAAACACTTTTTTGACCATTCTAAAAAAGAGCTAGATTCCTATGTCTCCATATCCCCTAGGCAACAAACAGAGGTATCTCTTTAAAGGATCCAATGTTTTTAACCCATTGATCTGAACTTTTTTCAAAAGATTCTTAAGCCCAATAGTCAACAACTTGTAGACTCTATGAAACTTCAAACCAAACGTGTTGAGAGAACAAACAATGGAAAAACAAGTGATCAGTTGATTCAACCCCCTAACTACATAAAATGCAATCATTTCGACATATACCTCCTCTCTTTAGAAAGTTATCCCAAGTCATCACCTTATTTTCCAAAACAAGCCACCAAAAGCACTTTAAATTTAAAGGAGCATTCCATTTCCAAAGAGATTTATGCCACCATCTATCTACATAATCCGCCTGAGAGAAAGAAATAGAATCATAGCAAAAAATAATATTGATTATCCACTACACTCTCCTCCTCTGTAGTTGGTAGTGTTAATGCAATGCATGTTCTTGTCTTTATCAATATGTCTCTAATTCTTTCACTAGTTTTCCACTCATAATACATTTCTCCTCGACCTTACAACACCATTCATGAATATTGTCTAACAGAGAGGATACCATCCACAGACAATAACCCCATTTCCCACTACCACTTCCCACTACCACTTTCCACTATCATTGTGGCATTAAGATTCATCGTATTCAAACATGGTGCAAGCAACCTAACTTGAGTTTCATAGCTCTAATCAAGGGCCACCGAACCAGTTCATCCATCGTCGACACATGGCCAAATTTCAAGTGTAGTTCCTCTTATCATGTCTTCAGGCCACAAACATCTATGTCATGTGTAAATGCATATTCATTCCGAATTTGCTCACTTTTCCTAGTGTTGGTCCCTCGACTTCAATGTATAGATCATTGCCTTCAACATATAGATTGTTATATCGACAAATGTGATCTAGTTACCAAAGTAAAAAATAAAAAAGGAATTTTTCCAAATAGTGTTTTATATCCAACTTTTCATTGCAGCAAAGGTCGAGACTACCCATTAGCATAAATTGATTCCAAGCCATCTCTTAACTTTAACAATCTTACGCCATGATATCGAGTACAATAAATTTAACTTCAAAGTAATGGCCAACGAGGGTACAACCAGGTTTATCCTTTGAGTTTTATGATGTGGATGAGGTTCAACATTGTTGTGTCAAAAGATTACTTGATAGAATGGCCATTACTTGTGATGAGATGAATATCCCATGGAACAATGTCGCATTATATTTTTTTTATCTTGATTTCCATTGAAAATCATGTTACTCTCCACTACTATTGATTTCATAAAACCTCTTTCATATTGGAAGCAACAGAGAAAACCTAAACCCTAAAATATATATGTTGATTGTTCTCCTTGTTTGGTATGGTTGATGTTAGAAGTGTGAAATGCCTCGACTCTCTTCCAAGTTACCAATAGGCGTTCGCTACTCCCACGCCACAATCTCTTAATATGTGAGACTTGATGTTTTCCATCATGTAATTAAATTATATCAGTGACCTGCGAAAATGTCTTAATACATACCAACAACCCTCATTTCCTCATATAAGTCCTCAGAAGATTCTATTTACATATCATGACTGCACTGTTCTTGAAAGTTTCATTAAAGACACCAATTAAAGTTGATTTAACAATGAATGGATATTTCACAACCTCTTACATCAAATTCTTTCACCATACATAGATTAACGTATACCCTTGCAAGAAGACCTTCTAAAGTATTTATCGCCCATCTGAAAACAAAATCCTCACACCTTTGAACAAGAGAACCACCATGATAACACTTTGACATTTTCTTTCTCCTACTTTGAATATACTAGTTTAAATTTATTAATATAGACTTAGTGATGCATTTTTCTTCAATTTGAATAGCTTAGCATGATACTTCAAGATATTTCTTACATCTAAGATTAACACTGATACTTGTGGTGTTCAATCAGTGGAAGGCTTGATCAACTATGAAGAATGGCAGAATTTAGTGTTGGTTCAACAAGGCTCTCTCTAGTTATTCTGATTTGGAATTTTTTGTTGTTGTGGTTGTAACGTTCCCTTCACCCAATCTGACCATTGGGAGGGGACATTAACTGAATTTGGGCTTCCAAATTTTGCCCCATAGCCATAATATGAATTTCATAACATATAAAATATGTGTGCATAAACATAAATAAACATACACAACGAAATTAAAGTCTATCCACACAGATCTAACATGCATTTATCAACATAATCATAACATGCATTAAATAAAACCATTTCATATTCAAATGCATGAGAATACTTATCTTTATCCAACACAGATCCAAGCAACTAGATGCGTAAGAATGATTTTCCACCCAACCATAGGCACTTTATCCAACGTATGCTCTTTCTGCTGAGAAGCCACCCCCAAGCTGAGCTATTAGGCCACCAGGGAGAAGGAAACACCTACAAGCTTCTATCTCTTAGGCCACAACCCATTCTGCTCTCTATGCTTAGCCAAATGATCATATAGAGTTCTACAATGGACTTGGTTCCCACAATACATGCCCCACACAACACCCTTCTATGCTTAGGCATCCCCTTCACCAATCCATGGTTCTCTTGGGTGATCCATCTTGCTAGGTGCTTCCAGTGTGTGCATAAAAGGAGACCAACTTGCTATATGTTGTTGGAGAACCACCTGTAGCCTTAATCTAAGGCTTCTCAAACATCTATGAGCAACAAAACTCAATGGGTAAGGGTTCCTAGCTTTCCCAACCTCCCTACTCACCTACAACCATCTATTTTCCCTTCCAAATCTGTATCTTTGTCTCCAAATTCGAATTTCTGGGTTAAAAACAGTTTAGTAAGGTCTTGGAAACAATGGAGAGCTCCGCCTAGTGTAAATTTGCATGCCAGAATGAGAGAATGAGGGTTGACTCCAAGGGATATAAGAAATTGATGAAAAGACAACTGACATAGCTTCTGACCATAGAAGAAAAGACTCTTGACTACTGCAAATTGAATTTTGTCATGACAAAACTGACATAAAAGTCTAGTCATCCCCATGCTTCAATAACTGCATGAAGTGACTTTTCCCACCCACTTCAAGGCACATGCCATAATTTTGGTGAGTTATAAGGTGGAAACTTGGCAACAAGGATTTAGTCTCCCATAGACCCCATTTCCTCTTCCCCCCTGGTGGAATCATAGCCCCTTTGGTGCTCTTTACATAGTCATTCTTGGACCATTTTATTATTTATGCACATAATATTTACATATATTCCGAGTTAGAATGACAAGCCAACCATATAGTCCAAATAACAATATTTACATCATACATGCCTAGCCATTCACTAGTCGGGCCTTGGCCTTGAGCCGCACACTAGGAATCCATACTAGCATATTTACATCATTTACATAATTTTTGTTAAATACATTCCAAATCAAAACTGGGGGTATTACAATGGTCGACTGTTGATCAATTTTTCTTTCGTCGATTTCTATGTTCAATTTAGGCTTTATTATTTTTTGGTTGTATCTCCTTCATATTTAAGCTCAGTCAATTGGGTTGGCTCTGCAAATGTAGCGCTATGTCGATATTTAGATGGTCTAGTTCTTCTGTGTTTGGTTACCTTTTTTCTTGGGTAGGTTGTGATTCATTTTTTCTATGTCGTTTATTCCGTCCTAAGCACATGCCTTATTTTGCATGTATCACCTTCAAGTTGATCCGAGTCTATTGGATTATTTTTACAAGATGCATCGATGTGGTTTTATAGAGGTATGTGGCCTCTCCTGACATGGTATCTTTGCTATGTTGGAAATAGTTATGCTATCTGCTAGTTTCTAATAGTTATGCACTCTTTGATAGATGAATAATGTCATTTTTTGGGTTAATGAAAACTTTTATATAATTGAAATATGTATTTTGAAGAAAGAACATTCAATGCTAAGTCATAATCAATATATACACTTTGATTCAAAATGAATAACAAGTATAATTTTCTTCTCGGTAAAAAAACAAAACAAAGATATATATAAAATAACAATTAGATATATATGCCAATGATGTGACTTAATTGGAAAGCCTTTATACTTATCCTCTACGTTTGAAAATATAAAAATACATAACCATCAAAATCATGGATATGGTTGGAAATTTCAAATCATGGATATGGATGTGAATTTTCAAGTGTAAACCAAAAGTTAGGTAGGTGGCATTCTTTGCATCGCCCCAAAAAACTAAAAACAAAATAATATGAAGGGCAGTTGAGAATGGCAGGTGTGTAGATTCCATGGAAAACCCGTGATGGCACTAGTTTTAAATATTTCCACAAGGCTTCATACTATACTTCCACGACCTCCACAATATCCTTCGTACCATATTTTTTAGTCCCTACACAATATCCTTTGTACCATATACTATATGTTTTTAATCATATAAATTGATGTTAGAAGTAACTCGACCATGGTGCAAGTGAAGCTAGATGGACCCAAACATTGAATTTCAAACTGAATTTGTACATTTCATTGATAATGTGGGCACTCCTTTTATAAGTCTTCTCAACCATTAGGTAAAAAAGATGGTGCTATCGTTAGTCATCTAATCCCTGGTCAGAAGAGTACAACTTTTGCAACAAACAAACACGTTAGAGTTTTATCAAGCTATACTTTCCATCATTATATTTTGTATTAACCTAATAGGAGAGTTAGTTAATGCTTTGACAAATTAAATTCGAGAAAAAACTTTTAGTATCTTTGGCATGGTAAACTTGAACTAACTCTCCTATAGTGAATATAGGAGAGTTAGTTAATGCTTTGACAAATTAAATTCGAGGAAAAAGATTTAGTATCTTTGACATAGTAAACTTGAACTTGTAACACTTTTATTGAATAAAGTTCAACTTCTTTAAGGTATTATAAAGATAATCATAATTTAAAGTTTTTTTGTTGGAAAAATCACTTTTTTGCTATTTCAAAGGAATTAAGGAAAGCTAACATGTATGAGAAATCTCAACAAACTTCCTCATATATCGTGGATAGTAGGTCGAGCAAACCATCAGCTGGTCATCCAAGCCAGAAGGTGTCTCAACGGAATTGAACCCAGGTGGATGGAATGAAATCCATCTATCCCCACCAATGGACCATCGTATCCTTGACAATTATAATTTAAAGTTGTCCAAAGGTGTTGGTTTTAATGGTGAAAAATGTGTAGTTTTTTACAAGTGGGCAAATTTAATTATTGTAATAGATTTTCTTGGAGAAATATGATTTCCTTGAGGTGGTGATCAAATGTGTGGTCCCTCCCATGGAGGTTGCATTAAATGATCTCATCATTCATCCAGACATAAGTGGATCAAATCTCACCCCTTCCATTCAATTTTAAAAACCTAATGGGTTATTTCAATTGGTTTAAATCAATCAATTTCAAAGCAAATATCATTGACAAGTCATGGGTTCAAGTCCGATAGAATCCCTATGAATTAGGAAAATATGTTATACTTCTATGACAATTACCCTAAACACCATTCACAAACTATGAGGAAGCCCATAGACAATTTCCTTGAAAACCATTTTTCGATACAAAACAAAACAACAATATAGAACAAATACAATAATTTGTAAAATCATCAATATTTAGTGCAAATTGTGACACTAACACCACGACATGATCTTTGGATGTCTAATGTGGACTAGTTGGTTTCGAGAAAGCACATCCAACTTTGCATTTCGAGATATGTGACAATTTTTTTTCATCAATGTTAATAAATTTTCATTTTAACTACTTTACTTTATTAAAACAATTATGAATATTATATTATTTGCTATAAAAGTAAAAGTAAACTCAAACGATATTTTGTCCAAATTGTATTGTTTGCATTCTTCTCTTTGTGCATGCTTACTTTATTTTCTTATGTTGAATCATTGTTGGTGGACCCTTAATTGCAACCTAGGTGGGTTTAAATGGGAGATATGAGTGTTTGGGCCTACAAACATTATTGGTGGACCCTTAATTGCAACCTACAAGAGTTGGTAGGTTTAAATGGGATATATGAGTGTTTGGGCCTATCAAAGTTAGGGGTTTAAGTCATAGTAGTTAGGTTTAAATGGGATATATGAGTGTTTGGCCTTACAAGAGTTAGGGGTTTAAGTCATAGTAGTATTTACTCCTTTCCCAATGTGCACATTTATAAACGATAATATATACTCTACATACCTTGGTCTACATAAATTGGTTTATGTTGGGCATTTAATATGTATGCGAATGCACTTTGAGAGCACGATTGCTTGTGTTTTGATGGGATGTTGAACACTAACTTAACATATACAAGAGGGTGCATTGGTTAGGCAATACTCAACACTTTCATTTAGGATTTTATGTTTTATTCAAAAGTTGAGTAATATATTGTTTAGTAATGAAAAGGTAAGATGGGTATTTCAGTTTATATATAGATATAGATATAGGTTTTAAAGAGAGATGAAGGAGAAAACTCAAGTAAACATGACTTTAATTAAGAAAAAAAATGTAAGGGTTTGTAAAGGAAAAGAAGGGAGAAAGCATGATGATGATTAGTATGTGAAAATCAAATGACATAATGGGACCAATATATTAGGGGTAAAAATAAAAAGGAATATGAATTTTTCATGAGAAAAACAAATACCTAGGATATATAGTGAAAATAAGAGTCTTTTAAATAGAATGATGTATTAACAGACACTTCAACGAAATATTTTTAAGTGAGAGAAAATGAAACAAGGATATTAATTATTATATAATGAATGAACATCTTATTCCCGTAGGTCTGTTAATTGGACCCATTGTGAAATCATACTTATCTTTAGTGCACGGTGCTTATCTCAAGCATGCTTACAGTCACAAATCAACACTTATCTCCTATGAGAAGATAGTTAGCACTTATATTTAGCATGCTTCCAATGAGTATATCGCTTAGTGTGAACAAGTATAGAGTGTGTCTTCAGTTATAATGCAACATCCTAAAGTGTCATATTTTGATCATTTAGACACATTTCATTTAACAAAGAGAATTGGCCTTAGTCTAAGAGACTAATCACAATTTATCAACCTCAAAAGGTGAGCACTACCCCAACCTAGTAGTAATTTGACAAAAAATCTTGACTAACAAGGACATGATGTTTAGCACACGTCAATTGCCATTAACTTTCATGTCACTATGTAGTTTTGCTCCATGCATGATTGAAGCAGTTAAATTGTAATTATGATGATAGCAGGGCATTTTTTAATATAAAAATAATGATTCCCAACACCTTATGGATAATAACCTAATGTAATATGATGGGTTGGCTTGAGTAATTGAGAGCTATGAATTGCAAGCAGGAGGTCATGAGGTCAAGTGCCCAGGTTGGTTGCATCTGTGAATATTGTGAGCCTCACTCGATGAACCCGTCGAGTTAGGTTGCCAAACTGCAACTGAATGGTTTACCTTGTGCACCATCGTCGAAATAAGAAGAAGTGCTCGGAGAGTTTCTCGATATATGTATTTCGTCGAAAAAAAAGAATAAAAACCCAGTATAATTTATATTAATATACTTACTTAATTATTTCAACTACCTATAATTTATGTAAATATACTTACTTAATTGTTCCAATAACTTGTAATTTATGTAAATATACTTACTTAATTGTTCCAATAACTTGTAATTTATGTTAATGACATTTATGTTAATATATCATTATTCCGCAACATGAGTAGTTTATGGCATATAATTGTTTGTCTTTAATCATCTCATTTTCACCTCTATGCATAGTTAAGTCCCATTGTGAGTAAAATGTAATCATTTATGCCTCCAATTTGCATGGCATAAGTAAATGTGTCAAGTTTTCCATATGTACATGAAAATGGATTATGCTAAGATTCTAATATGTGTATTATTATTGGTGATTTTGGTGAAGTGGTGGGAAAACTACAAAGTTCATAACAAGCTTATTTAGTGTCAATGAATATCAACCAGATGGTTTAGTCCTACAAAACTACAAGTGTGAGAAGAGGGTTCAGAAAGATTACTTTGATTTGAAAGGTTTTCATCAAAGATAACAAAATAAAATAAGGCCAAGGTTAAGTTGTGTAGGCGTGGGTTGTTAAATATAAACTAAGTAGGAGGCGGCGCAACCTTTTATTTATCATACTTTTGAAAGTAGTTTTATCCAATACACTAGTTACAACGTTGACTACTGAACATGTAGAGAGAGTAGTGCATGAATATAACAACTGTTAATGAAAATAGTTAAAATACATATATAATAAATAAATAAATAAAGTAAAACACAATACAATTAATTAAATTTGAAATAAATTAATATCGAAGAAATTAATGCTATTTTATAATAAAATAAATATATTTTATTATGAAATTAAAATATATTAATTAATGTTATTTAAATTAAATAAATACAAAGTAAAAGGCATTAAATTAATTATAGTGGAATAATTTAAATGAAGTAAAGTATAGAAATCGGTGAACCAAGTTAACGATGGTTTGTGACCATGAAAATCTAAAAAAACATAGATTCCCTATTTGAATGGACATTTTGAGGTACTAGCACAATGAATCTAAATTTGGTGTAAGAAGACGAAATATAGAAGTCCATTGGGTGTAGCTTTGGTGATTGGTAGGAATGATTATTGCCCTCCCCACACAGGTTTAATTCCTGCCAGTGACATGTTGAATTATTAAATGAGCATATTGTTGTATCAGCCTTAATTAGCCCTGAAGAATATGGTTTACTTTGGGTACTATCCTCAAAATGAGGAGAAAATGTATTCCAAGAAAAAAAAAAGATGAAAGAAACTAAATTTCCTTTTGGAATATATATTTTTTATTTATTGAAAATTTGTAAACTTATATGAATATTGAATTTTTATAGTGGTGCAATATATATATTTTTTCCATCGTCTTAAGAAAAAACTTTAGGCACTTCCCCTCATTTAGAAGATGGTACCCAGAGTAAACCCTAGATTCTTTAGGGTACAAAGTCAAGTAAAAAAATGGGGTTCAAAATCGTTACAACAATATTTTCATTAGGAGCTCAACATGTCACTTAGGGGAACAAAACTTGGGCAGGGAGGACAACACTACATCCCACAACCACTCGGGCTAAATCTAATTGACAAAGTGGGCTATATATATATATATATAGAGAGAGAGAGAGAGAGAGAGAGAGAGAGAGAGAGAGAGAGATCAACGTGTAACTGTAGTGTAACGTATAAAAAAAATTGACTCGATGAGTTATTCAAATATTATAGGAGAAACATAAAATGTCTTTAGTTTTTTTAATGAGATATATCACAAAATATAAGAAACAATAATATTTCCAAAAAAATAGATATTAATTGGAATATCCATATTTTCTTACAATTTCATTAGTGGTGAATATGAAAATTCTAAGAACTCTATGTTAATAAATGGGTGAATCCTCATGTTACATGGAAAAGTGTGTAGGTTATTTTATCAATAATATAATATGTATATATAATTTTTGGGGGAAATTTTCACGAATTATAGAATCTTGTAAAATGTGAACCTTTCATTAAACTATAAAATCCTCTAAAGTCTTTCACTAAATATAAAATAAAATTTTTAGTGTATTACAATTACACATATTTAAATTTGTTTATTCATAATTTATTTTTTACTTTAGAAGAGATTATATGTTTTTTAATTAATGTGGAATATGCTTTTGAATTTTTGAAGTCTTTCACTAAATATAAAATAAAATTTTTAGTGTATTACAATTACACATATTTAAATTTGTTTATTCATAATTTATTTTTTTACTTAAGAAGAGATTATATGTTTTTTAATTAATGTGGAATATGCTTTTGAATTTTTGGATCAAAACATATTTTGTATGATATTTTATTGGTTTCAAATTTCATTTCAAATACATGTATTTATTTTATATTTGCAAAGTTTAAAAATTATAAATTAATTATCATTGCATGGGAAAAGAAAACCATTTTCGAGCCCTCATATTCTAAAAACCATGGGCATAAACCATTTTCAAGCCTATCTTCTAAAAACCATTGGTGGAAACCATTTTCAAGCCCCTCTCTTTTAAAAACAATGGGCAGAAGCCATTTTCAAGCCCCTCTCTTCTAAAAACCATGGGAAAAAACCATTTTCAAGTCCTCTCTCTCATAAAAACTCGTGGGCTAATAGTTATATACATATTTTTATCAAATAAATATGGGGCTAATTATTTTTCTTCTTTAAAACTTACTACCATATAAAATATTCACCAAGTCAACATTTGGGACCCTTTATTTTCGCCCATGGGTGAAATTTCGCCCCTAAAAGTTTCCATGGTGATGAGTATGCCTAACATATTTAAATGGTTTGAGGGTGATAAGTGCACGAGGACCATATTAAATCCTATATGACAATGAAGCATAGGCTCTCACTTTTCAAAGAATCTTGTTGTTAACTCAAGGCAAGGTCGTCATCCTTGCAAATTCAACCATAGTCCTTCAAGTTCTTATCCATGGAAACCACCTCCCATAGGGTCATGCTTGAACTTTCAAAGACATTATTTATCTTTTGCATGATTTCAATGAGGTTTCAATATTTCATAACCAAAGACACTTGAACTCACTAGCAGACAAAAATATAAACAAGAGAAATAATTGCAATGCATCTAAGTCCTTTAGGGTTGGCAGGTGCGGGGGGGGGGGGTCCTCTTAGACCCTGAAGGAAACAAAAAGATTGATTACACTTGGGGTCTAGGCAGACAAACAAACAATGAGGCGGAGTGGCTTGCATTGATCCAAGGCCTAACTATTGTCAAGGAAAATAATATCCAGAGTGTCCTAGTTATTGGAGGCTCCTTGTTAGTTATCAAGAAAGCCCGAGCTCTCCTCAAGAAGTACCACACTCCAACTTCTAAATTCCACTCTCTCTTCCTCATGTTGGCTAAGAACATGGCCTCCATCTCCCTCTACCACATTCTGAGGTGCAACAACCATGAGGCAGACACCTTGGCTAATCTTGGAGCCACTTTGAATTGTGGGACACTAAACAGTAATGGCAACCTCCTTAAGACCTGGGTACCCTAGTTTTTGTCTTGTCTCATGGCATTTAATGTGAATCATCATCCACCGGGCCATTTCAACCTCGAACAGAGGTGAAATCTCCATCATATCCTTTCTCCACCTACCTTGCTCCTCTGAAGGCGCTCGTAGTCTGTACACACCTGGCTCGCATGCAAGGTATTATGGCGAGCAGGCAGTAGACGTGACTTGGGCTATATGAACCTCAGGGGTGGCGAACATAGCACCACTTTCTTCCTTCACTTCAGGCATTTGTTTTCACCCTGCTTCCGGCAAACAAAGAACAGAATGGATTGCGGTAACAGTGGTCTGAATTCAGGGGTTTGCCCACCGGGGTTGAAGTGCAAGCATTGCAGGGCTAACATTGGGCATAAGAGATACCCTTTAGTCGTCGAGGAAATGATGAGTCCAGGGACCGGTGAGATAGAAGGTCTCCATCCCTCCCGAGTTCCTATGAAGCATGTTCGCCGTAATGAAGATAATGGTCAATCTTGGAACCAGCAGGAAATGGGTATGCGCGGACAAAATGCAATTCCGGTTTAGAATGGTTTCATGTTTGATGGTGGTTGCTTCTGGCATCCCATTGAGGTTGACAAAATTCAGAATTCTAGGGGGCTTCATTTTCAAAACTCTCTGCAGGATGGGTTGCAGCAACACGACAACTAGAGAACTAGTCCAAGTGAAGCTGGGAAAGCTTGGAAGGTGGTGGGCGACAATTTGGGGCTCGTACATCTGGACTCCCCGGTTGGCAAGGAAAGTCCCTCCCCTGGAGTACTTTCACATCTTCAGGATATAGAAGCTCAAGTAAATTGGCTTCGGGGGAAAATTCAGAGCTCAAGAAAGTGCTCTCTCACCTCACTCAAATCTCAAGCTCGGAAGGCAGCAACACCAACAACAAAAATAAAGAATTCTATGAGAAGCTCGGGGGAAAGATTGACTCGCTGCATAGTTGTCTGAGAATCATTGAAGCAAAGGTTGATTGCATCTGGAGCAGCAAAGAAAATAGCCCAGCTGCGATCACAGGACTGAAAGGCAAGGAGGAATTTGAAGCTGGTAGCAAGAAGAAGATTCGTCTCTCAGAAATCCTCTAAGCACAGGACACTCAGCATGTTTTTTCTCCTATGTAGATGTGTTTTATATTTCCAATATCGGCAAGTATAGCATTATGTAGTTAATTTATGTTCTGTCTTACCAGCTTAAGCGCTACTGTTAAAATTTTGAACTTAAGAAGACTGTCTGGAGGTGCCTATTTCCCTCATTTTTGTGGGTACAGTCTCCCCACCATGATGTAACCTCTCTTTTATTTTAATACAAATATATATCCGTTTCTGTAAAAAAAAAAAAAATGCATCTAAGTCCTTGCCAATGTTATAAGCATAGAGATTGCAGAGGAAAAATGAAATAGAGCGAGATATTCCATTACAAAGGGATTGAAGGAGGATGAGAGTTTGGTTTAATGTTTTAATTGTGGAACTATGATCAGTGCTCTATTTAAAATTAATTATGCGTTGATATGTTTTATTGTGTTAGTGAACAAAGAAGTCCGCGCATAGCTAGAATTTAATGTGTCGACAAAGAAACGACACGTAAAGGTGATCGCGTGAGATAGATTTATGTTAGAGGCACGATACAATCCATGCATCCGATGTGGATTGAGATGGATGCTACACCAATATAGATCCATATTAAAAGGGTTCTACCAAGCACAGAGAGGGATCAAATCTCTTAGACGTGTAAACCCCTTTTTAGACTGAAAATGTTGAGGAAGTGTGTAATGCAATGTTTATGGTTTTAATTTATCTAATTTGTGTAGTTATATATATATGTCGTTCTAAATATTTTAAATCTAATTTGAGCCGACATGTTATTTTTCATAATATTTTATTATTTTTAATAAAGGACACATGTCAGATATATGATGAGCACGGGAGGAGTTACACATCTACCCCCTACTGGGCTGTAGAATGTGCCTCTTTGGTGCAATTAAATAATAGAACTCCGATGAATCATCGGATAACCCAGAATGCTCCAATGGTGAAAAAACAAGCAACACCATAACTGCTAATGCTCCAATGGTGAAAAAGAAAGTGGTTCCATAACTGAGAACAACGGCGAGATAACCCAAAATGATCTGAGTTAACCCAACGAGATAACCAATAATGCTTCGATGGTGAAAAATAAAGTGGAACCATAACTCATAACGCTCTGATGGTGAAAAAGAAAGCGGAGGGAAAAATCAAAAGGATCCGATGGTGAAAAGCAGGCAACACAATAAATTTTATGCCTCCGACGTGGATTGAAGTGGATGCTACCTTAAATTTTAGAGCTCCGATGAATTGCGGGATTAGAGGTGGGCTTAAGTGTTAGATGTCCAATGAACTCTATCGGAAAGATAAATCAGAATGCTCTGACGACATCAGTTCCATTAGGTCCATAATGACATCGTTGTATTTTTTTAGGAAGAAATCCAAGGTTTTTGAGAAGTTTCAAGATTTTAAAGCTCTTTTGGAAAATCAGATGGGTAAAAATCTCAAGGTGTTGAGAACTGATAACAGAGGAGAATTATGTGGAAAAGCATTCGACCAGTTCTACAAACAACACGATATAGTTGGACAAAAAAAAACTCCATACATGCCTCAACAAAATGGAGTTGCTGAAAGAATGAACAGAACCCTGATGGAGAAATCAAGGATCATGCTTAGTCATGCAGGAGTCGCACAAGAATTCTGGGTAGAGGCAGTCGACACAGTGTGTTACCTGGTGAATAGGTCATTGTTGATGGCACTGGTTGACAAGATTCCATATGAAGCATGGGCTAGTAAGAATCCTTATCTTACACATCTCAAAGTGTTTGGGTGTAATGCCTTTGTACATATCCCAAAGGAGAAAAGAACTAAACTCGACTGCGAGTTAGAGAAGTGCATCTTCATCGGGTACAAGGATGGAGTGAAAGGGTATAAGTTGTGGAACCCAGTGATGAGGAAGGTAGTTTATAATCGATATGTGATATTCAGAGAAGTCAGGGGAACTTCCAGGGATGAAGAGGTTAAAATATAAAAACCAGAAAAGAAAGAGTTTGAAATGAATGACAAAAGTATGGATTTAGGTGAGTCGACTGAGTTTGACAAAGAGGTGGAACAACAGACTCCAAACATCAATAGGTTTGGTCAAGAAAGGAAACAACTAAAAAGGTATAGTCTACCGAACTTTTGTTGTGCTTTTGCGTTATCTTCCATATGCCACAATCTTAGGTCAGTACAAGAAGCAATCGACTCGACAAAGGGTAAAGTCTAGAAAATGGCCATGGAAGAAGAAATGGAGTTCTTGGAGAAGAATGAAACATGAGATCTAGTCATGTCACCAAATGGAAGGAAACCCATCAGCAGTAAGTGGGTGTTTAAGAAAAATATGAACGCAATAGGTTAAGTCGAGAAGTACAAGGCTCAACTGGTAACAAAAGGGTATTCCCAAGTTGAGGGATTCAACTTTAGTGAATTTTGTTAGCGTGTTTCTAAGCTAACTTCCATAAGGGTACTAATGTATTTAATTGTAGCATTTGATCTTGAGATAGAACATATGGATGTAAAGACATAATTTCTTCATGGTGATCTTGAAGAAGATATTTATATGAAGCATCATGAAGGTTTTACAGTGGAAGGAGAAAAGGAGTTGGTCTGGAAGCTTAAGCAGTCTCTCTATAGTCTAAAAAAATTCCTAGGATGTGGTATCAGAAGTTTGACATGTATATCCAGTGGTTGGGGTTTGTGAGAAGTCAGGTTGATCAGTGTGTGTACTAGAAGAAAGTTGGTGGTCATTTCATATATGTAGTTTTGTATGTCAAAAACATGTTGTTGGTAAGGAATAACATGGATATGATAAAGGAGGTGAAATTGCAGTTATCCTCTAATTTCGACATGAAGAATCTCAGAGCAACAAATTTCATTCTTGGAATGGAAATCACAAGAGATCGAGTAGGTAGAAGGATTTGGTTAAGTTAGAGGAAATATGTTGGGATGGTCCTGAACATTTCAACATGCAGGAGAATTGACCAGTCATGGTGCCTATTCTTGTAGGAGTCTAGCTATCTACTAAACAGTGTCCTAAGACACAAGAAGAAAAGGAGTACATGTTACATGTGCCTTATGATACTGTTGTTGGTGGTTTGATGTATGCTATGGTATGTACATGACTAGATATTTCCCATGTAGTGGGGGTATTTAGCAGGTATATGTTGACACCTAGAAAAGAACATTGGACCATAGTCAAAAGAGTATTTAGGTATCTACACAACACGATGGATTATGAAATTTGTTATAGAAGAGAGCCTGAGAACAACAAGGAAATCATTGTACATGCTTTTGTCGATAGCGACTAGGATGGAGACATCAACCACGGAAGGTTGACCACCTGGAATGTGTTCAAGATATTTGGCAAAGCAATCAATTGGATGAGTAGAAGATAGTCGGTCCATTAGAGAAATTTTGAGGTAAAAAATGAGCCTTAAAACAAAAAAAATGTACTATAAAAATAAACCAATAGGATTCAAGGTGATGATGTCAACCATGGGGGATGAATCACCATTTTTTTGGGTAAAAGGGTAAAAAGGTCAAAGTAAAAAAACTACTTCTTCAACTCGTATTTTCAACTTATTGTTAGAAAAACAGGATCACATAGCAATAAAAATAAACATAAATGAAAATATAATCTCACAAACACATTACAAGAGAGACACCAATATATCGTGGTTCACCCAAGATGGGCTACGTCCACACTGAAATTTCCATTCCTTATTATTATACCATCCAACAAATGAAGGGATACAACTCGCAGCACATCCGCTGCACTTCCTCTTCACTATCTCACAGTCTCTCTTCACGATCTCAGAGATCTTTACAATGCATAATACCTAATACATCAGCCCTAGCCATATTACAATGTCTTTCTTATAAAGGGGAAATACAATGGGAAAATACCATGGATTACCCAAAACCATGGGCTCGTAAACTGTTGGGAAATGAGTGTACAGTCCTCTGGGGTGCACGACTGAGACAATATCATCTATGAGACTGGAAGATCTGGCTCCACAACCAACAATATCCCACTTGGAGACTGATCACAACAACTCCACCGTTGCTGCACTTGCTGGACCTTGGACTTGGAAAATTTATCATCTTCCTCTTCACGCTAGAAGGCCAACTGAAACCGGGTAGGAACTCAATTTCTCTCTGGTCACTACCTTTGTAAACATGTCTGCAAGATTCTGGCTAGTATGTATCTTTTTCAGCTTCAACAGTTCATCTTCCAGAACAGACCGTATGAAATGGTACTTGAGTTGTATATGTTTAGTCCTAGAATGGAATGCTGAGTTCTTTGCAAGATGAATGGCACTCTGGTTGTCACTATACAACCTGCTATCCTTTTTCCTCTTACTCAATTCCTCCATAAACCTATGCAACCAAATCATCTCTTTACTAGCCTCTATAACAACAACATACTCTGCTTCCATTGTTGAAAGTGCAACAATCTTTTGTGGTTTCGAAATCCAACTTACTGTTGTTCCACCTACAGTAAACACATACCCTATGGTGCTCCTCCTGCTATCCTTATCACCTTCCATATCTGCATCAACATATCCCTTTAGAACAGTGTATGAACCTCCAAAACATAATGCCTGAGTAGTAGTACCTCTCAAATACCTGAGGATCCACTATACTGCCTTCCAATGTTCTTTACCTGGATTGTTCATATATCTGCTCACAACTCCCACTACATGTGCAATATCTGGTCTTGTGCACACCATGACATACATCAAGCTGCCAACTGCCGATGAATAGGGAATCTTGGACATGTAATCTGTCTCTTCCTGTATCTTGGGACACATTTCCTTACTTAGACTGAAATGGTTGGCCAAAGGTGTACTAATTGGTTTTGCATTATGCATTCTAAACCTCTCCAACACCTTTTGTATGTACTCACCCTGAGACAATGTCAATTTACGATTTTTCCTGTCTCGTGTTATTCTCATACCAAGGATTTGCTTTGCAACACCCAAATCCTTCATCGCAAATGAATTAGCTAACTTCCTTTTGAGCAAATTTATATCCTGCATGTTAGACCCTGCAACAAGCATGTCATCCACATACAATAACAAGATAATAGAACTTCCATTATCTAGCCTCTTGAAATAAACACAGTGGTCAAAATGACATCTACTATAACCTTGTTTTGTCATAAACCTATCAAATTTTAAATACCACTGCTGTGGAGCTTGCTTCAAGCCATACAAGCTCTTTTTCAACCTGCTAACCAAATCCTCTTTCCCTTTGACCTCATACCCTTGTGGTTGTTGCATATATATCTCTTCCTCCAAATCCCCATGGAGAAAGGCTGTTTTTACATCTAACTGTTCAAGATGCAAATCTTCTACCGCCACTAGACTTAAAATAGTCCTAATTGAAGTTATCTTAACAACAAGAGAAAATATTTCATCAAAATATATACCTTTCTTCTGTGCAAACCCCTTTACAACAAGTCTGGCCTTGTACCGTTTCTTGCTTCCTTCTTCTTCCTTCAACCTGTAAATCCATTTGTTCTGCAATGCTCTTTTACCAACAGGAAACTGAACCAAATCCCAAGTTTGGTTTCCTACCAATGAGTCCATCTCCTCATTCATGCCTTGCTCCCACTTCTTTCTAGTTTCCACTTGCATTGCTTCTTCATAACATTCTAGTTCACCAACATTAGTCATCAATAAATAATACATTGAAGGAGAGTATCATTCAGGCAGTCTACCTAACCTGGTAGATCTTCTTACACTTGCAGGAGTTTCAGGTACTTGATGTTTTTCTTGATTTTTTGGCACCTTTAGAACTTCATTTTCTTCGATTTCATCAAGTATGGTGCAATCTGTGTTTTCCTTTTCCTATTTCTTTCCCTGCAACTGATCTTTATACATGACATTTTCATTGAATATCACATCTCTACTCCTGATTATTTTGTTATTTTCATAATCCCATAAGCGATAACCAAATTCATCAACCCCATATCCAATAAAGGTACATTTCTTGGATTTAGCTTCAAGCTTTGTTCTATTTTCTTTATCAATATGGACAAATGCTTCACAACGAAACATTCTAAAAAATGAGTAGTTTACTTTTTTATCTGTCCATGCCTCCTCTAGAATAGCACCATCCAAAGCACTTGAAGGCCCTCTGTTTATTAAATAAACAACAGTGTTTACAACATTTGGCCAAAACTGTAAGGGAAACCATGCATGCAATCTCATACACCTTGCACACTCCATGATCGTTCTATTCATCATTTTTGACACACCATTTTCTTGTGGTGTTCCTAGGACTGTATTCTCTCTACGAATCCCATGGTATGAACAGTAACTATCAAAATCCTTGTTGCAGTACTCACCTCCATTATTAGATCTTAGACACTTCAACCTTTTTCCTGTCTCATTCTCAACCAAATCTTTCCACTTCTTAAAAGTAGCAAACACATCAGATTTATGTCTAATGCAATAAACCCAAGTTTTTCTAGTTGCATCATCAATAAATGTAACATAATAATGAGAGACACTAAGAGATTGTACTTGAGCCAGTCCCCATACATCTGTATGCACAAGCTCTAACTTTTCATTCTTCTTCTGTTTCCCAACCCTGAGAAATATGACTCTCTTATGTTTTCCATAAACACAGTTCTCACAGAATTCTAAACTTACCTGCTTCAAATTTGGCAGCAACTTCCTTGAGTGGAGAATTTGCATCCCTTTCTCACTCATATGTCCAAGCCTATGATGCCACAATGTTGTATCTATTCCTGTGGAAGCTAAAGAGATAGAATGGTCAGTATTATGAGAACATAAATACAACGTACCTACCCTGTCTCCTTTTCCTATCACCATTGATCCTTTAGTGATCTTCCAACACGTTTCTCCAAACGTAGATAGACAACCGCCATCTCCCAACTTCCCTATTGAGATTAGGTTTCTTTTCATAACAGGAATATGCCTTACATCTTTCAGCAGCCAATCAGTTCCATTCTTAAATTTTATCCATACCTTACCCATTCCAACAATTTTACATGGCTCATCATCACCCAATAAAACATGTCCAAAATTGCCTGGAACATAATCATGAAAATATTTCCTATGGGTTGTAGCATGACATGAATCCCCTGAATCTACTACCCAATAATCACTAGTATTATCTAATGCAAGAATCAAAGCATCTTGTAACACATCACCTGCTACATTTGCTTCCTAGGTAGTTTCCTATTGTCCATTTCCTTTCTTCTTTAGAGATCTGCAGTCTTTCTTCAGATGTCCTTTCTTTCCACAGTTCCAACACTCTATTTTTCCCAGTCTGGACTTGGATCTTCCCGTTTTAGAATTGCCATGATTACCTTGGCTCTTTCCTCTCTCATTTTGTCTTCCCTTGCTATCCATGGTCAACGCATTACTTGATGTCTCACCTGTGCTTTTTCTTCGCATTTCCTCACTAAGAATAACACCAATAACATCATCAAATTTCAAGGTGTTTGAACCAGAGACAGAGTTACTTACAGCCATGACCAAGCTATTCCAGCTTTCTGGCAATGAACACAAGATTAGAAGAGCCCTAACCTCATCATCAAAGTTCATGCTTACAGAACTTAGTTGATTTGTAACCGTATTAAATTCATTTAAATGATCAGTAATAGATCCACCTTTAGACATCTTCATATTAAATAAACACTTCATTAGAAATACGTTGTTGGAGGGCGAGGGTTTTTCATACAGCTTACCCAATGCGCTCAACAGATCCTCCATTGTCTTTTCTTTTGAGATATTGAAAGCCACCGACGAAGCCAGGGACAACCGTATTGTTCCCAGTGCCTTTCTGTCAAGAACCTCCCATTCTTCGTCCTTCATGGTCGTCGGTTACTTTTCTCTTCCTCCCAACGGTAGGAATAGATCCTTTTGGTACAAATAGTCCTCCATTTGCATCTTCCATAACTAGTAGTTTTGGATGTTAAACTTCTCGACCTTAAACTTTCCTTCTTCTGCCATTGCTCCCACTCGAACCAGAAACTCTAGTTTCTTGCGGATTTAACTACCAAATAAACCTTTGGCTCTGATACTAATTGTTAGAAAAACAGGATCGCAGAGCAATAACAATAAACGTAAATGCAAATATAATCACACAAACACATTACAAGAGAGACACCAATATATCGTGGTTCACCCAAGATGGGCTACATCCACACTGAAATTGCTAGTCCTTATTATTGTATCATCCAACAAATGAAGGGATACAACCTGTAGCACATCCGCTGCACTTCCTCTTCACTATCTCACAGTCTCTCTTCACAATCTCAGAGATCTTTACAATGCATAATACCTAATACATCAACCCTAGCCATATTACAATGTCTTTCTTATAAAGGGGAAATACAATGGGAAAATACCACGGGTTACCCAAAACCATGGGCCCGTAAACTGTTGGCAAAAAAACCCCAAAATTTTTTCTCGGGGGCATTGCCCCCGAACCCAAGGTCGGGGAATGAATGTAGAGTCCTCCGGGGTGCACGGCTGAGACAATATCATCTATGAGACTGGAAAATCTGGCTCCACAACCAACACTTATCTCCTTGTATATTCACTCAAATTTTGATACGTAACAGTCGTTGGATGGGGAATTCAATTCCGCATCCAAGGAGCACCCACTCGGCATACTTTTGATGGACCCCCGCTGCCCCAAAAGCAAGAAATACTTGAAAAAACATGTGCTGACATAATCATCATGTTTTTTCAAGTATTTCTTGTTTTTGGGGCAGCGGGGGTCCATCAAAAGTATGTCAAGTGGGTACTCCTTGGATGCGGAATTGAATTCCTCATACAACGACTACTCTGGATCGAAATTTGAGTGAATATACAGGGAGATAAGTTGAAAATACGATTTGAAGAAGTAGTTTTTTTCTTTTTCCTCCAAAATTTGATGAGATATGCTAATATTATTTTATTATTCCACTATTATTTTATAATTTTCCTTAGGAGGCCCATTTTAGACCTCAAAATTTCTCTAATACGGTTGGACTATTAACTATCGAGGCTGAATACATGGCATATACTCATGCATGTAAGGAAGTTGTTTAATTATAGAGGTTGTGTTCAAATGTTGGGTGTGGACAGCATGTTGTTAGGTCGGATTGTGACAATCAGAGTGCAATCTTCCTATCAAAGACTCCAACATATCATTCGAAGACAAAACACATTGATCTGTTCAATACCGTTATGTGAGGGAGATGGTGGATAACCAGAAAGTGTTATTGGAAAAAATAGACATAGTAAAGAAGGTTGTAGACTCATTGACCAAGTCAATAAGCACAACAAATTTTTCCTTGTGTAGTGAAATGATGCTTGAGAGCCCTACTAAAGTTTTGAATCTCTTATTTATGCAAAGAAGACAACAAGTGGGAGAATGTTGAGAATATTATATTATTTTCATGTGTAACGATTGGAAAATTCAATAGTCGATTAGAGTCAGAGGCTACATATGGTGGAAGTCTGTTCAGTCGACTGATTGGAATAGTTTTTTGGTCGAAGAAAAACAACTGGTCGATGAGAAGTCAATTGAACGACCAAAATCTCAACAAGCAATCGACCAAAGTTGATCCAGTCAATTCGACTGTAAAAAAATAACTGAAAGTGGTTGGAAACTATTATGGATTTCCATAAATGAGCACTTGGTTGTATTGCATCTATAAGTAAGATGTAATGGCTATGCATGAAAAACAATAGAGTATTGTACTATGAGAAGTAGTGTGTAGCATGATCATGTAATGAAGTGTGAATTGTTGTCTAGCAAGTCATGATTGTAAACACCTATTTTTGGGTGTTTGATTAATAGGAGAGCAAAAACTAACTGGTTTGTTGGTTTTCCTCCAAGAAAGAGATTTCTAAGGTAATTTTTTTGTAATGTGTTAATGTTGTTGTGTGCCATTATCTAAGTTTAAATTGTGTTTAACTATATGAATCAATTTTCAAACTTGTTCTAATTGGTATTAAAATCCCCAAAACTAAAAGGTCTCTCTAGGGCTCATGGCTCTTGAGTGAGGTCCTTGTTATCAGGGCCTTTAGGCCTTGTAATAGTCATCATATAATTTGTATAAGCTTAATGAATGGTTCATTGGAGCGGGTATAACCACTCAAAGCTCATTCCCTATGTTCGTATAAAATACCTTTCAAGATAAATAGAAAACTGATTGAATGTTATGTCCATATTTACCTTCTTGATGTGTGTGTGCGCGCTCTTATGCTCTGCTTGATTGCGTGTTGAACCTGAGCGTTCAACACCTTGGTGTCGTTGTCGTATTCCATGCGGTATGGGTGATAGCAATAGCGCATGGAGAGCGGTTCAAACCTAAAGGATATGCTGTGTGAAGAACCTGTAAGAAAAAAATTAATGAGTGCTTGTACGATGCATATAGAAAATTCCTGTGAAAAAAGAAAAAATTTATGGTTTGAAGGAAGCATTTATGTGCAAAGTTGTCTCCCACAAAGAATAACTGTCAACCAGAAAATTTCTGCGGTTAACCAGATGAAGTTGCAGTTAGTCGGATGATTCTAAGAGAGAAATTAGTGGTGAGGTTTTGGTATTGTATTGGGTCGGTGATGGAAAACTATCTATGGAGGTGCTTCTCTTTACGTGAGGAGAAGTTCATATTTTACCTCTCTTGTTCATTCTTCCAACTTGGAGCAGTCATCGACCTAAGAATTAATTCATCAAATCTGACTCGTAATCTTCTGGCCAATAGCGCACCATTTAAAGAAGCCTCTTGGAACAATATATTAAGTCTGTTGTTCTAGTTATGAGGAGAAGCAGATGAAATGTTAACATGATTCCACATGTAAAGAAATGAAAAAGGAATTGACCTAGATATCTTCTCAACTGCTAAAGAAGAAACATCTGCCATCAATGAAGACGAATCGAGTAAGTCAGTTACAAGACATGTCCAAGCCAATCAATTGCAGTTTTTTTTCTTATACTCTATCGACTTGCATTGTAAATTTTGGTTGTTAGAATATATTCGGGGACTATCCAATTTTTTTTTAAAGTACAAAACCATCGTTAAGAATAAGCCGTCGATAGAATCTGTCATCGTAGACCAATACAATCAACCATGAAATAAATTGAAGCCTATATTTTTGTTCGTCATGGATGACTTAGGGAACACGTGTTCTCAATCTGAAGACAATCGACTTATTAAAACATTGCTTCATGGATTTGATCGATTTGTGCTATATTTTAAAGTTAATTTTATTTAAGGTCTTTGAAACATGCCCAAGCAATATATGGTCAATATATAGGCAAGTTACAAGTGTTTGGATTTTTGGATGAAGCACATTGTGTTGGTCGGTAGGTCAAAAGGTCGATGATTATTGTAAAATAGTCCAATTCTTGGTCGGTCCCTTCTAATGCTTGGTCATACCTTTGGATCATCGACGAGTTATTAAAGTCAATATAACATATGGTCGATATCATAAGTTGATCTATGGCCGGTCGATGGTATTTGGTCGAAGTCTTAAAAATGGTCGAAATTATTGGGTCAATATATAATTCTATAATTTTGGTCGAAGAGTCATTATATTTATAAGTTGAGAAAAAGTCGTCTTCGGATCTTATTTTGAGTCATTTCCTTCAAAAGTGACTCTTCTTTAAATTTTGGAAGTCATGAGGGTGTGAAGCGTGAGTATTTTCAAGGTAGGCGAGCCCCTCCACTTCGTAATTAGTCGGTCTCTAGCCAAGTCTTGTTAGTCATATTCGACTTAGTAGAGTCTAAAATAAATCGTCATCGACGACGAGAGAAAATCATGA
Source organism: Larix kaempferi (assembly GCA_027924585.1). Classification (NCBI taxonomy): domain Eukaryota; kingdom Viridiplantae; phylum Streptophyta; class Pinopsida; order Pinales; family Pinaceae; genus Larix; species Larix kaempferi. Next base: position 6,519,444 of record BSBM01000203.1, on the reverse strand, counting down.
CCGCACACAGTGAGCAAACAAAATATATTGTAGGCATCTCAAATCCTTCCAAGCAGAAGATGTTAAAGGCATTCAAGCAGAATCCCACTTACACTGCACAGGAAAAAAATCTTTACAGGAAAGATGATGATGCAAAGAACATGCTATGGACTTCCAATAGAATAGTATTTATTATTGAATATATGATAATATTACAAATAATACATACGGCTTAAATACAAGTGAAGAGGCACATTTAAACAACGTGTCCTTTTAAAGCCGACATTAATAACTAATGATTTATGAAAAGAAATATTTAAATTATTAATTATTCTATTATTGTTACAAGTCATCCCTCTCTAGAATACTTCGTCCACAAAGTATTGGCAAGGATAGGTGATGTGAACGAAAATATTCATTCTCCCAAGTAGCTTCTTCTTCTGGTAAGTTTTTCCACTTGACAAGGTATTCGTTAACTGATCTGGAATGAAGTGTTCTGGTATTAATTCTAAAATGCATTCGGGTTCTAACACTAATTTCCCTTCATCATCTAACAAAGGAATTTTTTTTTTATATGAGTAGTTGGACCCAATTTCTTCTTTAAGTAGGACACATGGAAAACATCATGTATTTTCCCCTTGTTTGGTATGTCCAAGTCATAGGCCACTTGTCCCACTCGCTTTTGTACTTGATAAGGACCATAAAACTTGGGTGCAAGTTTATGATTTTTGGAATTGTTAATACTCAGAATTTGCCCTTTGGTTGTGGAAGGGTAACCCTAAGGTAACTATTTCAAACCAACCTTTAGGAAGAGAGCTGGCTTCTTTCCTACTAGAGAGAGCTCTCTCAAAAGATGAATTCAATGGCCATAAATGTTTTTCAAGAAACTAATATTTCCATTTTAAAATTGCTTGAAAACATATGAATCACATTGGGCATGGAGTCACGTCTGAGATTTCCAGAGACCAACAGAAAATCAACAACATAAATCTTGGTGAAGGAAACATAATTGCTATCCCACAGTCAAGTTCTTTTAGCAGGAAATATTTGAAAGAAAGCAAAACAAACCATCAACATTAAGCATCAACATAGATGAATTTAATATCGACTTTAGAAGAAAACATGAAATACTTAGGTGTGATTAACACAGATCATGGTTTGCATGAATTCTGGATTAAATAACACTTTCACCATAAGCATGAGAATAAAAAACAACATGAAAGATTTTCATTGGAAAATATGATTCACAAAGAAAAAGGAAAACACGGACTGTAACACAAGCAACACATGAATCTTCACCCTTCAAAATGTGCTTTATTTCTGCACAGCAAAACTTTCCAATAACAGAGGTAATCTCAATACCAAAATGTTCCTCTCTATCACAGGTTTCAACCCTTTACAATGATGGCCAAATAGCCTTTTTATAACACTTCTTTGAAGCGACACCCTAACAAACTTATAACTGAATTGGTAAATATTTGGATTTCACTTTTACATTTCACTTTTAGACAAAATTGTACACATTTCAAAATTTCCAACATATAAGTCTTTGACGTCCTGTTTGCTAGATGGATATTGTTTGCTGAAGTTTTGAGCCTGAACCTTCAGGAGCGTAAGGAGTATTTCATTTTCCCATATTTCTCCACTTCCTTCCACTGATCAGTTGTGGGAAGCTCATAAATTGTCATTTCCTTCACCAATACCTTCATTTCTATATGTTTTGTAGTGGAAATTTGTGGTATTCTTTCACTCATCATGGCCAATTTATGCAGAATTTCAAAATCACTTGAAAGCTTCTCCAATAAAATCTTACCTATCAAAACATGATTTAAGTTTTCAAGTTTCTCATGGTTGGTCCTAGCTCCGAAAAGAAAATCCTTGTTATCACTATGAGGAATCAAATCACCGTTTTCATCCCAGAACGAAGGAAACCCCTTCTCAATCAACTTATCAAATTTCCTCTCGTAGTCTGCCACTTGCTTCTTCATGTGCTCGACTCTAGCTTGAACACCTTCTACATGTGCATACTTCCCGAGCACTCTTCTTGCCCAGGTTATAATAGCTATTATGTTCTTTATCTGCATAGTCTTCAGATCCTCCTCGATCAGGGTATTCATAAAATCCATTGTGTTCTAAGTTGTCTCTTTGGGTTTTCTATTCAAACCTTCTCTCATTGTTGTACAACTCTGCAAAGCATTATTCGCCACTTTTCCTTTTTCTCTCATAAAACTTAGGTAGGGCTTGAACCTGGTAACTTCAGTTATAATGGAGTCCCAACTCATATGCTTGGCACCCTGCATCGGGGTTTGCCCTGTTACATGTACTATAAATATCTAGTTTATGTCTACCAGGTCCTTATTTTTGTCCTTCAATGCCTGTATGTCTTCATCCTTTTTCTGACTCTCTTCTTCTAGCTTCCTCTTTTCTTCTTTCAACTCTTTTATTTCTACATCTTTTAGACTCACCTATGACATGGCTGCACAATGTCATCTGTATTTCCTCCTCTGCTGGCCCGGCTAGTTCCTTGTTGTCCTTTTGCTATGGCTTTCAATTTCCCTTTGAGATCCTCAATTTGACTTTTGAGGCTTATTCGGTCTTTCTCCCACTCAACCTCTTTCTCTAGAAATTTCAGTGATTTTTCTTTGTGATCATCTAGCTCTCGGGATAAGTTCTCCTTTTCCTGATCCAACGTAGTCAATTCAGAAGCCTCTATTAGCTGAGTGGATGGTATCTTGATATTTTTCTTGAGCAATGGAATAGTGCTCTCTTTCTCCATCAATAGCTTCTTACGGCCTTTACCTTTGTCTGCTCCATCATCAACCAAATCTATTTGTAGTTTCTTGATCTTCTGTTGATGGTCCTTATTCTCACTCCTTTCCTGTCTGAACTGGATCTCCAATCTGTTGACAGTACTCTCCAATTTAGAGACCCTTAGAGTAGCTTTCATCAGGTCTTCGTATATTACTTCCCCGATCTGTCTATGTAGTTGAATCTTGTCAGGGACTGCCATTTTTTTCAAGTTCAACTTCATCTCGGTTACCTTGTCATCAATTGACATCGCCAAGTTCAAAGTATTTTCGGATACATCTCTACTGGCCACCAAAGTGACTGGTAAATTTTTCGTATCTCTGAATCTAGGAAATAAATTGCATGTCTTTTATGAGCTTATGTGTCTGCCTTTCCCATACTTTACATACATCTCAGCTCTTGATTGGAACCTCTTGGTGTCACCAGCCTCCTTGGATTCCTGAAAACTGTACTGCTGTACCTGAACTTCTAGAGATAGTTACTTCTCCTTTTTCTTCTCTTCTACCCTAATGGATACAACCAAATCACCTGGGACATCTACTTTGAACCTTTTCCCCCCTTCTGACTCCTCTATTTCTGTGTCGGAGATTTCTTCAAAGCTCCTCTTACCTACATTCTCCAATGCACCCGGAAGTATTACTTCGGATGTAGAATTTTCTGGGGAACCAGGATCCACATGCAAGCATGTTGGGACCTCTTCATCCGATTCTTATTGTAGTAGATTTTCTCTTTTGGATAACCCCTCCACCTCTTGGTGATCAAAGGCTTTGTTCTTGTTTTGTTTCCTTCTTTCAGAGATTATATGATAGGGGTCATACATAACAACAATATCCTTTTTTAATTCCAATCCTTCCAACCGCTTCTCTATAAACGAAAGGGCATCTTTATTCTTCACAATGAAGGGACCCACTTTTAAGGGGAACTTGATATCAGAAGCTTTTTTGAAGGTCAAGAAATGATCATCTTCAGCGATCAACTTTTGTTTGATAAATTCCAACGCAAAAAACCTTGAGGCCAGAAACACTGGCAATATGTAGGGCTCTTTCACAAATCCATATAACCTGATAACACTATGCTTCTTGTATAAAAACCAGTCACCAGCTTCTAAATCCTGCTTCAATTGCATCGAGGTTTTCATTTCTAGAAAGACTCTTACCAATTCTTCTCCAAAGATTAACTTATGGAATTCTGACACAATATAGTTCATATAATTGAACATGTTGTCTTCCAATGAATTTGAAAAAACCTCCTGTGAAAACCTTATAACATTCTGACTTGAAAACAATAACATTTTCATCATATGAGACCTGAACAGGAAATGACGGGTATTGTGGAAATCCACTAGCTGAGAATGGGTATTCTCATCTAGGAATTCATCAAACCTAAGGCATGGTACTTGACGGTATTCCATATCTGGTAAACCAAAGCTTATTCTGAAGAGCAGGAAGAGTTGAACTTCTGTCACTACATCATCATTATCAACTCCTAAGAACTGGGCAATCAAAGTCAAGACCAACTGAGTGTTTTCATTAAAGAAATTTAAATCTAAAGGATAAGGTGTGTCTTGGATTTCAAGATCCGTTTTGAGGCAACTGGTGAGGAAAACTTGTTTGACTTCATGGGAGGACTAGCAATAACTACTGACAAGGGCTTCCTCAGAAAAACTCTCTGGTTCATGGGACTGCGACGGGGGTACCTCAAGGGAGTTCTTAATGACAGTGGGCTCGACAAGGCAAATAATCCCAGATTTTTTAGCATTCATGACGACCCTTTCGACTTGGGATTAATTTTCTGCACACCATGAAATGAATTCAGGGAATCCCATGAGCTGGTCTAGGAAAAAGTATATAAAGGATGACTGAAAAACCTTGTGTATATCAGTGCCCCCCTTATTTAACTTATCTAACTCTACCTTTATCTCCTTAACCAACATTCTAACCACTGTCTCGAAAACATCCCTATCTCTATCCTCTAGGGCATCTTCAATCTTAGTATTTTCGACGCCCAGAACTTCTACAACCTCTTCCATCATATAAATAAAATTTTCTGGTGAGTGCACGGGTTCCAGAACCTACCTGACGCTAATAGCTCATAACCCTAGTATCTTCTGTCGCTTTCTTCGTTGCACACTTTTCCAGATATTTCCGAGGCTAACGCTTGGAAAACAAATGTCAGCTTTCACGTGACTTTTTGCTTTTTATAACCCGACCCCTGCTATTTTCCCTGCTTCTCCTCCGGTGAACATTTACCTCAACCATTGATCTTCTACACTGCAACCTAGACCGTCATATTTGTGACCTTTCTACTATCATCCTTAGGTAAATGTGCCAATGCTATCAACCATCAAATCTGACCAACGATCAATATCCACCGTCGATTTTGGCATTAGCGATCATCGTGGGCGGTTTCGCTAGGCGATTGAGCGAGTTCTATTACCACCTTTTCATATTGTGAAATGATAAGGTCGGGCCATGTTTCCAGTGGTTTTGGATTCCGCAACCGCTTTTCCATTTAATCTACGTGCATCTCCACAATGCAGAAATTTCCCTACGCCATTGATCTATACAATGCTTGCTGATCCACGGTGAGACCTGCGTGCTATTTAACCTTGTCTTGTCATATCCTTCTGCTAGACTTCCCATTATCCATCCTGCTTTTTCCTTTGTCGGAGAACCTCTCGTAGTCGTTGATTCCCTTAGGCGAAACCCCAGCCATTGGATCCTTTTTACCTTTGTCGTGCTTTAACCAACCTCCTTGACCGTCGGATCCCCTTCTGGCTTCCACCTTAGCCGTATATCTCCCCTGTCTTCCCTTTACCTTTCGAAAAGCAGTTCCACTGAGCTTCTAAACGGTTTCCCAAACCGCTTTTCCAATCTGTGAAATCCTATGGGAACGACACGTGGCGGGTGGTTTTCAATTTTTCAACCACCCACGCTGTCAATCCTCCTTGCATCTTGGCGTTGCAGATTTCATCGTGGACCGATGATCTGGATATCAACGGTCGATCAACCAATGAAGTTGCATACTGCTTATCCATCCTTCAATTTTACGAGTGGGGTCTCGCCATTATTCATCGTGCTCTTCTTGTGGAAAAAATAAACCTCTTCCATTGATCTCTGGCGACAAAATCTGGGCCTTTGAACCACCCGCTTTTTAAACTTTTCTCTTATGATCGTTTCGGAACAATATTTCCATCGTAGACCCTGTCTTCTCCTTGATTGCAGCCATTGGTTGTTTATTTCATGACTCCCCAAGCTGTTTTGCAGGCCTTTCTCTAAATTTCTTTTAATTCCAGCCAGCGGTCATGTGGTAAACGCTTTTTCAAGGGACTGGGTGCTATCCCCCACAAAGCCTTCGATTATATCAGCCACAAATTTTCATTTTCTATCACCTCATCCACGCCTTTGAAAAATACCTGTGCTAACAGGAATTTTTAAGTGAAGTTTGTTTGTATGGTTGGAGACAAACAAACACCCAATCACCCACTTCGAATTCCCTATCAGTTCTTCTTGAGTATGCTTGTTGCTTCATGCGGTTTCTTGCTTGTTCAAGATGGTTTTTCAAAATACGAATGACCTCATCGGATGTTGCTAGATAGTATTTTACTGCTGGAACTTTTAAATTGTTGATAACATATTCCTTCATTGTAGGAGATGGATACCCATACAAGGATTCAAATAGGGACATTTTTGTTGTTGTATGATATGTACTATTGTAGCACCATTCTGCACGGTGTAGCCAATGTACCCATTGGGTATGCCGGTCATTTATGAAATTCCTAAGGTATCCTTCAAGGAATTTATTTATGACTTCAGTTTGTCCATCCATCTTGGGATGGTAAGAGGTGCTCATAGTTAGTGAAGTCCCAACTTGATGGAACAATTATTTCCAAAATTTGCTAGTAAATTTGGGGGTCCCTATCACTAACGATAACTTTGTAAACCCATGAAGCTTAAATATGTTGCTTACATAACTATCCGCGATTTGGATGGCCTTTTCTTTTGATGAAATACTAATGAAGTGATCATATTTTATTAATTGTTCAACAACTACGAGTATGATATCCTTTCCCTCTGACGTAGGAAGACCTGAGATAAATCCATGGATATATCAAACTATTTCTGGGTTGGAATATGAAGAGGTTGGAGAAGTCCAGGAGGATCCACTGTTTCAAACTTCTGTCTTTGACAAGTATCACATTCAACAACATATTTTTGGATATTGGCCTTCATTCCCTTCCAAAAGAAGGACTGACGGATATTGTGGTATGTTTTAAAGAAAGCAAAATGGTCGGTTGTCGGAGAAACATGGCTCTCTTTTAAAACTTGAGTTTTTAATTTTAATGAATTGGGTAAATATATCCTTTGTTTGTACCATAGTATGTCTTTCTCCCATGAGTATTTGGATTTTTTTCCTTGTTACTTCCAGCTTCTTCAATCAGCTTCCTTGTTTCTGGATCTTTCACATACTCAATTTGGACTTCTACAATCCATTCAGGAACAACTATCGAGATGGAACATAGTGAGGCATCACTTTTATGCTTCCTTGATAAGCTGTCTGCAACAACATTTTCTTTTCCCTTTTTATACAAAATGTCGAAATAAAAAAAAGGATTTTGCTCACCCATTTTTGTTGTTCTAGAGAGAGATTTTTTTGGGTTAGAAAATACTTCAGGTTGTTGTGGTATGTTTTAACAAAGAATCCCCCCCCCCAACAAATATTGGTTCCACTTAACTAGGAGATGTATTATTGCCAACATTTCTTTGTTGTAAGTCGATTTTGAATATTCACTCGGTTTTAACTTCCGACTTTTGAAGGCTATGGGATGTTTATCTTGCATGAGCACGGCTCCTGCACCTGTCCTTGAAGCATCACATTCCAGGATAAATGTTTTTGTGAAATATGGGGCTGCTAGCACTGGAGTAGAGGTCATAAGAGATTTCAAGTTTTCAAAGCAAGCTTTTGCATCCTGATCCCATTTGAAAGCATCTCTTTTTAGTAGAGATGTTAAGGGTGCCACAATTTGTGCATACTTGTAGACAAATCTTCTATAATAACCCATAAGACCAAGAGACCCCCTTAATGATGTGATTTTTTTTGGGGAAGGCCACTCAGTGATTGCCCTAATTTTGTTCGGATCAACCTTGATTCCTTCGACTTAAACGATATGCCCCAAAAATTCTATTTCTTTTTTCCCAAAACTACATTTTGATTTGTTAGCGTAAAACTTGTTTTCTTATAGGAGCTTCAATACTGTCTCTATGTGCTTGAGGTGTGAGTTCTAGTTTCTACTATAAACAAGGATATCATCAAAGAAGACTAGCATGAAATTTCTTAGGTATGGATGAAACAAGTCATTCATTACTTCTTGAAATGTTGCCGGAGCATTGGATAACCCAAATGACATCACACGGAATTCATACAAGCCTTCATGGGTACAAAAAGTGGTTTTGGGGACGTCTTCTTTTCAGATTCGTGTGACTTGAAAATATCTTGATTTTATGTCTAATTTAGAAAAATATTTTGCTCCATTTCGTCGACAAAGGGAATGGGAAATTTATCTTTTATGGTGACTTTGTTTAACGCTCGATAATCAATGCAAAGTCTATATGATCCATCCTTTTTCATGACAAGAATGACTGGCACAAAGAAGGGACTCTTACTACGTGAGATTATGACAACATCTAATAATTCTTGCACCAATCGTTCTATTTCTGACTTGTTTCTATGAGATCGTCTGTATGACTTTTTTCGAATTGGAGCTGAGCCTGGTATTAACTCTATGATGCGATCCCTAGAATGTGGGGGGGGAGGCCATGAGGAGATTTTTGGAAAATGTCAGTATGCCCCCCCCAAAAGTTTCTCTAATTCCTTTGGATCAACGTTTTGATTTTCATCAAATGCCCCTTCCATAGCATAGCAGTGTGAGAAAAAGGCTTGAGCTCCCTTTTTTTTATCATTTTTTCCATCTTATTGGATGAGAGAATCCGGGGAGGGGGGCAGTTGATACCATAAAGCTTATACTTCCTCCCATTTTCATAGAATCTAATGAGTTTTTCTTGTATATTTAATCCTAATGTTCCCAATGTTTCCAACCACTGGGCCCCTAAAACAATGTTAACCCCTTTGATTGCCATATCATACATTGGTGATCTTAATTGATAGTCTTTAATAACTAGTTCTACTTTATGGCATTTCCCATCACTGGATGTGGTTTTGTTCCCTAGTATTGATACTTGGAAACTAGAGGTAGGGTAGATGAATATTTTTAATCATTTTGCTACCCTAGAGTCTATGAAGTTGTGTGTACTCCCATTGTCGACCAACATAGTCACTCTAGTGTTCTTGATATGGCCAAACATTTTGAGAATTTGGGATTGCGAGATTCCCGTCATTGCAGACAATGAGAGTGTTGGGATGACCTTTGCTTCCTCCATGCTGGATTCATCGCTATCTAATTCTATCTCAGAAGGAGACGTGTCACCAACTTCTTCATTATTATTGCCTTCATTATCATTTTTTTCACACAAGAAGAAATTCTTGTTTTTGCACTTGTGTCTTGGACGCCAATTTGGGGCATTATACTTACGCTAGGGATTGTCATATTTTTTTCCATTTTCTCTTTGGTGTGGCGGAACATAAATCGACAACCGTTGTGGTTTCTGTTTCTCTTCAATTAGTTTTTCTTTTTGACAAGCTTCTTCTACGTCTTTGACATCTAATAATTTTATCTCGGTTTCATCCCCCCAATGGAAATTTGGAGGAGGCTCTCTTCCGGTACATCTTGGACACGAGTGGCCAACACTAATAGATTTGTATAATATTCATCCATGGTTCCATATTGTTGTAGACGTGTGAGCTTGTTGTATATTTCATCCTTTTCCATGTCTTGAAATCGTTTGAATATTTTTTTCTTAAAGGTGTCCCAGTCTCTCACCAACCTTCCTCCTCGCATAGCTGAGTCCCACCATAAAAACCAGTCACAGGAGGATTTATCAAGGTACATTGTTTCAACATTCATTTTGTTGTCGTCTTCATATATATTGTACATTGCAAAATACTTTTCGATTTTGCTGACCCATCGAATCCTGCCCCAATTATTTTTTCCATCGAATCTTGGTAAGTCGATATTTATTTTGTGTACGACTTTGTAGGTTGGGCCTGTATATGTTTTATTAAATCCTTTAACTTGGACTTTGAGTGATTGAATTTCAGTCTTCACGTCGCGGATAGATCAATTCTTGAGTTGTGACCTCGGAAGTTGAAGGAAAATATATGGTACAAAAAGAAGAGCCAAAAGTCCTGACAGTTTTGAGATGATGAAAGTAAATGTAAGACAAATGATTAAAAGGTGAGGTTTCGACCGACTGTTCCCAGATTGAAGACAAAAGTGGAAGAGTCACCAGTCACGACTGTTTTTGCATATTTGATCTCTTCGGGATGAAGAAGCATTTTTTTGGTGGGGGGAATCTTGGCGAGGCCTTTAGGCCTTGTAATAGTCATCATCTAATTTGTATAATATTAATGAATGGTTCGTTGGAGCGGGAATAACCGCTCCAACCTCATTCTCTATGTATAAAATTCCTTTCAAGATTAATAGAAAACTAATTGAACCTTCTGTCCATATTTACCTTCTTGATGTGTGTGTGTGTGCTCTTATGCTCTGCTTGAATGTGTGTTGAACTTGAGAATTCAACATTCCTACAACACCATAAAGGCCCTATCATGGGAAATGTTTACTTATGTGTGGAATATGGAAATAAATTTGATTATTGTTGTACCTTAGGTGAGTTTGCTTATAAGTAAGAGTCAAGGAAATAGGTCCTAATATTTCCTAGGAAGGGTTATGGGCAAAGCACAGGGACCCAAATCACCATTACTATTCCTAGGTGACCAAAATACCATTAAGAGGTCATGCATGGTGTTTTGAGAAATTGATATTGTCCTTGGATGCGTGCAAGCCTCGTGTAGGGACCAAGTCTTGAGTTTCCTACTACAACCATGTATGTGGCCTCAAGAACCATTCCTAATGTTTAGAACATCCAAATAGTGCCAAAATCCCCACTTAGAGCCCAAGGATATCCTCAAGAGTTTGTGTGTGTTGGTTCAATGAATATCTACACTAATATGCAAATCAAGTTGGTATCTGTAGATTCTGCAAGATAAGTTACTACCTAATATGTATATTAAAAATTAAATCTACCCTTAACACTATCTATTTACCTTCATTCACTTTGAAAGACATAAATATATAGCTATGTCTTATGCTATCCTATGTTATGTTAACATGTTTCTCTCTACTTGTGGTTCAACCCAACCCTAGATTTACACACTTATTTTGTGCATTGGGTGCAAGACCAAGATTGATGATTTTGTTATTGTGCCTTGGATGAACATTGTGCATCACAACACACATGTGAATAACTAATATAATGTGTATTGGATGTAGATTATATGTAAAACATGGATACTAGATTTAAACTCAATTTCACCTTGGAATGGTTCTTATTGTTCCATTCTAACTATAAAACAAGTTGACTTCAACATCTTGTTGATGAATAAATCATTGGGTTCTCAACATGGATGACACTATTTATGGTAAAGATTATTGGTGTTCCATTTCCATTTGTATATGGAAATTATTAGTTGGTGAAAGGAGAGTTTGGTTTGGCACTTGACTAGTTTGGCCATTATTTTAATTGATTATTAAGGTATCATTTTCGCTGGTAAGGAGTACCTCATATACTCCCTAGTGTTTCTCAACTCTATCCTAATGAGATGGTCGACCCAATAGACACTCGGGTTTTGGTTTCAAGTCAAAATTTCAAGACTATGAAGTTTATGAATTAAATCATGTGATAGAGTTTAGTGCAATTGCAGATATTCCCATCAAGTGGACCCTTCTTTGTTCTGTCACCCTAATCATAAATAAGAATTTCCTTAACATGTATATTTCATATTTCATAGTTTGGGTTATTGTTATGTTAATTATCATCCTTCCATCCATAATGGTTGGTATGTAGGTTTTCCTTTCATTATTCCTCGAAGGAAAGGGCCGGTATGCATCCCAAACATAGGATGTATAATTTTCCTTCTTAGATGAGATAGACCTCCAATTTGAGGCCCATAGAATAGAATCAAATTTGGTCTATTTCATATGGTGGGCTAGTACTCCTATATCAACATTGACTACTTCATATTTCATTGAAGTGCGAATTTTAACTTTCAGTGTTCAACCTCACTTTCTCTTGCTCTACCTTTACCGCTTTTGGAATGAGCATTTTTAAGATATGATCTCTTTCCTTTCAAAGCCATCTTCATCTTTGATTATGCCCTCTTATTTCACTCAAGATGAGGATACCACTTCTCAGTCTCTTGTTCAAATCTATCCTCCATAATGACTACTTTTCCTTTTGGAATTCAATGTGTTTAACAATCAATTGGGTAATCATGTAAACTGGGGCCTTACACTAAATTACATTGATTTTGATGCCATTACATTGTTGGTCCTTATTAAGGAAGAGACAACCTCAATTAGTTGAACCCATGATGAGGACTTAGTCCTTTCCTTGTCCTTGGTATCCTAGTTTATGAGTGGGTGATAAAGTGTAGCATGGCCTTTGCATCTTGCACATTATAATTTATTATAATTATTAGTTTATTTAGGTGTGTGTAATTTGATTAATGTGTCCAGATCAAGACAATTCCAATAGTAGGGAGGCATTTTGTTTTTAAACTTGGTTAAAGTGATAAATAAAATGCACACACGCACACATACACACACACACATACACACACACACACACACTCATTTTTGTTAACTGAAATCATGCATGCATTTTTCTCAACGTAAATTCAAAGTGTAGGGAGGAGGGCGACACATGTGGAAAATTTGAATTACACAAGAATCAACTTGCATTTAATAAGACTTAAACTACCCCTAACACATATTAGATGTCATCACTTATCCTATGTGTCTGATTCTAACCTAGATTCAAAGAAAGCAAGTGGGTGGCATGGAATGTCTAAACCATAGAAAAATTTACATTATTTCCCCTTTTTCAATATGTATGTGTTTTATAATAGTATGTTACACATACTCACAAATGATGAAATTGGTGACATACATAAAACCATTTATGTAGATTACAAATACATAATTAAATTTTTTTATTTTTATTTTTTATTTTTATTTTATTTTATTTTTTATTTTATTTTTTTTATATTTGTTTGTGGGCATGACTTGTTAGCTCAAAAAATACAATGTTAATGCTTCTCCTATAATTTTTTCATTTCTCATCATTTCAACAAAAAACTATATGCTTCGTTAGTAGTGGTTGAGCTCACATGCAAAAAAAAAAAAAACTATTTTCATTATGTTAAGAGCTTCAAACGTTGCATCAACACTTGACATACTGATTTTAAGGTTTGTCGACTTTATTCATTTAAAAAAAATACAAAACAATCCTTTTTTTTTAAATAATAACCATGCACTAGTATTATTTTTCCTCTACATGTATACTAATTTTTATGTATTAGGTCCATCGTTTTGGTACTCAAACATACTTGCACCAACATGAACAAATACTGTATACTCTAAAAAAAAGTAATATGTCAACATGATAAAAAATCAGAATTGATATAGTTATGAAATTTTTCAATAAATAAAAATTTTATGTTCAGAAAGGCTATTCAATTTCCTACGTTTTAAATTCTTACTCAAAATCAAGATTCATAATGTAGGTATCTCAAGTTATCCATACAAATTGAGGGATGCTCATTTTTTCATATTTTTATTGTGTCTAACATGTCAAAAGAGAACATCATTAAATTACACTAACTCATAATACAAATACAAACCCTTCCCTCATCTGTAAAATCAATCTAGTTCGTAAAACATGAAGGGAAGCTTTATACAATGCAAATATCACCAATACCACAACGACAAATTATAATGCCCTATTGAAATTTCCTTATGAAACAATCAAATCCTTTTAATATCACCTTTAAAGACCATGAATTCAAAAAAGAGGACATGATATGTCACGGATCCTCCCACACATATTAAACCCATTGAAGTTCGTCATACAATGCACTAAGGATAGGAGCATTAAGAACATGACTTAATGATTTGTTGACCCACTACATGAATGGTGGATGACACATGGAGGTCAAAAACCTTCTCCTTTTTTTGGGAATTGACACATATTCATACAATGAAGTGGTGGGCCCACAATTCCCCCTTGGGATCTCTTGGATTTTCCAACTCCCTTGTTAATACTCAACACAACAGGGATATACTTTTCATTCAAAATTCAAACTCCATTGACTTGTATCAGTTTGCTTTCTAATATATATTTTTTCACAATTTTTTTTTTTTTTATGTTTTACAAAAAATTAATAGGAAATTGATTATTTTGAAAATAAAAAATATATTTCAAAATTTTTAATTTACATGTATTTTATTTTTTGATTGATCTAAATGATTTTTAATGGGGCATAAATCCCTGCATGGAATTTCTTACAAAACCACCTAATCTGTTGTATTAAATAAGGTATGGCAGTCGTACCTCCACCTGACCTGTTTGGTTAAATACAGTATGGAAATCATAACTCCAATTGACCTATTGTGTTAAATGCAGTATGTCAGTCATACCTCTTGATCGTGTTACTCTTTATTGATCTAGAAAATAGATAAATTTGTATTGTATTATATTTTCTATAGGGGAAAGACACCAATAGTGGAGTAGGGACTAGAAGTGGTCATAGAAATGGTCACATTAGCACTCCATAGACCATATATATAAAGATCCACTAAAATATCTTAAATACTGTATTAAATATATACAAAAATTCCAAAAAAAATTCACAAAATGCCCATAAATTCATTGGGCCTACAAATGATCCAAAAGTGAGCCTTTATGCCTAGCTATTTGTGCCTGACAGACCAGCTTTACAAAACATCATTTCACTGTCACCACCTGCGGTGTTCTGACTAAAAACCACCATAAGACCTTAAACATTCCTAAGTAGTCATTTCCAACAGTACTCCTGCACTGTCAAATCATTCCCAATGAATGACATACCGAACTATTCTATCAAGCTCATGCACAATATTAACCCAAGACTTGTTCCCACCTGCACAAATAAAAAAAATGAAGTGTTCAGCCTCACCTGCCACATCATTCCACCACCCAACCCTGGAAATGCAATAAATAGCATTAAATCAATTAACCATTAAATCAATTAACTTAAAATCAACCATTACATCAATTAACTACAAATAAATCACCACAACATGATAAGGAAGCATAAAGAAAAAGGAGCAAGCAGTCTTGAATTTGCATGTTCAATCACACAAGTGGAAAACCAAATTGGCTCAGTCATCTAATCAACCATTAAACTCCTCAAAATCACAAGCAGAAGGATTGAATAAATTGTTATATCGCACAAGGATCAACCATGCCATGAATTTAATGACAACCATACCACTGAACACGTCTAATCAACCATTAAACCCATCAAAAGCACACAGATCCATTAAACTGATCAAATGCATAGGGATCAACCATGCTAGCCCTTGGATTGTTCTCCAAGCAATCAAAACCACACATTCCTAAAAACAAGTTTGCAATCCATGACAATAATAGCCAACATTCTTAATTAAGAGTCATAGGCTATAAATGACATGTAATCTCCAACACTTTTCATTGTTTTTTCATTTCACAACTGGAATTGCTTAGCAGAGTAGCCCCTCCCATAACCTACTTGGCTCAAGTATTTTCATAGGCAACTTTTTATATGTTTTAAAATGCATAGAATTCCAATTATCACAGTCAATGCTTTATAACTGTTCAAATGCATAGAATTACAATTTTCACAAAACCTTTTATAAGGTTTCAAATGCATAGAATTATAATTATCATAGTCAAGCATTCATAAGTTTATTGTAACAAATAAAATAATATATAAACATATCAATAAACAAATAATTAAATAATAAAAGAAAAAAGTAATTAAACAAGTATTAAATAAAATTGATATTAGAGACGTAGCTTTCCATTGAAAATGCACATAAGACCATATTTAAATGGTCCATCAATTTGTAATTTAATTATCTCTCATCAATATATATTCAATATTATTAATTCTTTCCAAATGGAGTTATTTTCTATTGGTTGACTATTCACTTGAATAGTCTTATTGTGATTCGGACACGACCACAACATGAGAATACCCGGACATGGATATTACATTGGTATCAGATCCCCTTCTTGGGCTTGATTCCGACTTTTGGTCACAAACTATTTTCAGAGCTTCTCTGATTGAGGATCTTTGATCCACATTGGCTTTTGGCCATCATTTTTTGGGTTTCCCAAAAATATAGGACCTTGTCCAAAAGTAGGCTTTTGACCCAAAGAAGATTCAGTCGCAACTTTGAAGAAAATCAAGTTTTACTTAATTTATGAAACCACACATGATTTTATGAAACCACACATGATTTTATGAAACTGCACATGGTTTTACTTAGTTTATTAAAATTATAAACGAATTTTATAAGGTATTTACAAAGAAAGATGCGACCTTCATCACTAATGCTTTGAGGACAAAAAGAGGAAGTCCATGTAACAAATAAAATAATATATAAACATATCAATAAACAAATAATTAAATAATAAAAGAAAAATAATTAAACAAGTATTAAGTAAAATTGATATGTAATTAATTGAATAGATAGAGACGTACCTTTCCATTGAAAAGGCACATAAGACCATATTTAAATGGTCCATCAATTTGTAATGTAATTATCTCTCATCAATATATATTCAATATTATTAATTCTTTCCAAATGGAGTTATTTTCTATTGGTTGATTATTCACTTGAATAGTCTTATTGTGATTTGGACACAACCACAACATGAGAATATCTAGATTCAGATATTACATTTATGTTTATGTTTGTTTCCAACTATCTTTCCTTTAGCCAATGGAGACAAATTCAAATTTATTCTTTTCATGAGCATTTCCACCAAAATGACTCCAATATTGTGAAGAATCAAGTGGTATACTACAAAGTAGCTGGGGGAATCTAATAACTAGGTTCATATATGGATGCCATGTCAACAAAAGCTACATATCAAATTTGAAAACTCAGTAGATGACAAACTGGCCTATTAAATATTTCAGCAAACCTTCTCATGTAACTAGTCACCATTATGCTTAGCATGAAATGGATTAAAATCTTTGGTAAAATGCAGTGGGCAAACATAGGAGGACATGAACATATAATTTGAAAATAAGTAGTGATGTATCTCATCTCATTGTTCTTATCACGGTTATTCTATGTTCTCATATAGGTTTTTGTAATCATGGCAAGAGGAAATTATGTTGCTCGAACAAGGAGGACACTTAGGCGAGGCACTAGAGGTGCAAATCTACAACATACTGCATCAGATGAGGATCCACAGGAGAATGTTGTTGGCCAGAATGAAAATGGTGAATTCCAATTCATGTCGGATCTTGATGGTGTTGCTCCACCTACATCTGCAGTGCAAGTACCTAGTTCAATCAAGAATATCAGTGCTATCAGAGGTTGGACAAAAGAGGACATGATGAAGGCAATTGACGATGTCGAGTACAACGGGAATTCTATGAGAGAAACTGCAAAACATTATGGGATCACACCAACCTCAATGCATTATTGGGTAAAGGGTCTCACTCATATCAAGAGGAAAGGGCCTCTCACAGTGTTAACTGAACAGGAAGAGGAAGAAGTTGTCAGTTGTTGTAAGGAGATGGTTGAAATGGGCCACGGGCTAAAATTGATACAACTGAAGTCGAATGTTGCACAAATATGTCAATCAATGCCAAATCCATTCAGAGATGGATTTCCATGGAATTCATGGTGGGAAGGGTTCAAGAAAAGACATCCATAACTTGTTTTACGAAAAACAAAAGGCATGGATAGAGACATATCCTTGAATTTGTGCCTTGCAATTGTGTAAAGATTCTATGACACTCTTTCCAATGCCTATCAGAAACATTCATATAGTCCAGATCATATATGGAACTATGATGAGACCTGGTTACAAGTTGGAAGGAATTGTGGCATGCGGGTAATCGCGAGGAGAGGTAGCAAGAATGCGCCCAAAATTATTCCCGAGAGTAGGGAGTGGATAACCATTTTGTGTTGTGTAAATGCAGTCGATGCATCAATCATGGGTTTTATATGTTCAAGGTAAACAGTAGGTTGAAGAATTATATCAAAAAATGTGAAGTGGGAGCATGCATGGCTGCACATCCAAACACATGGATGACCAAAGATTTGTTCATGAATTGGTTGTGCCACTTTGCTAATCTATATCATGTGGTGTATCACGTGAAAATAGACACTTGATGATATTCGATGGCCATAGGAGCCACATAGCCCTACAAATAGTTGAAGCAGAAAACACTATGTGCATTGATTTGCTAGCCTTGCCTGCACATACCACCCACAAGTTGCATCCCCTTGATGTGAGTGTGTTTGCACCATTCAAGGATTTTTCCAGGTCTAAGAGAGCATCATCGATGGCACAAAACCCCGGGCTAGAGGTGAAAAAGTTTGAATTAGCTGAACTTGCCAATAATGCATTGAGAAATGTTGTCACTACCTCAAATATCAAGGTTGGGTTTTATGCGTACTAAAATCTGGCCACTAGACTATGATTCTCTTATCCATGATATGGATTTCAACCAAGCTTTTGAGGTGCATGTAGACGATGAAGATGTTGTAGCAAAATATGTAGATGCTAGAGTAAAAGTGTAAAATTAGTCACAGCAGATCTAATGAACAAGTAAATCAATCACAACACATGAACATAGAAAATATGGTGTAAAACTGTGCAAAACATGCATCAGTGCTCAATATCCTAATAAGGGTGAATAATTACAATACAATCATCTGACAATGAGTGAGAAATTCGAATTGACTAAGGAGGTCATTCAAATTACTGAATGGTGTAGCTTGGATCCAACTAGGAGTCCTCATCATCAATCAGTGGTGGTCATCAATGCACAAGAACCAGTCATCCAGGTGTCAATCTGAGTCTAAATGACTGTAACAAGTGTAACTGAAGTGTGTAGCACTGATATAGGGAAGGAGGTTCAATGGAGGGCGCATGGGAGGCTTAACTGAAGTCAGAACAAGTCATCTAGTCAATCTGGAGGTCCAACGGAGTGAAACAGTCAGTCGGGAGTGAAACTAGCCTCAAATCAAGGAGAATCGGAGCTAACTGAGTGGGTAGGTGAAGAAGTGCACCCTTCTCTGGTAGTAGGTGAGAAGTGGGCGCCTTCATGACTAGGAGGGATAAAACTCTGATGGAAGGAGCTCCTGGGTGCTAGAATGAAGTGGATAAGGTGCTGGAGGCATCAACCTGGTGACTGGGATGCATGCAAACCCTAGAATTTGCATGCAAACCCTAATTGCATGCAAGGTCCTGAAAATGATGATGTGGATATCCGAACACCCCCCCTCAAGCTAGACTATGATGTGCAAAAAATAATGTAGGGCCCTGGTTACTAAGACCAAAGGTCACCCCAATACAATAATCCAAAAAAAAAATGCTGAAAATAAGCTAAGTGAGGAAAGAGGGAAAACCGAGTGGGAAGAAAGCCCCCCCTCAAGCTAAAACATAATAATGGATCAATCTGTCTCCACCATGATAGAACTCACCCCCAACAGTGAACGGAGGTAAGAGAACTTCTTATCAGTGAAGCTCTTGGTGAAGATGTCCTGCAATTTGCTCATCGGTAGGGCAATATTGCAGAATGATGGTGCGATCATGCACCAACTCTCGAATGTAGTGCATATGAATCTCAATGTGTTTGGTTCTCTACTGCTGAACTGGATCTATGGAGATATTGATATCACTTTGATTGTCACAAAATAGGACAGTCGAAGTAGAGCCACCAAAACCAAACTCGGAAAGAATACCCTGCAACCAAACTCAGAAAGAATACCCTGCAACCAAACTGCCTGAATGTAGGCATTGACTGCCCCTCGATACTCTGCCTCTGCCGAAGAAAGTGCAATGGCTGCCTGCTTTTTGCTTGACCAGCAAATAGTCCCATGTCCAATCATGAAAACATATTCAGAAGTGGACTTCTGATCTATGCTATCACCTGCCCAATCTGAATCAGTAAAACCAATGAAATCTAGCTAAGAATCTGCAGCATAATGTATGCCAAAATGTTTCGTACCTTGCACATACTGCAAGATCCGCTTGGCTTCCTGCCAATGAAGCTCATGTGGCTGTTGCATATACCTTGACATAGCACTCATGGCATATGAAATGTCAGGCCTGGAGTGTGTCAATTAAAGTAGTGAACCAATCAACTGTCGATACATAGTGCAATCTGCAAGCAGTGTAGAATTTCCCTCCTCAAGATTGATTCCTGAGAGGAATGGGAACGGGGATGCCTTACATTCAGCCATATTAAACATCAATAACAGGTCAGAAGCATACTTTTGTTGAGATATAGTGATCCCATCAAAATTTTGATCTATCTCCAAGCCCAAAAAGTGACTCAGCAATCCCAAATCGCTCATGTAAAAAGCTAGATTTAAGGCAATTTTTAGCTTGTTTATTGAAGTAAGAGTGCTACCAGTAATGAGAATATCATCAACATAAAGTACAATAACCAACAAATTACCTTTAACTTGCTGTAGGTACACATTTGGATTAAATTTGCATCTTTTGAAATCCTGAGAAAGAAGGAAGGAGTCCATCTTTGCATACCAAGCTCTTGGGGCCTGTTTTAAACCATACAAAGATTTCTTCAATCTGCAAACTAATAATGGATCTGATGTATAAACTTCTGGCTGCTTCATATATACCTCTTCAGAAAGATCTCCATGTAGAAAAGCACTCTTCACATCCATGTGGTGCACTTCCTAGTGCTTGGATGCGGAAATTGCCAAAACTAGGCAGATGGAATCCATCTTTGCAACCGGTGCAAAGGTCTTAGTGTAGTCCACTCCTTGGAATTGGGAGAAACCTTTTGCCACCAAGATAGCTTTGTATTTGATGATAGAGCCATCAACAGTAAATTTCGTGCAGTAGACCCATTTACATTGGACTAAATCTCTTCCAGGTGGAAGAGAAACTAGCTCCCATGTATTGTTCTTTTGAAGAGAATTGTACTCTTCATCCATGGCACTTTGCCATCTCGGATCTCCGTGGGAATGATAGTATGTTGTGGGATCTGAACCAGTCATCAAATAACAAATATTAGGAAGTAATGGATCAGAAATAGAAAGAGCCATACTTTCTCTTTGAAAGTCTGCTCTTGTTCGTCTTGGATCAACAGGATTTCCAATGTTCGAACCAACAAATTGAAGAGTGTTTTGGGCCCACTTTGGTAACTGAGGAGGATCATAATGGTCAGATTCCAAACCTGATATGTCATGATCATCATGTTCTGCTACAATATCAAAAATATCAGAAGCAATACTTTCATTATCACTGCTCAAATCTTCTTCTGGTGAAGGCGGTGAAACGACAGTTTCTTCCTCGACTAGTTGCAATTCTTGAAGCGGTTCTTCAAATTGCACACTGCGCTCTATGAATATCTTTTTGGATCTGATATCCATGAGTTTATATGCCTTTGATTCTTACCCATATCCTATCAGTATGCACTCAATACTTTGTGGATCCAAAGCTTGTCTCTTCTTGGAAGGAATTCTAGCCCATGCAGTAGAGCCAAAAACTCTCAAATTTGACACATCCAGTTTGTGACCAAAGAATGCTTTGAAAGGAGTCATACCTTTCATGGATGAATGTGGAACTTGGTTCTGAATGTATGCAGCAACATTAATTGCTTCAGCCCAAATATTTGCATCCAAACCTTTTGACTCAATCATGCAAGTAGCCATCTCTTTTAGTGACCGATTTTTCCTTTCCGCTACACCGTTCTGCTGGGGTGTGTAGGGAACTGTATGTTGGATCTGAATTCCACTTTTGGCACAAAGTTGCAGAAACTCGGCCTTGATATATTCTCCAACATTATCAGATCTAAGAGCTTTGATCTTTCTCTCAGTGGTGGTCTCAATAGAAGCCTTAAAATCCTTGAATTTTCCAAGCACTTCTGACTTGTTTTTGAGAAAAAATACCCAAGTAAAGCGGGAAAGATCATCAATAAATGTCAAAAAATACCTTGACCCATTTAATGACATATTTGGCAGCGGACCACTGATATCAGAATGTATGAGGCCCAAAATGGTGGAAGCTCTGCTAGCTTTGTCGCAGTCGAACCTGTGCTCGAGGTGCTTCCCAATAATGCAATCGGTACAAATTCCCTTCAAGGAACGGAGTTGTGGAATACCATCTACCATGGATTTCTATTAGGAACCCATGTCAACCCTTCTCTTTACTATGTTAGTATATTGTTGTTGGATGCATATGCTTTGTAAGTCGTCCCGTAGTATTTGTTGATCCATAGTTTATATTAGCCCATAGTATTGACCCATAGTATTGGACGCATATGCTTTGTAAGTCGTCCCGTAGTATTATATGTCCCATGGTTTTGACACATAGTATTGGCCATAGAATTAGTATATAAGTGTGTGTTGAGGTCATTGAAGGCACCGTGAATTTAATTGTATTGAGCTTGCTCAAAGGAGGTTTCCCCCTCGAAGTGGCCCGTGATCAATATAAAAGTGATTTTGAGTTCTATTATTTCTGATATCTTGTGTATTTGCATTAATTAATTATTGCAGGTTCTTCACAATTTCTGTTGTAGCAGCAGCAAATACTTGTAATTAATGTGTCCAAACCTTTCATTCCAAATCCTACTAACCTCGTTGCCATGAGTGAGGAGAGCAGTGGGCTTTTCAAGCGGCACAAAGTGATAAAACTCATAGTATTTTGCAGTGTAGTTTGCCTTTCCGACTTCAATAAGTCTTCCACTTTTGATATCAGAAATTTCAACTGTATTAGGGTTGAATGTAACTTGCTTCTTTTCACCAGTGTGTGTCATTTGATACATAGAAAGTAGATTTGTAACCAAGGAAGGCACATAGAGAACATTCTGAAAGCTTCCATGATCAACATGGATTGTACCTTTTCCCTTCGAAGAAATGTTTGAGTCATCTCCCAAATGGATGGGGATGGAGCTGTTTGGATCGAATGAAAAAAAAGAATCAATATTTGCAGCCATATGATTCGAGGCACCCGAATCTATTAGAAGAGTAGTGGGCTTCGAAACAGTTGCCATGAGTGCTTGTCCTCTTTCATGATCATCATTCCTATCCTTCTTCCTTGCACCGTCAGGAAGAGTTATGTTATTCTTTTCCAAAAGGAGGGCCATTTGATCTATAGTCTTCTTCATGCATGAACTTTTAGGATGAAAGCCACGGTTGGAATAAGTACATTTAGATTTTTCCTTACCCTCTTTACCCTTTTGCTTTAACTTCAAACTGGATGGTGCATCTGTCTGCTTGCCTTTCTCTCTTTGCTTGTGAGGTTCGAATTTGGGATTCTCTTTCTTTTGCTTTCATTTACCATTCGAATTCTTGGGTCCTTGAACAAATAGGGTTGAATCTTTGGAGCTTATGGACCCCATTTGAATCAACTTATCATGCTTTTTTGTGACGAACTCAATGAAGGCATTCAAGGTAGGCATCTTCCAATTCGGGGTAGTTAGCCAACCAGAATTGAAAGTAGAGACAAATACCGAATAGTCTTTACCAAGCTTGGTGAGAATAGAGAGGATCAATTGCTTATCCTCTTTGATAACTCCACTTTTCTTCAACTGCAATGTCAAGTGCTTGAATTTTGTGAAAAACTCATTGATGGTCTCGAAATTCTCAGGACTAAGAGCAATCAATTCATTCTCTAATTGAAAATCCCTAAGCTCGTACTGCTTGCCAAAAAGTGTTTCAAGTTGCTCCCATATTGCTTTTGGAGTCTTCAATCTGCTAAGATGGAAGTGAATATCTTTGGAAATAAAGAGACAAAGGAGACCATAAGCTTCATCAAGCTTATTGTAGTGTTTGGTTCTTTCCGCCAATGTGCTTGGCTTCAATTAAATCAATCACAACAGATGAACATAGAAAATATGGTGTAAAACTATGCAAAACATGCATCAGTGCTCAATATCCCAATAAGGGTGAATAATTACAATACAATCATCTGACAATGAGTGAGCAATTCGAATTGACTAAGGAGGTCATTCGAATTACTGAATGGTGTAGCTTGGCTCCAAATAGGAGTCCTCATCATCAATCAGTGGTGGTCATCAATGCACAAGAACCAGTCATCCAGGTGTCAATCTGAGTCTAAATGAGTGTAACAAGTGTAACTGAAGTGTGTAGCACTAATATAGGGAAGGAGGCTCAGTGGAGGGTGCATGGGAGGCTTAACTGAAGTCAGAACAAGTCATCTAGTCAATCTGGAGGTCCAACAGAGTGAAACAGTCAGTTGGGAGTGAAACTAGCCTCAAATCAAGGAGAATCGGAGCTAACTGAGTGTAAACTGAGTGGGTAGGTGAAGAAGTGCGCCCTTCTTTGGAAGTAGGTGAGAAGTGGGTGCCTTCATGACTAGGAGGGATAAAACTCTGATGGAAGGAGCTCCCGGGTGGTAGAATGAAGTGGATAAGGTGCTAGAGGCATCAACCTTGTGACTGGGATGCATGCAAAATGCATGAAAACCCTAATTGCATGCAAGGTCCTAAAAATGATGATGTGGATATCTGAACAAAAAGATCTAGATGCTGCATCAGAAGATGTAGATACTGCAGACAACATGTTATCCCTCTCTCAAGGAAATTGCCAACCATTGGGTGACAGTGATGAACAAGTCAATGCTACTCAATATGACGATGAAGCTATGGAATATGTCATGGAAGTTGTTCAAACTATACATGAAACACATACAAACTCTGCAAATGAATTTCATAATGACAATGATGAAAGGAATTTGATCGAAGGTTGCTAAGCGTTGTGAATCAATGAGGAGCAGTTGACACTAGAAATCCAGGTACAACATCCTCAATGGTTAGTGGATGCCATGATGAATATGAACAAACATATTTTTACAAACACCAACAAAGAAAGCATGAACATGCCTTCACAACCAGCATTATTGAACAATGAAGTTATCCATTATTATGTGGATGTTAGGGGTTTAGAAGAAGGTGATGTAAGCAGTGAAGAACCAATTGAAGGAGACGATGCAGATGTAACACAACTCCCAAATTTTACTCATAGCCCCACCATGGGTACTACACGCAAGTCATTCCTAAGGTTTCCAGTGGAGAGAGTCGTAGAAAAGGAAATGAGAGGACCAACAGATGTTCTTCGCTTGAGAAGGAGTTTGCAGTTACTCACTTTCGATGATTACATAAAACTATTGGTTGTTGCATAACAAAAGAAAAAAGAGATGCAATAACAGATACATAACAAGAACAAGCTTTCAAACGAGAGGAAGGCTGCAAGTATTGTTTAGGTCAAAGAAAGAAGGCTTGCAAGGATTCAAAGAGAGAAAGAGAAGCAAGAAAAAGAGAACCATAAACAACTAGCTAGGCAGAAAAGGGCTCAAAGAAAGTCACAACAGAGACCACAAGAGGATGGGTCTAGGATGGAGGAGCAGATGGTGTCCAACTCAATCAATTAAATTGTGGACAATACACATTTATTCCAAGACCTTATAAACATCCAAGTCCCACAATACCACCTTGCTCCTATTGTGCCCCACTTTCTTCATGGAAGTGGTCCAATATATGCTTTTCCAAGTCCTCCAATTAATACATGGACACTAGGTTCAAGTCAAAACTATGCATTTTCAATGCCTCCATGGTGGCAAGGAGAAAACTGGCCTCAGGAAATTCAGGCTTCTCAACCCATTCATCTGTTGCAAGTGCAGGCAACTCAACCCAAGCAGAGCATGCAAATGTGGGCACTTCAACCTGCTTGGGCGATGCAAGTGTAGGGAACCCTGCAATAGTGGGCAATGTAAACAGTCAACCTACAAATGAGTGAATCTGTTTGGTGCTTATGTCTAACCACATCCAATGTGGATTTTGATACCTCAGCAATTTTTTGTCAACTCGACAATGTTTTGTTGTAATCAAAACCAATCCATAAGGGATTTGGTACCCTATATCTCCCAGATCCTAGTCCTATCTGAAACTCATGTCTATGTTTTCTGATACTATTAATATAAGCTGAAGTTCTGTTACCCTTAATTGGTTTTGCAATGAATTATCTGATCATTTATTAGTTTTCAAGTTTACCAATACAAATCCAAAGACATCTTAAGTTTATAATTGAAACTACAATACCAACTCCAACTACAAATACAACTATTGTTACAATACATTCTGACAATTACATAGAAGATCAAAATGCATTATAATAACTTTTCAATTACCATTACATTACATTACATAAATAATTGCATGGACCAAATTACATCTAAGACCAACATTTCAATTACCATTACATTACATTACATAATTCATTTCAACACCAAATTACATAGAAGACGAACATAAGCAATACCATTACATTACATTATAGATTTCAATGCAAGGACCAAATTACATAGAAATACTAGAATCCATTACAACATCATTGCTTTTACCATTAAATTGGATTACATAATTCATTACAATTACCATAACATTGAAACAATTTGAATGCATAAAACCTCCAGAGACCTAAATACAAGGGTATAATCCTCCTAACCAAAGGGTATGAATACAAGAGTGTTACATAACAGTCACGGCCAAGGGAAAACAAATGATGGAATTCCACAAACAAACACCCAATTTTTGCATGAAATCCACAAACAAATCCCAACTATTTACTTGAAAACCCACAATCAAATTGCATATATTCGCATGAAATCCCACATACACATCCAGTAAGGTCAATGAATTCATTGCAATCAAGTAGAGCTATTAAAAATATAGCTCTTCTTATAATCAGTCACATCGGGTTGGCTTACCAAATAGAAGGATGATCGGTCACAAAACAATCACGGCCAGGGGAAAACAAATCATGGAATCCCTCAAACAAATACCCAATTTTCTCATGAAATCCACAAACAAATACCAATTATTCACTAGGGTTTTGGCAAGGCCCTTCACGTAGAGTTCTTTTGGTCGAGCCTATTCAAATACACTATTGTTTTGGAAAGGCCCTTCATGTAGAGTTGTTTTGGCCGAGCTTATTCAAACCGATGAAGCCCTAATACCTATAGTGAATCTCGCCACCAAAATCAATAGGGTCCCTGCAAAAACCCAACTCTATCCTGCCACAATATAACCAAGCCCTACTATGGAAAAAAATACACAAACAACAAGTTTGAATTTTTGCAGTTACCACAAATGTACAAAGGTGGCGGTCGCATTCCAAAAAACAAATAGTTCTTTTCATAACCCTATAGAAAAGCCTTTCAAGCCGTGGAGAAGCTGAATTAAAACCATGCACTCAAATTTTAACCCAGGCATTTTTAACAATGCATTAAAAAATACAAGAAATTTTAATCATGAACCTACAACAAATCCCACAAACCCATGGGGAAGCTAAAGAAAAACCATTGAAACCACCATTAAAACCACCATGCAACCAATTTAAAACCACAAGGGTAAAAATATTACAAATATCCAAACATATATCAAGTGCTTAAAAACACAAAGGGTAAGCGAACTCGAAATCGAACCAAAGCACAACAAATTCCATCCAGCAGTTGAGGTGTTGTTGAAAAATGCAGCAAGTCATCGGTCGGTAGGGTCGAACGCTTACTAGGAAAACACATCCAAAACTCCACCAAAGACTCCATGCCCAGGCCCCACATGCTTTTCCCGACCAAGCTCTGTGAACGAGCTCCGCGACCGACCTCCACCTACAAACAAACATCACCTGCTTATGAGTCGAGCTAAAAAACCCAAAAATGCAGTGGGCAACACACAAACCAGGAATAATTACTTAGTGTCGAGCTGCTCTAAGGATGGTGATAGGTTGAATATGCATAGGAACACTCAACAACAACACACAACACCAAGTAATCCACCATAAGAACCTTCCTCCATCGTGCTTCAAACCATGCGGCCAAAACCATCGACGAGGTCAAACCACGAACCAGGTAACAAAGGACGATGGTAAAGCCGAAGACAAACCACCGAGTGGAAAAGGACACACAACCACTCGAGGGGGGAGGAAATCACCCATTGCGTCCGCTCAAAAATACACTACGTAAAACCTCCTCCCAAAACCTTAGCAATTATGCTTTAATGTTCTTTCGGTCAACTGCCATATAATAGGTTTGAGTTCGGCATGTGGCAGGATTTCTAGTGTGCCCTCATCGTATGCTAGGAGTCCCTCCACATGGCCTCCATGATGGATTCAGGGAGTGCGCACCACTACCGGTGTCCCTCCCCTAACAGAGTTGAGGAAGGGGCTAGGGAACCATGACAATGTCGGCTACTGATATGTGGATGGATGGGAAAATTCGTAGCAATGCTTCCAAAATTTGGAGAGGAGGGGATGATGTGTTCTCCAGGTCCTCCAGGAGTAAATATAATGAATACGACGAAGAGGCATTGAAGTGGGCGACCTTGGATAAATTTCCCACTGGTGACTGCATCTGCAAGGGGATTCTCCATAGCACTGTGGGAAAGCACGAGGAAGTTGATGTCACCAAGATTAGCCTACAAGATCGCAATATTCTCATTGAGAGATTGCTAAGAATCGTCGCCTCAAATAATGAGCGTTTTCTAATCAAGCTCTGCAATAAGATCAACAAGTAAGGGGAAACATCTTCTTTCTTTTTTATTTTATGCTTCTCAATTTTATAGTTTATGTTTCTTGGGTGTCTAGTGTTTTTATGTTTTTATTTGGGTTGGTGTTTCATAGAGTGGGAATCAACTTGCCAAAGATTGAATTCTATTTCGATGACTTGAACGTGGATGAAAATGTATATGTTGGTACTATATCGCTGCCCTCTATTTTGAATCTTATCTTCAATATGTTCTAGGTATTTTTAATTGAATCTATGAGTTTTGATTATTTATTGGCTTGAGAGAATGTAAATTGTGATGGGGGATTTCCTTGAGATTGCATTTCCTCAGCGCTTTTAGGATTTCTGAAAATATTCCCAAATAGGAAGAGACCCCTTTCAATCCTTCATGATGTTAGCAAAATCACAAAACCATATAAGTGAACATCAATCCCTATGATTCATTTCCTACATTCTTCTTGAAATACTCATATTTTTTATATTTTTAATTGTTGGTGTTAAACCCTCTTGAATTGTTGCAACAATTAAGAGTATTAAGGATTCGAACTTGCTTGGATTTCACATAATGACTTTGCTTTTGGGACCACCAGAATCAAGAAAAACATCTTTACTCTTGGCTTTGGATGGTAAGCTCGATTCAAAATTGAGAGTGGGTTGTCATTACCATCCTTTGTTTCTACAATTGTCCATTTATTTTGACAATACAGTAGACCAAAGACTAAAATTGGGGATTGTTTGTAGGTATCCGACATTGTGGCATAAAATGGGAACATACTAGATGGATTCGCGCCCCAAAGAAGAGCGGCTTACATTAGCCAACATGATTTAGATATTGGTGAAATGACTATGCGAGAAACTATGGGCTTCTATGGCCGATGCCAAGGAGTTGGAACTAGAATTGGTATGCTCTTTGATAATGCTTCTTTAAATGTATCACCTATCTGGTGATGGTACAATTTGAGTGGTTCAATCGTTAATAACATGTATCTTCAGGACTGTTCCTAGGAACACTTGTTACAGAGAGTAATAAGGAATCCCATACGTTAATAAACCATGGATTTCATAAGTCATTTGATTTTTGCTCCAACTATAATAATTATTATTATAGTTAAAAGATGCAAATTTCTTGAAAAATTTCACTTTCCACAACTTTCCACCAGCTGAAGCAAATTAGAGTCATTATCCACAACTTTCCTCCTTGCTTCGAATGAACAATGTCATAAATGTACACATTTTATTTCTCAGTATGCCTTAACATCCTTGCATATTCAAGGTCAATGTAGCCAATGGTACCCATAATATATAGGTAGAAGTAGCCAATGATACCCTTAACAAAGATTCAATTAGAAAAATTATATGCAATTTATACAAGTTTGTCTAGGAAGTGCTAACAAAGATGGGCGTCCTTCAAGTCTACTCCATGTTAATAGATGCAGTAATTACTCCCCCCGTCCCCATGATGCTCATAGCCATTATTTTGTGATGTTTGTACTATCTTTGATTTTTTGCAATTACGTTCAGACTCACTCGTAGATCTATGCATTTCTTCTTTACATATATGTACAAAATTTCATTCATAGTACAAAACTTGTATCCACTGAAAAAATAAAGGTATCCATCGAGTAGTACTCTATCAATATCTTATTTAGTTAAATGAAACCGAGACTCAGCATGTGTATACTACATTGTTGTTTTCCAATATTGCAGTGAAAACACTTAGTCTATGTATTATAAAACTTGACAACATTAAGGATCATTAATATATTAATTGCACTTGTTATTTTCCTTTGCTTCGGGTAATAGTTATTAATGATATAACACTACAACCTTCAAAAATAGAGGCTATGGGGAAATTGGAATCCATAATTGGATTACATAATTCATTACAATTACCAAATTACCATAACATTGAAACAATTCGAATGCAGAAAACCTCCAGTGACCTAAATACAAGGGTATAATCCTCCCATCCAAAGTGTATGAATACAGGGGTGTTACATAACAGTCACGTCCAAGGGAAAACAAATGATGTAATCCCACAAATAAACACCCAATTTTCGCATGAAATCCACAAACAAATCCAAACTATTTGCTCGAAAACCCACAATCAAATTGACTATATTCGCATGAAATCCCACATACACATCCAGTAAAGTCAATGAATTCATTGCAATCGAGTAGAGCTATTAAAAATATACCTCTTCTTATAACCAGACACATCGGGTTGGCCCACCAAATAGAAGGATGATCGGTCACAAAACAGTCATGGCTAGGGGAAAACAAATCATGGAACCCCTCAAACAAATACCCAATTTTCTCATGAAATTCACAAACAAATCCCAACTATTCGTTAAGGTTTTGGCAGGGCCCTTCACGTAGAGTTTTCTTGGCCTGGCATATTGAAATAGTACACTAGTGTTTTGGCAGGGCCCTTCATGTAGAGTTGTTTAGGCCTAGATTATTCAAACTAGTGAAGCCCTATTACCTATAGTGAATCCCGCCATTGAAATCAATAGGGTCCCTACAAAAACCTGAGTCTAGCTTGCCAAAATATAACCAAGCCCTACTATGGAAAAAATGCACAAATAATGAGTTCAATTTTTTTTTGTTACCACAAAGGTACAAAGGTGGCGGTCGCATTCCAAAAAACAAATAGCTCTTTTCAAAACCATATAGCAAATCCTTTCAAGCCGTGGAGAAGCTGAATTAAAACCATGCGCTCAAATTTTAACCCAAGCATTTTTAACAATGCATTAAAAAATACAAGAAATTTTAATCATGAACCTACAGAAAATCCCACAAACCCGTGGGGAAGCTGAAGAAAAACCATTGAAACCACCATTAAAACCACCATGCAACCGATTTAAATCCACAAGGGTAAAAATATTACAAATCTCCAAACATATATGAAGTGTTTAAAAACACAGGGTAAGCAAACTCGAAATTGACAAAAGAGCACAAAAAATTCCATCCAGTAGTTGAGGTGTTGTTGAAAAACCCAGCGGGTCATCGGCCGGTAGGGTTGAACACTTACCAGGAAAATGCAGCCAAAATGCCACCAAAGACTCCAGGCCAAGGCTCAACACGCTTTTTCCAACCAAGCTACCTGAACGAGCTTTGGGACCGACCTCCACCTACAAACAAACATCACCAGCTTATGAGCTGAGCTAAAAAAATAAAAAATTCACTGGACAACCCGCAAATGAGGAAAAATTACCTGGTGTCGAGCTTCTCTAAGGATGATGACAGGTTGAATATGCATAGGAACATTCAACAACAACGCACAACACCAAGCAATCCACCACAGGAACCTTCCTTCGCTGTGCTTCAAACCATGTGGCCAAAACCATCGACGAGGTTGAAACACGAACCAGGTAACGGAGGACGAGGGTAAATCTGAAGATAAACCACTGAGTGGACAAGGCCGCACAACCACCCAGGGGGGTATGCAATCACCCATTGCGCCCACTCAAAACTACACTATGCAAAACCTCCTCCCAAAACTGTGCCAAAACCTTAGCAATTACGCTTTAATACTCTTTCGGACAACTGTCATAGAATAGGTTTGAGTTCGGCATGTGGTGGGATTTCTATTGTTCCCTCATCGTATGCCAAGTGGTCCTCCACGTGGACTCCATGATGGATTCGGGGAGTGAGCACCACTATTGGTGTCCCTCCCCTAGTAGAGTTAAGGAAGGGGCTAAGGAACCATGACAATGTCGGCTACTGATATGTGGATGGCTGGGAGAAGTCGTAGCAACGCTTCCATAATTTGGAGAGGAGGGGATGATGTGTTCTCCAGGTCCTCCAGGATTAAATATAATGAATACGACAAAGAGGCATTGAAGTGGGCAACCTTGGATAAATTTACCACTTGTGACTGCATTTGCAAGGGGATTCTCCATAGCATTGTGGGCAAGCACGAGGAAGTCGATGTCACCAAGATCATCCTACAAGATCGCAATATTCTCATGGAGAGATTGCTAAGAATCGTCCCCTCAAATAACGAGTGTTTTCTACTCAAGCTCTGCAACAAGATCAACAAGTAAGGGGCAACATCTTCTTTCTTTTCGATTTTATGCTTCTCAATTTTATAGTTTTATGTTTCATGTGTCTTTAGTGTTTTTATGTTTTTATGGAGGTTGGTGTTTCATAGAGTGGGAATCAACTTGCCAAAGATTGAATTCTATTTCAATGACTTGAGCGTGGATGCAAATGTATATGTTGGTACCAGATCACTGCCCTCTATTTTGAATCTTATCTTCAATATGTTGTAGGTATGTTTAATTGAATCGATGAGTTTTGATTCTTTATTGGCTTGAGAGAGTGTAAATTGTGATGGGGGATTTCCTTGAGATTGCATTTTCTCAGTGTTTTTAGGATTTTTGAAAATCTCCCAAATAGGAAGAGACCCCTTTCAATCATTCATGATGTTAGTAGAATCATAAAACCATATAAGTGAACATCAATCCCTATGATTCATTTCCTACATTCTTCTTGGAATCCTCATATTTTTGAGATTCTTAATTGTTGGTGTTAAACCCTCTTGAATTGTTGCAACAATTAAGAGTATTAAGGATTTCAACTTGTTCGGATTTCACAGAATGACTTTTCTTTTGGGACCACCAGACTCAAGAAAAACATCTTTACTCTTGGATTTGGATGGTAAGCTCAATTCAGAATTGAGAGTGGGTTGTCATTACCATCCTTTGTTTCTACAATCGTCCATTTTTTTTTACAATACAGTAGACCAAAGACTAAAATTGGGGATTGTTTGTAGGTATGTGACGTACAATGGAAACATACTAGATGGATTCGTGCCCCAAAGAAGAGCGACTTACATTAGACAACATGATTTAGATATTGGTGAAATGACTATGTGAGAAAATATGGGCTTCTATGGCCGATGCCAAGGCGTTGGAACTAGAATTGGTATTCTCTTTGATTATGCTTCTTTAAATGTATTACCTATCTGGTTATGGTACAGTTTGAGTGGTTCAATCGTTAATAACATGTATCTTCAGGACTGTTCCTGGGAACACTTGTTACACAGAGTAATAAGGAATCCCATACGTTAATAAACCATGGATTTCATAAGTCATTTGGTTTTTGTTCCAACTATAATTATTATTATTATAGTTAAAAGATGCAAATTTCTTGAAATTTTTTACTTTCCACAACTTTCCACCAGTTGAAGCAAATTAGAGTCATTATCCACAACTTTCCTCCCTACTCCAAATGAACAATGCCATAAATGTACACATTGTATTTCTCAGTAGGCCTTTACATCCTTGCATATTCAGGGTCAATGTAGCCAATGGTACCCTTAATAGAGATTCAATTAGAAAAATGATATGCAATTTATACAAGTTTGTCTAAGCAGTTCTAACAAAGATTGTCGTCCTTCCAATCTACTCCTTGTTAATAGATGCAGTAATTACTCCCACCACCCCCATGATGCTCATAGCCATTATTTTGCGATGTTTGTACTATCTTTGAATTTTTGCAATTAAGTTCAGACTCTCTTGTAGATCTATGCATTTCTTCTTTACATATATGTACAAAATTTCATTCATAGTACAAAACTTGTATCCACTAAAAAAATAAAGGCATCCATTGAGTAGCACTCTACCAATATCTTATTTAGTTAAATGAAACCAAGACTCATCATGTGTATACTACATTTTTGTTTTCCAATAATGTAGTGAAAACACTTAGTCTATGTATTATAAAACTCAACAACATTAACGATGATTAATATATTAATTGCACTTGTTATTTTCCTTTGCTTCAGGTAATGGTTATTAATGATATAGCACTACATCCTTAAAAAATAGAGGCTATGGGGAAATTGGAAGCCATAATTGGATTACATAATTCATTACAATTACCAAATTACCATAACATTGAAACAATTTGAATGCATAAAACCTCCAGAGACCTAAATACAAGGGTATAATCCTCCCAACCAAAGGGTATGAATACAAGGGTGTTACATAACAGTCACAACCAAGGGTAAACAAATGATGGAATCCCACAAACAAACACCCAATTTTCGCATGAAATCCACAAACAAATCCAAACTATTCGCTCGGAAACCCACAATCAAATTGCATATATTTGCATGAAATCCCACATACACATCCAGTAAAGTCAATGAATTCATTGCAATCGAGTATAGCTATTAAAAATATATCTCTTCTTATAACCAGTCACATCGGGTTGGCCCACCAAATAGAAGTACGATCGGTCACAAAATAGTCATGGCTAGGAGAAAACAAATCATGGAATCCCTCAAACAAATACCCAATTTCTCATGAAATCCACAAACAAATCCCAACTATCCGATAGGGTTTTGGCAGGGCCCTTCACGTAGAGTTTTCTTGGTCGAGCCTATTCAAATACACTAGTGTTTTGGTAGGGCCCTTCATGTAGAGTTGTTTTGGCCAAGATTATTCAAACTAGTGAAGCCCTAATACCAATAGTAAATCCTGCCACCGAAATCAATAGGGTCCCTGCAAAAACCTAAGTCTAGCCTGCCACAATATAACCAAGCCCTACTACGGAAAAAAAATGCACAAACAACGAGTTCAAATTTTTGCAGTTACCACAAATGT
The DNA here is from genome assembly GCA_027924585.1 of Larix kaempferi. Taxonomy (NCBI): domain Eukaryota; kingdom Viridiplantae; phylum Streptophyta; class Pinopsida; order Pinales; family Pinaceae; genus Larix; species Larix kaempferi. The sequence continues at coordinate 6,484,256 of BSBM01000203.1, read as the reverse complement.
ACAAAGGTGGCAGTAGCATTCCAAAAAACAACCAGTTCTTTTCCTAACCCTATAGCAAAGCCTTTCAAGCTGTGGAGAAGCTGAATTAAAACCATGCGCTCAAATTTTAACCCAAGCATTTTTAACAATGCATTAAAAAATACAAGAAATTTTAATCATGAACCTACAGAAAATCCCACAAACCCATGGGGAAGCTGAAGAAAAACCATTAAAACCACCATGCAACCGATTTAAAACCACAAGGATAAAAATAGTACAAATCTCCAAATATATATGAAGTGTTTAAAAATAGAAAGGGTAAGTGAACTCGAAATCGACACAAGAGCACAACAAATTCCATCCAACAGTTGAGGTGGTTTTGAAAAATGCAGCGGGTCATCGGTCGGTAGGGTTGAACACTTACTAGGAAAACACCACCAAAGACTCCACGCCCAGGTTCCACGCACTTTTCAAAACCAATCTCTGTGAACAAGCTCCGCGACCGACCTCCACCTACAAACAAACATCACCCACTTATGAGCCGAGCTAAAAAAACCAAAAATGCAGTGGATAACCCGGAAACAAGGAACAATTACTTGGTGTCGAGCTTCTCTAAGGATGATGACAGGTCGAATATGCATAGGAACATTCAACAATGATGCACAACACCAAGCAATCCACCACAGGAACCTTCCTCCGCTGTGCTTCAAACCATGTGGCCAAAACCATCGACGAGGTCGAACCACTAAGTAGGTAACAGAGGACGATGAAAACCGAAGATAAACCACCGATTGGAGAAGGTAGCACAACCACCCGGGGGGGGGATGCAATCACCCATTGCGCCCACTCAAAACTACACTACGCAAAACCTCCTACCAAAACCTTAGCAATTACACTTTAATGCTCTTTCAGACAGCTGTCATACAATAGGTTTGAGTTTGGCATGAGCTGGGATTTCCAGTGTTCCCTCATCGTATGCCAGGTGGCCCTCCACGTGGCCTCCATGATGGATTCAGGGAGTGCACACCACTATCGGTGTCCCTCCCCTAGTAGAGTTGAGGAAGGGGCTAGGGAACCATGAAAATGTCGGCTACTGATATGTGGATGGCTGGGAGAATTCATAGCAACGCTTCCGAAATTTGGAGAGGAGGGGATGATGTGTTCTCCAGGTCCTCCAGGAGTAAGTATAATGAATACGACGAAGAGTCATTGAAGTGGGAAACCTTGGATAAATTTCCCACTTGTGACTGCATCTGCAAGGGGATTCTCCATAGCATTGTGGGAAAGCACGAGGAAGTCGATGTCACCAAGATCATCCTACAAGATCGTAATATTCTCATTGAGAAATTGCTAAGAATCGTCGCCTCAAATAATGATTGTTTTCTACTCAAGCTCCGCAACCAAATCAACAAGTAAGGGGCAACATCTTCTTTCTTTTCGATTTTATGCTTCTGAATTTTATAGTTTTATGTTTCTTGGGTGTCTAGTGTTTTTATGTTTTTATGGGGGTTGGTGTTTCATAGAGTGGGAATCAACTTGCCAAATCCTTTGAATTCTATTTCGATGACTTGAACGTGGATGCAAATGTATATGTTGGTACCAGATCACTGCCCTCTATTTTGAATCTTATCTTCAATATGTTGTAGGTATGTTTAATTGAATCAATGCGTTTTGATTCTTAATTGGCTTGAGAGAATGTAAATTGTGATGGGGGATTTCCTTGAGATTGCATTTTCTCAGCATTTTTAGGATTTCTGAAAATATTCCCAAATAGGAAGAAACCCCTTTCAATCCTTCATGATGTTAGCAGAATCATAAAACCATATAAGTGAAAATCAATCCCTACGATTCATTTCCTACATTCTTCTTGAAATCCTCATATTTTTGGCATTCTTAATTGTTGGTGTTAAACCCTCTTGAATCGTTGCAACAATTAAGAGTATTAAGGATTTGAACTTGCTCGGATTTCACAGAATGGATTTTCTTTTGGGACCACCAAACTCAAGAAAAACATATTTACTCTTGGCTTTGGATGGTAAGCTCATTTCAGAATTGAGAGTGGGTTGTCATTACCATCCTTTGTTTCTACAATTGTCCATTTTTTTTGACAATACAGTAGACCAAAGACTAAAATTGGGGATTGTTTGTAGGTATCCGACGTTGTGACATACAATGGGAACATACTAGATGGATTCGCACCCCAAAGAAGAGTGACTTACATTAGCAACATTATTTAGATATTGGTGAAATGACTATGCGAGAAACTATGGGATTCTATGGCTGATGCCAAGGATTTGGAACTAGACCCGGTATGCTCTTTGATAATTCTTCTTTAAATGTATTACCTATCTGGTTATGGTACAGTTTGAGTGGTTCAATCGTTTAATAACATGTATCTTCAGGACTGTTCCGAGGTACACTTTTTACACACAGTAATAAGGAATCCCATACATTAATAAACCAGGGATTTCATAAGTCATTTGGTTTTTTCTCCAACTATAATTATTATTATTATAGTTAAAAGATGAAAATTTCTTGAAAAGTTTTCACTTTCCACAACTTTCCACCAACTGAATCAAATTAGAGTCATTATCCACAACTTTCCTCCCAGCTCCAAAAGAACAATTCCATAAATGTACACAACGTATTTCTAAATATGCCTTGACATCCTTGCATATTCAAAGGTTCAAAGGTCAATGTAGCCAATGGTACCCGTAACATCTAGGTAGAAGTAGCCAATGGTACCCATAACAAAGATTTAATTAGAAAAATGATATGCAATTTATACAAGTTTATCGAGGCAATGCTAACAAATATCGTCGTCCTTCTAGTCTACTCCCTGTTAATAGATGCAGGAATTACTCCCCCCGCCCCCATGTTGCTCATAGCCATTATTTTGCGATGTTTGTACTATCTTTGATTTTTTCCAATTACGTTCAGATTCTCTTGTAAATCTATGCATTTCTTCTTTACATGTATTTACAAAATTTCATTCTAAGTACAAAACTTGTATCCACTGAAAAAATACCATTGAGTAGCACTCTATCAATATCTTATTTAGTTAAACGAAACCGAGACTCAGCATGTGTATACTACATTGTTGTTTTCCAATAATGCAGTTAAAACACTTAGTCTGCGTATTATAAAACTCAAAAACATTAAAGATGATTAATATATTAATTGCACTTGTTATTAATGATATAGCACTACAGCTTTAAAAAATAGAGGCTATGGGGAAATTGGAAGAGACCCCAACTAGTGCCACACACACGGAATTTGTTGAACTCTCTATTCTTGTAAAAATAAAGCTTCATATGAGGCTAAGCACTGATAGGTACATGCTATATTTTTCTCTTGTTATACAACTATTTTCAGGCTTCTAGAAAAAATGGCCTATGCAAACCTTACAGATGCATATGTGACTATTATGCTATGGAGGAAGATCTTTTTTTAGATTATCTTAAACTCAATAGTCATGCCAACTATATTATAGGTTTACCTACCAACAAATATATCGACCAAATAAAAATGGCTACCTATTTTGAGTAATTAAAGCCAACTAAAAGTAAGTTTCTTCAACCAAAGTCATTCCTACTATGATCAGCTCTGAAAAAATGATGATTTGAAAGATCCTCAAAATTATTTTATGACTTTGACAAGAAATAAGAAAATGATGACTCAAAATATTGCGAAGAATTATTAGAGAAATAATCTCAAACATTCATTTTTTCTACATAAAAAAATTGAAGTTCAAATACTTGCTACGTTTGTGAATGATTAAATTGCAAAATTTTCAAACCAATCTAAGGGAATTGGTAAGCTTAACAAAGTTCATTTTCATAAGAAATATTATAAAATTATTTTTATATAATTTATTTGGTCATGAACATGGAAAAGGAAAGTTTCAATCTGTGAATGATCAAACTGTTTGAATTTTGGGACTAGCCACTACCAACCCCTCAGGATCGTGAAAAGAGCTTATTTCGATAAAGATCCTCCAAATTACTTATATGATGCCCTCTATTCCAAGATGGTGATCCCAAGCCGGTGGTAGAAGGTCTCTTGAGGCCCGTCTATGAGTGCACTTAAAAACATGTGTTTACAATTGTGACCTGCTAGACCATGAATCACACTTCATTACATGATCATACTACACACTACTCATAGTACAATACCCTATTGTTTTCCATGCATAGAAATTACATTTTATTTATAGATGCAATACAACCAACTACTCATTATTGGAAATCCATAACTTCCAACCACTTTCAATTATTATGTTACAGTCGACTTGACTGGGATAAATTTGGTCGATTGCTTGTTGAGCTTCCGATCATTCTATTGAATTCCCGTCAACCAATAGTTTTCCTTTGACTAAACAACTATTCTGGTTAGTCAACCAACCAAAATTCCATCGTCTATCGCCTCTGAATCCAATCGACTTATACTAGTTGACTATCAACTTTGCCAGTCGACCCACATGAAAAGAATATAACATTCCCAACATTATGGCCTATGTCTCTAGGTTTTGCTCCTAAACCATGGCCTAGACCAAAAGACCTATGCTTTCTACACAAAATTTAATACCCCAGGATATATCATAATTGAAAGTGAAAGGTTGCATCTTCACATGAGCTCTATGGAGGTTCCAGGCCCTATGTATGTCATGTGCATTATAGAAAAAACTATTAGGGCCTATTTCCCTAATTTATATATCTATATAATTGATGTCTTGGAAAACAAGACCTATTACCTCTTAGTAGATCTAAGTCCATAATTTTTATACTTAAAGAATTATCTAGCATGTGTGACACATCAATGTTTTGTGCATATCATCAAAATTGTCCTAAGCTCAAACTTGTAGGCCAACAATTCTCTTTATATGGTTTATGTGTTGGTTTTAGGCCCTATGTATGTCATGTGAACACTGTGAGGAATTATTTGAGCCTAAGTGATTGGTTTTGCATCATGATCCAAAAATCTATATCTAAGACCGATACATGGTCCACCAATCACCATTATAATTTCCATATCTCACTTGCAAGCCAAATATTTCATTTATATGTCCCATGTGATGATTTGGGGTTCTATACATGGCCCATGGTCCTAGAAGGTAAATATTATGGAGTAATTTGTGATGTTTTAGCATTTAACCATGCTCTAAGAAATGAGATCCATCCGTTGAAAGTCAAAATGTCTAGAACACATGTGCTAGGTATCACTTAATTCTTTCCCTTGCCCTATTTAAAACCAAAGAAATGAATAAAGTGTGAGATTCCCTACTTGATGAAGAAACTCGTCTGTGAATCCTCTAACATGTCCAATGTTGTTTACACATGATACTAGGTAACATTGATATCTCACTCATGACATGAAGAGCATAGTAGTCATGCATATCTAGTCATTGTCCAAGGGTAATTAAACAATAGGTAAACTTTCTAAGTAACACACACCCACAAGTACACTCCCAAAATCACCATATTTATCATTTTCAAATTTCTCACCACCATTGGCATTGATTTACTTATGGATTTACACCACATATGTTGAACCTACTATGGGTTTACACCACTATAGTTATAAATACGCATGCAAATTTTTACTTGTCAAGAACATGCAGTATGCATTATGAAAGAAATATTGTTCTTATGTTCTCCATATGTGTGTGAATTTAGCCTATAGAAACATGCATGCATTATTTGTATATAAAAATTATTATAAAACACACACATCTCCATATCACTTATGTCCAAAACCTTGTTAAAAAATGTAGAGCTATAGAGAATTGTTGAGAATATTTTATAGGCAAAGAATTAGACATCATTTAGTGCATGATCAAAGGAGAATTCTTTGACAAGTTATCAACATTGATCCTTGGTATAATAAGAAACTTACATAATTGAGAAAAAAGGAATAATTGGAAAAAATAAGCCTCTTGAAACAATCTAATAATTAGAGACAAAATTAGGTTAGACATAGTGAATTGGAGGAATCCAATGAGCACCACTTCAATTCTGATCACAAATGGTGTCATAGTTATTCCTACCAATCCACAACAAGAAAATCATTGCATTCAATAGAGGGAATGAATGAAAGAATACCTCATATCCCTACTCAACAAGTGAAGTGTAGGTGCTCACTAGGGTTTCTTTCAATTCCAACATCAATTCAACCTCAAATGAATATATGATCATGTAATTATCCGCAATTGGATTAGGCAACGTGGTCCCTTTTGGCCTATTGCAAATATACGAATGATGAAATTAGAGAGGCAATGGTTGTAGAACCTTCTAATGAATATGGTCTTGTGTTCCAACCTCTTGTTAAACAAGTATATGTACTTAAGACCATCCACAAGCATGTCCATTCACTCCAATTTTTTAACCACCAAGGGATTGAAGAGCAACAACCTCTTTTTTAACCAACATAGCTTCTTGGTGATGTGTTCCATACTACATATGCAACTTCCTTACCCTCATTGTCCCAAGTGCACTAAATAAATCCAAAATGTATCCAAGTGGATGAAAATATTAAGATTTCCCATGAAGGTAACTTTTCTAAATCGGTTATTGCTTATCAAACTCAAGAAATAATTAAAAAATACTTTGAATCAAAATTGGAGATAAATGTTGCTTATTTTTACCGTTCTCAAGATATGGATGTTTCATTGTTGTTAGAAAATAGTTAATAGTTAGGCATAAATATAATAGATAATTGAGAACCAAGTAATCATATTGTTAGAAGCTTAGTAGATGCTTATAGAACAATTGGTAAGAAAACTTATTCAAAAGATCATAATGAAACTCGTCATCTATTGTCACAAGCAATAGTAAGCAATAATAAAAGAAATCATTAACTGTTCAATCCAACATCCAATCTCATTAAAGTGAATATGAAAACCCTTTGAAATTATTCTATTATGAGAGGAAAACTTGACACAACTAGTCAAACAAGTTTTTGGGCCTTCATTACTAGGTTGCCTTGTTTCAAACTAAATTTAATTGAAGCAATTCAGGGACTAATGAAAAAATGTTGGAATGATAAAACCATGTGATCTTCAAACTAGAAATATGTAGTAAAATTGAAAGGACCATGAACCACACATTAAACACTTTCTTGACACAACGCAAATGAACTATATGAGAGATTCAAGGATAAGTAGAAGGCCTTGAACTTGGGCCAAAGATATTTTGAGAAATGAAAGCATTGGTGTGTTAGAATAAACACACTATGAAGCACTTATTTTAATTTGTAGATATCATGTAGAATTTGGTTATCATTGTGACATGTATGATACATTTTCCATGTTTTTCATTCTAACCATATGTAGGAATGCTCAATGATAACACCGCCAACTTCATCAAGAGAATTTACTCACAGTATCATGTATAATAATCCAAAAAGACATACATATTATGCAAAAAAAATGTTTAGATGGGAGATGCTTCAAGTGTGGTGGATTGACATTATTGAGCCAGTGCATTCATGAGAGAGAATATCACAATTCTGGAATATGATGGTAGACATGCAAAGTTTAAAATATGTCACTATGACATAGGTCCCAGGAAAGAGAGAGAAAAGACACAATTGGTGATCATGTCCCAAGTCAGTAACTTTCTGATGCAGGAGCATCCTACTCTCCATCCAAGTCCAATGTTTGGTCAGACCTTAGGGTCTTGACATTTTCCTAAGCATAGGTATTTTGATGAAATATTGTAAATAATACCATGGTTTAAGTGTGAGTCTATATAGATGATGTGTCATTAGTTTAGATGAGTCATTGAGTGATTCATGTAACAAAATCTACATCGAATGGAAGCATTCGATGAAGATCAAAGGATATCATGAGTGAGTCATAGAGATAGGATTGAGCGTTTGCTAAAATTAGGTAACAGTTGATGAGATGTAGGAGTGTGTTGAGAGGTTTTTGGATCTGAACCATAATTGGTTTCAAAATCCTTTTGTATAACTGCGTGTAAGACTACAAGGCATAGGTGTCGCCAAACAATGTAAATTAGGCCAAGAGAGTTGATCATGTTTGTATCAGACCTAAGAGGATCAGAACATAGGTTCTAAGGTAGTTGTGAATGTACATGTCTCTTATGATTGAATGAAGGAAAGATAATTATGTATGTATCTATATCAATGGATGGATTATGTCTGAATTGTGATAGAAGAATAGTTCTCTCTATGTGTATGATTCTATGAATTGAATGATTGATGAGCTCTGTCCATGCCTGATAAATCTATGTGTATGAACATCCTAAAATTGGGGTTTTAGATAATTGAATGTTGCGGAGGATGTTTTACTGATCTTTGTTTGTGAGCTCATGAAGTAATTAACAAGTTGAATACTTGTTGAATGATTGAAGGTCTTCTGCTATTAAAGGCATAGTTGTTTCCTTGTGAACCCTTGAGTCATCAATCACTGAAAATATCGATGCTCTGTATATATACGAATTTGCAGAGGTAAAGCTATGGAGAAGATGATAAAATCCAGCAACGGAGATCAAGTCCAGTGAAGGTTGATTGAGTTGGTTGATCTATTCTCTGATCAATCAACACAGAGTCACATAAAATGTATTGGTTCGTTGCATAGATTTTGGATGATCCAGATTGAGAGAAGACACATCAACGACGAAGGAAGGATTTCGCTGGGTGAACTTGTGTGGAAGATAGATATCCGAATTCCAAAGTGAGCATTCCGGATTTGATCGCATATCAACGGACGAGAGAAGCTGCAAAGTGATCAACGTCTTGGACGGTATCTCGCTCGTGTACTTGAGAGGGGGTTAACAAAATAAATAGATGCGAAATCTCCATCAAATGTACCCTAATCCAATTCAAATTTACCGTTGATCTGACCTGCGTTCGATCTAACAATCCAAGGTAATTGTAGAAGGCGATTATAGAAGGAGATTGCGGAAGGAAATTGTGGGAAGGTAAAAGAGGAAGGTGGGACCCATAATTTCATGAATTCCAATTCACCTCTAGTTTGAATTCCTCCCTTCAACGATTGTTTGGAGAAAAGACTTAGCTAATTATGCTAAGTTAGAGGTTCTACTAAATTTGGAACCAGACTAATCCTGGGAAAGCGGTTTGGATTGGTTTTGTTGATCTCTCCCGCATTAAGTGGTATCAGGGCACAGTTTGCTCTTGGAATTAGGTAATGGTATTTTTGTTTTCAGTTTATACTTACAATTAACAGTGGAAAAATAATTGCAGACAAGGGAGATGTTTCATCCAAATGTACAAGTGGGAGAGGACTGTTATAAGTATGAAACATGAAGAGTCTTAAAGGTATGGACTGATTGATATTTTATTTTAACTCTGGTTATAAGAATTTGTTTGAAACAAATAGGAAAGTTTTGACAGTAGTGGTGATAGCTAGAAGAGTTGTATCAAGGATAATTTTGTTCTTGATGAATAGTTTGTGAACTCTTAGAGAAAAGAAGAAGCAATGGCAGAACCTAAGGATCCAGCAGAGGTTGGACAAGAAGAGGACAAGTTTAATGTTCTCAGAGAAGAAGGGATATGCAGAATCCAAGAGGAGCAAAGGAAGTTGCTCAAGAGGTTCTAGAGGAGAAGGAACCAAGGATACCAAAAGGACAAGCTCAAGGAGAGATATCTTGTTGAGGTATGAGAAGCAGGTATGAAGACTTACTGAGATAAGGATTCGGAGTAGTCCACAAGTGAACAAGATGAAGTTCACAGAGAAAGAGGAAATGGAGACAATAACTACTGAAGGTTACTACATAGGCTCTGAGGAAATCCACAACAGAAGAAAAGATGCCAAGGAAAAAGGAATCAAATGGATGATTCAAGAGGAGTATGACAGGGAATTGGCTAAAATAAGCATACATATTAGTCTACTAGAAACAAGGCTACAAGAAGACTAGAGGTATGGTTGGATAATGAAGAAGAATAAAGTGAGATGGCATTCACTATAGGTGAAGCTAAAGAAAAACATGTATTCCATATTGAAGGAAGAAATCAGGACAACTGAGTCTAAGATGGAAGTTTTTGAATGTGAACCAGAACAGGGTCCTTTGCTTGGATAAGATGTGAATGAGGATGATGAAGCAGGGATTATAGATAATTTTCTGAACTCTCTGATAAGTTCATGACCACATGAAGATAATATGGTTGATACTTTAGATGAGGAGCGTTATGTTTTTAAATCTAATGGTTTGTGTATGACTGCAGGTATTGAAGAACTCTTAGGCAATCTGTTTATGAAGGAAGAAGTTGAACAATCACCTTGGACTATCAGATAAAATGAAGGAGGAGAAATGCTTTTCAAAAGAATAGCAGCAGAACATAATCATGTTATAAAGGAATATGAAATGGTAATGCAGCATGTAGCTCATACTATAGGAGAGATGTATGTTGGTGAAGAAATGAAGCTGCTAGAAGAGATGACTGAAATAGAAGAGTTCTTGACTGAATATGTATTCAAAGAAAATGAATATGGGAAATCACTTGAAGAGGTGTAGGAAGAAAAATAAATGTACAAAGACATTTCAGAAGGACGAGATCATAATTGCATTATGATGAAAAGAGAGTCTATGTTGTCTCATAAAGACAGACAAGGGGAAAATCCTACACCATTGAATAAAGAGATTGTTGAGAGACAGTTAGAGACAACTGTTGCTGCACAAGGTAAAGAATATTTGGCTCATGAATATAAACAAAGGGAAATTGAAGAGAAACATTCTAATGCTAAAGATAGACATGGACGAGATCTCAACAAATTTTTATGAAAGGCAGCCATTGTAAGTTGTTATGAAGTAGAAGTAGAAGAAAGATTAAGAAGTGATGTCTCAAGGAGATTTAGACAAGCATGTTGGGGTGCCGTATAACTATGGCATAGTTGGAAAGGAGATACAACAGCCAGTAGATAGCAGTAGCAATACATTTCAGCAGGGAGGTAACAATATTTATGTTATAGGGCAGCAAGAAAGAAGACATTTAAATGCCTTGAACATCTATGAGATGATGTATGATGAGGAGGAACAAGATAAAAATTTGAAATTATGATGCAGTTGAGAAAAGAACAACAACAAGTTCACAGCAAGTAGGTGTACCATCCAGTGAATGGACTAGACAATGACATTGAGATGATAAGGATGTTGATGGTGAAGGCGTCTCAGAGAAGGCATGAAGAGAAAATGAATATTTTCATCAGCAAAGCAAGAAATCAAAGCAACAACAAGAGACAAATGAAAAGGGAAGATTGCAAAAGCAAGGCTAGTGGAGCATTGCAACAAAAAGTATGGAATCCAGGAAAGTTACAGTCAGCAACAAGACAACAGAATAGCCATGAAGCAACTGAAAATATTCAACATAAAGTTTGGGATCTAGGAATATTGAAGATTGAAGGTTATGACCAGGAGGTCACTTTTCATTCTTCCTAGGTAGTCTGATGCAGGAGCATCCTGCTCTCCATCCAAGTCCAATGTTTGGTCATACCTTAGGGTCTTGACATTTTCCTAAGCAAAGGTCTTTTGATGAAATATTGTAAATAATACCATGGTTTAAGTGTGATTCTAGATAGACGACGAGTCATTATTTTAGATGAGTCATTGAGTGAGTCATGTAAAAAAATACACATCTAATGGAAGCATTTGATGAAGATCAAAGGATCTCATGAGTGAGTCATAGATATAGGATTGAGAGTTTTCTAAAATTAGATAACAGTTGATGAGATGTAGGAATGTGTTGAGAGGTTTCTGGATCTGAACCATAATTGGTTTTAGAATCCTTTTGTATAAATGTGTGTAATTATACAAGGCATAGGTGTGGCCAAACAATGTAAATCAAGCCAAGAGAGTTGATCATGTTTGTATCATACCTAATACGATCAGAACACAGGCTTTGAGGAAGTTGTGAATGTACAGGTCTCTTATGATTGAATGAAGGAAAGATAATTATGTATGTCTCTGTAGCAATGGATGGATTATGTCTGAATTGTGATAGAAGAATAGTTCTCTCTACGTGTATGATTCTATGAATTGAATGCTTGATGATCTTTGTCCATTCTTGATAAATCTGTGTGTATGAACAACCTAAAATTGGGGTTTTAGATAATTGAATGTTGCAAAGGATGTTTGACTGATCTCTATGTGTGAGCTCATGAAGTAATTGACAGGTTGAATACTTGTTCAATGATTGAAGGTATTCTTCTCTTAAAGGGATAGTTGTTTCCTTGTGAACCCTTGAGTCATCGATCACTGAAAGTATCGATGCTTTGTATATATAATAATTTGCAGAGGTGAAGCTATGGAGAAGATTATCAGATCTAGTGAAGAAGATCAAGTCTGCTGAAGGTTGATTGAGTTGATTGATTGATTCTCTGATCAATCAACACAGAGTCATAGAAATTGTATTGGTTTGTTCCATAGTGTTTGGATGATCCAGATTGAGAGAAGACACATCAACGATGGAGGAAGGATTTCACTGGGTGAACTTGCGCGAAAGATAGATCTCTAACTTACAAAGTGAGCATTCTGCATTTGATCGTAGATCAACGGACAAGAGAAGCGGGGAAGTGATCAACGGCTCAGACGACATTTCGCTCGTGTACTTGAGAGGGGGTTAACGAAATAAACGGATGTTAAATCTCCATCAAATGTACCGTAAGACAATTCAAATCCACCGTTGATATAACCTGTGTCCGATCTGACGGTCCAAGGTAATTGTGGAAGGCGATTGCAGAAGGAGATTGTGGAAGGCGATTGTGGAAGGTGATTGCGGAAGGTGATTGTAGAAGGCGATTGCAGGAAGGTAAAATAGGAAGGTGGGACCCATAATTTTTATGAATTCTAATTCACCACTAGTTTGAAGTCTTCCCTTCAACAATTTTTTGGAGAAAAGACTTAGTTGATTCTGCTAAGTTGGAGGTTCTACTAAATTTGGAATCAGACTAATCCTGGGAAAGCGGGTTTGATTGGTTTTGTTGATCCCTGCTGCATAACTTTCTCTAACTTATCATTTTTTCTTCTTTCAAACTTCACTTATAAATATAAATTATGTAGAGATTCAACAAGGAACAAAAAGACCCCAAAATATGTTCAGCATATCCATGTGGTTTGATGGTAGGATGAGTAGTTTAAAATGTGCAAAAGTATTTTTCCCTCAGTACGATACTTTTAGTGGTTGATTTTACCAAGAACTATAACCTCCATCTCTAAAATGAGATTAAAATTCAATATTATAATTAAAATTAGGTTTTCTTAATGGTCCATATCACATAAAGGTGTGGTCAAGATAGCAGTGAAGACAAACGAGTAATATTGAAGTAATATCACATCTATCTAAGTAATTATAGGTGCCATGAATTCAATTATGCACAGTATTGCTTCAATTTGTTCTATCATCATTTGAGAGAAATATATATAGATGGAGCAACATTGGATTTGGTCCAGTGGTTGTGCTAGTTGATGGCACACAAAATTCAAGGTGCCACATATGTCGAACTATCTTGAGACTAGCCATGGGAAAGGAGAGCGTGACATAGTTTGAGAGTGCAACAAAACAACCTTATGTGGGGAGGATTTTAAGTTACCTACAAATTCCCTATTTGATTTGAAAATTTTATAGTCATGTGGTATATGTCAGAAATGGTAGAGGGAACAAGAGTATGAGCAATAAACAAGGAAAAGACACATGTAGATATTTTTTGGGAGGTTTTCAAGGTATATCATTCACATGTATGGGAATACGAGAGTGTGTATGGTACTCATGGTAAGTTCATTCGATCTAAAACTTTGACAACCTTGTATTTTAAATATGGATGAGAAAAATCACCTACTTCTATTCCCCATATAGTGATGGTGAATAGGATTAGTGTGAATCTTCAAACTAGGTTGATGGATGGGATCGAATATCACCTTTTTTTGATCAATGTGAAATCATTGAATAACCCCATTAGAGGTATACTAATCATCTATTTCTTATTATTATTGTCATGTATCAAATATTGTACATATATAGATATATATATATATATAGATATATATATATATATATATAGATATATATATATATATAGATATATATATATATAGATATATATATATATATATATATATATATATATATATATATATTATTCGTAGTCTCTTTCACTTATTTATGGTCATCTATTGGACATAAATGACCTTATATTATCTTATATCTCACTTAAATTTAATGCATCTCCATTTTTTTCAATAATTTTAAGCATTATACATTATATTCGATAGGGAACATATATGCATTGGTTGCCCCAAAAGATGATGTATGGGGTGGAAATTACTAGTTAGCATGTTGTTTAGAGATAAATAAAGCCCTCAATATATCCCTAATTAATTATGAAGGCAACCACTTCCCTATTGGGTCAATGGTTTTTAAATGCAAATACTTGACACAAGACAACAACACAAGAAAAAAGTGTGATTATGTGTTTAGGGATTGCAAACTAGGTGCAAGTGCATACCACTTTACAAACCATTGGTAGGAGTACATAACCCATCTAGTGTGCATACACATAGTGGTTTTCTTTCCACTTCAACTTTCACTATACCCACCATAGTCAGATCCAATGATTGATTCCTCTTAGAACAATATTCGACCAACAACACTATTTCCTAGCCACAATCACTTTTTGTGGGTGAGATGAATAGTAGGTGAATATGTTAATGGAAAAATGTTAAATTCCATCTAAGTGTTGTGAACATGCATGATTCAACAATTTAAAAAATACATGCATAATGTATCAATCAATCAACAGCTATGAATAGGTTATACATTATCCAATATATCTTTGTGCCCTAACCACAACCACCCTTCCAATTGTACTACTTTGCAACATTGGTTCATGTCTACCATGAGGTGAATCACTTACACACAGACCATTATAATTCCCTATTATAATTATGAATTGGGAATAAATGGATTTTATTCAATAATTCAACTAAATGAATATCTCAATAAAGGTGGTAGGGGGAGAACTAGCCACATGATCAATATTTTATCCTTGAGAGGAAAAAGATGACAACTACAAGTTTAAACACACACACACACACACACCATAAGGGGAAAAAAAAAACATGAACAAAATTAATTAACTAATTATAAATCCAATAAAATTTAAACATATCATTGTACTTACCTAGCTCAAAAGTCCACCATTTAATATCTCGTGTAGTACTCTCGAAAATATGGCCACAGAACATGCATGGATGTGAATACAAACTACGACCACTGATAGATGATATTTCACGCCCGATGTTAGATGGTGGTCCTCCCCCACCGTGAGATGATGGTATTACCCCATGAATAGACGATGGCCTGGCCCCACTAGTAGATAATGTCCCCAACTGGTCAATACCATCAACAAATGTGGCATGATGGACCATCGTCTGTGTGAAATGAAGCAATGGTTCTTGTGTCTATGGAAGAAATTACTTTGTAGGAGGGAATTCTACCCTAGGTAGATACCTACAAGGTGGATGGATTTTGCAGTTTACATCTTGATTCCTGAGATTGGATATGTTTTGTGGAATCCTCAAACCATCCCCCTAGAATACTAGGAAATGAAAATAATTTACATGTTTTCCACAAAAAAAAACTGCATACTTTTTCCTCAAGAAGTATAGTGGGATTTCCCTATTGTTATGAGACAACACATCAAAAACCATGTACCACATGTCCATATAATTATCAATAAATGGTTGATAAGTGAACCATTAGCTATAAATATAAGGTTTTCTAGTGTTTGTGATTTCACTATACCAGGATCTATGAAAAGGGTGAAAATATTATCTTTTTTAATCTTTAGTTTTTTATTGCATTGTGATCCAAATTGTCTGCATATTCATAATGTTTCCACTCTCTATAAGAGGTAAGATTTATGACGATCTATTTTCTTGGGTAATTGACATTATATGAATAATGGCTTGTACAATTTGGGCAAGTAAGGATTGAAGTGGGTCTTAGACCCTAAAAATATTGCTCATCTCTCATAGTATTTTGGTATTATGGTCCATCGATGGACCAAAACATCGAAATACTAAGAGAGATACCCAACCTAGGTGGTTTACATTGGGGATTTTTGAGTTTCCATTAGGGTTTATGCTTGGAATATTTAGATTTGGCACATAGGAGTTTGGGTTTTCAAAATCCAATTCTCACCACTGCAATGAAATATTTAAGAAAAAAAATCATGAAAATCAAATATTGTATATACCTTTTAATATAGTGTGTCCAAAACATAATCCACCTGTAATCAATTTATAGGAAATCCACCTATTCATCATAAAACTACTTAAACTAACCTAGAAACAATATGGTTTTGACATAATATTTCTCTAGAACTTATCAATACTAAAGAGAAAACTACCAGAGCCCATTCTAGGGACTTGTTGGTTACCAATTTGTAGAGTTTTCTTAAGGACAACAAGAAAGAAACAAGATAATTAATAACTCATGTCAATGGATATGAACAAAGACAATGATTTACAATCTCAAAGTATTCGATACTAGGAGGTATCACACAATTATCCAATCCAAACATACTTTATAGTCAGTATTGACACTTTCAAATTTAATGCCATTTCCCCTTTTTCCAAAACAATAACATTTTTAAAAATTTAGTATCTTCCCTCATTTGGGATCAAGAATATATTATGAAACACATCTCATTTGAGTGCAGGGTTTGTCAAGATTGTGGGCATTTTGAATATCCATGCAAGAAGAGGATTGATGAACTAGAGAAGGATAAGGTAGGGTAGGGACATCCTAAAATGGATTCACAAGATTCTTAAAAGACTTCAAATCCCAATGAAAGAACAAATGGATGAATAATAAACCAAAATTTGGAAATATAATTCATTGCAAAGAGAATAAATGTTTGAGCCACCAACCTCGAATCGTTTGCTTCCAAATACTATCAATGAGAGTAAATCCACCAGAAAATTTGTAATTCAATGCCAATTTCTTGATATAATTTGAAATCCACATCCTCGGGGAAGTGTAATATCTAAATCATGGTCATGATTTTATTTAATTGCAAGGAGAAAGGACAAATGTTAAGAATAAGGCATGGCCATGGGAAAATTCAAATTTTATTTGATGACAGAAGGAACATGTGCACGTTTCTTATATGTTAAAAAAAACATGGAGTAAAACACATGCACACATTTTAGTGAAGTGAAATCACATGTGCATTCCTTTCACCTAGCCAATGTGTCATATGAGTTTTTAGGCTCGATCCTCCACAAACCTATTTTCTACAAACACATTCCCGCTATGGATTCTCATAAGAGAGCAAGTTTTCTATACCTTGGATTGCATCTAAAAGGTCCATGAACTTTGTGCACTCACCCTTATCTCAACGTTAGAAAGAGAATAGAAAACTACCACTATTATGTTGCAACCATTGGTGATGCATGTGATGTTGGGAGTCCTCTATGATGGCACTTGAGCGAAATTGTAGGACTCCAATGGATTCTAACTTGTTCCATTGATAGGACTAATCACTGGAAAGAAGAATTGGAAGCAAAAAGTTGGGAGGTTAACGAGCCATGGGGTTGTTGCTACTTTGTTGATTTTGGAAAACACATCTTATACCTCAAGACTAGGAAATTGAACCCATGAGTGAAATTACATAACTTTGTATGAAGTATACTAAAATGAATGCTAGTCTAACTACCCTTAGGGATATGTCGGTCTGGAAAAATAGATAGACATGTCTACCTAACAGCTTGGGAGATACTCTAAGGAGTTCATGCACATCAAAATGCACATGAAGACTTATGCAAGGACATTAAAATGAATAGTCAAGTGTTGTCTATAATCTACTCAATTTGATGGTGTAATTTTTACTTTTCTATATTATCTATGTTTTCTAAGTTTCTATGGTTACTAGGGTAGTTCATAAGAATATTCCATTGCAATTCTTAGAGTAGGGAGACATTACTATTTTTAGTTTTTGAAGGGTGTAGGAGATCTAGGTTTAATTTCACTAGAACTATAGTCTCTATCATTTTTGGATGCTACTAGGGTTGTAAGAGTAAATCCACAACCAATTTTTGAATAATACAAAATTATGAACCTGTGATGGGTACATGTGGATAAGAGAATAGATTTAATGGATTTAAATGCATGTGTGATAAAGGTTGACCTAGTAGGGGGACCACATGTGCAATGAATGGGAATTTGTATATAAGAGGTCAAAATAGTCATCATTGGAAACATCAATATATCCAAATCATATGCTCTTGTCTTGAATAATGACTATTTTGACCTCTATATATACATTTTCTCCCTCATTGCACATGGGGGATCCTTATTAGGATGACCATAGGGTTATAACATAAACACTCGTTATATATTTAAAGGCATATTTAATTTGATTATCTAAATGAGACCTATTGAAAGGAAAATAGAAATGTTGAATTTGTTATGGTTTATTCACTTCATACAATTGGGTTAGTTATTCCAACTTAACTCTGAAGCAAATGCATACCACATCATACATATGTGGGAAAGTATTCTAAAACGTGAGCACGTTAACGTCAAATTCAAATTCAAATCCAAATCATTTACACACATGTCATATATGTTCCTATCGGATGATTTTCAAATTTGAATTACATGGTGATGCTCACAAGGTGTGTGCATTTTAGGAAGCTCAAAATGAGATCCCATTTATAAAACTCAAAATGAGACTGCATTTTATGAAGCTGAAAATGGGAGCATGATTTATATCACTACAAACAATCAAGTTCACTTCCACAACACCAAAACTTTGGAAATCTTGCATGCATATATAAATGTGTATATGTATATTTTCTCAGGAATAATTTCATGAAAAACCCTTTGAGTACTTCCCCATGAGTCATGGATGGTAAATAGGTTAAATCGTCAACCCTAATTACAGAGGCTAACCCCAAAGGGATCAAGAGAATCGAACCTGTGACCTCCACAACTTTGGTGGGGGGGAGATCTCACGTAGCTCATGACTGCTTGAGCTAACCCCTGGGGCACGTTTTGTGTGTGCGTTTCATCCTTGTATATTAAACACAACAAGGGAATATAATCAAGGCTTATTTAATATAAATGACATTGTCATGATACATCATTTATTATGAAAGGGATTATTTTATTCTTAGGACCATCAACAAGGCCCTTAGACCCATCCTAATGTGCAAAACCTCGTGATGCTACCAATATGACCCTCATAGGACACACTTTCTCTTTATAAGACTTGTATTGTCATTCAAAACTTTATTCCTTACACATTAGCCATGGTGAATGGCCACAAAAAACCATCCATCATCATCATAGTGAAGTCAAAGGACACAACCAACTACTCGAAGAGACTTTTATTAGTCTTAGAGGTTGTCTTCCACATATTAGTGGACTTAATTGCCATCTAGTTATAGACTTACTTAAAATCAATCTCTAAGAAAAGCTTGGCACCTTTGAGCTTATCGAATGGATCACCAATTCAAGGGATGAGGACCAAATTCTTGACTATGTTTTTATTCAAGGCTATATAATCAACATGGAGTTGCCATGTCTCATCCTTTTATTGTATGAATACAATCAAACTCCCTCCATCTGAGGAGCTTGGTCAAATGTGGTTATTTTGCATTAGATCTTGAATTTGGCATTTGATCTCCTCATTCTCTAGAAGAAAACACTTGTATACAGGGCCATTGGGTAGAGGGGCACTTAATGTCAAATCAATTGCATGCTTTATTTGACAATGCAAATGTACTTCTATAGGTGAGGTGTAGACATTCACATAATCTTTCACCTATTGATCTACATGCCTTTTTTCAATAGAAGGGCCCCTTGGAGAGACCTCAATGGTCACAATGATTACATTTTCTCCTTTCGACAAGACCATGAAGAAGACAAATTTCCCAGTGTAAGAGATTATCTTCATGCACTACTTAATAATGATCATGGTAGTCAAGGCGTCTACCTCTAATATCATGTAAGTAGCATCAATCTCCCAAAGTGACAATGTCACTATACATGATGCTTCCACATATATGGTTGGCCTAAAATAACAAATTTCAAATAATGCAACAACACACAATACCTAATCTTTGAAGCAATGCCATTGACACATATATTGAGTGATATAAACGATCTACACGATTTCTATTAAATTTGGAAAGGGAAAGAAAAACTAAAGTCCATATTTATTAAAATAAGCATTTTAATTAATAAAAATGCTAATCTCCACCCATGTGGAACCAAATTCTACTTCAAAAAGAAGAAAGTCTTGATGTGTGAGATTAGATATCCCTCTCATGTGGCTTAATGACAAACACTTCAGGTATACCTATCCTATACGTTTGGAAATATTAAAAATTGTGGATATTGATGGGAAGTTTGAAGCGCAAAGCAGAAGTTCGGTGGCAACCTCCAGCATCACCAGAAAAGACCTAAAAACAAACTAGACAAAGTTCTGTGAAAAATAGTTGGAATGGCAGTTAAGAATGGCAGCTCTGTAGGCTCCACAGTACTGGCATCGCCAGTGTTTCCCCCACTGGAAAACACCCCCACTGGAAAATCCCGTGACGCAATGGTCTTTCATATTTCCACAGGGCTTCATACTGTGCAATAGGCATTCACAGTGGGCTCAAATCTTATGGGTGTGCTCTCTGTAGAGTTGTTTGCTGCTGTTATCGATTGTGAGATAGGGCCGAGGTTGCAGCTGGGAGGGATGTTTCATTTCTTGCTTCTGACTTTGGGCTTGTGGGGGCACTGCTTGCGCCCTCGGTTGATAGAGATCGCTGCTCAAATGCTCGAAGTTGTAGGGTTCGCCGTTCTGGCATTTGTACATCGTTGGCGTCGTCCTTCCAGGCGAGAAATTTAGAATGGAAAGCAGCGGCGGTTTCAGTTCTTGGCCTTTATGCTATAAACATCATAGACAATATTCCTGTAGATCTGATGATGCTGGAAGAATACGGCCTGCAGGGAATGGTATGGTACACACAGGCTTTGATGTTGATTCATAAGTTTTTCACCACAGTCAACAGTTGGGAAATAACAGCTTCAAATCCAATTATTTGTGGATTTTTGTTGTTCAAGTCAATTCTATTCTGTAGCAGTTTTTGGCATAACTTAGCCAGAACTTATATCAATTCAAACTAATTTGATTTGATTGATATATATATGCTAAATTGATTTTGGTTATTTGATTTGTGTTGTTGGTTTAATGAAGAAAATTAATATCTCTATTATACGAATCAGAACTAATTTTTATGGATAATAAAATATAGCCATTCCTGTAACAATGTGGAGAAAAAGAATTTGTCAGGTAATATAACATCGTGGATAGAAAGAATTTGTCATCAGAATGAAATTGCTAATTATATATATCTAGTTTTTTTCAATTTAAAAAAAAAAAAAAAACAATCTCTCCATTCATTTAATGAAAACACATGTTTCTGTATAAGTTTACAACTGTGTGTTAAGCTAGCGGTGCTCCCAGTTGCCAAGCTGCAATGGAAGCCATTGCCAGAGCTTTTTCAGCTTTCTCTGAATTGCCACAAGTATGGTGACTCTGTTCTCAGAAATGAGACAGTGGTAACCGTTTCTTTGAAAATACGGCCCAGGCAACGGGACGAAAACGCCGTTTTCTACGTCCGTTTCCAGTTTTTGAAGACCTGGACCGGTTTCTTAGGAAGTTTTTTTTTACAGTTTTTTGAATTTTCAACAGAGTTTCATGTACTTCAAATTTTTAAAACATATGAAATATAAAATCAGGACAGTGTTTTCATTGTTTCTGGAATTTTTAGGCACAATTTTGATTTGAATGAGCTATTTCAAATTTTGATTTGAACCGATTTTGATTATAAATTTAGTTTAAAAATAGTCTTTTATTTTTATTGAGTAGTATTATTATATTTTTTTACAATTTAACCATTTTTAGAGTTTTTTGTTTTTTTTACAATTTTAACTATTTACTAGTCTTTACTTGCATGTTTTTAGGTATAAGTTTAGTTTAATAACCGTTTTTTTTAATTTTTATTAACAATTTATAGAGATATTTAAATATTGTTACTTATAATTTTGGTTTGATCGTTTTTAAATTTTTGTATGGAAAATATATTAAGATCGTTTTTAAATTTTTGTATGGAAAATATATTAAGAATTAAGTTTGCTTGTAATATTTTGTATCTTTATCAATTTTTTTAGTTTTTCTCTCTCCTCATTTTTTATATGCAAAACCTTTAAACTCGAATTTTACTTTCTCATTTCTGATAACATAGCAATTGGATAAGAGTTGTTCTACTATATTAATCAAATGCAGACACCAACTTAATTGGTTAGTCGTAATCTAAAAAAATATTTGCTGCAATTAGTAAATTTAAGCTGAGACTTTTTTATTTAAGCTGCAATTAGTAAATTTAATTAATCATTAGTTTCAATCATTTATATGGTACAAGTACCAAATAATTTATGACACTTTATTATTTAACCACATTGAAGTTGCAAGTTGGAAATTTGATGGACAAAATGCTTGTCATGGGGCATTTTGATAAATACGGTTTGAAATTTTGATTAACCGTCTTTTGTGAAGAGTAATAAAATTTCTAAATTGTCATTATATTACTACTATTTTTTAAGGACAACATAATTCCTAAAATGTCATTATATTACTAATTTAATGATAGTATTAATATATTTATGTTATATAAAACTATACTTCCTAAATTCCAACTTTCAAAGCATATATTCACTAAATAAATAAAAACATCTATTAAATTAAAATTATTTCCATGTCTTTTCATTTGCAAATTGCATTGATTAGTTAAACTATACTTTCTAAATTACCACTTCCAAAGCATACATTCACTAAATAAATAGAAACATTTATTAAATTAAAATTATTTCCATGCCTTTCCATTTGCAAGTTGTATTGATTTTTCCTAAAAACAGAAAAACTCATTTAACCCAATGATTTCTCCATTTTTATTTTTTTTCTTTGGGAGTTGGAAGCAATGATTTCTCCATTATTTTTTATTTAAATGAAGGAAAGTACTAAATAAGAGGTTGAGAGACATGAAATCTGTGTACAACATTTGGAATAAAAATAGTCTATTCAATTTGTAGAAAAAATGATACTCAAACATACTATCCAGAAAAAAAAAGGGCATATAGAGCTATAATTTGTAGAGTCTTTCATTTTCGATATACAAGAAGATATATATAGCTTTTTAGTGGGCATATTGATTCAATTCAAGTATATTGTAACTCTTATCTCTATTTTATGATATCAATTTTGCAAACAAAAACAATTAAGTGATATTTATTTTCTTTTTATATGTATAATTGTGTGAAATTAAAAAACATTTTTTTTGTTTATTTATGCTTTATTATTTATTTAATTTTGCATATTATGATGTGTCTTCATATTTATTCTTTTAAGTTATCCTTTTATATAATATTAATTTAGTACATAAATAATAAATAAAATAAATATGAATCCATTTATATTAATAGTTTCGATTATTTTAATTTTATTATAAAAAGATCAAGAAAATAAATATTATTTTGAAAAAAAAATCAACAAAATTAAATTATTGAAAAGTAATATTTTGGAGGATCACTTCATTGTTGAAGGGTTAATAAATAAGTTGCTAAATAATTTATGATTCGTTATTATTTAAGAATATTACGTAAGTTCATGTGAGACATTTAATCATGTATCAAATCATTTATGATTATTATTATTAGTATTATATAGTACTCGTAAAATCAAAGTACTTTTGACTTTATATTAATTTTTTTTTAATGTTGAGGGTTTGGCAGGAGATGGCTCTGGTTAGGCTTTGGCAGGTAGAACTTTTGGGGGATTGTCGAGGTAATGGCCCCAATCTCTGGTAGGCTGGATTACTCTCTGAATAACCATCATATTGGAGTCAAGATGGTTCGGGTAGAACCATCCCAGTACCAGCCAAGGCTAAAAAAAGTGGGAAGCTAGATGTGCGATGGTTATTCTTGGATAATCTAGGATTTACTGGTTTTTGGTGACCTTGCCTTGTTTTTTTCCTAGTTCTATTTTTAGTCTGCTTCTATTTTTTTGGTGGCTCCTCTTTTATGGAGGGTTTGGGTTGATGTGACGTTTTTGTTATGGGTATTGGATTCCAGCTATAAGCCACTGTCGTTTTTCTTGGTTTTGGGCATCTGGCCATATATGATGGGCGGTACCGACAGGTGACCACCTCCAGGGTTTCGACAAGGTACAGATCCGGTGGGGTTAGGGATTAACTCTCTGGGGGTAGGCAGGAGAAACCTTTTCTCTCATGGCCCTAAGACGCGTGGTGGGTTTGTGCTGTGGAGTGATTCTGGGAAGCATAATGGGGGCTTTCCGGCTTCCCTAGGGTTTGAGGGTTCATACGCTTCTAAGGGATGGCACCAGAGGTTCAAAGGTGTGAAGGCACAGGGAAAATGACAGTCAAAGGTGATTAAGGTCTGGGGTGGCCTCGACCGGTTCATTATCCCTGAAGAAACGAACCTAGATCGTATAGAAATGTTGTCGACGAGGGCCATCATTGGGCGTCTTGAACATACCTCTGGCATACAGAAGGAACTGGTGGATTGAGTCAGGCAATACTGGATGCCAATCACTGGCGATATGCCTAGGGTCTTGCAGATGATTAACGGGTGGATTATGTTTGTTTTTTCACACCAGGAGCATGTTGGTGAAATTTTGAAGCGTTTTTGGTGTTTCAAGGAAGGGTCTCTTAACTTGAAAAGATGGCACCTTGCCTTTGATCTGTTGAAGGAGGTCCAAAGCATTCGACATCTTTGGCTACTTATCCCTGGACTCCCCATCGAATTATGGACAGAAAATATTTTGATTGGGATTGCGAATGCTGTGGGTAGGTTTTTTCGCTTGGATAATCGATCATTATGTGGCTACGATAGACGCTTGGCGAAGGTGATGGTTTCATTTGAGATGGCTAGGGGCCTACCGGAAGAAATTGAAATGGTTTGGGGTTCGAAGACTTGGCTTCAGCATCTGGATTATCTGAATGCACCCTTCCGCTGCTACTTTTGTCAAAGGACTGGCCATATCAGGGCACAATGTCCGGAGGCAGCTAATATTCCTGGGTTTTGGTCTCGGTGACGTACTTCTTCCAAGACACCTTCTTTGAGGCCACTTTCGGTGGGTTTGGAGGATGTTCATACTGGTCCGGGTAAGTCTAAAAATTCTCCTAAACCCACTATCCCTGAGATTACGGATGCTGAGATAAATGATATCTTTGATTCAAATCTCTCAAATAAAGAGAATGCTCTGATTAATTTGGATGATCCGGTCCTGGATTCTGGGGAGGATACCCTTTTGGCTAAAACCCCGGTGTGTCGGGAATTATTTAGGGATATGTCTGGTTTTGAAGTAGATTGCCCAGTTATGGTTGGGGATACCTTGGGGCTATACCGGTTTCTGATTCTACTCATGTGACTATTGGGCAGGAAAATGTGGATGAGGGGGGGGATTGTTAAGTTCTGGTGTAGCTGCCCTTAATAGTTTGTCATCGTCTCTTGATAAGGGTATTGGGGATATTGGGAAGAGTGAGTCTGGTGGGGAATGTACTTTCTTCCCATTATCTATCTACTCAAAAAACCCTAGCCCAAATCCACTTGTTCAGTCGATACACTCTGAGCGTTTTCAGAATGTTACCATTCGTAAATCGAGAAGGAAAGGGGGGACATGTAGGGTGCGGGATGATGTTTCTTCCCAGGAACATTTGACTGTCTCAGAGAGGATTGATTTAATGATAAATACTGAGGATTCTACTATTCTTTCTTCGGGTCTTAGAGCAAATTCCCCGGTGTCGAAGTTTTCTTAATGTCTATTTGTTCCTTAAATATTTGCAGATTGGGGGGGGTTGTCTGGGTCAGGGCTCTCTCTGATCTTCTTACTACTGATCGGCCACATATTCTATTACTTCAGGAAACTATGTGCTCTGATTTAGATGCCATTTCTAAGCTTATTGGTTTACAGGGGGGTTGGGAGGTTTCGGCTAGTAGTTCTAATGGCTTATCAGGTGGACTACTTTGTGCTTGGGAACCTCGTCTTTTCTCTTTCCAGGCTTATAATACTCCATGGGGTATTTTATTGGAAGGGGTCTGTTGTTCTGATGACTCACCTATTTCGATTTTGAATGTATATGCTCCATATAAAAACAGAGATATTTTCTGGAATGGGTTACAAGCTTCTGGTTTGTTGGAAAGGCATAATATCATAGTGGCAGGGGACTTAAATTTTATAAGGTTCTCTCAGGTGATTTGGGGAGCATCGACCAAGTTGGATGTTATGGCTGACTACTTTTTCTGATTTTTTGATTAATAATGATATGATTGATGTCTGTACAGGTAATTTCTCTCCAACATGGTCTAATGGCAGAGGGGGAAAAGACTCTATTATGAAAAGACTAGATAAATTTCTGGTTAAAAGATCAATTCTGGAGTCGTGTGGCAGGTATCGTTCCTGGGTTGGGAGGAATAAGGTGTCCGATCACTGGCTTATTTTCTTACAGTTAGATGATCAGTTTCAACATCAATGTTACCCTTTTAAGTTTGACTGCTCTTGGAATGAAAATTCTGAGTTTATTGGTTATGTGTCTGATGTGTGGCAACACATTGAACTGGATGAGGATTTGAATCCTGTGGACAGATTATGCTATAAATTAAAGGTACTAAAGGGGAAAGTTTCGGCTTGGATCCATGGAAAGAAAAGAGAGGTTAAGCAAAAACTTTTGGAGATTGAATCGCAGTTGCAGACATTACTTTCTCTGTCATTGGTTAATCCTTTAGATGACACAAAGTTTTCTATTTTGAAAAACCTAGAAAAAGAGAGAGAAAACTTTTATTTAATGGAGGAAAAAGAATGGAGATTGAAAAGTCGAGCTATCTGGGTAAAATCTGGGGATAAGAATACTAGATTTTTCCACCAATATGATTTTGCTAGGAGGAATAGTAATACAATCTGGAAGATGGCTGATGATGTTGGTAATGAGGTGGCTTCTGTTCAGGAGCTTCAGGGTTTGGCAAAGAATTTTTTTAGCAATATTTATGCAGATGAACATAGATGTGATCTTATGGCCCAGTTGAGGGTTGCAAGGTTATATCCAAATTTTTTTTATGATGAAGATGCAACTGATCTTTGCAAAGAAGTCACTTTGGAGGAAGTGGAATATACTTTGAAATCGTTTTCTAAGGAGAAGAGTCCAGGTCCAGATGGGTGGACGGTGGAGCTCTTCTTACAGTTTTTCGATATTATGGGGGCAGAAATTTTACAAATGGTGGAGTTCACCAGAACACAGGAATATATCTCTGGGGCTTTAAATGCTACATTCATTACCCTGATTCCGAAGATAAATGATCCAAAAGTATTTGGAGAATTCAGGCCTATTGCCTTATGCAATCTTATCTATAAGGTGGTTTAAAAAATTATTGCTGGTAGACTGAATCCTGTCTTCTCTACATTCATCACACAAGAACAATTCGGTTTTTTACAGGACAGACAGATACATGATGCTGTCGGTATTACTCAGGAAATCTTACATAGCATCAAATGTAAAAAACTAAGGGATATTATTCTGAAAATGGACCTGGAAAAGGCTTATGATCGTGTGAGTTGGGATTATCTGAGACTTGTGCTGATACACATTGGTGTCCCAGCACTTGCTTTGAGGTGGATAATGGCGTGTATCAGCACTATGAATATTGTTGTTCTGATAAATGGTACTCCATCCTCCTTTTTCAGTTGCTCTAGGGGGATGCGACAAGGATGCTCACTGTCTCCTTTTTTATTTCTTTTGGTGATGGATGGACTCAGTCGGTTGATAAAGGAAGTTGTGGAGGAGGGTATTATTAGAGGTTTGAAAATTGCAAAGAATTTAACTGTGACTCATGCTTTATTCGTCGATGATGTTTTGCTAGCTGGAAATGATTCTGTTGAAGAATGGGAGGCTTTCCAAAAGATCATTGATTTGTTCTGTGCAGCCTCGGGTATGAAAGTAAGTCTCAAAGAATCATGTATTTATGAGAATTCGGTAAGCATTGATAGACTGAGAGTTTTGAAACATTTTCTTCCATATAATTGTTTGAAGATTGTTGATGGCTTCACATATCTTGGTTATCAGTTGAAGCCTAATGGATACTTAGTCAAGGATTGGAAATGGCTAATTAATAAATTTGAATCCCGGATAAATCATTGGACCTATCGTCTTCTTTCCATTGGTGGAAAACTTACCTTGGTTAGATCGGCATTGATTGGGACTCTGGCCTATTGGTTTTCTTTGCTCCCTATCCCTTGCTCTGTAATCAATGCTTTGAGGAAATTAATCTTTCAGTTTTTATGGTCTAGAGGACTGAAGAAATCCTATCTTTCAATGATTGGATGCGACAAGATTTCAATTCCTCTGGATGCTGGTGGGTGGGGGATAAAAGATCTCTCTGTCTTTAGTGCTGCGCTCAGATTGAAGAGTCTTTGGAGGGCACTTTTTGGTAAGTCTCTTTGGTCTCATGTTATACATCTGAAATATATTAAGACCAATTTCTCGCACTGGTTGAGAAAGCCGAGGAAGGTTACCAGGCGAGTTTCACCCATTTGGAATGGGTTTATGAAGGTCTACTGCTGGATGGCGGATGGGCTATGTTGGAAGGTTGGGAATGGGGCAGAAGTGGCAATTGGGGTTGATCTGATTGCTGGTATAAGGGAACAGGTGACATTATCGCAAGAACTGTTACAAGTGATGAGGGGGAAGGTTTTTATCACTCTTAATTCTGTGGTGAAAAATGATGAGTAGGGATATTGGATGTAGGCGTCGGACTTTCATTTACCACGTCATGTTGCATCGGAATGGGATCTGTACATTCGTTCTCTTAATGTTGCAGGTATCCGGTGTAGAAGGGAGGCCGATGAAATTAAATGGATTGGTAATGAGGCTACGGGTAACATCACGGCTTCTTCTGCATATGCATACATTATAAAGCGTAGATGCTTATTCCCATCGCACTGGTGGTATAAACTTATTTGGCAGTGGCATCTCCCTTTGAAATTATAGTGTTTTATTTGGTTTGTCTTAATGGATAGACTAAAAACATGGGACAATTTGATATCAATGGGTTGGTATGGGCCGAGCCACTGTATTCTGTGCAGAAAGGAGGCTGAATCTGCGACCCATCTTTTTAAGGAATGTGTTTTTACTTTATCAGTTTGGGAGAAGTTTACATTGAATATGTCATTAACACAGAAGTGGGAGGGGTTTAATGTGGAGAACTGCATGTTTAATTGGGTGAAGGTTGGCAGAATTTTTCGCACCTTACCAGTCTTTATTTGCTGGGCGATTTGGCAGGCCAGAAATAGAGCCATCTTTGAAAATTCTACACCGAATTCTGACTCTGTTTATTGTGAGGCATTTAGTCTATTTCTAAAATTTCAGAAGGAGGATGACAGTCCAGTGGTTAGAAATATTGAAAGTTTTCAGTATTATGTAGATGACCCTGTTATTTTCTTCGATGGGGCTGCTTCCTCAGGTAAATGTGGCATAGGTGGTGTTATCTATCTGAATTTTGATCATTTTTACACTCTGCGTATGAATGGTGGATTGGGTACTAATATGAAAGCAGATATTTTAGCACTCTGGTGTGTTATTAAGGCTGCTAAATGTTTTGGGCTATGCAAGGTAAGAATTTTTGGGGACTCTAGAGTCACCATTAAGTGGGTACGTGGAGAATTTGATCTAAAGGTTCTTAATCTGGTCTATTGGTGCAACCGTATACAACATGATCTTCGTTCCTTCACATCATATTCTCTGAAACATATTTATCGTGAGTTTAATTCACAGGATGATATGTTATCTAAGCTGGCGATAGATGGGGATGAAGGCATCTTATTTTGGGAAGATGTTTGCGAGGATGTGGTGGTGGAATCTGGTTCTCTTTATTTTCTCACATAAGATATTTTCTGAAAGTTTTTCTTTTTGAAAGATGTATTCCAATGGATTTCAATCCATTTGTGTAAGTTTGCTTATTTTTGTTATTTTGGGATTGAAAGACATTCCATATATGGTCTTTCTGTATAAGTTTTGTTATATCTGTCGGATGAACGGATGAATATCTTTGTACTAGATTTCAGTAATTGAATAGCAGTAGTATGCTTTTTTTCGCGGGAAAAAAAATTATATATTAAATAATTTTTTAAAATATAATTTATTTTGAAATAAATATATTTAAATTATCTACATTTTTATTGATAATTAGTTATGATTTGAGAATTTTTATTGGGTTTGAAAAAGATTTGCCAGAAAAAAAAATAATAATAATTCAAAATTAATATATAATTGACACGTAATCTTGAAACACATGGGAATTCCTATATCATTGATTGTTAATGCAATGTACATCCACAATTCTTTATGATACCTGGCTAAGATGAATTACCTATTAATTTTTTCTCAGTGGAGCGCAGCTAGTTGGCAGGGTGCAAATGGATGGACGAAAGCTTACGGTAAAATTTTAACGATCGCGTGTCTTTATTATTCTTGATTTAAATATAATAACTCTTGTATGTGTTACAACGAATCCTATATAATTGTAAATTTTCAAATTATATAAAAGATTAAGAAATGTGAATAAATATCTATAAAAGTGTCTTGGTAAATAATTCTCATTTCTTCATATTGATATTCTTTTAAATCTTTCTTTTTTTCTTTCTTTTTTCTGTAAGCAAGAAAAATTATATTAAACAAGAACCTTCATTACAAAAAGAATCATGACTCATGGGGCCTTACATGCCTAGATAGTCTATAACACAACCCTATTACAAGATCCATTTGTTCCTCTAAACATTCTACACCAAAACTATCTATTCACATAGCCATAGTACAATAACCTAGACCAAAAACTATCTCAAAAAGACCTTCAAACTTAGATTGAACAACCTGCAGAAAAGACACTACATCCGAAGTGGAAAAAAACTACATAGGTGGATACTGCGGGTAAATCCCGTCAGCACCATAACAACCTACCTAAACTAAAGCAACATAATCATCAGACGAAAACCAGTAAGCATCATAAACCAACCCAAAACTCATCATTTGGGAGCTTGGGTGATGTTCCTATGGATCAGAGTGCCAAAGCAAAGGCCGCCAATCTTGTCGTCATCTACAGAAGAAGACTGTCCAGACAAGCCATGAATAGGGCAAGTTCCTGGAGGACGCGAAGCGGGGGAACCAGCAGCAGCACCCAGGGCCTCCAGAGATAGGCCAAGTTTTTGAGCTATACAGTCAATCGTCCTTCGCATCAAGCGATTATCATCCAAGTGCTCTTTCCAAGCTCTCATTGGTTCAGCCTCACCCAAAGCCTTGTTTCCCTTGTCCATCATCACATGGGCCAGGAGCTCCTTAGTAACCCAATAGGCGGTGACAATCCTGTCATAGGCAAAAAGACGCCCAGCCATAGTCCCTAGGTCACTTATCCACTCTTCAACTTCCTCTTTGATAGTTTCAATATCCAAGGATTTGACCTGCTCCCACGGGTCCTTCTCAACCCATTCAATTTCCTCCCTGATAATAGGAGGGATACACTTGCGAAAGAATTGGGCGACCTGCCCTGATTTCTGGAGCTCATGGGTCGTTTTCCTCCCACCATCAACCTTTTTACCCTTATGTGCATTCCTCTTGCTAGACATTGCACCAATCACTCGGAGCAATAGATAATACCACAATCTCTCTTGATAGCACCCAATGCAACTTTCCAAAACATATAGAGACAAAATGTAGGGAGGAGGGGAGTGCTCTGAATACATAGCCAAGCACTGCAAACAAAAACCGGTAACCATACTAATTTCTCTCAACATGCTATTGGGTTGCACGAGAAACCTATACCTCTCTCGTCTACTCTGCCTGGTTCGTCGTACCTTTCCTTTCAATGGTCAGAGGTTGCTGCAGGATCTCCCCATAATTGAAAATCGGGATGAGATCATGGGAAATCATGTCCTGGTTTACTACTGAAGCACTGAATTTGCATGATGATTGTTGATAGGACGACATCCAGGTGTTGAGCGGGATTGACACATGTGTGTTCGTCATAGTAACCGAGTCCAAACTCATGCGCCCCATCGTGTCCTGGTACAACCTTATGTCATGGGATGCCAGGTGGGAGCACTGGATCTGCTAGTCATTACCTCCCTCGTCCGACAGTTGTCCTTCAGCCACCCTAGCTCCATTGCGTTCCTTGATATTTGTCAGCAGGTCAGCCACCTTGTTGTCATCATGTTTAACATGGGTGAAGTACCAAGCATGGCGACCATGGATGAGGGCAGTGAGCATTTCAACCCGATACATCATTCGCCATCTCTTCACAACTTTGGCTACAGTTTTACCACCTTGTATCTTCTTGGCCATTTGGATGATGACATGTGAATCCCCTTCAATGACCATGGGTTCCCAGTCATTGCAAATGGCAATTCTGATGCCATGAAGCAATCCTTCAAGTTCAACAACATTGTTGGTGTCGTGTCTGATATTCCCATAGAAGTATCAAAGAATAACACCCTCATTGTTTCTGATAACTCCTCCAAATCCGGTTGAACCAGGGTTCCCTTTGGACGCCCCGTCAAATTTTAGCTTGAAATGGCCTCTAGGACAAAGGTTCCATAGACGAAGACTGGAAGGAGCCAACGTCCGGGTCCGAAACCTTCTCCAAACTTGTGGAGAGCATTCCAACCCCCATCCTGTAAGAATCTATTTTTCTTGATCGTCCATTTCCCAGTCTCTTTCCTTCCACGGGGTAATTTTAATGCTTTCCTGGATATGCTTTCTGACTTGGTTCCAGACAGTCGGCATTGAAGTCTTCTTTCCTTCAAAGATCCTCCCATTTCTCTCCTTCCAGATATCCCACATTAGAGAACCCGAAAACATGAGCTATGTTTTAAGGATGATAGGATTTTTGAATGCCTCCTTATCCCAATTTTTAATAGTATAGGGTGGTTTCCCTCTGACCCAATCGGTCCTTCAAAAAATTTCCTCTCCACAGTCCAACAGGGAAGAAGCTAAGGGACAAGAGTCTAAAAGATGGTTTATAGACTCATCCTCTCCTTCGCAGAGAACACACCAAAAAGGGTCGTGCATGCCTCTTCTTATGAGGTTCTCACCTGTCAGGATATGCTTATAAGATACCAACCAAATGAAGGTAGCAATTTTAGGCCAAGGGTTAAAGTCCCAAACCTCCTTCCAATCCATCCTAAGAGGTGGATCCTCTTGGTTAAATAGGAGGTCATAGGCCTCTTTAGTGGAGTAAATTCCTTTGGTTTGGTACCCCCATCTAAGTTTTTTCGATTGGTTCTAGAATCAAATGCAACGATCCTGCAAGGCATCCATGATCTTGGGTATCTCTTCCACTGGGAAACGTTGGTCCCACCAATTTTGTGGGTGCTATTCATGGAGTTCCTCGCTAACCTATTCTTCTCTCCAAAATTGAAAAACTTTTATTAGGCCCAGATCTTTGGCACATGACTAGCTATTATGAACTTCTTGTTGGTTAGTGATCCTTGGCAGCTGTTGCCAGGAATCACTCTAGAAATTGGCATTCTTACCATCCCTAATTTCCCAGAAACTATGACTCTGGACAATCCTTCTGTTTGCATGAGCATAATTCCATATATGAGATCCTTGTGAGTTTTCATTGAATCTTATCAGGTCTTGTTTGGGTTTCCCCTGGGCGTACTTACTGTGCTAAATCTTGGCACAAGGTTCGTCTTTGTGAGACACCTAGTGCCACCAAATATTTGCACCAAGAACTTCACTATTCTTCTCCGGATCTCTCAGCCCAAGACCACCCTGAACCTTTGGTTTGCAAGTAGTGTCCCAGCTAACCAAAGCCCACCGATGTTTGGCTTGATTGCCTCCCCACAAGAATTGTTGTTGGAGTGATCTTATTTGCTTTAGAACCGATTTAGGGGCAGTCAAAGTGGAAAAAATATAGATAGGCATGACTTGGAGAACAACTTTCACAAGCATAGTTTTGTTGGCAAGGTTAAAAGGCCTGTAATCCCAGTTATCCAATTTCCTTCTTAATTTCTCTAGGAGGTCCTCCTAGGAGACTTTCCTAATCACCCCATCAGCAAAAGGAGCACCGCGATGTTTGGATGGAAGGGAGCTCCCTTGGAAGCCCAGGATACGAAGAATATTCCTCTGGTGAATCCGCGGAGTATTGAAAAATAAGACCTGCGATTTAGTATTATTCACTTCCATCCCAGAAGAATTGGAAAAAGAATTCAAGCATTCCTTTAAGGCCCTTGCTTCTTGCACTAAAGAATGACCCATCAACATGGCGTCATCCATGAATTGTTGGTGTGAAATAGTCTCCGATCCATTATGACGGTTCAAACCTTTAAGCTCCCTTCTATCAATTTTTTCTTTGATAACCCTACTCAACCCTTCCACCATCGGGATGAACAAGAAAGGGGACAAAGTATCTCCCTGTCGGATACCCCACGAATGAGTGAAATTTTTGGTAGGGGAGCCATTCAAGAGGATAGAGAAGAAGGTTGTCGAGGTGATATTCATTATCCAATTGACCTAGTCCTGCTAGAAACCATAGGCCGCAAGCATCTCCTTCAAAAACTACCAACTTAATTTATCATAGGCTTTTTAAATATCAAGCTTTAACAACATACCAGGTTTCTTTGTGATTTTTAGAGAGTGGATAACTTCATGGACCAAAATGATACCATCCAGAATTTTACACCCTTCCACAAACCCCGACTGTTCTTGGGCCACTAGGTCAGGGAGGAGAGGCTTTAGCCTGTTAGCTAGCACTTTGGTTATAATCTTGTAAATGACATTACAGAGTGCTATAGGTCAGAATTTCTCGGGGGATTCAACTCCATCCTCTTTGGGGATGAGAGTGAGAAAAGTGGAATTGAGAGCTCTTAGGACTCCTTTATTCTTACGAGAGTCCTCCACAATTCTCTAGATGTCATCTTTGATCAAATCCTGTCTTTCATTTTATTAACAACATCCTCAACTTCCTGGAATTCCAAAGGCTTCATCAGTATTTCATTTTGGGTTGCCGTCACCAACCGGGGAATATGTCTGGTGATCTTCCTGATATGGGAAAAAATGTTCTGCCTATCTTCCTTTATGATGGTTTCAAAGTACTGGACAAGCTCATCCTCCATACCTTCCCTTGTTTCTAAATACTGCCCATCATCTTTTTTTAACCTTGATATCTTAGCGCTCTGGTGATTCTGAATCACCAGGTGGTGGAAGAATTTTGTGTTTCGTTCTCCCTCCTGCAACCATTGATTTCATGATTTTTGTTTCCACGAAACCTCCTCTTGCCATTCTCTAGAATTGAGCTGCTCCAAGGTGGCATGCTCATGTTGTTTTGGATCCTCAGAGTACCCAGGATTCATGCACTCCCGTTGAATCTCATCTAGCTTTTCAGTTAGAGACTTTTGATCTTGGAATATGTTCCCAAATTCCTCCTTATTCCAAATATGGATTTTTTCCTTTAATTTTTTCAATTTTTGTTGGAATTGGTACATCAGGGTGCCCCTGATAGGTTCCAATTCCGCCCACCATTTTCCAACAAGTTCCCTGAAGTGCTCATGTTCAAGCCAAAATTGTTCAAACCGAAAAGGTCGCCTAATGGGGGGACCGCCATCATCCCAAACCAAACTAATTAGCCAATTATCAGAGCCCGTCAAGGGTAAGACTAGAGTGGTCACTTCCCTGTCCCTGGTAATCATTGCCTCGGGTAAAAGGAATATGTCTAAACGAGAGGCGACGTGATGCTCACCACCTCTCCTCTTATTCCAAGTAAACCACCCATTCCCAGTTTCGATGTCCACCAGATCATTCTCCTGGATGAAATTTTTGAAAGATATATTGGTGGCTTCCATACTACGCCTTCCTCCTTTCTTTTCTTCTAGGGAAGTGATCATGTTGAAATCACCGCCCAAAACCCAGAGAGAGCCATCATTCTCATGGGATTCCATAGATAAGAAGGATACGAATGCAGGTTTCTGGGGTATAACACTGGGGCCATAGACATTGGTTAGAGTACCGCTTACCTTGGAAATATCAAGCTTGAAATCGTCGCTGAGGAAGAACCTAGTAGCTTGGAAACTGGTGAGGGATATTGCCATGGGGTTCCATAAGATGGAAACTCCACCAGCCGCACCCCTGGCATCATTAGCAATCACCTGACTTCCTCACCAAATTTTTCCACCTAACACCTGCATAGTATCTGCTCTGCATTTAGTTTCTTGCAGAAATAATACATCTAGTTTTTCATTCTTTAACTTCATCTTCAGGGTCTTCATCTTCCTTGGATTGTTAACCCCACGGATATTCCATGTTATAATCTTCATTAGATACTCTTAATGACTTCTAAGAAGTTCGCCCTTATCATTGGGTACTGACCTGATTCCACTAGTTTGGTCCCAATCTCTGCTATTCTCTGTCGATTTGTCTTCCGCTGTCGTTTTTTCCCTTCCTCGGGTTGTTTACTTTTACTGCCCTTCATTGGATCCTTATCTATACCTAGGTGTGCGGAGGCTTTAGTTTTAAGGATATCCTCCTGTAGAAGTTCCAGCTACCTCCTAGAAACATAAACCTGCCCTTTTTTTATGCATTCCTTCTCTATCTCATCCAGATCTGGATCGCCTAGGTTCATGTCCTCGTTCTCCTTCATTGTTTCTTCCTCCATAGTTTCCACTATCTCCTCCATTGGCCTGATTGTGGATTTATTGCCTTCCTCATTGGGGGTTTTATCCTTTTGAGGACCTTCATCCTCGATCTCCATATTACTCAAGGTTGCAAACATATTCCTGCTCGGATTCCGTTTGTTTGTATTTTGTTTTGCATGAGCTGGGTGGGGAGTTTTTTTGTTTTGCTTCTTGTGGTTCTGAACCTATGTAAAACCCTCATTATCCTTTTCCTTTTATTTCTTCTCCAGGGAGGGAGAAATGGTGGATTTAAGGGTTGGGAAATCTCTGCTCAGATGCCCATATTCATGGCATTGTCGACAATGAAAAGGGAGTTGTTCATAGTCAAGAGTTTGGACCCAATCCTCATCTTCCCAAGTCAAGTTGATTGCCTCTGGGAGATCTTTGGAGAGGTTCATGTAGACAAAAATTCGAGCATAGGTGGTGTATCATTGCAGCCCTGTCTGCTCTGAAACTTTTACAAACTTCCCCAAGGTGTTCCAAATGGCCTCCAAAATTTCAAGTTCCCAATACTCGCACGGGAGTAAAGTCGGATCCAAACCAGAGCAATACTCAGATCCTCTGCATCAGGGTTAAACCTCTCCTTCCACGGACGTAGGAATAAACTTGAAGAGTAAAAGAAGTATGGGCCTCCCATTAGAACATAATCTCGATCTTCCTGGTTGAAGAAGAAAATGGTGAAAAACCCTTTTGCGCCCAGGTGCAGATTATAATGACCTTTGGGTTCCAGGTGGTCTTGATCCAACATATCAGATCTTTCTCCTTTGGCCAGATTCCAATGAATTTCTCGATGAGGGATTTCTCCTTCCACTGTTCAAATCAGGTTTGAAGCTTGTCAGAAGTAATCTGCAGAGATGGATTTTTAGCAGATCTAGGTAAACAACCTCCTGGAGTCTTTTTCCTATCAGTCTCCATAGAATTCTCCACGGCAATACCCTTACTGGGTTGAATCATAGTGGGTATCTACATACTGCTAGGGCGATCAGAAGATGTGGAGGGGGCTCCTCCCCCTCCATGCGAGGCCATACGAAACCCTTGATCCACTCTATTCGAGCAACCCTCAAAGGTCGAGACACCACCTCCTTAGCCTGCAGTCGAGTTAAGCCCTAACGCGAGCGGCGGATAATCCTTCTGTAGGAAAGATAGCTACTACCTCACATCAATGCTCATCCCGATTTTCCACTTATTTTTTAGATGCAAACCTTTTTAATGTTAAGAACAAATATTCTTTTAAATCTTATTTACATATGTATATTTTAAATTATTTAATTATATATATATATATATACATACATTTGTTCGCCACCAAATCAATTTACATATACATCTCCTTTGAAAAGGGTTTTTAATTTTGACAAAACTTTTAAATATTCTTTAAATCTTATTTACATATGTGTATTTTAAATTATTTAATTTTATATATATATATATATAACCAAATCAATTTACATATACATCTCCTTTGAAAAGGGTTTTTTAATTTTTAATAACACATTTTATTTATACATTCAAGTAATACTTAACACCAAAACACTTAAATATAAACAAAATAATTAGCATATTAACTTGATTGGGACAGAGGTTATTTTTTAATTACAACTCTTGAAATGACTAATCTTAATAATAATAAAATATCTTTGGAAAACATTTACAATAAAAAATATTAAAACTATAATTTTTTTAAGAAAATAATACGAAGCAACAAACTAAAAAACAATATTTGAAGCAATTAGTCTAAATTTTTTATCTTTTGGAGCCTCTCATACCAAGCCCAACATCCATGCCATAAACACCAATATGTTCTTGCAATGTCGAGAATGTCTTGAAGCTTTTCCCATGAATAAGTTAACCCTATAGACATTTATATTATTTGTAGAATGCACGGTATTCTGTCAATTGAGTATAGATCGGGTAGTTTGGAGGAATGTTGTTATCCTCCCCACCAGGTGATTTGTGACACTTTCTCCTTGTGAGTTGACTTTGACTTTGTAATGATTGTAATTTTGGCCATACCTTGATTCTCTATCTGCAATAACAAGTGTTGACATTTCTCCCGGTGGACTAGCCCTCTAAGAAACAGTGAACCACCATGTTAAGAGAATGCATGGATTAAATGGCCTAGTAGTAACATCCAAATTCAACGAGTTCCAAAACAAAAAATAAATGTTTATCTAGTCGAGTGGAATATTTAGAAAAAAAATTAGAGTACAACAAGATACATGGTGTATCTTTTTCCAATGGGGCTTTTTATGTTGATAAGTTTACTTTATGGATTTGTTATTTTGATAAGTCTATAATAAATTATTAAAATAAGATATGCCAGGAAGATTGGGTTTGAGGAGAAGGCTACACAATGAAGATTGGGTTAGAAAAGAAGGCTACACATAACACTATAATTCAATTTTCTCAAAATCTTTACTAGGTGTTATAACACCTCCATTATTAAGTATTTACTATACATTCAATACTTCATAATGATTATGCCATTTTCTTAACCATCTATTATTTAGTATTCAACTATTTTTTATTCAAATTTTTCTTAAGAGGCGGTATTAAGCAACTATGTTGCTAATCTCATTTAATTTTGGAAATAGATTTATCCATTTCCATGACTATTGACTTATCAATGCTTACATACATGTATCATTGCACATACACCATCAACATCACTCCACACATGAGTGTCACAAGTACATAACAAGCATTTAATATGGCCCAAAAAATACATTAATAAATCTAATTTTTTGCTTTCCCTTTTGCACTTATTCTAACAATAAACATCTCATAGACATGGAAATCACTCAAGAAAATTTCACTCATGAGGTAATGATTAAGGAAGAAAATTTCACTCATGAAGTAATAATTAAGGACTTGACAAGGACCTTTTATCCTCAACAAGGTTATGCTTATTAATTGTCTAATTATCCTATATAAAAAAGATTATGGCTTTTCACAACCGATTTGATACAACACTCATTCTCATGAAGCAACATATGCTTCACTCATAAAATGATATACAAATATAGTAAGTTAAATAGTTGCCTTAATGTTATAATTTTTACAATGACTTTCTAACTTGTGGGATGATCCTGTTTTACACAGGGCACATGTTCTCCTTATATTGCTTATTTGACTTCTCCATTACAACTTTTAAAGGCATGGAGTAGCAGGTTACTTTTAAACTATGCACAAGTAATACATTATTGCAAGTTTCCTAATGACTTTAACATGCATTATTACAAGTTTCATAATTACTTTAAATTTTAACTTTGGACTATGTATACCTAATACATTTAAAACATTTATAAGAGGAAGATATAAGCACTATTAACCCTCAATAAGTAATAGCAACATTTAATATTAATGCATAAACAGTCTAAATCCAACTATCCATAATCCTGCAAGAAACTAGTGTTTCTGTTTTCATCACTAGTTTGAACGGTACATTAAAAAAAATATTGTTATCAATAATTTGAGTCATACATATGTCAAAAAAACAAATTTTTATTTACCCAATTTTAAATTAATATTTATTTAAATATTATTTTTAAATAAAATTATATGCAAGTTTATTGACTTCAACGCTTATTTTTATTATTGATATAAATTTAAAAATTAAAAATTATACAAATAATATGTCACTCAAATTTTTAAACTTAATGAGTGGTAAAAGGAATATGTCTAAATGAGAGGCGACGTGATGCTCACCACCTCTCCTCTTATTCCAAGTAAACCATCCATTCCCAGTTTCGATGTCCACCAGACCATTCTCCTAGATGAAATTTTTGAAAGATGTATTGGTGGCTTCCATGCTACGCCTTCCTTCTTTCTTTTCTTCCAAGGAAGTGATCATGTTGAAATCACCGCCCAAAACCCAGAGAGAGCCATCATTCTCATGGGATTCCATAGATAAGAAGGATACGAATCTAGGTTTCTGGGGTATAACACTAGGGCCATAGACATTGGTTAGAGTACCTCTTACCTCGAAAGTATCAAGCTTGAAATCAGCATTGAGGGAGAACCTAGTAGCTTGGAAACTGGTGAGGGATATTGCCATGGGGTTCCATAAGATGGAAACTCCACCAGCCGCACCCCTGGCATCATTAGCAATCACCTGACTTCCTCGCCAAATTTTTCCACCTAACACCTGCATAGTATCCACTTTGCATTTAGTTTCTTGTAGAAATAATACATCTAGTTTTTCCTTCTTTAACTTCATCTTCACGGTCTTCATCTTCCTTGGATTGTTAAACCCACGGATATTCTAGGTTATAATCTTCATTAGATACTCTTAATGACTTCTAAGAAGTTCTCCCTTATCATTGGGTATTGGCTTGATTCCACTAGTCTGGTCCCAATCTCTGCTATTCTTTGTCGATTCGTCTTTCGCCCCCGTTTTTTCCCTTCCTTAGGTTGTTTCCTTTTATTGCCCTTCATTGGATCCTTATCTATACCTAGGTGTGAGGAGGCTTTATTTTTAAGGATATCCTACTGTAGAAGTTCCAGCTGCCTCCTAGAAACATAAACCTACCCTTTTTTGCTGCATTCCTTCTCTATCTCATCCAGATCTGGATCGCCCAGTTCCATGTCCTCATTCTCCTTCGTTGTTTCTTCCTCCATAGTTTCCACTATCTCCTCCATTGGCCTGATTGTGGATTGATTTCCTTCCTCATTGGGGGTTTTATCCTTTTGAGGACCTTCATCCTCGATCTCCACATTACTCAAGGTTGCAAACATATTCTTGCTCGGATTTCGTTTGTTTGTATTCTGTTTTGCAGGAGGTGGGTCGGGAGTTTTTTTGTTTTGCTTCTTGCGGTTCTGAACCTGCGTAAAACCCTTGTTATCCTTTTCCTTTTATTTTTTCTCCAGGGAGGGAGAAACGGTGGATTTAAGGGTTGGGAAATCTCTGCTCAGATGCCCATATTCATGGCATTGTCGACAACGAAAAGGGAGTTGTTCATAGTCAAGAGTTTGGACCCAATCCTCATCTTCCCAAGTCAAGTTGATTGCCTATGGGAGATCTTTGGAGAGGTTCATGTAGACAAAAATTCGAGCATAGGTGGTGTATCGTTGCAGCCCTGTCTGCTCTGAAACTTTTACAAACTTCCCCAAGGTGTTCCCAATGGCCTCCAAAATTTCAAGTTCCCAATACTCGCACGGGAGTAAAGTCGGATCCAAACCAGAGCAATGCTCAGATCCTCTGTATCAGGGTTAAACCTCTCCTTCCAGGGACGTAGGAATAAACTTGAAGAGTAAAAGAAGTATGGGCCTCCCATTAGAACACAATCTCGATCTTCCTGGTTGAAGAAGAAAATGGTGAAAAACCCTTTTGCGCCCAAGTGCATATTATAATGACCTTTGGGTTCCAAGTGGTCTTGATCCAACGTATCAGATCTTTCTCCTTTGGCCAGATTCCAATGAATTTCCCGATGAGGGATTTCTGCTTCCACTGTTCAAATCGGGTTTGAAGCTTGTCAGAAGTGATCTGCATAGATGGATTTTCATCATATCTAGGTAAACAGACTCCCGGAGTCTTTTTCCTATCAATCTCCATAGAATTCTCCACGGCAATACCCTTACCAGGTTGAATCCTAGTGGGTATCTGCATACTACTAGGGTGATCAGAAGATGTGGAGGGGGCTCCTCCCCCTCCGTACGAGGCCATACGAAACCCTTGGTCCACTCTCTTTGAGCAACCCTCAAAGGTCGAGACACCACCGCCTTAGCCTGCAGCCGGGTTAAGCCCTAACGCGAGCGGCGAATAATCCTTCTATAGGAAAGATAGCTACTACCTCACATCGATGCTCATCCCAATTTTCCACTTATTTTTTAGATGCAAATCTTTTTAATGTTAAGAACAAATATTCTTTTAAATCTTATTTACATACGTATATTTTAAATTATTTAATTATATATATATATATATAGACATTTGTTGGCCACCAAATCAGTTTACATATACATCTCCTTTGAAAAGGGTTTTTTAATTTTGACAAAACTTTTTTTAATAACACATTTTATAATAAATAATTTTTTAAATTACTTTTTAAATTAGCAAATATTTATATAATCTTTATATAAACATAATTACATTTCCATTTTTTCAAGTTTTTAAATATTTAAATCATACTTTATAATTTAATTTTATAAATCTAATAATCTCTCTTACTATTTATGCATTCCTAATTTAGAGGATGATTATTGAAATCCATAAATATATTAAAATGGAAAATATACATCTAATTTATACATTCAAGTAATACTTAACACCAAAACACTTAAATATAAACAAAATAATTAACGTATTAACTTGATTGGGACAGACGTTAGTTTTTAATTACAACTCTTGAAATGACTAATCTCAACAATAATAAAATATCTTTAGAAAACATTTACGATAAAAATATTAAAACTATAAATTTTTTTAAGAAAATAATACGAAGCAACAAACTAAAAAACAATAACTGAAGCGATTAGTCTAAATTTTTTATGTTTTGGAGCCTCTCATACCAAGCCCAACATCCATGCCATAAACACCAATATGTTCTTGCAATGTCGAGAATGTCTTGAAGCTTTTTCCCATGAATAGGTTAACCCTATAGACATTTATATTCTTTGTAGAATGCACGGTATTCTGTCAATTGAGTATAGATCGGGTAGTTTGGAGGATTGTTGTTATCCTCCCCACCAGGTGCTTTGTGACACTTTCTCCTTGTGAGTTGACTTTGACTTTGTAATGATTGTAATTTTGGCCATACCTTGGTTCTCTACCTGCAATAACAAGTGTTGGCATTTCTCCCAGTGGACTAGCCCTCTAAGAAACAGTGAACCACCATGTTAAGAGAATGCATGGCTTAAATGGCCTAGTAGTAACATCCAAATTCAACGA
Organism: Larix kaempferi; assembly: GCA_027924585.1. Taxonomy (NCBI): domain Eukaryota; kingdom Viridiplantae; phylum Streptophyta; class Pinopsida; order Pinales; family Pinaceae; genus Larix; species Larix kaempferi. The sequence continues at coordinate 6,440,625 of BSBM01000203.1, read as the reverse complement.
GTTCCAAAACAAAAAATAAATGTTTATCTAGTCGAGTGGAATATTTAGAAAAAAAATTAGAGTACAGCAAGATACACGGTGTATCTTTTTCCAATGGGGCTTTTTATGTTGATACTTCACTATGTTGATAAATTTACTTTATGGATTTTTTATTTTGATAAGTCTATAATAAATTATTAAAATAAGATATGCTAGGAAGATTGGGTTTGAGGAGAAGGCTACACAATGAAGATTGGGTTAGAAAAGAAGGCTACACATAACACTATAATTCAATTTTCTCAAAATCTTTACTAGGTATTATAACACCTCCATTATTAAATATTTACTATACATTCAATACTTCATAATGATTATGCCATTTTCTTAACCATCTATTATTTAGTATTCAACTATTTTTTATTCAAATTTTTCTTAAGAGGCGGTATTAAGCAACTATGTTGCTAATCTCATTTAATTTTGGAAATAGATTTATGCATTTCCATGACTATTGACTTATCAATGCTTATATACATGTATCATTGCACATACACCATCAACATCACTCCACACATGAGTGTCACAAGTACATAACAAGCATTTAATATGGCCCAAAAAATACATTAATAACTCTAAGTTTTTGCTTTCCCTTTTGCACTTATTCTAACAATAAACATCTCATAGACATGGAAATCACTCAAGAAAATTTCACTCAATTGGTAATAATTAAGGAAGAAAATTTCACTCATAAGGTAATAATTAAGGACTTGACAAGGACCTTTTATCCTCAACAAGGTTATGCTTATTAATTGTCTAATTCTCCTATATAAAAAAGATTATGGCTTTTCACAACCAATTTGATACAACACTCATTCTCATGAAGCAACCTATGCTTCACTCATAAAATGATATACAAATATAGTAAGTTAAATAGTTGCCTTAATGTTTTTTAATAATTTTTACAATGACTTTCTAACTTGTGGGATGATCATGTTTTACATAGGGCACATGTTCTCCTTATATTGCTTATTTCACTTCTCGATTACAACTTTTAAAGGCATGGAGTAGCAGGTTACTTTTAAACTATGCACAAGTAATACATTATTACAAGTTTCCTAATGACTTTAACATACATTATTACAAGTTTCATATTTACTTTAAATTTTAACTTTAGACTATGTATACCTAATGCATTTAAAACATTTATAAAAGGAAGATATAAACACTATTGACACTCAACAAGTAATAGCAACATTTAATATTAATGCATAAACAGTCTAAATCCAACTATCCATAATCATGCAAGAAACTAGTGTTTCTATTTTCATCACTAGTTTGAACGATACATTTAAAAAAACATACTATCCATAATCCTGCAAGAAACTAGTGTTTCTATTTTCATCACTAGTTTGAACGATACATTAAAAAAAACATATTGTTATCAATAATTTGAGTCATACATATGTCAAAAAATCAAATTTTTATTTACCCAATTTTAAATTAATATTTTTTTAAATAAAATTATATGCAAGTTTATTGACTTCAACGCTTATTTTTATTATTGATATAAATTTAAAAATTATAAATTATAAATTATACAAATAATATGTCACTCAAATTTTCAAACTTAGTGAGTGGTTTGTTTTAATGAATAAACATTTATAAAAAAAATCAAAGTTTTCAAACTTCGTTTTGGATTTCTTTTTTACATATAAAAACATGTTATTATCAATAGTTGTTTGAGTCATACATATCTAAAATATCAAATTTTTATTTGCCAAGTTTTTAAAAAATATTTATTTTTAAAAAAATATTTATTTAACTATTATTTTTAAATAGAATTATATGCAAGTTTATTTTTAACACTTATTTCTATCATTAACATATATTTAAAAATTAAAATTACAAAAATAATAATACGTCTTTCGAATCATTGATATGAATTTAAAAATAAAAAATAAAAAATTATTAATAATGATTTTTATATCGATTATTAATAATTATAAATGTAATGCTTATCTAGTAATAAGTATTAATAACAAATTTTCCATTATGAGATTTAGTAGTAACGATGAAAAAATTATGATTAAGGATTTTTCTAATTACTTATTTTCATAATGATTATTACCTTTAACTATTATAAATCATTATTAATAATTATATCTACAAAAGTTGATTATTTTTTTGAATTTGTTGGAGTTACAAAGAATGATCCTTTCTTATAATGAATTATTTAAACAAGGATTATTTCTTTAGTCTTATTAATTGTATTAATGATATTATTATTAATCTTATTAATAATACTTATAAATAATATTATCTTTATGAATATTATGCGTAATAATCAGTTTTGAAGAAATATTAATAATAAAAAAATTTCTTATTACTAATAATTATTTATAATGATTATTATTTTTTAACTATTATGAATGAATAATTATAAATCTTTTTGAAATATGTTTGATTTTCCTATTTACACCTCGATTATTCCTTTAGTGTTAGTAATAATAATATCATTTTTTTTAAATAATATTTATGAATATTCTTAGAGTTTTATTAATAATTATTATTATTGAAAAATATTGGTAATAATCATCAATTAAGGTTTATTAATAATGATAAAGGAATCATAAATCACTAATAATGATTTATAATGATAAATGTAATAATTATTTATAATGATAAATGTTATGCTCATGTAGTAATAAGTATTAATAACATTTTTATCATTATGAGATTTATTAGTAATGATAAAAAATTATGATTAAGGATTTTTCTAATTACTTATTCTCATAATGATTATTACCTTTAACTATTATTAATAATTATATTTGTAAAAATTGATTATCTTTTTTAATTTGTTGAAGTTATGAAGAATGATCCTTTCTTAAATTGAATTATTTAAACAAGGATTATTCCTTTAGTGTTATTAATTATATTATTATTAATCTTATTAATAACACTTATGAATAATACTATCTTATGAGTATTATGAGTAATAATCATTTTTTGGAGAAATATTAGTAATAAAAAATTTTCTTATTAGTAATAATTATTTATAATGATGATTACTTTTTAACTATTATGAATGAATCATTATTAATAATTATAAATCTTTTTGAAATATGTTTGATTTTCTATTTACAAAAGGATTATTCCTTTAATGTTAGTAATAACAATTTCATTCTTTTTAAATAATTCACTTACGAATATTTTTAGAGTTTTATTAATAATAATCATTATTGAAAAATATTGGTAATAATCATTAATTAGAGTTTTATGATTACTTTTAATTTTTTATTGAATTTTTTTGAGAAGACGAAGGGATAGAATGGGAAAGGACTGCACATCCTTAACTATTTATACACCTAGTTAGCAACTATTCTACATATATTAAGTAAGATGAATCCGGAAACCCATTCTAACACTATAAACCACGAAAACCTAAAATCTTTAAAAATAAAAAATTGCAAAAATAATAGATCACTCAAATTTTTAGACCTCATGAGTGGTTTTTGGTATCAATAATTATTCATAAAAAAAATATATTTTTTTTATTATTAATAATGGAAAAATATTTTTAAATTCAATTTTCTTTAATTTAAAAATTTTAATTTTAATGACATGACACTTTTTATCATTAAAATTTTAGTGAAATAATAAATAATTAATTTAAAAATAATATAAAGGATTACAAATTATAGGTGATAAATTGTTACGTGATAGCTTTGTTTTAGAGCCTATAAGGTTTGGCTAATCGGTAAACTCCATCAAATTTGGTACTCATAAAATCTGTGTAAGTTTTTTGTGGTGTTGTTGTACTAGGATATTAAATTCCTATTGTGTCAAGAGCTTTCTAGAAAAATTTCTACTATCCCAATGCTGCTTTGCGAGACATCCAATTATGTTAATTGTCTTCTAGTGTCTCTTTTATCTACATAATGCAAACTATTAACATCTTATGCAAAGAGCTTATGACAGTTTTCTGGGCTGGGAAATTGAGCTCGTTCTTTTCTTGTCCTTCATGGTTGCTTCTTCTGGCGTCATTTTCATTGACATCGAAGTTGTCGTGATCAGCCCCGACATATAAGTTGAGCTTTGCAATTACAAGGGCATATACCATTTAAGGATGCCATATTCAGCCATAATTCAAAGCCTTGTTAGGACTAGGCCTCAATGAGCAATGTAAGGTTATTGAGCACTGAATGTTCATGGTTATCTCGTTATACCAAAGCATTGGATGCGAGGTTACCGTGGTTCATCCATTCAGTCGTAAAGTCCAGGTTTCACAACTCTAGATTTATTCGTGGATGGAAATACGTTACACTTGGTTGCCACCTTCTAAACATCTCTTGTTTTTCCTTGAAAGAGTCAAGATTTCTTTCCATTTTCTCAAGTGTCCAAAGGCTTTGGCAAATATGCATTGGAACAGTTTTCGGATGATGAACGTGATGCAGTGAAGGTTGATGACTCAAAGACCAATGTCAATAACCCTTTTGGATTTTTGTTATTGTCCATAAAGAAGTGAAATGGATCGAGTAGAAAAAGAGAAGATAGCATATAAACTGAACAAAAGTTTTCTAAGAATTGTATGTGTTGGATCTAACAGCCACAAAATACAATATGCAGCGGAAGCAAATAAACAAGAAAGACAATAAATACACACACATGAGATATACGCAGAGATTTACGTGGTAAAACCCTCTCTTAGGGAAACATCCACGGAGCAATGGTATTGGTATCTTATTATTCAGAATCTGAAGATTTACAACAACTCACAACTCTCCAATATCTTCTCTTACGAGAATACAAGAAACATATACATTTCTTACACGGTTACTAATAACTGCATAATTAGTTAGTCAGTTACATAGTTACCGTCATAGCCGGTTGTCACCCGTTTCTAACAGTATGTAATGTGAAAGAAAGGAAAATCGAAAATTGTTACATAAACTATGAGTTGTGCATTATTAACTGACAATATAGTACAAGGTCTTCATTTGGTGAAACTATGCCGTAGCATGTCTATTTTTGGGATATTAAAGAATACCCATAATTTCTCTATATATTGATAAATACCTACCAAAACTTGATTTTGTTGAGCCCCCCATCCCATTACATCTTTCTAATTAAAATATTCCCACTCTTTGTAGTGTAAGGGGCACGCTCCTTGACCTTTGTTACAACCTTGGCTACTGTATGTGTTGTAGGAAGACGTGCCTCCACTTCTACAAGAAGTATCACCTCCACCCCAAAATTCCTTTGAACTCACTTTTATTTCCCAGTTTGGTAAATTACATTCCTCCACCAAGTGTTTATACGTATGGAACCTTACACCCAAAAATGGCACCCCTTCATAATCCAAGATTTGTTCCCTTTTCATGTCTTCTCATTAAAAAAAAAATGATTCTATCAATCTCTCTCTCTTAAGTCCATACCAAATTAAAATGTGCACCCCATTCATTACTCATGAAACCCTAAAGGAAATATCCACTTCAAAGAACAAATCAATGAAGTTACCAAATTATTTCAATACCTATTTAGACCAAAAGAGCAGCAGTAGACTTGGAAATGTAATCCATATTAGAACACATGAACCATCTAATCAATTTTAGCATCGAAGGCTAGAGTCTATCATTTTAGAAGCAATGATTGTCATCCCCATTTCCATCGAAAACTTAACACCTTATTTGCATCATGTGAAGCCCTAAAAAGGAATGTCATACACCCTCAAGAAAGGATAAAACATTTTGGCAAATATCTGACATATTGTTCCAAAGTACCCTCTGTTTCTTCATTAATTGATTGCCCCCCCCCCCCCCCCCCGCGATTTTCTTACCCTAAAAGCATTTAACTATCATTGCCCCAACCATCTCTAGAACTTGATTCAAATTTATGTCCTTCCCCAATACTAACACTACAAGGAAAAGGCTTTGTAGTGGAGGTTATAGCGGATGCTCCACTAAAAAAAGTCCAAATATTCATTTATAGGGGAGGTCACTAGCAGAGGTGAGCGGCCGGAAGTTTTAGCAGAGGTTTTTTTCGATGTTCTTATTTTAGTACAAACGTAACGGTGTGTTTCCAATATAGACACATCGTGAAGCCATATACCATGTTACACCACGTCCAAAAAAATCATCAAGCGCAAAAAACAAAAACAAAAAATCAAAATTGGTGCGTTATGTAAACGTAAACACCTCAGTGCGTTTCCATAAACATAAATGCCCTGTATTATATTTTATTAAAAAATTAAAATATATATATTTTATTAAAATATTTTATTAGAAGCATATACGTGGTGCGTTGTCTAATACTGAACACCCTGGTGCGTTTAGTAGACATAGATGTGTCGTCGTATATTCTATTAAAAATTTAAAAAACATTATTATTTTATTTAAAAACCTAGTTAAATTTATTTAAAACCCTAAACTCAGTAAGTTACCTGTCACACCATGCCCCGGTGCGTGTAAAAGTATCGAACGCACCAATGCATGTGCTATTAAAAAATAACATATTTTATTATTTTATTAAAAAATCGTTATGTTTTACTTAAAACCCTACACCGGTGCATTCCATTTAACCAAAAGCACTATTATGTATTTCATTAATATATATATCATGGAGCTCTGCGGCGAGGAAGAGCTCTGCGGCCCAGCGAGGAAGTGCAAACCTGTGGTGTCAGTTTTTTAATTCTTTCGTCATAATGAAGGAAGGTGTGCTCTCATCATAACAGGTTCACACCGTTAAGTTGTCATGTCGAAGTTCCAAGGAGATGCTAGTTACAAATTCGAGGGATTCAGAATGTTTATCGATGAAGTGGATTATGAGGAGGACCCTCAGGATGGACCTATTTTATGCATGGATCAGGAAGTCATTTGTACGAAAAGTTTGTTGGCTGCACCTGAGGTGATATCTCCACTGAGGGAGATGCCACCACCCAAAAAAATCATAAAGGATAACACCCCAAATCTAATTCATATGACATCAGCACTTTCGAATCCCAATAGGGTAGGGGTTCGAGGAAGGCCAAAGGAATTAGACGGAAGAAAGGTTTTGCAGAGTTGGCAGTTGGGAAGGACATTCAAATCAAAAAAATTCCAGCCTATTTGTCCCTGGCTCTGGTTGGAAAATTATGTGGGAAGGTGACTGGTAGAGAAGCATTACAACAATGGATGGATTCCAACTGGAATTCTTATTTGGGGTAAGCAACAGATTTCCATGTACTACCTCGGGGCTGGTTCTTAGTTAAGCTTTTGAAGGAGGAGGGTGGACCAAAGCTTTTATCTCGTAACTGGCAGTGGGGGGCGTTGGTATTAATTCTCAAAAAATGGCGGGTGGATTTCAATGCAAGGAGGGAACCGCATAATTTACAGCAGGTTTGGGTAATCTTGTCGGGTTTACCCATGGTCTTCTGGAAGAAACCAATCCTGGGGGAAATTGGCAACAAGTTGGGCAGGTTTTTTGCCTTAGAGGAAGAATAAGAGACCAAAATAGATCGAAGGTGCGCAAGAATCCTAGTAGAAATGGATATGAGAGAAGGTTTGTATGAAGAGATTAAAATTGAGATGCACGGGAGTTCATGGACTCAGAGATTGGATTATTGGAAGCTACCATTGAGATGTTCCAACTGTCGAAGAGTGGGGCACTTATAGAAAGACTGTACAATTTGAAAGAAAACACTCAATTCAAAAGGGTTTGGGTAAGGAAGGATCGTGCCCTTTCTCCTACTAAAATTACAAAAGGTGGAGGACATGCGGAAGGTGGTGGAAGCAAGGAATAGAAAATGAATGTAGAAGAGATATGCGTGGATAAGGTGGCGGTCCAGTCAATGATTGACACACCAAATGAAACGGATGGAACAAGTTGATGGCCAACTTCATGAAGCAGATAAAAGTGGGACGCAATATGGCATCAAATCACTCGTGGACAATGAAGGTATTAACCCTGTTTATCCTGTTGATAATTCTTTTTTTTTTCTGATAATAAAGTTAATAATCAGGAAGAGGTAGTTGGGAATGATTTGGAGAAGGAGAATAGTAAGGCAACAACCCGTACCTCTAATTCATTCCGGAGGATAGGATTTTTTCCTTCAAAATACCAGGTTGTTCAGAGAAAAGAATATGATCTGAGATCTAAATGTGTTCAGAAGGATGAGGAGGATTCGGTCTCCATAAGGGGTTTAGCTCTCAATCCTATGCAAAAGGAACATGTCGGAAGGAATTCCTTTCTTTCCAAGGCTAAAAAACAAGCAGTGATAGACATCAAACAAGGAAAACATGAAACTATCAGTCGAGCTCTTAAAGTGGAAAAAACCCTAAGTAAGGGCTCTTAATGCTAGTCCTATCTTTCAATGCAAGGGGGGCTAGGGGGGCCTCAAAGATAATTTCCCTCAAAATATTGGTAAATAATATAAAATTGTCAGTATTGTGAATTCAAGAGACAATGATGGAAGAAAATAGAGAGAAAGAAGCTATAAGTGTTTGGTTACAAGATTGGAAAATGGAATTTATTGATGCGGTAGGTCACTCTGGTGGTTTACTCACAGCATGGAGTCCATAAATGAATTTGATTTCAGTATCACATTATGACTCGGTATTGGATACCATTTTAGAGGATGAAGAGACTGGAATCCCGTTCACAATATTAAATGCTTATGGTTCGTTCTATGATAGAAGGACCTTCTGGGATTCATTTGGAACCTCTCGTGCTCTAGAGAAATCGAATGTGATATTGGGGGTAGACTTGAATTTAACTCTCTCAGTTAGCGAGGTTTGGGGGAATAATGCAAGAAGCGATTCATTGAGTTCCTTTTTAGCACCTTTTTTTGAGGGGAAAGGTCTGATTGATTTACAACCCTAAAATTGGAGCCAACTTGGTGAAACAGAAGAGGGGGTGATCATGCGATCTCTAAGAGACTAGATCGATTTTTGGTTGCAGAAATTCTAGTTAATGGACAACTGGTATTTCAATCGACGATTGAAATAGGAGGAATATCATATCATAGACCAATAGCCTCAACAGTTAAAATTCTCTGAGAAAAAACCCCCCTCTCCCTTTAAATTCAACCCTCTATGTCTTAATGAGGAGGAATATAAAACCCTAATTTTGGATTCATGGTAACCCCTAAGTGAATCTCAGAGTTCCTCCTTCATGCAACAATTTGTAAACAATATAGCACGAATGAAAAAGGTCTCCGAGGAATGGGATAAGAAGCATAAATCGTTCTCTTGGGAAGAATTGAAAGGGGTGGAAAAGAAAATTGAGGATCTATACAACTCTAATAGGGATGGAGTTTGCACTACATAGGAGGTGGAGATATTAAATCAATTAGAATGTAAAAGGAATTCAATGTTGGCGAAGGAGGAGCAATCGTGGAGATTGAAGAGCAAGGATTTTTGGCTAGCAGAGGGAGACAGTAATACAAAATTATTCCACAGGTATGCCTCTTATCAAAGGAGTATAAATACTATTATTGAAGTTAGGGATGCTCAAGGAAATATGGTTCAAAATTTTCAAGAAAAAGTGCAAGCGGATGTAGATCATTTTCGTTCTCTCTTCATTGAACCTGATGGGTGTCCAATAGCAGAAATTCTAGAGGTTTTAAGACTCTTCCCTAGGATAATCTCAGAGGAAATGAATGCTACTCTTACTTATAAAGAGGTAGCAGAAGAGGAGGTGAGTCAAATTCTTCATTCCTTAAGAGTCCAGGACCAGATGGTTTCACTTTGGAGTTCTTCTTAGGGTTTTATGACCTTATAAAGGAGGGTATGTTGAAAGTTGTCAGGGAATCACAGGAATCAAGGAAAGCACTGGGAATTATAAACTCAACCTTCATAAAAACATAATTCAGCTTCTTTTGATGATTTCATACCAATTTCATGTTGCAATATGATTTACAAAGTGATAGCCAAAATCATTTCCCAAAGATTAAAACCAATTTTGAGTGAAATTGTATCAGAAGAACAATTCGATTTTTTGTTTAATAGAAAAATCCATCATGCAGTGTCATTGGCACAAGAGGCAATGCACCTTTGCACTTAAGCTGGACCTCTCCAAAGCTTATGACAGGGTTAGATGGACTTTCTTAAGGCTATTGTTCACTCAAATTGGAATGTCCATGGAGGTGGTAGAGTGGATCATTGGATGTATTCAATCAACTTCCTTCGCGGTGTTGAATAATGGGACTCCATCTTGTTTTTTCCGCCCAAGCAGAGGAATAAGGCAAGGATGCCCCCTCTCTCCTTTTTTGTTTCTCCTTGTAGATGAAGCTTTGAGTCGATTAATATATCAAGCCAAGGAATCAAGAAATATTGAAGGATTTAAGGTATCTAGCACATAAAAGATTACTCATACTCTCTTTGTAGACGATGTTCTTATTCTAGGGAGCGAAACTGTTGAAAATTTCAGGGATTTTGCATCTTTACTAGAGATTTATAAGAAGGAAACAAGAATTGTAATAAACTTAGAGAAATCAAGTTTCGAGCATAATGAATTTTCAGAAGAATTGATTCATAGTGCAAAAGAGGTAATTTCTTTTCCAACAGTCTCAATTACATAAGGATTTAAATACTTAGGATTCTTCCTAAATCCAAATTGTTACTCCTTTCAAGATTGCGTATGGCTATACAAGAAATTTGAAGCAAGAATCTCTTTATGGACAAATCATTTTCTCTCAAGAGGGGGTAGACTAGTTATGCTAAAAGCAGTATTACAAAGTATTTCAGTGCATGGGGCCTTTATTCTCTATATTACTAAAGGAATACTAACAAAGATAAGAAATAAGTGCTTCTCCTTTCTATGGACAGCTAGCAGATAGTCAGAAGTAATCCCTCTGGTGAAATGGTCAGTTTTAACTCTTCCAAAAGAATTGGGAAGCTGGGGGATTAAAAATCCATCTTTATTTTGCAGAGCATTAGCAGCCAAATCACTATGGAGATTAGCACAGAGTCCAAATTCATTGTGGGGAAGGGTAATGAGCTCTAAGTATTGCTCTAACTCCACAATAGTTGAATGGTTCATAAACCCCATCAAATATCACAAAAATGGATCAATAGGATGGAAAGCCTTTGTTACACCTAAATCTCGTGATCATGAGTCCCTTGTCAACTCAGTGCCTCAATCCCTGAAGTTACCATGATCAAGTAAGTCATGTTAGAGCAAGTTGATGCCCTTTGTCCTTGTTTCTAGTTGGGTCGACGCACATTATCCTTGAGCAAGAAGCACCCAACTAGGGTCGAAACAGAATGTCTTCTTTCAGTCTGCGCCGACGGTGCAGAGTATTTTTGTACAACCCGTGTTTCCCTTCCCTGACACTGGTTTCCCTCATGTAACTTGCGTCGGAGTTGGTTAATTTGGATAAAGGGAGATTCTGAGTGATTTCTATAAGTTGGATGAGGTGGATCCCTATCCCTAACTCCTAGGTGAGTTGTCCTACGGCTCCCTAAACTCAAGGGAGGATCCCTTAACCCTTTCCCCATGATCCTCAACCTACTTTATCCACTTGATCCTATAAATACAAGGCCCCTCTCCATTCCAACGGGAGGAATTCTATAGCACTTACATGCTGGTGAAATTAGCTTAGGAGATCCCTATCCATCTATTGGGAGACTCTCACTTCCTTTGGAGGCATTGGCTTGGCTTGTTGGAGGAGGATTACAGCGTTAAGGCTTGGGTTGTGATCATCTCTCTACTTTGTATTTCTCTCTTTTATACAGCAATATAAACTCTTTCCACAAATTTTATTGTGTTGATAATGTTTGGTAGTTTACTTCCTTAAATGCTTACTTATATCATTTATTGTTTAGACATGTTTTACTGCTTGTATTGTTTCCATATGTCTTGACAAGTCTTGCAGCTAAAGATTTGACGACCGTGGGACTTGGAGCAACAACGAGGAAAAATATTTGCAATCTGAAGGTAAGACATCTATCACTTGATCTCTAACTAGATCTAGGAAAGTAGCTTTGTATTGTGTCCTTATTTGTTCTAGATTTGCATTGAACTAGGGAGATCTGGCTCGCGTCCGCTCAAGTAGGTTGTCCAATAACAAATCTGGCGACCATACTGGGGACATACATTAGTTTTGATTTCAAGTTTGAGTGTGTTATTCTTGATTTTCTTAATGAGCCATTGCTTTGCCTATTAAGCCTATTTTCACCATCAGTTTCTTTCATTTGAGAGTTTGCTAACTTTCTCTGGGTCCGTGGAGCCATTCTCAGTCCATTTATTTGACCATTGGTTGGATTTTTTTCCTTGTTTGCTTTGCTTTATTTTCCCGATGCACCTGGGCAGTACATCTAGGGCGCCTGTCCATGCAAGAGCGCATTTTTCCTCTAGTCATACTACACCACCGGTGCTTTTTTCGATCTGACATTCTGCGATGCCGGCGCTTTTCCCTTGTTTGCAACCTACGTCGGGCACTCTGTGCCCAACCATAACCCGCGCCGAGTTTTCCAACTTGATGCTTGGGTTTCTTGCTCCAAACCCTTTGATTTTTGGATTGATCAGTAGACATCTATGCACTGTATCTTCCAGGTAGAGATCTGTTTTATTCAACAATGTTTTGTTTGGTTTGCTTGTGTTGGTATTTGGGTCTTTTTGTGTTAATTTTTTGATAATTTCATTCAAACATTATATTATTATCCTACTAAGAGAATAACATGCACAACATAACAGTCATAGACACAAGAGACATAGAGTTTCCTCGAGGAAAACCAAGAAGGTGAAAAACCCCGCAACTTCCTCAGAGAAAGAATAAGCCACAATACAAGATCACAATGATCAAACCCAAGATAGATAACTCCAGCATCTACTCCTCCTCCACTTGTGCGCACTCCTCTCTCAACTAATGCGAGTTGGATGCGTGAGTGAATGAATATAATGAGACACACTCACTCTCATTTATACACTGCATTGACCTGCCAATAACCTAACAGGTCCGACCTCCCAAGGAGGTCTAATAACCCAACCACATAACTCAACTAGGGCCGACCCCACACTGGTGGTCTAATAACCCATCAAATATAAGTTGCGACACTTGCAACACTTGCGACAATTACAAATACAAATGAAGACACTTCTGAATGGAGGAATAATACATCTCCATCATGAATATAATAAAGTACAAGTGTAATACATAGAAGAATGTCTTCTAAAGTTACAAATACATCATCACTCCCTCTTAACTAGGAAGGTATTCTCTAGACACAGGTCATCAATACATATCGGCACAAGTATTCAATTCTGGAGATTGATCACGGAGCATCATCGTCACTACTGTTGTACTCGTCATCTCGATCATTGGTGCTATCTCTCAATTCTTCTTGTCATAGGAAGTTCTACAGAGCCAGCCCTTTTTCATGATGGGTGTAGGCCTAGCCTCCTGTAGGTCTTCATCATCTCTGCGAGATGGATATCTGGTGGAATCCTCGGGACTAATTACGTGCGTCAACAAAACCTAGAAAGAGCACCCCAGGAATTTTATGAGCACACAGATCAACCTATCGGATCTCCCAGGATCTTTTACATGTGACCGTCACAAAACCTTAAAAGAGTGTCTTTCCTAGCAAAATCTCTAAAGAGCATCCGAGGCCTTTTATGTGACTAGCACAACCTTCCTGAATCTCCAGGACGTATTACATGTGACCCCCACCACAAAACCTTAAAAGAGTGTATTTCCTAGCAATATCTCTAAAGAGCATCCAAGGACTTTTATGTGCCTATCACAGCCTGTCCGGATCTCTAGGACGTATTACATGTGGTCCCCACAAAACCTTAAAAGATTGTCTTTCCCAACAAGATCTCTAAATAGCATCCAAGGCCTTTTACGTGACTAGCACAACTTGTCCGGATCTCCAGGACGTATTACATGTGGTCTAGCAAAACCTTAAAAGAGTGTATTTCCAAACAAGATCTCTAAAGAGCATCTGAGGCCTTTTACGTGACTAGCACAACCTATCCGGATCTCCAAAACATATTACATGCTACCCTTGCACAACCTGTCCACGGCCACATAGTACCATCCTGATACTCAATATCAACCTGATCATCCTCGCACACAACATCATCCTGATGCTCATGATCATACTAATCATCATCATATAGCACATCATCCTGATGCACATCATCATCGCATGATCATCCTGATCATCGTCACAGCATCATCCTGATGCATATCATCATCGCATGATCATCCTGATCATCATCACATCATCATCCTTATGCATATCATCTGGAGCATCTTCTTGATGCTCATCACACATGATCATCCTGATCATCATACATAGCAGTAACCAGAGCATCGTCCTGATGCTCATCACACTGCGCTTACATCCATAGCCATGGGAAGGATCCTCCTACCACCATGCTTGGAATGGCTCCTGCAAATGTGTCCCATCACTTCTTCCTCAAAGTATATTCTATCTAATGAACACCAAGCCTCTCTCTAAAGTACTCAAACTTCACTCTGGCTAGTGGTTTGGTCAACACATCTGCAATCTTCTCATCCGTTGCAACATACAGGAGCTTCACTGCTCCTCTCTGCACCATATCCTTGATATAGTGATATTTGATCTTGATGTGCTTCGACCTGTCATGGAACACAGGGTTCTCAGACAACTTCACACAACTCTAGTTTTCACAGAAGATACAGGTAGCATCCAATGGGAGATAAAATAACTCAGACAGTAGCTTCCTCATCCATATTGCCTGACAACTGGCCAAACAGGCTACGACATACTCTGCTTCGACTGTACTCAGTGCTACGCAAGATTTCTTCCTGCTAAACCAAGAGATCACACCTGATCCCATACTAAAGCAGCACCCCGAAGTGCTCTTCCTATCTGCAGCACTGCCTACCCAATCTAAATCAACATAGCCCTCCAGGTTAAACTTTTGATTCGCATCATACTGGAGCCCATAATCAACTGTACCCTTCAGGTACCTCAGAATATGCTTTACAACAATCAGGTGAATATGTCTAGGATCTGTCAGAAACTGGCTCAAGGTGTTCACCACAAAACAAATATTTGGTCTCGTGTCCGTCAGGTACATCAAGGACCCAATCATCTGACGATACACCATGACATCAACTGTCTCTGATGAAGCATCACTCAATAGCTTCATGTTCGATGCCATAGGTGTGGCCATGGCCTTGCAGTCCATCATCTTGAACCGCTTCAGGATCACTACTACATACTTCCCTTGTCCAAGGAAGATTCCATCTGCACTCTTCCACACCTCCATACCTAGAAATTAATGCATCATGCCCAAGTCCTTCATCTCGCACTCAGCAGCAAGCTTCATCTTCATGTCGGCAATCAATCTATCCTCACCTGTCACAAACAGGTCATCCACATACAATAGGAGTATCATGGGATTGCCTTCCTCAACCTTGTAGTAAAGGTTGGAATCCAATTTACTCTTGGTAAATCCCAAACTGGACAGGAAGCTGTCTATCCTGTCGTACCATGTCCTAGGATCTTACTTCAAGCCATACAAGGATTTCTTCAGTATGCACACATATGACTCATTGTCATGTGTCTCAAAACCAAGTATCTTCTCCACATACACTTCCTCTTCGACTACACCATTCAAGAAAGTTGTCTTGACATCCATCTGGTGTATCTTCCACTTCATCACTACAGCTAGGGCAAGTACTATTCTGATGGAAGTGTATTTGGCTACAGGAGCAAAAGTCTCTTCATAATCTATCCCCTCTTTCTAGGAGAAGCCATGAGCAACAAATCTTGCCTTGTATTTCTCTATGCTGCCATCTGCAGCATGCTTGATCTTGTAGATCCACTTGGAAGTCACAACAGAATTCCCATCTGGTCTTGGGACCACATCCCAAACATCATTCTTCATGATTGAATGGTATTCCTCGACCATGGCATCTTTCCATTCTTTCTTTTCCGCTGCTTCTTCATAACTGGAAGGTTCTTTGTTCATAATGTCATAGAGTAAGGAAACATAGTTGGTGTGTGATCTTGTCCTTTTCCTTTCTTTGTGTTCCTCTTCTGGAATACCATACCTTTCTGCATCTTGGATGAGCTCTCTAGCCCATGCATGTTTCCTTTTGTGAGAGTTCTTCTCATGGGGTGGATCTACAGGTCCTTGTGGTTCTTCTAATTCACAATCCACTTCTGGTATTACTTCATTCATGGTGGTGTCTTGTGTTCTGGGTACCCTTGGTTCTTCATAGTCTTCAACAAGTGTCTTTCTGGATTTGATGTATGTTGACTTTTCATCAAAAGTCACATCTCTGCTGATATCAATCTTCTTGAACCCTGGAAAGTATATTATGTATGCCTTTGAGCTTTCACTGTACCCCACAAATATACCCTTCTTTCCTGAAGGATCTAACTTTGTCCTCTTTTCTTTTGGAACATGTGTATATACTGGACAGCCAAATATTCTGAGATGGCTAACTTCTGGTCTCTTACCAGAGAAAAATTCTTCTAGTGTCTTGTTGTCAAGTATCTTGTGTGGTGTTATGTTTTGTACATATACAGTTGTATTAGCTGCTTCTACCCATAGGTGCATGGGTAGATCTTGGTCATGAAGCATTTCCCGTGTTGCTTCCATGATTGTTCTATTCTTCCTTTCTACAACTCCATTCTGTTGTGGATTGTAGGGAGTAGTGAACTCCCTCTTAATCCCTGAATCACTGCATAACTTCTTGAAGTCACCTGAAGTGAATTCTCTGCCATTGTCGGATCTAAAGGTATTGATCTTCTTATTAGTTTGATTTTCTATCAAGGCTTTGAAATCCTTGAACTTTGTTGAGATATTGTAACTTCAAAGAATATTATATTTGTACTTTATTATTCCGGAGATGTTTCATTCCTCCGTGCAGATCTTATTGTATATCCGGAGATGTTTATTCCTCCGTCGGAATGTGGTAACTCGGGTTATTAGACTTCCCTAGTAGGGGTCGGCCCTGTATGTGTTATGTGGGTCAAAGGGTTATTAGACCACCCTAGAGGGGTCGGCCCAGTTAGTTGTAGTGGGGTATTTAACCTATTGGTTAAATACGAGCCTACGTGTACTTGTGTAAAATACACATCAGAGTAGTGTATAAATAGAGGAGGTGTGTTCCTCATTACAGACACTCACTCACTCACTTGAGAAAGGCGCTCTTGTGGAGGAGAGGTCTGCTATGGAGGAGAAGGAGCTTATGCTCAGGGTTTGCATCTTTGTATATTGCTGGTCATCTATATTGAGGAAGCTTTGCTGGGTTTTCTACCCCATGAGGGTTTCCCAGGATAAATCTCTGTCTCTTGTGTTTATGCTATGCTTGTTGTTTCTTCAGTGATCCTGTATATGCTATTATTGTGAAATGGAATGTAATGCTGCTATTTTCTGTCTTAGCATATTTAAATTTAACATGGTATCAGAGCTAACCTGAAGGAAGACAAGGTATGGCACTAAAGACACTTGCTCTACTTACGACAATTTGAAGGTTAGGGTTTTACATAGCAAAAACCAGTCATCGTAGCACTTTCGCTATAAATCCGTTTTGGCGAATTTTTCGGATCTGAAATTGTTACAGGACGAATATAAAATCTCCAGGTACCTTGTGTCCAAAGGACAACCTCTAATTCGTTGTACTTTGTGATTTATGATCTGTACAATATAGGGTTTCTGCCTCTTCCAGATCTGAGTCAAAATCAGGTGACCTTGGGAAAAAGGTCATATCTTGGGCTAGGAAGCTCCAAATGAAATTTCGTAAAAAGTGACAGGTAGTACACAGTCTGCACTATCTCAGAAAACTTTTTCAGAGGCCGAAGTTGAACCAGTGACACGTGGCACTCCGTACAAGTGCGCTCTCCTGTATTATCCCATAAACAGGTCACGTTGCGACACTTGACATAACTCTCTCTCAGAAAATCCAATTGAGGTCAGACCTGTCAGGATGGAAAGATAACAGGCCGAGCTATCTCAGAAAACTTTTTCAGAGGCCGAAGGTCAAACAGTGACACGTGGCACGCCGTACAAGTTCGCTCTCCTGTATTTTCCCAAAACAGGTCACGTTGCGACATTTGGAATAACTCTCTCTCAGAGAATCCAATTGAGGTCAGACCTGTCAGGATAGAAAGATAGCAGGTCAGGCTATCTCAGGAAACTTTTTCAGACCCTGTGGATCAAAAATTTCAGAGTTACACCAGAAACAATCAGGTACATATTTCTGTCAAAACAGAATTATTTTTTGGTACCTTCATTCATGACTTCCGGAATTTAGGGCTTTGGAGAAAGTTGGAATTTTTGTAATCAGAGACCACGGCTGGATGCTACTCATCAAAATAGAAATTTAGAGACCAAGATCAGAATTTTTGGTTGGGCAGAAGGTCGGGCTTGATTAGACCCTAGTTCGGGACTTTGATCAGAAAAGCGGAAAATTAGGGCTTCTGTAAAAATGGGAATTTTTGAAATCTGTGACCACGGCTGGAAGCTCCTCAGAAAATTAGAAGCTTAGAGCTTTGAATCAAACTTTTTGGGGCAAAAGAGTGGGCTTCATCAAACCCCAGTTCAGGGTCACGTCCAGTGAATCCGAAAGTTTCAAAGGCAAAATTGAGGAGTAAAACTTTGCAGTTTTCAAATTCTGAATATATCAGTTTGATCAGCTCATCAAGGCGCATATCTCTATCCTTTCGGAAGTTTGAAATTCAAAGTTTGAATTTTTGGGGTTTCTCTGACAAACCCATATCCAGCTCCAGGTCCAGTTCTTGCAAATCAAGTGGATAGGGTTAATCCTAGAAGAAGATGGATTGGTCACCTACATAAGTGAAGGAGTTCATGTTTCAGAGGGAGATGAGGCTAAGGCTTTACATAAGGAGATTACAAGTGATCTCGACAGGTATGGCTCATCGAGGTATGTTTTGAGATTTGTTCATGATTAAGTTTATGGTATGTTTGTCTTCATGTTATTACAGTTAGTACAATCTTGATTTTAGATTTGTTGTATCACCTTAACAAAATTATGAATGCATGATAGAAGATATTCATTGGTTAGGGGGTTGACACTTATGATTGTACTAATGCATTATGGTGTTGTGTGAGGTTGAGGTTGTCTGCTAACAAGATACAGGTACATCACAAAAGACAAATCAGGCTCCATGACCATGAAAACATGAAGACAAAGAGTCATCCATAATCTTTGTTCTACTTACGAGGTATGTATGACTTTGTTATATTATGCTTAACCTATGAGACATGCAGGTTCTAGCTCAGGATCTCTAAATCATTGAAGAGATTGTTTAGGTATGTTGTACATAACCAAGTAGGTATACTAATCCAGGTATGTTTCCCATGAATCTTACCTTGTGTTAGGATCCCTTATATACGTATACTTGGAATGATTGGTTATGCTTATTCATAAAGTTAGTAATCAAGGGATTATGCATATTATATCTTTTATCAATGATATGCATGAGTAAAAGAAGACTTCCTTGAAATCTTGAATACTAATGTTTATTAACTATAATCATGACTATACGTTTTCAAGATTATTTAGTACTATAATGTTTTGATAGCATTTAGAATATACTAATGAGTGTATGTTTGTGTATGAGATCATGAGGATGACTCTTGAGCATGCACAGTGGTACAGAATGAATAGAAGTTCAAAAGACATACAGAAGATCAAGCGGGAGGCAACCACACAAACATAAAAGATAAGTATTTGAGTTGTTATTTGAAATAGTAATAATATTGCCTACAATAGGTTGTATGCATATTTGTATTCCCATAATATATAATGCTGAGTGTAAACATTCATAGAGCATTGAACAGTATACTACTAATGTGCATATGATTGACAAGTTGGACAAACATTCCATTATTGCTTGTCTAGAATGAAACCTCTTTGCTGACATGCTGAGAGTTGTGCACACTCTCGATAGTATGTTCTGGTAGAGATGGAAGGCATCTAGATAGCCACTGTATGCATACAGGATATGGGAAAGTGTTGTGCCAAAGTATTGGTCAAAATAGTTGCATCACTATGTAAATGATATCTGTATGCATAATGGGTTATCTTTTGATGATTATGAAGTATTACTAATCATGTACTTAATTTTGATTTGTAGGAAAGGTCATGAAGAATGATGGACACCGTACAAGTGGTGGATGTTCAAACAAGAAGATTTACAAATCAAACAAAATATAGAAGGCTCATGGCTAGAAGATTCTCTTAGAAAGAGGAAGAGAATCACGACAAGATGTTTGCTCCAAGTATGGTGTAATTAAAGAATAAGTATGAATCAGGTTCTGTATAGGTACCTAGGATCGATAATAATTTGATAAGCTTAATGATCACCATGGGTGATGTGGATCTCAACCTTTGCTACAAGGTTGAATATGATACACATATGACATGGATGCAAGAAGGAACTCACCACAGAGTTCGAATGATATTGAGGCTCATATCAGTAGACCCATCTAACGAGAGATGGCACAGATAGATATGCAGAAGATCATTCAATGCAGAAATGAAAATGAAAGATCTCAATTTGATGCTTTACTTCCTAGGTCTGGAAGTATGGCAAGGCTCAGAAGGAATATTTCTCAACCAGGGAAAGTATGATGAGAAATATGACTTGAGGTGTTGGAATGGCCACTCTTATGGATTCCAACTTGAAGCTGTTAGGGGATATAACTCTGTACAGTCAATTTATTGGGTCTTTGATATATCTAACATATACTAGGTTATATATATATGCTTTGTTATGAACACCTTGAGTTAGTATCTAGTGGAAACTAGATGTGTTTACCTGATAGTTGCAAAGCATGTGATGAGGCACATAAAGGACACGATAGAATTTGATCTATGCTATCTTGAAGATCATGACTTCAGATGGCTATTCAGATTCTGTTTGGGCAGGAAGTGTTTCAGACAAGAAGAACACATCGAGAGGATGTTATTGTCTAGGATTAGCCATGATCTCGTGGTTTAGCTGGAAGCAGTCTAGTGTGGCTATCAGCACAAGCGGAATATATGGTTGCTTGCTCTGCTAGTTGTGAAGAAGTTTGGCTTTAGGATTGTTTGACTTAGAGATAGAACCAACTGAGATCCTATGTGATAATTAGAGTTGTATCAAGATGACATAGAATCTAGTGTTCCATGATAAGTCAAAGAACATAGGGAACTAACAAGATATGACACAGAAAGGAACTCTAAAAGTTTGAATTTGTAACAGGTTACCGTTGTACTAACCAAGCCTCTACGTCAAGTGAAGAAGTTACCAACCAAACCTCTGTCTCGAGTGAAGCTTGAATACTTCCGAGACAAGCTTGGTGTAGTACAAAAGGACCCTCCTCGAAAGGGGGAGTAGTATAGTCACTACTGATGAGATTGTCTCATCAAACAACAAGGTCGTTGATGAGGTAACCTGTTCTCTACACCTAGTCACTTAGAAATAGTTAGATTTAGGACTATTTTTATTTCTGTTTAGTTTTACTCATACATGATTTTTGATGTTAGATGTATTGGTGAGAATACATGC
The DNA here is from genome assembly GCA_027924585.1 of Larix kaempferi. Lineage (NCBI taxonomy): Eukaryota > Viridiplantae > Streptophyta > Pinopsida > Pinales > Pinaceae > Larix > Larix kaempferi. Next base: position 6,419,146 of record BSBM01000203.1, on the reverse strand, counting down.
TAGAGGTATACATGCTTTTGATGTTAGATGTATACATGATGTTAGATGTATTAGTGAGAATACATGCTAGATGTATACATACTTTTGATGTTAGATGTATACATGATTTTGATGTTAGATGTATTGGTGAGAATACATGCTAGATATATACATGCTTTTGATGTTAGATGTATACATGATGTTAGATGTATTAGTGAGAATACATGCTAGATGTATACATACTTTTGATGTTAGATGTATACATGATTTTGATGTTAGATGTATTGGTGAGAATACATGCTAGATATATACATGCTTTTGATGTTAGATGTATACATGATTTTGATGATAGATGTATTAGTGAGAATACATGCTAGATGTATACATGCTTTTGATGTTAGATGTATACATGATTTTGATGATAGATGTATTAGTGAGAATACATGCTAGATGTATACATGCTTTTGATGTTAGATGTATACATGATTTTGATGATAGATGTATTAGTGAGAATACATGCTAGATATATACATGCTTCTGATGTTAGATGTATATATGATTTGATGATAGATGTATTAGTGAGAATACATGCTTTTGATGACAGATGTATACATGATTTTAGATGTATTAGTAAGAATACATGCTTTTGATATATGACGTATACATGCTGTTGATGCTAGATATTGATTATGTACTTGTATGGATGAGGATACTTGTACTTGTATTGATGAGAATACAGATTGAGGGGATTGAATCATCCCTGGACTTTCAGTCCCAAAGAGAGCCGTAGACGTGAGGTCTCCGAGAATGAAGTCCTTAGTGGACAGTTGAGGGGATTGAATCATCCCTGGACTTTCAGTCCTAAAGAGAGCCGTAGACGTGAGGTCTCCGAGAATGAAGTCCTTAGTGGACATGATAGGATTGCATCATCCTCAAGAGAGCCGTAGACGTATGTCTTCGAGAATGAAGTCCTTGGTGGACATGAGGGGATTGGATCATCCCTGGACTTCAGTCCTAAAGAGAGCCGTAGACAGGTGTCTCCGAGAAATAAGAGGGATTGTATCATCCTTGAACACATGTTCTAAAGTGAGCCGTAGACAGGTGTCTCCGAGAAAGAAAAGGGATTGTATCATCCTTGAACATCTGTTCTAAAGAGAGCCGTAGATGTATGTCTCCGATAAATGAAATCCTGAATTAACAGGTAGGGGATTGCATCGTCCCCGGACTGATGTCCCAGAATAGAACCGTAGACTGGGTCTCCGATAATGAAATCCTGAATGAACAGGTAGGGGATTGTATCGTCCCCGGACTGAGGTCCCAGAATAGAACCGTAGACTGGGTCTCCGATAATGAAATCCTGAATAAACAGGTAGGGGATTGTATCGTCCCCGGACTGAGGTCCCAGAATAGAACCGTAGACTGGGTCTCCGATAATGAAGTCCTGAATGAACAGGTAGGGGATTGTATCGTCCCCGGACTGAGGTCCCAGAATAGAACCGTAGACTGGGTCTCCGATAATGAAGTCCTGAATGAACAGGTAGGGGATTGTATCATCCCCGGACTGAGGTCCCAGAATAGAACCGTAGACTGGGTCTTCGAAAAATGAAGTCCTGAATGAACAGGCAGGGGATTGCATCATCCCCGGACTGAGGTCCCAGAATTGATCCGTAGACTGAAGTCTCCGAGAACTGAAGATTGGATTGTATCATCCATGGACCTATGTCCTAAAAGGAGCAGGATTGATCATCCTAGGAATATGATCGTATGATGATGATAGTGATGACGATGCTGATGATCGTGTGATGACGATGCTGATGATCGTGCTGATGACGATGCTGATGATCGTGTGATGATGATGTTGATGATCGTGATGATGACTATGCTGATGATCGTGCTGATGACGATGCTGATGATCGTGTGATGACGATGCTGATATGACGATGCTGATGATCGTGTGATGACGATGCTGATGATCGTGCTGATGACGATGCTGATGATCGTGTGATGACGATGCTGATGATCGTGTGATGACGATGCTGCTGATCGTGTGATGACGATGCTGCTGATCGTGTGATGACGATGCTGCTGATCGTGAGATGACGATGCTGCTGATCGTGTGATGACGATGCTGCTGATCGTGTGATGACGATGCTGCTGATCGTGAGATGACGATGCTGCTGATCGTGTGATGACGATGCTGCTGATTGTGTGATGACGATGCTGCTGATTGTGTGATGACGATGCTGCTGATCGTGTGATGACGATGCTGCTGATCGTGTGATGACGATGCTGCTGATCGTGTGATAACGATGCTGCTGATCGTGTGATGACGATGCTGCTGATCGTGTGATGACGATGCTGCTGATCGTGTGATAACGATGCTGCCGATCGTGTGATGACGATACTGTTGATCGTGATGTTGATGTTGATGTTGACATTGATGTACCAGTAACTGTTTGAGTTACTGATGAAGAAAAATTGAAGAAAGCTTCCAATGATTTATAGATGTATCATGTATGATGTTGATGACTCCTTGCTCGAGCAGATGTTGTTATAATATCCTTCTCGTTAAGGGGGAGTGTTGAGATATTGTAACTTCAAAGAATATTATATTTGTACTTTATTATTCCGGAGATGTTTCATTCCTCCGTGCAGATCTTATTGTATATCCGGAGATGTTTATTCCTCCGTCGGAATGTGGTAACTCGGGTTATTAGACTTCCCTAGTAGGGGTCGGCCCTGTATGTGTTATGTGGGTCAAAGGGTTATTAGACCACCCTAGAGGGGTCGGCCCAGTTAGTTGTAGTGGGGTATTTAACCTATTGGTTAAATACGAGCCTACGTGTACTTGTGTAAAATACACATCAGAGTAGTGTATAAATAGAGGAGGTGTGTTCCTCATTACAGACACTCACTCACTCACTTGAGAAAGGCGCTCTTGTGGAGGAGAGGTCTGCTATGGAGGAGAAGGAGCTTATGCTCAGGGTTTGCATCTTTGTATATTGCTGGTCATCTATATTGAGGAAGCTTTGCTGGGTTTTCTACCCCATGAGGGTTTCCCAGGATAAATCTCTGTCTCTTGTGTTTATGCTATGCTTGTTGTTTCTTCAGTGATCCTGTATATGCTATTATTGTGAAATGGAATGTAATGCTGCTATTTTCTGTCTTAGCATATTGAATTTTAACAAACTTATCAAACACTTCATCTTTGTTCTTCAAGAAATAAACCCAAGTCTTCCTAGAGAAATCATCAATGAAAGAAACATAGTATACATACCCACTCAAAGAACTGGATGACATTGGTCTGCATACATCAGAGTGGATAATCTCCAAGATTCCTTTTGCTTTGCTTTCACTGCTTGGAAATGCCTTCTTTGTGTTCTTTCCTTTTGCACATCCTTTGCACACACCTTCATGATTTGACTGGATTTCAGGAAGACCTTCTACTTCTTTGTTTGCAATTGGTAGTGCACATGAGCAAGACTTCTATGCCAAAGTTCACTTGGCTCCATGGATTCATGTACCATGGCATGTTCAGGTTGTCCCTTCAATTTGTACAAACCTCCCTCTTGTTCTCCAATCACTACTGCATCATCAATGGTCTTACCTTTAGGCCACATAAGTACTTGGCCATCCACAAATGCAACTCTCATCCCTTTTGCATCCAAAGATGATATGGAGAGAATATTCTTTTTGAGTCAAGGTACATATAGAACATCTTGAATCTTTAAAGACTTCCCAGAGTCTAGATTGTAGGAGGCTTCACCACTTACTTTTATAGGATATTGATAGCTATCCCCAAGTTTCACCTTATGAGGTGACTCATGTTCAGATAGGTCCATAAGAGATTCTTTGAATCCTGTCATATGTTTAGAAGCCCCACTATCAATAAGCCAATCATTACACCCATGTGTAACAGTACCTGTGAGAGCAAAAATTAGAACATATTCATCATCACTTGAAGAGTCTTCACTTTCTACCTTAGCCTTCTTCCTGGGAGGTTCATCATCCTCAGCAGCATGAGCATGATACCTCTTCTTGTTGTTGTTGAATCCCTTTTTGTTCTTGGGATTTCAAAGTGTCCCTTCTCATTACATGTGAAGCATCTTAGATCTTTCTTATCTCTTTGATGGTTGTGAAAATATTTCTTGTGATGAGATTTCTCCCTCTTGGGCTTACTTCTCTTGGTGTGAGTTGTGAGAGCTTGGTCTTCACTTCCCATCTTTATTCTCAAGCTACAATCCTAGCTTATTCTTGTGAACATTCCTCCCATAGTATACTGAAGGAGATCAACTTATTTCTTGCACAAATACCTTGGATGAAGGAGTCCCGTGACCTAGGTAGGCCATTCAAAGTGGTCATGACAATTTCTCCATTCTCCACTACTTCATCCACTGCTTCAAGTTGTTCTTTGATTGAGAGACTCTACTGAAGTATGATTGGATGGTCTCTCCATTCTGGAACTTTACCCCTTTCAATTGATTCCGCAGAGTCATCTTCCGATTTATATTCTTTCCTTCAAAAAATTTGGTCAAGGAGTCAAAGATCTCCTTAGGTGTCTTTAGAGAAGACACATGGGGTATGAGATGGTCTTTTATAGAATCAACAATGATTCTCTTGTCTTTGACCAAGTTCTTCTTGTGTAAGACCTTAGCCTCATCTCCCTCTGGAACTGGAACCTCTTCTTTTATGTAGATGTCCAAATCATTCTCTTCTAGGATTAACCCAATCCTATACTTCCATGCTCGGAAGTTGTCAGCTCCTTAAAGCTTATCCTCACGCTTGGTGTGGTAAGACATCTTAATGAGAAACTCAAATGGAAATAAAATATTTAGGTCTTACCACTTGGATTGCTGAAAACTGGATCTGGAGCTGGATTAGGGTTTGTTAGAGAAACCCTAAAAATTCAAACTTTGAATTCCAAACTTCTGAAAGGATGGAAAGATGCACCTTGCTGAGCTTACCAAGCTGGTATACTTCAATTTTGAAATCTGCAAAATTTTACCCTTCAAAATTGCCTTTGAAACTTCCGGATTTCCTAAACAAGATCCCGAACTAGGGTTTGATATTTCCCAGGGTTCTACCCAACCAAAAAGTTCAATATTGTGCTCTAAACTTCGATTTTTCTGAGGAACATCTAGCCGTGGTCACATATTCCAAAAATTTCAACTTTTCCAGAAACCCTAATTTTCCACCTTTCCGATCAAGATCCCGATTTAGGGTTTGATGAAGCCCGACCTTCTTCCCAACCAAAAAGTTTGATCTTGGTCTCTAAACTTTAATTTTCTTGAGGGTCATCCAGCTGTGGTCTCGGATTCCAAAAATTCAAACTTTCTCTGAAACCCTAATTTCCTGCAGTAGTGATGGGCCAAAAACTGAAAGTGCTCAGAATCTAATTATGTCTCGACAGAAAGATGCGCCCTTCCAAGGAGAGTCAACCTAGCCTCCTGCCTTTGATGATCTGAGGAGTTAAACCCAAAGATTAAGAATCCCTAGCTTTCGCAGCTGCACAGTGTCTTCTTCTTAGCACGGCTCTGATACCATCTTAATTTTCGATAATTTCATTCAAACATTATCTTAGGATCCTACTAAGAGAATAACATGCACAACATAACAATCATATACACAAGAGACACAGAGTTTCCTTGGGGAAAACCAAGAAGGTGAAAAACCCCGCAACTTCCTCAGAGAAAGCATAAGCCACAATACAAGATCACAATGATCAAACCGAAGATAGATAACTCTAGCATCTACTCCTCCTCCACTTGTGCGCACTCCTCTCTCAACTAATGCGAGTTGGATGAGTGAGTGAATGAACAGAATGAGACACACTCACTCTCTATTTATACACTGACTTGACCTGCCAATAACCTAACAGGGCCGACCTCACAAGGAGGTCTAATAACCCAACCACATAACTCAACTAGGGCCGACCCCACACCGGTGGTCTAATAACCCATCAAATATAAGTTGCGACACTTGCGACACTTACAAATACAAATGACGACACTTCTGATTGGAGGAATAATACATCTCCATCATGAATATAATAAAGTACAAATGTAATACATAGAAGAATATCTTCCAAAGTTACAAATACATCAACATTTTGATCAAGTGAGTTCGATTGAAGTGGTGGGAAATTTCAATCCCCCACGGTCATCCACTCCATCTTGTTCTTCGTGAGTACCCTACTGGATCTATCCAGCATGCTAGATCCACTTCCAAACCCTTGTTGAGCTTAGTTGTCTTTTGTTGGCTTGCATTTGATATTTTTGAGTGATTCTTTGTGTTTTTAGGTCATTGGAGTGCTTGTCATTTCTTTGAGATGTTCTGAGTGATTAGAGTGTTGACCTACCATGTGATGACCTACCATCTGTGGTGTTGATGTGATTAGAGTGCTGACCTACCATCTATGGACCCAAAAAACCATGTGATGACCTACCATCTATGGTGCTCATCCAATTCCTTAATGGACGACTCGATCCGTTTAAGGTTGTTTCAAAGGACTCTCACCAGCCCAGCTGCAAGTAGTATATCGAATTACCACCTGCAAGTAGTATATCGAATTACCACTGCATTCCTTTCCCGATTTTCGCTCTCTTGATATGTCCTTTTTGACTCATTTACAGTTACCCATACGCTATGAAACTAGTACAGACCTTTTGAATTCGCTCCATCAAACCACCGCAACTCATATCTCTGATCATATACATTAGTCGCGGAGGAGACGATGTCTCATTAAGGATCCTATTCCAAACAAAATCTTAGTTGACTGGTTCACGAAGTCTCTTTTAACTGTCGTAGCTCGATATGTGGCCATGGGAGGGGCCGTCACCGAGGAATAGGCTATTTCCCATACCCATTACTTAGACTTGGTCTATGCTCAATCTGACACGTTGTACGACATTGTTCCTGATGCACCCCACCCTATGTATGACCCCACAAAACCACCTAAGGTACCTCAGGCCGATGGCATTATTGGTTCCCTTAACTCCCAGCCTTCTGCTCAAACTGGTGGACCATTGAACCCCCAGGGTTCTTCCCCATCCCCACCACAGGCTGGCAGCACCACCACCAAGTCACCCACTCCTACCTCCACTGAAGAGGTGAATTATGTTCAATCAGATTCGCCTAAAAAATATGGTGGTAAGAAGAAAAACAAAGGTAAACCTAAGAAATATTCTGACCAGTAGGATCCCAAGATCACCCCTGAAGACACCAAACAGGAGAGGAAGTTGATGTATCCTTGTTTACTGTGTGGTGGTGACCATTTCTCCAAGGAATGTCCCCACCGAGACGAAGTGCAGAAGTTTCTCAAGGGAAACCCCAATCCCGTAGTTCTGAATGATCCCTTCCCCACTCAAAACCAACAAATGATTGCTCAGCCCTCTCCTTCACATGGAGACAAATCCTCCACCACACATGTTCTCATGATGCATAGTGAGATGGTTAACTTGAACACACGTTCACGCTCATACGACTCAGTCCCTCTAAAGGAACCTGTTGGAAGTAATATTGAAAAATATTCCACTTATATTCTGGACATCACCATGCCACCAGCTTCCCTCACCATTGAGAATCCTTCCTTAGATTCAGTGTTGCGTCCGCCTAAAAGCACGATTCAAAAAGCAGTTTTCAATCCTAATGCTCGGGAAGCTCAAAACTAAAACATTGTAGAGGACTTGGCGCAAGCTACTTGTGCTATGTCGACGCTAGAGGGCTTGCAGAATTGTCCCAACCAGCTCAAGACTCTTCTCACTACCATTGGCGCGATTGATCCAAATTCCTCTAATATAATCATGTTTTGACTCAAGTACTTCAAACCGAGGCTTTCCCACCATTTGGAATTTCAAGTTGCCATGAATATTGCTAGGAAAACGATCCATCATACTATGTTAGACGAAGGTGCTTATACCTCGGTCATTTCGACATCGTGTTAGAGAGCCATTGACTCTCCTAAGTTAAATCATTCTCCCACTAGCCTGAAAGCATTCGACGGTCGTGGATTTCAACCCCATGGGCTTTTACAAGCCTTGGCAGTAGAGTTGGGGGGTAAGACCGCAACCATTAATGTGGAAGTGGTCACAGCCCCTTTGGATTATAATCTTTTACTTGGTTGTAATTGGTTTTACGCCATGACTTCGATCGCATCATCCATATTCCGCATTGTGCAATTCCCCCACCAAGTCCGAATTGTCACAGTCAACCAAATGGGTTTTTGTACATTGGATACCGCTACTCACCCTGGCGATAACATCCCATTACTCGGGCAGTCTTCGCAACCATATGAGAGCGTGGGGGTCGGCCTCATAAAAGACTCATCTCTTATGGGTGTCTTTCCAACCCTGGATCCCCCTAACCATGTTTCCACAGTGAACATGATATCATCCTCCCCCAATTCCACTGATCAATGGCTCATACCCGATGAAGCTACCATGCATTTGATTGGAGAAAGCATGCCTCTTTCACCCACCGAAATCACTTATGAGTCTATCCAGTCAGCACCAGAGGACCACTTGGTTGTAGCCTCTACATCTTGTTCTCTACAGCGGACATCATCCTTACCAGATCCTCTACTCCGGACTTTTCATTCCGACGAGTCCATTATGGATATTATGAGCATGGATGACCCTCCGTGGGAAGACCTCCACCATCGATCGTCTTTCCTACCCCCATTGGATTCTGTGGAGAACTACATCACCACCATTTTCACACCAGATGTCTATCCCTGCCCCTAGTCACCGATACTTACATGTCATGTAGTCACTGAGGGAAACTTGGTGAACATCGAACCTACCATTCCGGTAAACATATCGGTTACTCCTGGTGTCGTGGAACACATTCGTTTAGTCCATAACTATTCCCCCGAAGAGATCACCATTTTTACGGCCTTATTCAAGCAATTCCCCGATGTGTTTGCTTGGACCTACGAGGAGATGCCTAGGATAGACCCTGCTTTGGTTTCACATGAGATTAAACGTATCCCGATGCTAAACCAGTCCGTCAAAAGTTACGACTGGTACACCCTCGAAAAATTACGGCGATTAAGGTAGAAATTGAAAAGCTCTTGAAGGCCGGATTCATCTACCCTATTCCATTAATAGAATGGGTCTCAAATGTCGTCCATGTGGCTAAGAAGCAGGGAACCATATGGGTCTGTGTCAATTATATGGATCTGAACAAGGCTTGTCCTAAGGACAACTACCCCACTCCCTTCATCTATCAGATCATCGACAATTGTGCTAGAAGTGTCATCTTCTCATTCATGGATGGATTTTTCGGTTACAACTAGATTGAGATCCACCCGACCAACCAACATAAGATGAATTTCATCTGCCCTTGGGGCACGCTTGCTTATCGCAAACTCCCTTTTGGTCTCAAAAATGATGGTGACACATTCCAGCGGCCATGTCGTACGCTTTTCATGATGTGAACGACTTTGTGGAACCATATCTTGATGATCTACCTACCCATTCACAGCAGCGTGAGTTCCACATCGATCATCTGACGGTCGTATTCCTCAGATGCAGGTGGTATAACATATGTATGAACCCTCACAAGTGTATTTTCTACATCAAGTTCGGACATCTCCTAGGTTTTATTATTTCGAAAGACGGGATCCGCATTGATCCCTTGAAGGTGGAAGCCATTGTCTCTCTCCCACCTCCTACTGACGTTACAGAACTACAAAGTTTGCAAGGGAAGGCAACTTACGTAAAACATTTTGTCTGTAATTTTGCTCAGAAGACGTAGGGCTACATGAGATTACTGAAGAAGGACGTTTCATTCATTTGGGACGATCAAGTGCAACAATCCTTCAACAATATGAAGCATAACATTACCCATGCCCTTGTGCTCCAACCGCCCAATTACTACAAGGATTACATCCTTTATCTTTCCGCTTCTGCCACCACGATCGCCATGGTCTTGGTCAAGGAGGACAACAACGCCTAGAAACATGTGATTTCTTACCTCAATAAGGATCTTATTGACACTAAAACTCATTACTGACATGTCGAGAAACTAGCTCTCGTGGCAGTCATTGTCGTCCAAAAGTTCCGTCATTACATACTCCTCCGCGCCACCACCATCATCGCCAACTCGAACCCCATGTACCACATTTTTACACGTCAAGTACTCGAGGGAAAGTATTCATGTTGGATTGTGATTCTTGAAGAATTTGATCTCCTATTCGAGAAGGCCAATTATAAGAAGTCTTTGGTGTTTGTCGAGCTCATTTGTGATCTTCCCCATGTTGATTTAGGATCTGATCCCAATGATTCTCTTCCCAACGAATCATTGTTCCTCATCAGCACAACAGACCCGTGGTATGGAGATATTACTTTATATCTTCAAACCCAATGGTTCAACCCCCAATTGTCTCGTGACGATCATTGTCGTATACGTCACCACGCCAAGTATTACTTGATCATTAGCGATACCTTGTATCGTCGTTGATTATGTTCTTCGACATTGTCTGACCCATGAAGAGGCTGAAAACGTCTTGAATGACTTTCACTCTGGGGCTTGTGGAGGTCATCTCTTTGGGATGGGTACAACCCAAAAGAGACTACGTGCGAGATATTATTGGCCATCCATATTTAAAGATTACATTGAGGCCGTTAAAAAATGTCCCCCATGCTAGCATTTTCAAACGAAAAAGCGCTCCCACCCAGCCTCTCTACACCCGGTTATTGCCGTCGGCCCCTTTGCGAAATGGGACATAGATTTCATGCACTGTAAGCCTACCTCGGTCAGGGGGCATGGTTACATCATAGTAGACGTGGATTATTTTACTAAATGGTCGAGGCTATGCCTACATAGAACGAAGACAGAAAAACCGTCGTACTCTTCATGTTCAACCATGTCATTGCACGGTTCGGAGTTCCACAAGCCATAGTCACCGACCATGGATATCACTTTCAGAACCATATGGTAGATGAATTGAGCGCCAGACTAGGTTTTCGTCATGAAAACTCAACCCCTTACTACCCATAGTCCAACGAACAAGTAGAGGCCATCAACAAGGTATTGAAAACCATGATTCAACGCATGGTGGGTACACACAAGTCCAACTGGCACAACATGCTCTTTTCTGCACTTTGGGAATATCGGACCTCTGTTAAGACTGCCACCAAATTTACACATTTCCAACTAGTTTATGGATTGGAGGCAGTCCTACCTATAGAGTGCTAAATTCCATCTCTCAAACTCGCAGTTGAACTTCTTTCGAACACTACTGCCGAGGAAGAACACTTACTTTACCTAGCAAAACTTGACAAGACCAGCAGTGATGCTTCTCTTGCTAACGAGGCACATAAGAAACGCATCAAAGCACAGTATGATAGATAGGTTAAACCTCGTGTCTTTAAGGGTGATTTGGTCCTCGCATATGACCAAAAGCATGATAAGTTGGGGGAAGGTAAGTTCGAGTCCATGTGGCACGGACCACACATAGTGAAACGTGTTCTGGAGAAGGGAGCTTACAAACTAGAGGACTATGATGAGATATCTTTGGGTGAGCCCCACAATGGGCTCTACCTGAAGAGGTATTATGCCTGAGTTTTTCACGCATAGGTATCTTGTATATACTATACATGGCGTGTGTTTTGTGTGGTGTGACACTTTGTTTTAGTGTGTCTAGATCTTGTTTCGCTACTTATACCATGTTCTGTCTGCATGTGTAGACGGAAACTTGCTATGGATTCACGGACGACGCCAGCCAGCATACCCATGACCTTGCTTCGGCATCCTAGGTACTTTATTCCCCCACCGGCGAGCTTATCATCTCAAGAGGAAGTTGTCTAAGATATGCAACCAATAATGCCACAGAATATCAAGCGGTGATTGGAACCCTAACCGACACTCTTTCCTTGGGTATGAGCCACGTTGTCATCCATATGGATTCACAACTAGTGGTTTCTCATCTTAACAGGATCTACGCTATACGCGACCCTACTCTACTCCGTCTCTCCCAACGAGTCCGTCTTTTGGAAAGGTCCTTTGAATCTATTCAATACTTGCATATTCCATGAGACATGAATACAGTTGTTGACTCGATCGCCAACTTCATTTTAGATTGGTGCATTGCACACATATAACATATTCGTAAAATATAAAGACAGACATAACATGTAAATCATCCATTGTATAAGCAAACATGTAAACAAGATCTCATTAATCACCAATAGAACACAAGATGTATAAAACTACCAATAGTGTCTATATATATATAAATCGGTACAAGATACAAAAATGGTAGCGCTGATACAAAAGTATGAAGCATGCTAGCTTTCAGTAAGAGTCATCTCTACAAAATCTGAAGCTCATAAGATTTCAGTATATACATATATAAAACATGCGCCTAAGCCCTAGTCCGCGCAGCCCTAGGTCTTGCAGCCCCAAGCTGCACATGGAAGCAGGCTACGACCCTCGCTACCTTCCGGACCAACGTGCCGAAATGAACTGATACTCCAACCGTCAGCCTCTGATAGCGACGGGGTAGGTCATGGACACCCAGCTCTGGGATGTCCGAGGTCATCCTCTGGAGTATCTCCTTGACTTGCTCCATCTCCTCTAGAGCGTCATAGAACGCAGGGCCCACCTCCGGTGCTTCTCCTCTCCTCACAAGGTGAGAGACTCCAAGTGGTTTCCCTGGACCCACGTCTACAACAAACATGTAAAATTCATCAACACTACTCCAAAAAAATCATAAATGCATAAAATGAAAAAAACACAAGCAATTGTTCTTACCAATATCATCCCACTGCACTCCCTCGGGAAGCACCAAGTCTAGGTCTCCTCGGAATTCTATATTGTGGTATGGGTAGTCTTCCACCATGAGGATCTGTCCCTGCAACCACGTAAAGAACCCTGTACCAAAACTGATGATGGGACCCCCGCCGCAATGGAGAGCCATCACCTCTTCCCATCTGGTCATGTGAGGATCGCGTGCGTCCCGATCCTCAAGGTCTACTTGCGGGCGCAAGTGTGGCACCCGCTCCAGCATGAAGGACAATACCACCAAACCATATCCAAACTGCTTCAGCGCCCCGCGCTGGCATTTGGTCAACTGATCTCAGAGAATGGTGAGAATCCCCTCGCACCAGTTAAACAGGGTAGGAGCCATTCACTCCTCGGCATACATCATCTGCGATTTTCTCGTCAGATGAGCAGATCTGCTTCCAAGTACCCACACAATAGTAAAGAGTACCGTCTGAAGGGCCCGGTCCCGGACATCGTTGATGGGAATTTTCCCACTAGTCATCGGCGTGCCTGAAGTACACTACTGCTCAATCATATCCTCTAATGAGTGATCACCACCTTGTGACCCAGTCAAGGACACAGGGTTTCCTCGCCGGGACAACCTTGTCAAAAAATAGATGTCCTCGACATTTATGGTCAGCGTGTGCTCACCAATCTGAAAATGTTGTTGTATTGGGTCCCAACATTGGACCAGGTATGTCAACAAACCTACTTGGGACCTCATCCTTGGCACTCGAAAGTTCTTGAGTAGCCCACAATTTCTTAATGATGCAAGACATTGCAGATAATTTTTCACTTTCGCATCATCGAGCTCATGCTCGCATTCTCTCTACTCAAGAACCATTGTGCTCACTCCAAACCTGTCAAGAAGGACATTTTAAAACCTTTAGAACTTTTCCCAACCATCAAAGAAGCTTCCATTTGGCTAGGTTTTTGGGTTGAGTTGGAGGTTTGTGTCGGCGTAGAACGTCCCTTTGGACAGTGCGCCGCCAGCGTAGAACTCCTTTTCGGGTTCTACGCCTGCACAAATCCCGAAAGGGCGACCTGCGTTGACTTGTGAGCACAAATCCCCCAACCCAACATGCCCAAAAACTACCTAAATGCAAGAAAAAGCAAATTCTAATCCACTAGAAAGTTAAAGAGACAAGTTTAGGGTTACTTGTCACTGATGGCACCTGAAATGATGGATCAAAGCTCCTAGAATCAACAAAAGAAGAACAGCTCCAAATGGCACTTTTCACCTCTCCAACTTGGTAAAAAACAAATAGTAATTATTTTTACTATTTACCCCTATTTATATTGAAAAAGAGCATATTCCTTTTTTAATTTATTCTAAAGTGGGTTATTTTGCTATAGTTGAACTCATTTATACCCGGTTAATCATTTTTTACCTAGTTTTGAAGCTTGCAAGTGAAGTTAAGTACCACTTTGATCCTGTTTTTTGCGGTTGTGGTCTTTTCGCGCATATTCTCAGGTATGAACAACTCATCAAGCGTCTTTTTGTCATTATTTCGCTCATTAAATTCAATTATTAATGACACCAAGCTAACTCATTGTTCTTTCTCGTGCTTGTAAAACAATGAGAAAAAGCCACCGAGTTATAGTTTATCGCTTTTTCGGGCTCGTTAAACTCCCATGAGAAGGGAACCCCCTAGAGTCTTTTATTTAAGCGCTTTTCAGGCTCTCTAAATACGAAAAAGATCACCAAGCGAACTTGATGCGTTCACGCTTGTAAAAGTATTTGAATGATCGTCTTCCTGGTGATATTTACCCCTTTTTCTGACCAGGGGGCACTACTTACGAAAAAGGAATACTCCAGCCAATCATGACTAGAAGAGTCCTCTCTCGCACTGTTTTACCCTTTTCCGGGCGAAGAGTCTAACTTTACAAGAAAGGACCTTTGGACTCTTCTTTAGTTCTTTTCATACTCTCTAAATACGAAATGACACCGAGTTTCCATTCTATGGACTCGTTAAAGTTCAACAATGAAGGGCCCGTCATGGGACAAACCCCTCCTTTCCCAAGTTCGAAAAACATTTGGGATTGGACTCATCTATGAGATGATCTATACCGAGCATCTGTTTACCCTCCTCGAGATCGTTAAAAAACAAGTGAGGCATTCATCAGTCATGATGGGGAAAAAGGAAATATTTTGTATTACACTTTATTTATGGGAATTGCATCGTCACTCTTGAACATGGCACTCATTTGCATTTGCATGCAGCACTTGGGTCATCCATTTGTCTTCGATTCATACTGATTCCATGAGTCATGTTACTCCTTTGGGTCATTTGAAGAATGTTTCTGCTATCAGTTGCATTAGGGGTCAATACCATTCTCGTCATGTCAATATTGCCAAGTCATGCCATTCCAATGTTCAATAGATTTCCATTGCTCATCATCTTCAATCAATATACCTTCTACCATGTCGATCTACCTTAAGTAAGTCTTGCACATTACTCTACCGTTCAGTCCACTCCAAACATTTGTCATCGAGTTTCGTGTCGTTGATAGGGGATTCTTCATGGCCCTCCTTCGACGGATTCATCCTTGTCAACTTCAACACATCATTAGAAGATTGAATCTAGAAACCAATCAAGTACCTTGGGACTGCATGCCTCAATGGCAAGTTACCTTGCTTTCAGCATGGGTTTACATCATTGACTCTTGACTGAAATATTTCATCAGGCGTTCGACCTCAACTCATTTATTCATGCTTGGTGATATGTAGTGTGATACCTTGGGGATCATCGACATTAATGGTGATTTCCCTCACACTCGATAATGGTATACACCAATGACTGGTAATCAAGTGGTTTCTACCATGTTCAACTCCAAAACATTGTAATCACATGGATAGATTCGTATTATTGCGGGTTCAGCTTGAAGACCCTATGGAAGTCATATTCTACCCAGGTTGCGATGGAGATTGTTTGAGTCATATTACACGGATGCACTTTGTATTGGTCGTGGCTGTGTTATCATCTCATCATGGATCTACCATTGTGTTTAGTATCCATGCTTGTGTTCAGTCGGTCTTTACGACCATGGACCTGCAATGTATTGGTCGGCAACCATGTTGTGAGTCATGTGAGACTTGTATCTCAGATTCAGTTGTACTGCAGCAGGATCCTCCAGCCAGCAAGTCCTTTCCTTTTATCTTTCAAAGCACTTCACCTGTCTTGTTTTTCCAGCTTCATGCTTTGGGGGGCATTCTGTTACACCTAAATCTCGTCTTCATGAGTCCCTTGTCAACTCAATGCCTCAATCCCTAAAGTTACCATGATCAAGTAAGTCATGTTAGAGCAAGTTGATGCCCTTTGTCCTTGTTTCTAGTTGGGACGACGCAAATTGTGCTTGAGAAAGAAGTGCCCAACTAGGGTCGGCATAGAATGTCTTCTTCCATCCTACATCGATGGTGCGGAGTATCTTTGTATAGCCTGCGTTTCCCTTCCCTGATGCTGGTTTCCCTCATGCAACTTGCGCCGGAGTTGGTTAATTGGGATAAAAAGAGCTTTCAAGCGATTTCTAGAAGTTGGATGAGGTGGATCCCTATCCCTAACTCCTAGGTGAGTTTTCCTACGGTTTCCTAACCTCAAGGGAGGATCCTTAGCCCTCTCCCCATGATCCTCAATCTACTCTATCCACTTGGTCCTATAAATACAAGGCCCCTATCCATTCCAAAGGGATGAAGTCTATAGCACTTACATGCTGGTGAAATTAGCTTAGGAGATCCCTATCCATCTATTGGGAGACTCTCACTTCCTTTGGAGGCATTGGCTTGTCTTGTTGGAGGAGGATTGCAGTGTTAAGGCTTGGGTTGTGATAATCTCTCTACTTTGTATTTCCCTCTTTTATACAGTAATATAAACTCTTTCCACAAATGTTATTGTGTTGATAATGTTTGGTAGTTTACTTCCTTAACTGTTTGCTTAGATCAGTTATTGTTTAGACATGTTTTATTTCCTGTATTGTTTCCATATGTCTTGACAGGTCTTGCAGCTAAAGATCTAACGACCATGGGACTTGGAGAAACAACGAGGAAAAAGATCTACCATCTGAAGGTAAGACGTCTATCACTTGATTTCTAACTAGATCTAGGAAAGTAGCTTTGTATTATGTCCTTATTTGTTCTAGATTCGCATTGAACTAGGGAGATATGGCTCGCGTCCGCTCGAGTAGATTGTCCAATAACATCCTTGGTATTGGCATTCCCCTTGGTAGGGAATTGATCCCCACTC
This sequence comes from Larix kaempferi, assembly GCA_027924585.1. Lineage (NCBI taxonomy): Eukaryota > Viridiplantae > Streptophyta > Pinopsida > Pinales > Pinaceae > Larix > Larix kaempferi. The sequence continues at coordinate 6,402,158 of BSBM01000203.1, read as the reverse complement.
TGAAAATTGGGGATGGGAAAAGGGTAATAATTGGTGAGGATCCTTGGATAGGAGCAGGAGAAGATTACAGGTTGTCGGAGATTATAATTACTTAGTTGAGAGCACAAAGGATCCATGTATTAGTTGATGCGCAAGCACAACAGCCACAATAGAGGGGAAGAGTTGGATGGAAAACATTACAGGACCTAGGACTAGCTGGAGAAGAAGCAAGGGAGTGGAATAGATATGTGAGAAAACTAGTATCCAACTTTGTTCATTTGGATGAGGATGAGCGAGATAAGCTAATATGGACCAAGAATGCAGCGAATGGGGAATTCTTGGCAAAATTAGGCTATGAAGCTGCAACTATTGAATTAATGAAGGAGATAAAATATGGTGGTGGGACAAAATATGGATAGTTCATAGTCCGTTGAAAACCATTGTATCTTTGCGGTTGGATTTAAGTGATAAACTGCTAACCTGGGAAATTTTGAAAAAAGGAGGATTTCAAGGACCAGGTGTATGCATTTTGTGCAAATCACATGAAGAACAGTCCTCTCATATGTTCATTTCTTGTCCTTATGCAGGATACGTATGGGATTCAACCTTAAATACCCTCTCAAATGATAGGATATCTGCGAGAAGTGTTGCAACGCTAGAACAACAGACTCAAGAATGGTGGAAGAATGCAGGGGTGCGTTTCTATAACGCCTTCCCAGCTCTTTTAGTGTACAACATTTGGTAAGCCCAAAATAAAGAAATTTTCCATAATAGATGGGTTCCTCTAGATATCACATCTTCTCTGTTATTGCAAAAATTGCAGGAGCATAAAAATATCCCTAAGCCAAGCAAGAAGCGTGTGATAGTATCCCCAGAAATAAACAAGATATTCCCATGGGCGTTTTTTGACGGAGCAAGCCAAGGTGAACCGTCACTCAGAGGTGCAGGAGGTGTTCTTTACCTATCAGAAACCACAAAATTGTTAGCGGCATTATGGGAAGTACTCAAGATCGCATAGTGAAAGCAAGTTCTAAGGATACAAATGTTTGGTGATTCAAAAATGGTGATAGATTGGGAAAAAAGGAAAATCCATATCAGATCTCCACACCTACAATATTTGCTAGTTGAAATTCGATCATTGATGTCCTCCTTTGAATTGGTATCCTATTCACATATATACATAGAACTAAATTATGAAGTAGGGTTCCTCTCTAAAATGGCATTGGCGATACAACCAGGGGTTATTGAAGTGGAGGAACACAGGAATGGTCAAGTCACAGATGTACATGATTCTGCTGTGAATATTGCAGATGTATGTAAAGGAGTAAATCAAGTAGAATTAAGAACAGGTCTATGTATGAAATCAGGGAAAAATGTTGAATGAAAATGATGTTGCCTTAAAGGAAACACAAACAATGTAAGATGAACTAGAGCATTCCATGTTTATTCTATGAATAAAAGGTTTTTTTTCTTTGGAATATATATATATATATATATAAACGTAAAATTTTATTGAAAAACCTAATGGCGCGGTGTGATTATGTTCTAAACTACATCGGTGCGTGTATTATCATCGAGTGCACTGGAACAGGGTTTTATAAAAAAAATTACCGCGCTGTCAAACTCATTTTTACCCCTATATAGTGTGTCTAATCCATCTGCATTAGTGTCGTACATCACCCACTGGATGCCCTGCCACCTGTGCTCATTCCTCATTGGTTATGGACACTACTCATTCCCATTGGTTGCTGACTCGAGTTTGAATTTTGTCAAACGGTGGGAGGAAATTCAAATTCTCCATACATAGCCAAGATGCCTTACATATCTAGGATTCCTCCCGACATGCGGGTCAACAGGTAAAATAATTGTTATTTCATAATTTAAATTTTTAACAGATTGAATTTTGAAATTGAGCAATTATTTCTCATTTTTTCCCAATTTTTTTGAAAACTTCGCATGGTGCGTTCGAGCTGTTCGATTCACACTGGATGTTGGTGCACCCTATAAAATTTTACAGGGAGAACCATCATCGGGGAGAGAAAAACGGATTTAACGCACCACTTAAACGATGCGCTACACTTTTGTAGCGCACCGAAGCAACATTAATTTTATTTTAAAAATAATGAACTAATTCACGTTGCGTTCCTATCAATGTAACACGCTGACCTACTGGTGCCCTTATGTGTATTGATCACACCGATTCCCTATGTAACAAATTAAAATAAAATAATCAGTGCTTTTCGTTCATGACTGCGCACCAATCTCGGTGCGTTAACATGATTGTAACACACGCTTTAGGCAATTTATCATTTGCAGGCCCTAAATAATCATAATTCAACGGTGCTCCTAGTGCATGTCAATGCACCGGTCTTCTGTGCTTTTACTTGTAGTAGGAACACCATGGATACATTCCCTATCAACCTTAAAATAACATAAACAATGGTGCTTTTGGTTACAGTCAGCGCACCGGTTATGGTGTGTTGAAAACCAAAATTTTGAAACGCACTAGTGTGTTTTTAATTTGACGCACCAACTTGACAATAGAATTTTTAAAAACTATAAAAATATCTTAGTGGTGGGCTACATTACAGTATCCGCACTGAGTTACCCTTTACGCTTCATTCTAATGGCCACACCATTTAAATTTAAAACCTTCGTACAATACATCAATGGTGCACCCATTAAACATAACTGCACCGCAACTCGTCCGCCATGTTTAGGGTGCGATGACGTGTCCACAAAGCACCAGTATTGTGGTTTAAAACGTTAACTAATTGCAAGCAGTGCGCTACGTTACAATATCCGCACCAATTTACCCAGTGCGTTTAGCTGTAAATGGAGCACTGGTAAAGTAGGAAATTAAAAAAACACGCAATACATCAACGGTGCAGTTAATAAATAGTAACACACCATTTACAGTGTGTTCACGTTTTAGGGACGTACTGTGACGAACATTTTAAATTGTTAAAATTACAAATGGCCCCTTGTTTATCAGGTCACATGTAGGTAAAAAGCACTATTTCCGGTGCAATTTGTATATAAACGCACTATTTGCGGTGCAGTTGGTGTATAAAATCATTGTTGGCAGTGCACTTCTTTTATTTAGGCGCACCGCACCTTAAAATTTATTGTTTTGAGAGAAAAATGTATTATTGATGTTATTATATAGAATGTTAATTGAATGAAATATTACATGCTTTTAGATATCCATTTATGACACTGATTCATGTTATATGTGAAACATAGACGTGAGCGGTGACAAGCTGCTCGACATAAGTGTGCACAAGTGGATAATTTCAACATGGACAGAGACATGGAGGCTAGGGAGAGGGAGAGGGATTTGTACCCTCACCCCGTTACTGCGTAGACTCGATATCTCTTGAGGTCTGTCAGCCTCTTGAATTTCTATCAGGATGCTACATCCCTTAAGGGTAGCTCTTCATTGTTGTGTCAGTTCATCCGACGTTGGGATCATCGTAGGCATGAATTTCATGTTGGTCCGGTCTCTATTTTCTTAGGTAATTGTATGAATAATGGCATCTACAATTTGGGCAAGTGAGTATTGAAGTGGGTATTAGACCCTAAAAATATTGCTCAAACTTCTTAGGTTGGCTAACTCTCATGGTATTTTGGTATTATGGTCCATCAATGGACCAGAACATCGAAATACTAAGAGAGATAGCCAACCTGGGTGGTTTACTTTGAGGATTTTTTAGTTTGCACTAGGGTTTATGCTTGGATTTTTTAGATTTGGCACATAGGAGTTTGGGTTTCCAAAATCCAATTATCACCACTGCAATGAAATATTTAAGAAAACAAATAATGAAAATCAAATATTGTATATACCTTTCAATATAGTATGTCCAAAACATAATCCACTTATAATCAATTTATGGTAAATCCACCTATTCATCATAAAACTAGTTAAACTAACCTAGAAACAAGATAGTTTTGACATCATATTTCTCTAGAACTTGTCAATACTAAAGAGAAAACCACTAGAGCCCATTCTTGGGACTTGTTGGTTACCCAATTTGTATATTTTTTTTAAGGACAACAAGAAAGAAATGAGCTAATTAATAATTTATGTATGTGGATATCAACAAAGACAATGATTTACAATCTCAAAGGATTTGATACTAGGAGGTATCACACAATTATCCAATCCAAACTTACTTGATAGTCAGTATTGACTCTTTCTAATTTAATGCCATTTCCCCTTTATGTTTTTTCAAAACAACATTTTTAATGTTTTTAGTATATTCCCTCATTTAGGAGCAAGAGTATATTATGAAACATGTATCATTTGAGTGCAAGGTTTGTCAATATTGTGGGCATTTTGAAAATGCATGCAAGAAGAAGATTGATGAACTAGAGAAGGATAAGGTAGGATAGGGACATCCTAAAATAGATTCACAAGATTCTGAAAAGGACTTCAAATCCAAATGAAAGAACAAATGGGTGAATAATAAACCAAAATTTGGAAATATAATTCATTGCAAAGAGAAGAAAAAAAATTGAGCCACCTACCTTGAACCATTTGCTTCCCAATACTACCAATGAGAGTAAATCCACCAGAAAATTTGTAATTCAATGCCAATTTCTTGAGATAATTTGAAATCCACGTCCTTGGGGAAGTGTAATCTCTAAATCATTGTCATGTTTTTTCTTTAGTGGCAAGAAGCAGGGACAGATGTGAAGAATAAGGCATGGTAGTGGGGAAATTCAAATTTTATTTGATGACAAAAGGAACATGTGCGTGTTCCTTATATTTATAAAAAGAATGGAGCAAAAAGCATGCACACATTTTAGTGAAGTGAAATCACATGCACATTCCTTTAACCTAGCCAATGTGTCATATGAGTTGTTAGGCTTGAGCATCCACAAACTTATTTTCTACAAACACATTCCCGTTCAAGATTCTCATAAGTGAGCAAGTTTTCTATACCTTGGATTGCATCTTAAAGGTACACAAACTTTGTTAACTCACCCTTATCCTCAAATTTATAAAGAGAATAGAAAACTACCACTATTATGTTGCAACCATTGGTGATGTATGTGATGTTGGGAGTCCTCTATGATGATACTCGATCGAAATTGTAGAACTCCAATGGAGTCTAACTTGTTCCATTGATAGGACTAATCACTAGAAAGAAGACTTGGAAGCAAAAAATTGGGAGGTTAACAAGGCACGAGGCTACTGCTACTTTGTGGATTTGGGAAAACACATCTTGCCCTCAAGACTAGGAAATTGAATCCATGAGTGAAATTACATATATTTGTGTGAGTATACTAAAATGAATGCTAGTATAACTACCCTTAGGGATATGTCGATCCAAATAGCTAGCCATGGCTACCTAACACCATGGGAGATACTCTAAGGAGTTCATGAGCATCAAAATGCACATGAAGACTTATGCAAGGAAATTAAAATGAATAGTCAGGTGGTGTCCATAATCTACTCACCTTGATGGTGTAACATTTACTTTTCTATACTATCTATGTTTTGTAAGTTTCTATGGTTACTAGGGTAGTTCATAAGAATATGCCATTGCAAGTTTTAGAGTAGGGAGACATTAATATTTTTAATTTTTGAAGGGTGTGGGAAATCTAGGTTTAATTTGTATAGAACTATAATCTCTACCATTTTTGGATGCTACTAGGGTTGTAAGAGTAAATCCAAAACCAATTTTTGAAGAATACAAAATTATGAACCTTCGTGGGTACATGTGGATAAGAGAATATATTTAATGGAGTTAAATTTAGTTTTTCCTTTTTGTATCTGATGATCCTGAACATAAGTCATGTTTTACGACTTATGCATTTTGTACTATTTGATTCTCATAATGAATAACGGTAGTACGGTTTCCGCTAGAAAAAAAAAAGAATGAAAAGAAAAAGAAATTTATTTAATCTATATTAAAATAAAATTTCAGAATCTATAGCATTGAACAGAAACTAAATAAAACTACAGGTTCATTTCTACATTTTCAAATCAAAGATCAAAATTAAATAAAAAAATACTGAAAATAAAACAACAATACCATCTACAGGTGGCCAATCCTGAAGATCAGAGTTGACCTAATAAGGGGACCTCATGTGCAATGAATGAGAATTGGTATATAAGAGGTCAAAATAGTCATTATTGGAAACATCAATATATCTAAATGATATGCTCATGTCTTGAATAATGACTATTTTGACCTCTATATATACATATTCTCCCTCATTGCACATGATGGCTCCCTATTAGGATGATTGTAGGGTTGTAGCATAAACACTCATTATATCTTTATACAATTGGGTTAGTTATTCCAACCTAACTCTGAAGCAAATGCATACCACATGATACATAGGTGGGAAAAGTATTCTAAAACGTGAGCGTGTTAACATCAAATTCAAATCCAAATAATTTGCACACATGCCATATATGTTCCTATCGGATTATTTTCAAATTTGAATTACATGGCGATGCTCACAAGGTGTATGCATGATTTTCAAATTTGAATCACATGGCGATGCTCACAAGGTGTATTCATTTCTCAAAATGAGATCCCATTTATAAAACTCAAAATGAGGTTGTGTTTTATGAGGCTAAAAATGGGAGCATGATTTATATCACTACAAATCAATTAGGTTCACTTCCACAACACCAAAAATTTTGCAACCTTGCATGCATATATAAATGTATGTATGTGTATTTTCTTAGGAATAATTTCACAAAAAACCATTTGAGTACTTCCCCATGATTCATGGATGGTAAACGGGGTAAACCATCAACCCTAATTACAAGTCCTAACCCCAATGGGGTCAAGAGAATCGAACCTGTGACCTCCACAACTTTGAGGGGGGAGATCTCATGTAGTTCATGACCACTTGTGCTAACCCTTAGGGCACATGTGTGTGTGTGTTTCATCCTTGTATATTAAACACAATAAGGGCATATAATCAAGGCTTATTTAATATAAATGGCATTGTCGTGATACATATTCTATTTTGAAAGAGATTATTTTATTCTTAGGACCATCAACAAGACCCTTAGACCCATCCTAATGTGCAAAACCTCGTGATGGTACCAATATGACACTCATAGGACACACATTCTCTTTATAAGGCTTGTATTGTCGTTCAAAACTTTATTCCGTACACATTTTCCATAGGAGATTCATTTATTCCATACTACCCTAATTTTAGGCGTCGTAATATGTTCAAGGCCCTGAGACACATGATTTATGCTTAAAATCTTGTAATGGCACCAATATCCCTCCTGTAAGCTAAATATCCCATTTATAAGACATGTGAGATGATATTAGACCCTGTGAAAGTTCATTAACTATATGAAACATATTTTAGAGCCTGCATTGTCAATTTCAAATCCAAAACCTTGAGAAATGCCCCAAAAATCATTCTCGGTGCATAAAACCTCACAATTTCACCTATACAACACGTGTAGGCCAAATATTCACTTTACAAGGGTTGTGTGGTGGTTTTGAGTCACGTGCATGGTCCATGAACCATAAAGTCATATTTTAGTCCATAGGAAATTAGTGCTCCCCATTGGACTATGTCAATGGCCCCGAGATACGTCCCCCATTCGTACAACCTTGCAATGGAACCCATACAACACCTACATGTCAAAGATTCCCTTTACAATATTGTGTTGTAGCTTTAGACCATGCCCATGGTCCATAAAATCCTATCTTAGTACCTAGATAAGACCCCGATGTTCCTCCTCCTACAATTTCCAAGGCCCTGATAACCATTTTCATTGAATGGGACCTCACAATGGCACACATATGACAAAAAGTATTCTCATTATAGGGCATGTGTGGACAAGTAATATGAAACAACCACAACATGGACATGTTGTAAAATTTGTAAAGACCCAAGATGTTGTGAATCTTTGTTAGTGTCTTCAGGGAAACCAATCACAAATGACTTCAATCTTGGATGGATCCACATGCACACTGCATTCATTCATGTTGTATCCCAAATATTGACTTCACTACCTACTAAATGAGCACTTGTCCAAGTTGTCCTATAACTCATTTGTCGTAGGATGTTGAGCACTTGTTTAATGTGCTTTAGATGCTCTTCACATGTTTCAATGAAGATAAGGATGTCATCTAGGTATACAATAACAAATGAGTTGGTGAATGGCCACAAAATATCATCCATCATCATCATAGTGAAGTCAAAGGACACAACCAACTACTTGAAGAGACCTTTATTAGTCTTAGAGGTTGTCTTCCACATATTAGTGGGCTTAATTCGCATCTACTGATAGACTTACTTAAGATCAATCTCTAAGAAAAGCTTGGCACCTTTGAGCTTATCAAATGGATCACCCATTAGAGGGATGGGGACCAAATTCTTGACTATGATTTTATTCAAGGCTATATAGTAAACATGGAGTTTCCATGTCTCATCCTTTTATTGTATGAATACAATCAAACTCCCTCCATGTGAAGAGCTTGGTCAATGTGGTTGTTTTGCATTAGATCTTGAATTTGGCATTTAATCTCCTCATTCTCTAGAAGAAAGCGCTTGTATACATGGCCATTGGGTAGAGGTGCACCTGATGTCAAATCAATTACATGCTTTACTTGACAATGAAAATGTACTTCTATAGGTGAGGTGTAGACATTCCTATATTCTTCCACTCATTGATCTACATGCCTTTGTTGCATAGAAGAGCCCCTTGGAGACGCCTCAATGGTCACAATGATTTCATTCTCACCTTTCAACCAAACCATGAAGAGGAAAAATTTCCTAGTGATAGAGATTATCTTCATGCATTACTTTATAATGATCATGGTAGTGAAGGTTATCTCTAATATCATGTATGTAGCATCGATCTCCGCGGGTGACAATGACACCATAAAACGTAGACTTGTAAACAACATGATGCTGTCACATATATGGTTGTCCTAAAATAACAAATTTCAAGTGAATCAACAACACACAATACCTCATCTTTGAAGCACATTTGAAGCAATGTCTATTATAAGTGGCGTTATTCATTAACACATATATTGAGTTATATAAACTACCTACACTAGTTGTATTGAATTTGGAAAGGGAAAGAAAAACTAAAGTCCATATTTATTATTAAAATAAAAAATTTAAATAATAAAAATGGTAGTCTCTATATGATTTTTAGTTTTTTTTGGTACTATTTTGGAGCTTTTTGGAGTAAGCCTGTTTATGGGTGGGGATTCTAGGATTTGATATGCTGAACAGAATGTATTGAGTGGATTTGAGAGTTTTTCTTATTGCTATAGTTTATTGTAGCATGTGAACTCATATGGGGATGTACTTTTTGATTCTAAGGAATAGCCCCGATACAGTTTGTTTCTTTCTGGTTGAAAACAAAATAAAATTATTCATATGGAACCAAATTCCACTTGAAAGAGATAAGCCTTTAAACTCGTAGTCAGATGAAATATAAATGAGACTTAAACCTGTGGTGTTGACAAACCCTTCAGGTATACCTATCCTATACGTTTGAAAATATTAAAAATCGTGGATATTGTTGCGAAGTTTTGAAGCGCAAAGCAGAAGTTCGGTGGCAACCTCCTGTCACGAGAAAAGACCTAAAACCAAAATAGACAAGTTCTGTGAAAAATAGTTGGAATGGCAGTTAAGAATGGCAGCTCTGTAGGCTCCACAGAAATGGCATCGTCAGTGTTCCCCCCCACTGGAAAATCCCGTGACGCAATAGTCTTTCATATTTCCACAGGGCTTCATACTGTGCAATAGGCATTCAAAGTGGGCTGAAGCTCAAATCTTATGGATGTGCTCTATGTAGAGTTGTTTGTTGTTGTTAGCGATTGTGAATTAGGGCCAAGGCTGTAGCTGGGAGGGATGTTTGATTTGGTGCTTCTGACGTTGGGCTTGTGGGGGCGCTGCTTGCGCCCTCGTTTGATGGAGATCGCTGCTCAAATGCTCGAAGTTGTAGGGTTCGTCGTTCTGGCATTTGTACATCGTCGGCGTCGTCCTTCCACGTGAGAAATTTAGAATGGAAAGCAGCGGCGATTTCAGTTCTTGGCTTTTATGCTATAAACATGAAAGACACTATTCATGTAGATCTGATGATGTTGGAAGAATACGGCCTGCAGGGAATGGTATGGTACAGAGAGGATTTAATGTTGATTCATAAGTTTTTTACCACAGTCAACAATTTACAATTGGCAAATAGCAATTTCAAATCCAATTATTTGTGGATTTTTTTGGTTCAATTCAATTCTATTATGTAGCAGCTTTTGGCATAACCTTGCCAAAACTTATATCAATTCAAAGTAATTTGATTTGATTCTCGATTTATATGCTAAACTTATTGTACTGTTGGTTCGAAGAAGCGAATGAATATAGTTAAGATAAGAATTAGTTTTCACTAGCTTCATAGTGTTTTCAGTGCTGGACAATTTCTAAAACACTGTAAATCGAAAAGATTTTCTAAACAATTGAAGATAAAATTGCTTATTAAAATAAATATCTAAGGTGTTTTCAATTTTATGGTGAAATCAAGTAATGTCTCCAAAAACATATGTTTTGTATATGTTTACGCCTATGTGTTAGGTAGCGGTGCTCCCAGTGGCCAAGCTGCAATGGAAGCCATTGCCAGAGCTTTTTCAGCTTTCTTTGAATTGTCACAAGTATGGTGACAATTGGATACAGAGTTGTTCTACAAGATTAATCAAATGCGGGCACCGGCTTAATCATGAACGGCATGTCGATCACAGTGGTTTGTCATAATCTAGAAAAATTATTTGCATGATAGAAGGGAGTTGCTCTTACAGATTCGGAGTTGGGCATTGTCTATACATAAAAATTTGTCTGGACATCTCTTGTCCTGCCATGAAAGATTCATTAGATAGGGAAAAAAAGGCAGGTGTTGCAATTTGTCAAGATTTCTTTCCATTTTCTCAACTACCCAAAGGGTTTGGCAGATATGTATTGGAAGAGTTTTCGGATGATGAACGTGATGCAGTTAAGGTTGATGAGGCCAATGTTAGTATAAACCCTTTCGGATTTTTGTTATTGTCTAGAAAGAAGTGAAATGGATTGAGTAGAAAAGAGAAGAAAGCATATAAACTTAACAAAATTTTCCAAAGATTGGTATGTAATGTGAAAGAAAGGAAAATCAGAAATTGTTACATAAACTATGAGTTGTGCATTATTAACGGAAATTGTTACATAAATTATGAGTTGTGCACTATTAACTTACGTAGTCTTCACTTTGTAAAACTATGCGTGTATTCTTGGGATATTAAAGAATACCCCTAATTTCACTAGATATTGATAAATACCTACCAAAACTATTTTGTTGATACCCTTTTTATATCCCCACAATATGTATAAACACTGCATACCCTACATCCCCCAATACCTACAATATATTGACCTTATTTTTCATAATTTAAAATCTCACTTTATGAATAAACCTGATAAGATATTGATCACTAAGGTGAAGCCCCCATCCAATATAGGTAAAATTTACATCAAAATTAGGGTTACAAGGTGGACCTTTAATATTAACTTAAAACCTGAAACAATGCCAAACCATAACTTAGATGTTGTATGTGAAAGGTGGCTGCTATATGATGCAAAATTGCCAATTTTGATCAAAGCTTTTAGCTTAATAAGTGAACCAAATAATTGGGCAAACCCTAAAATGTCATTAGAGGAAAGTATGTGATGAGTGTGCTCAAAGTATAAAGTTACCTTTAATTATACAAAATTTGTCACCTTAGCATCAAAGTTACCAAACTCTACTTGGAAAATGACTCATCAAAATATGCAACACCGATGTATTATGTGGTTAAAACCCTCATAGAGAGAATCAGTCCATGGCCCCAACCAATGCAGCCACTTGAGGAAATAAATTAATGCAAAAGGAAACTATTTTACATATGAGTTTCTCACAATCGATCATTGGCAAATGGCCATCCATGCTCTTTGGATAGAGATCATGGACCAATCGAGTTTTTAACCACAAATCAATATAGTCACTATACATTGAGGAGAAGATGAACCTTTGGATCACTTTATATCTAGAACATATATTGACTTTCAGAATACATAAGTACAAATGCATACATAACAAACACACTTAAATGCCTAAAGACACACTAGACCAAGTTGATCTTTAATAACTCTTAAGTGCCTTAATATCCTAACATCACCCATCCTTATCAAATCATTTAGAGGTGATATGTGAGGTTATTTTATTCTAAAGATACTAGAAAGAAAATCCCTCAATCCCCCATCACCAAAATATGATGATGGCCATTCCAAGACCCAAATTTTAAATGGGATTCTAAAAAATGAAAATTTGGAGATGACTTTAGTTCCAATGACTTATTAATTTCCTCATAGGGAAGTCTCATAGCATCCAATCTTTACAATGTGTATCATATGGAGTAGTCTTCGCTTGTGGGTTATCAACAATTTTTGTAGTGTAACCTTGGTCGTGCTCCTTGACCTTTGTGACAACCTTGGCTACTGTATGTGTTGTAGGAAGACGTACCTCCACTTCTACAAGAAGTGTCACCTCCACCCCAAAATTCCTTTGAACTCACTTTTGTTTCCAGTTTGGTAAATTGCATTCCTCCACCAAGTTCCTATACGCATGGCACCTTACACACAAAAATGGAACCCCTTCATAATCCAAGATTTGTTCCCACTTCATGTCTCCTCATTTTAAAAAAATGATTCCATTAAAATCTCTCTTAAGTCCATGCCAATTAAAATGTGTGCCCCATTCATTACTCCTTAAACCCTAAAGGTAATATCCAATTCAAGAATAAATCAATGAAGTTACCAAATTATTCCAATACCTCCTTACACCAAAAGAGCAGAAGTAGACTTGGAAATGTAATCCATATTGGAACACATTCCATATAATCAATTTTAGCATCAAAGGATAGAATCTATCATTTTAGAATCAATGATTGTCATCCCCATTTCCATTGAAAACTTAATACCTTATTTGCATCATGCGAAGCCCTAAAAAGGAAGGTCACCCACCCTCAAGGAAGGATAAAATATTTTGGCAAATATCTGACATATCGTTCCAAAGTACCCTTTGTTGATTCTTTAATGATCTCCCCCCCCCATTTTCCTACCCTAAAAACATCTAACTAACATTTCCCTAGCCATCTCTAGAACTTGATTCAAATTTATGTCCTTCCCCAATACTAACAGTACAAGGAAAAGGCACTGTAGTGAAGATTATAGTGGATCCTCTGCTCAAAAGAGTCCAAATATCCATTTATAGCGGAGGCAAGGGGTCGGAGGTTTTAGTAGAGGGTTTTTCCGGTGTGCTTATTTTAATACAAACGCACTGGTGCATTTCCAATATAGACGCGTTGGGAAGCCATATACCATGTTACACCACATCCAAAAAAATCATCAAGCGCAAAAAACAAAAACAAAAAAACGAAATCGGTGCATTACATAAACATAAACGCCCAAGAACGTTTCCATAAACATAAATGCCCCATATTTTATTTTATTAAAAACTTTAAAATATATTATTGTCTTAAAATATTCATAAGATTTTTTTAGGATCATATATGCAGTGCGTTGCCTAATACTGAACACCCTCGTGCGTTTAGTAGACATGAATGCACTGTTGTATATTTTATTAAAAATAAAAATAAAATACTATTATTTTATTTTATTTTTTTTATTTTTTTTTCCTTGGAAAAAGTCGTAATTTTATTTCAAATATTTTGAACAAAATTACATTCTGCACATGTATATGAATCCCAGGGATTCCAACATTTTCGCATATCATCAATTCCAGATTCTGACTAATCTAATGTCTCTTACAAAATCAAACAGATTGTTGTCCATACAGCTCTCCTCCATTTACATAGATCAATAATTGATCCCTATGATATAACTCCTTGCAGATTTAACCAAACAGTGCACCAAACAGCAAATATGAAACAACAGGAGCCATGCTCCATTCCGATCCACCAAGGCCTCTATAACAGGCCAAAATTCTATCCATAATAGTCTTATGGAATCTGATCTGTCCGAAACCCAGTCTCAGATCCGTATACATTTCTGTGAGATTACCAAAACACAAAACAAAAGTCCAAATCGAACAGTTATCACCATATCAGTCAGAAGCCGTGAGCTTCCTCCCTATCCTCCACCGCCTCGTTGAATGGTCTGTGGTAATAGCTGTATGATCCAGCAGTAGAGAATGATGAGATCCTCCAGGTTCCGAAGTTCAGCCGTTGTTGTGATGCTTCTTTGGAAAGAAGGTCGGCCATGCCATTTCTCTCCCTGTATACATGTGTGAACGTGATAAAATTAAAATGCCTTTTTAACCGTAAAACATCTTCCAGTATAGGTGAGAGAACCATCATATTACATTGAGTTTTCTCATTGGCCCAATCAATTACAATCAGTGAGTCACCGAAAATCTGAAGTGAAATACATCTCTGTTCTATTGCAAATAACAGCAATAGTCTAAGTGATAGAATTTCAGCATAGTTGTTAGTACCACTGCCCAATCCAGCCGAGATGTGGAAATATTGAGAGTCAGAAGTGTGTAGAACGATCCCACCACCGCACACCGCTTGATGGTCAATTGAAGAACCATCGAAGAAAGCCCAAGGTATTGATTTATCAATGGTTTCAACCATCACAGGACGATTTCTAATCACTTTGGATGAAGGCTTGTAGTGTAATATGATAGCCACAGCATGTGCCACCACTTGCTCCATCGGCACTCTGCAGTCCTGAAATATGGTCCTGTTACGAGTGATCCAAATTCCCCATGCAAAAATACATGGGGCCGCACGAATGTCTGAATCCTGTTGATTATTCCACCAATCATGGAATGCGTCAAAAACACTCTCTCCCCACCATCGCGAATTAAGCTTCAAAGATATGCATAAATTAGACCAAACCGCCTGAGTGAACCGGCAGTGTACAAAAAGATGTGAGATAGTTTCTTCCGCCTCCCTACAGAGTGGACAGAAACCCGGGCCCTGTAAAAATCGTCTCTTCAGTATGTCCCATGTGGGAACCTTCTGCTCCAAAATCGCCCAGAAAAGTATCTTTGCTTTACCCGGGCATTTCAACTTCCACAGTGATTTCCACCACCACACCAATGCCCTGTTATGCATCGCCACATTAAGCTGAATATATCCAAGTTTGGGCGTGTATTTCCCAGAGGGATGGTGATCCCAGATTAGTTCATCAGGCATATCAATCAATCGTATATTAGTGTATCTTAATATTCGGATATAATCCTCCCAATCGCCGGTCAATTCCTCCGGTATCTCAAGACGCTGGGCAGAGAGCCATCCCTGGTGCCAGAGAGTGGATAAACCTGGTTGTGCAATATCAGCCAGGAAAAGACAGCCTCGATCAGCTAGATAGGTCCTTAAGGCCACCGGCAGTGTATGTCCTCCTCTACTACCAACCCAGGGATCCAGGCCAATACGAAGTAAATGCCCATTTCCAATTCTCCAGACTAATCCAGATCCCACCAAATGAAAATGCTGGACCACCGCTTTCCAAACCACAGAGCAGTTTGCTCTCGCCTTATTTCCCATCCTAATCCAATCTAGTAGTGTTAAGGGAGCAATGTATTTGTGATAGACCACCCTGGTCCAGAGGCTCCGTGTATGTATAATACGCCATGCCACCTTTGCTCCCAAGGCTTTGGCAAAGAGAAATATGTTCTTTAATCCCCACCCTCCCATAGCCTTGGGGATTGCGATCAATTCCCATCTTACCCACACCAATGCACGGTTAACTCCCTTACCCTTCCAGAGGAAGGCAAAAACCAATCGACGAAGCTGCTCCAAGACTCCTTTGGGAATCCAGGCAAGTGACATCCAATAAACAGGTATTGCTTCCAATACTGATTTGACCAGCACAAGTCTCCCAGCCCGCGATAGCCATTTATGGCTCCAGCCATGTAGTCGCTGATCCAGTTTTGCAGTTAACCATTGCCAATCAGTCTTCAAATATGCATTGGGTTTTAATTGGAAGCCAAGGTATTTTAAGCCATCATTTATATCCAGAGTCCGATAGGGAAGTCTGCGAACTATGCTGTGAATCTCCTGCTCATTTAAAAGCGAGCATGTGATTGTTGATTTTTCAGTATTTACCATCATACCCACGGCTACATGCAGTAATTTGAGTCCTTCGACCACCTTATCAATATCCTGTCTCGAGCCATCACAAAAGATGAGGATATCGTCAACAAAAAGGAGATGGGTAATATATAATACCTGAGAGATGGAAATGCCACGGAAGGAGCCATCAGTTTTTGCTTTCAGGATAAAACGACTGAGGCCTTCAGCAACGAGGAGAAATAACAGCGGTGAAAGTGGGCAACCTTGTCGTAGCCCCCGGCCTGCATGGAAGAATGGGCTAGCAGAGCCATTAATCAGGACAGCAAAGCTCACTGTGGTGATGCATGCCATAACCCATCGAATGAATTCATAACAGAAGCCCAGATGTGTGAGAAGCATCCGGATATATAGCCAGCTAACCCTGTCAAATGCTTTAGAGAGGTCAATCTTAATAATTGCACCTTTCTGTTTCTGCACCTTCAGCGTGTGTATACCTTCTTGTGCAACTCCAATGGCCTCATGAATTTGACGACCTTCCAAGAATCCAAACTGTTCGCCTGAAATGTGCTGAGACAGGATATTCTTCAGTCTCCTCGCCATCACCTTTGAGATGATCTTATATATGCAATTGCAGAGTGAAATTGGTTTGAATTCATCAAAACTCTCAGGATTGTCCGGTTTGGGAATGAGTGCAATAAATGTCGAGTTGAAAGGGCCATGAACAAAACCTGTCTTTCGAGATTCTTCCACCACAGCCAGCAGTTCCTCCCCAAAGAAATCAGAGAATCCCAAGAAAAATTCAATAGGCCATCCATCTGGCCCCGGGCTTTTGTCCTTCTGGAAGGATAGCATTACCTGCGAGAGCTCAATTGGCAGCACCTCCTCCATCAAATGTATGTTCTCTTCCTCCCCCACAAATCGTGGAAATAGCTGAGCCATCCTGATAACCTCAGCTATAGAGGCCCCAGGTTGTGCAGTGAATAAGTCTTCGAAGTGTCGAACACCCATCTCAGCCAAGCCATCAAAGCTGGAGACCCTTTCCCCTTCAGATGAAGAAAGTTCCCAGATGGAGTTTGTGCATTTTCTCCCCTTTGCATATGCTTGAAAAAATTTAGTGTTCTCATCCCCACATTGTAACCATATTGCCCTGCTCTTCATCCTCCACATCTCCTCTCGCTCACACAGTAAAACATTCCTGCTCCTTTCCCATTCCAGCAGCTCCCCTTTCTGCATTTCGTCCAGATATCCCATACCCCGACAATGTAGAAGTCTATCAATGTTCATCTCAGCAGCTCTCAGATTCTGGTCATCTTTGACCCTTTTCTCACTGGCCCAGAGTATTGTGGCCTCCTTTATACGCTTGAGATTGTGTTGAAAGTGGATGCCCGCATGCTCCATTGACTCCACAGGTCGATGAACCCACAAATTCTGTACTAATTTGATATAATCCTCCTCCTTCAACCAGCTGGGGTTGAACTTGAATGGGCTAGGGGGTTTGTTTCTACCACCTCTTAACTCCAGTAGAATGGGGCAGTGATCGGAAACCCCCCCTGACCCCACCCATTGCTTGACTACATCAACCCCCATTACCAACACATCAGCTACCAAGAACCGATCCAGTCTTTTGGCCACCCTTTGATCCCCTGTTCTCTTATTTCTCCATGTAGGGGTTAACTTGTTTGGAATAATGTCAAGTAGATCCTTCCCAGCGAAAGCTTGTATGAAAAAGTTTGCTAATGGATCCGGTGCAGCCCTAGGCCCCCAAACTTCAGAAGATCCCAGCGAGAGGTTGAGATCCCCACCCAAGATCACATCCCTTCCGTCAAAGAGATCCATGCTTAGCAGGGAGTCCCAGAATCCCGCCCTATTTAAATAGGGTCCATATACATTGAGAATCGTTATCATCCTGCCAATCTCAGCATCCCATACTTCCAGCCCGATACCAGAAGTGATCCCCCAAGAGCTATCAGCTCTGCAGCTCCTCACCTTCCACCCCGTAGCTAGCCCTCCAGAGCGTCCACGAGCATCCACACCCACAAACTTCCAGCCAGGAAGCAAAGTTTCCAATATCCTAACAACCTCCACACTGCCACCCAGTGTTTCCTGTAATAGTAAGATATCAGGTTGATTTATATCCACCAACCTCCGAAGTGATGATTTTTTAATGGGACTCGCCAACCCACGACAGTTGAATGACATAATTTTCATAAGCAACCCCCTTCCAGGGCTTTCACTGCTCTAAGTGCCCATTCAATAGAGGATTGTGTTCCCATTACCAGATCTACTTTTGCCCGGTCTTGTGCTTTTGACAGCTGATATTTTCGTCCCCGCCCTTTCCCCACCGTACATGCAGTCAATTCAGGAAGTCCCCTACCCCCCGGTCCCTCAGAGATCATCCTATTTCTAAGTGCATATCGGATACTACCCACCGAACTGGGAGAGGGTAATGATGCTACAAACGATGGCGTGTAAGTACAATTTGATTCAGGTATTAGGCAATGTGCAGGGCAAAGTGAATCAGAGCTAACGGGAGAGTGAGACTCAATACATGCCCCCCCCCAATTCATTAGAGACAGCAAATAAAGAATCAGATGAGATCTTGTGAGATATTTCCAGGGGATTTGAGGCTGAACCCTGACGTAATAATGCCTGCTCAAGTAGCTTTCTGGAAGCTGCCCGCGTCAAAGGTGTAGTGGTACCTACTGAAGTCCCCTCAACAGTCGCCTCCTTGCTCCCAATGAAATCCAGATTCTCTTTCACTAAAGTTTCCATAGTTCTCCCAGTTCCCTGCTTCCCGCATGGGGCCACAGATAGCACCGAAGCCTGGCCCACCCCCATGTCTAAATCAGATGCTAATCCATCATCCCCCACCGCCAGTGGGTTCCCCATCTGCACAGTATCAGTGCAAACATCAGGTGCAGGCCTATCCAACGGTCGACTGCCCCGAAATGGTAACTTGCAATCCGCGACCAGATGTCCATGAGCGTGGCAGCGATGGCAGCGGAACGGCACCCCCACATAGTCCCAGATTTGTGTGAAGTCCCCATCCTTCGTCTGTACCGTGATCTCAGCCGTTAACCCTTGCCTAAGGTCGATTCTGACCAAAATCTTGGCCACATAGTAAAGACCAGTTACCGTATGAGAATAATCCGCACATATATAATCTCCAAGGAAGTTCCCAATCGCTGCAAAGCGTGATTCATTCCAGAGATGCATGGGGAGCCCTGGTAGCTTCACCCATATAGGTTCTTTGTCAATTTTTTCTGTTTTTGAATCAAATAATGGTGACCATCTTTTCAGCACTATGGGGACGCCCATCATCGTCCAATGACGGCCTAAAACAGATGCTACCTCCCTAGGGCTTGACAGAATAAATGAGAACCAGCCTTTCGTCAAGATCCTAATCTCTAGTGCTGGAACTATCAAATCCTTCCAGTGCACAGCCGCCCAACGCTGGAGAAAAATCCTCCCAATCCTCCTACCACGGGCATGGCCAACCACCGCGATATGGGAAAAGTCCACCGCCTCCTCCATAGAGACATCCACACCTAACACCAGTTTGTCCTTCCGACGCCTTTCCTTCACCTTTCTTGCAAAATGTTTGTGGTTAACATCCTGGGCAGGAACCCCCGCTCTTGTGTCAGCAGGAGGTATTGCCCCAACCCCAGGAGCCAACGTTGCTTGTCCACAATTGGTGTAGCCCTGTTCACCACTAGTCTGTCCCCGATCCTCAGCAACACTGCACTCCACCGACTTGGGCAAAACAGATGATGCTGCCAGTCCACCACCCGGCAGCACGTTGTCACAACCAACCAGAGATTCGATCCATTCCTCTTTGTTCGCTCCAATATTGAAAATCCCCTTATCCCCCTCCCCATCCGAGGTGTAGTCTACCTCCTGTACATATCCACTCTCCATACCCAATGTATCCATCACAGCAGTCAAATACGGTCCCGTCCAATCTGCCTTGACTCCAGAAAGGCCCAGACCCCAATTCACCGGTCAAGAAAACCCCACACAAAACACAAAATCGCTCAGGCAGTAATCTCAGCACACTCTTCAGAAAGAACCACCTGCACACACCTCCCGATCCACAGCGTGTTAGTATGATACTTAACCAAATCCCGATATTCAAGACTCCAGCGGTCCCCTGGTATGGAGTCCCCAAAATCTCAGATCGAGCGGTGTTCAGAACCCAAAGCCACCCGCTCCAGTCTGCTCCTCGTACGCTCAATCCAATCCGACAATGACCACTCGCTGTAGTCTGCTCCAGGTCCAGCCACGGGACTGTTCAGATCCAGTCCTCCAGAGGCTCAATCCGGCCCATACGCATCCTGATGTCCGCCAGTTTCAGGTTTCTTGGAGCTCCAAGATCCATATTCATCTTCTAATCTTACATATTGTACTATTATTTTATTATTACCCTAGTTAAATTTATTTAAAACCCTAAACTCGGTGCGTTACCTATCACACCATGCCCCGGTGCATGTAAAAGTATCGAATGCACAAGTGTATTTGCTATTAAAAAATAACATATTGTATTATTTTATTAAAAAAATCGTTATATTCTACTTAAAACCCTACACTAGTGCGTTAGCTAATCCAACACGCCCCGGTGTGTGTCATTTAACCAAAAGCACCGATATGTATTTCATTAAAAAATAAAAATAAAAATATTTTAAAAAAATTAAATTTTATTGAAAAACTTAATGGCAGTGTGATTATGTTCTAAACTGCAATGCGTGTATTATCATCGAGCGCACCGGAACACGGTTTTATAAAAAATTATCGCACCGTCAAACTCATTTTTACCCATGTACAGTGCATCTAAGCCATCTACACTGGTGTCGTACCTCACCCAATGAACGCCCTGCCACCTATGCTCATTCCTCATTGGTTGCGAACACATTTCTCCTTCCCATTAGCTATGGACTCGAGTTTGAATATTGTCAAACGGTGGGAAAAAATCAAATTCTCCATACATAGCTAGGATGCCTCCCCGACATGTGGCTCAACAAGTAAATTAATTGCTATTTCATCATTTAAATTTTTAGCAGATTGAATTTGAAATTGAACATATATTTCTCATTTTTTCCAAAAAATTTTAAAAAGTTCGTGTGGTGCGTTCGAGTAGTTCAGCTGGCACTGGATGTTGATGCACCTTGTAAAATTTTACATGGAGCACTGCCAGCGGGGTGAGCCGAATGGATTAAACACACCACTTAAATGGTGTGCTACACTTTTGTAGGGCACCAAAGCAACATTAATTTTATTTTTAAAATAATCAATTAATTCAGGTACATTCCTATCAATGTAACACATTGACCTTATGGCTCCCCTATGTCTATTGATCGCACTAATTCCCCTATGTAACAAATTAAAATAAAATAATCGGTGATTTTCGTTTATGACTTTGCACCAATACCGGTGTGTTAATGTGATCATAACGCACCGCTTTAGGAAATTTAGCATTTACAGAACCTAAACAATCATATTTCAATGGTGCTCCTAGTGCAAGTCAGCGCACCGGTTTTCCATGCTATGACGTGTAGTAGAAACAACGTGGACACATTCCCTATCAACCTTAAACTAACATAAACAACGGTGCTTTTGGTTAAAGTCAGTGCACCGGTTACAGTGTGTTGAAAACCGAATTTTTGAAACGCACCAGTGCATTTTAATTTAATGCACCAGCTTGACAATAGAATTTTTAAAAAATATAAAAATAGCTTAGTGGTGTCCTACATTACAGTATCCATGTCGAGTTACCCGGTACGCTTCATTCTAATGGATGTTCCATTTAAATTTAAAACCTTCGTACAATACATCGACACTGTGCCCATTAAACATAACAGCATTGAAACTCGTCCACTCTATTTACCGGGTGATGACGTGTCCACAATGCACCGATACTATGGTTTTATAAATTAACTAATTGAAAATGATGAGCTATGTTACAGTATCCACACCTTGTTACCCGGTGCATTTAGTTGTAAATGGAGAATTGGAAAAGTAGGAAATTAAAAAAACACTCAATAGATCGACAATGCGGTTAATAAACAGTGACACACCATTTACAGTGCAATCATGCTTAAGAGGCGCATTGTGATGAACATTTTAAAATGTTAAAATTTCCAATGGCCCCTAGTTTATCAGGGCATGTGTAGTTAAAAAGCATCGTTTTTGGTGCAGTTTGTATATAAACACATTGTTTGCAGTGCAGTTGGTGTATAAAAGCACCATTAGCGGTGCACCTCTGTTATTTAGGGGCACCACGTAGAAATTTATTGTTTTGAGAGAAAAATATATTATTGATGTTATTAAATAGGATGCTAATTGAATGAAATATTACATATTTTTAGATATCTATTTATGACATTTATTCATTTTATATGTGAAACAGAGACATGAACGGTGATAGGTTGCTCGGCAAGAGTGTGCACAAGTGGATCAATTCAATATGGTCAGAGACTAGGAGGCTAGTGAGGGTGAGAGGAATTTGTACTCTCGCCCCATTACTGCTCTAACTTGAGAGCTCTTGAGGGTTTTCGGCCTCCTAAAGTTCGATCATGAGACTACATCCCTCAAGGGTAACTCTTCATGGTTGCGTCAGTTCATACAATGTTGGGATCATCGTAGGCAAGCATTTCATGTTGGCCTTGGTCAGTGGTTCCATCACACTGAGTAGGCATATATTTCATCACTGGGTTATCCAAGAGAGGGAAGGATTTTCCTTAGTTCCCTAATGTCCCAACTAGTGCTACAGCAAAGTCAGCTAGCTTACTCTCTGATATACATTAGTGACAAGGTCGTCCATCCCTCTGATTTTCAGGTAAGTGGTGGGAATATTAGGATCTCTACTTTTGGTCGATAGGAGGTTAGGTGCCTCTCTCTTTTGCTTACGACACCGGCACACTCCACCAGTGATGGTCAGTGCATTAGCTTCCCTTTATTGTATTATGTTGACTCTTTAGTGCAGATACCTAGATGCATTAGGTGGTCTTCCTTACGGCAGTTTTGTTATGCTTTGGATAGATTTTTTGCATTGTTGATGGGAGCTACAAATTCCCTTTCTGTTCAGATATTTTTTGTCTACTTTTTTATAGGTTTCCAGCCACCAAGCCATCATTTCAGCACCTCCCTTATAGTTCAATGATAAAGGTGTGTATGCACAGGTGGGGGCAGATGATGCCCAAGAAGGGGCAAACTGAATTCCTGGCTAGGATCATGTCAAATGTGCTCATGATGTTAGGTAGTGAGGAAGACCATGCATTAGACATCGTGCCATATCCATATGTGGGATTGGATTGGAGAGGGTGCCCCAATATCTTCTTCACCCCAGAGGAGCCACCAGATGAGAGAGGTAATATTACCACTATGTTTAAATTACTCTAGTTGCATTTCATTCTCTTATACTTAATGCAAATGAAATGTCTTCTAAATATTAAATTTTTTATTGAAATTGTCTAATTATTATTGTGTACTATATATTTTGTAGATATTGGCACATTCAATGGTGATTTCGGGTCGCCTCCTCCCGCTTAGGAGGATAAGGATATGGGGGATCCCATTCAAGCCAATCCACAATTGGCTAGTAGACATCCTAGCCACAATCCATGCAAGCCCCGAGATAGGTATCAGCAGGATGTGGCAGACAGGTTGGCGACATTGTTGGCAGATGAGGGGGTTCAACTTGTACGGGTGCGATAACATCCTTTAAGTTAAGGACGTGTCTACCCTAAATGGCTATATTACTATGAAGTGGCGAGGCTCAATCATCAGAAATGAACAATTATCTAACATTTCCTAAGATCTTATACCAATTATATAGCATTTCCTAAGATCTTTAAACCATTATGAATTCAAACTAAACTTGAGAAGAATAACTTAAACTCATGAATGGAAGGAAAATTGAATTATTTCATTTGATATCAAAGGAGAAAATAGACATACTTACAATCTTGCTTGAGATGCCTCCATCCTCCCTTTCCTTGAGCTATCCATCTCCATCCTTGCTTTTGATGAAGATGAGCTTTCTAATCCTCCAAATCTCCCCAGCATGCCTTTGCTCTTCCTTTTTTCTGCTTTACCATGTCCCAAATGCCTTTGTTTTATAGTATTGGGAAATGGGATCTCAAGTTTCATCTCTCAATGTGGGATAATCCCTTTCTTGATTTTTTGATTATTTTTACTCAAAAACCCACTTTCCATAGTATTTTCAGGCTTTTGTCACAAATTCAGAATTCTCAAGCACGATTAATGCAATCTTGTGCATTTATTCTCAATTTTGACTGGTGGAGCTTAGATTTGAGCCTTCAATTAAGCAATTCAATCACTGAACCTTGTCTCTTCAGGCTACCTCTTTCTTCACTCAATCCTTTCGATGATGGAAGTAGTGATTAGATAAGAGAGGACTATTCTCCTAATTACTTGTCTTATGTCTTCATGTTGCGGGCGCATAGTAAAATTTGCTTCTTCCTTACACTTTGTTAAGGGTGTTAATTTGATTGTTAATAGATGCCCCCTAATGTGTGAGGTCCAAAGCAGAGCTAAGGGCCGAAATACATTATCGAAACTGATACTCTTCATACTGATACTCTTTATTGATCAAAGCAGGGATGATAAAGGATTATCTCATGGGCGTAGGATTCAGGAGAACACATGCAAGTCAAAAATAGCAATTTCTCAAATATACAATATCTTCCTAAAGCGGGCATACCCATGCTCAACAGTAAAGAAGCATGGCCACGAACAATACACAGTGGATCCATGTCAAAAGTATTTTTTTCCAGAAGTGTAAACATGCATTTCGATGAGTGTGAGAACAAGGTCTTCATCAAACTTCTAACATGGTAGTATAATCTTGCGCAACTCAAGAAGTGCATCGATGAGTGATACAACTGTGTTTCCCAAGGTCCTCAATACAAACCGACGATAGTACAATTTTATATCATGCGAATAAATGAACTGATTTCGAGCATAATAAAACACCATCTAATTACCGGTCATTGATGTATACCATTAATAGATGTGAAGAGACTCATCGATAATGATGATGGACTCTAAGGTACTGAGTACAAACTAGCAAGTGTGAAATAGATGTTTTGAAGTCAAACACTTGTAGAATCAAATAATCAAGGTTCATTGATTTATACCCGCTGTCATTTGTGAGGAAACCTACCATTAATGGCTACAAGATCCAAGGTACTCCTAGGTTTCTAGATCCATTTCCTAGATGATGATTTGGTGTCGATAGGAATAGATCCATCGGAAGGAGGGCATTAATGCATCCCACATCAACTGATACGAAACAAAAATCAATAGTCTGATATATTTTGGTAGAACTACGAGATCCAACAATGTATACTGACACAAGGAAGGCCGACATGATTGGTCAGGAATATTTGAGGAATGGCCGACATGATTGATCAGGAATATTTGAGGAATGGCCGACACAGTTTGAACTTCCCTTGAACACATAACACGAGGCATAATGGATACTTGGAAACATAGGAATTTGAGTAACTGACCTTAATGAAATCCGCCAATTCCAGATTCATTAATGAAATCTCCATTGGTGACAGGAAGGGTAACCCATCGGTGGAGATATGTTCAAAATACTGGTACATTTTCCTAAGGAAAATGTAGATGGTGTACTGATGGCGGATACCAAATTATGTGTCATGTTCAAGGGAGACAAGGACTAACTATTGCCATTTTATTCAAGGATATAATATGAAATCATTCAATTCTCCCTCTTTTTTGGATTTTTGTGTTTTCCAATTTTAACCCTTTTCATTTATTAGCTTGAAAAAAGAATAAAGCATGCTATGATACATTAGAGGAAACGAGTGTCTCAAGGGCATGGGTCAGTCCAAGGTAAAGATCCATATTGCAAACAAGGGTTGAGCTAGTTATGTACACTCTTATGGGTGTTTCCTCCATGGGTATGTGTCAAATATACTGAAGCAATGGTTTATAAGCATCATGTAACAAAAAGTGACTGCAAATTCAAATACGCAAGATAAGAAATAAGAAATGAAGCAGTTGGAACAAATGTTCAAGTGGATATTTTAACAGATGCTAATGTAAAATGACAAAAAATTGGGATCCCATCAAGATATGGTCAGGAATGTATGAAATAGAAATATGCGGTCTCAAACTCCAAGTCATGACGGGACTAATAAGGCTCATGGGCCTATGAGAATAACTCATCATGGGCACCAAAATGGAAATGGGGTGATTACTAGGGTGTCCCATGTTCGATAGGCTCTTATGTCGGAATGGTGGAAAATACAGATATGATTGGGTAACCCACCAATTTCCAATAGGTTAGATCCTATGGAAAATTTGGGTTTGAAAATTTTCAAATGCATCTTTACAAAGGGATAATCTAAACCTATATGCAATTTTCCAAATATACCTCATCAGATCAAAGAACATGCAAAGAATGCTCCTATGCTTGGGTATATTTAAACCAAGTATGATCCTAGTGGCCCCACAAAAGATGTCCTTAGGTGGGTGCAACTAAATATTCATAAATTCAAGGATAGCTTCATCTGTTGATAAAATATAATCCAAGAAATCATGTGAGTTGGGAGATCTCACAGCCCAAATGGGCCAAGTAACTAAATCATATTCCTCCATGAAGGGAAGATTTTGATCTGAATCTATTGAAGCTATTTGAGTAGCTTGGTATGAAACTTCTACGATAGATAGAGATGATCCAAATGCTTACCAACATTTAAATGACATTACACAAGATGAGGTCCCTTATTCCACTATGGTTAGATAGATGTTCTTACCAAGAATCGTTACTTTAATATGAAAAGCACACTACTACATATGGCCAAAATTGCCACATTTTTTCATTGTAATTGCCACGATTTTCGTCCCTATTGCAACGATATGGGGTTCATTTTTTCGTGGAACCAACTTCATGGATATAGGGACGAAGATTCCCCATTGTGGCAATAGCAACGTTTCTCAATGGCCACGTGTCACCTTCGGAATAGTCCTCAGATCTTCGGAAAATTAATTCTTCCACGAAGTTTTGTCGATATATCAACGCCCCTCATCTATATGTTTCCACGCAAATGCTTTACCTGCCACGAACTTTCGTGTCTATAGAGACAAACTTAAATTGGAGGTTCGTCGCTATAGCAACGAATGTTCGTGGCAAGTTCAGCATCTGCGTGGTAACATCTTATACAGCTCCACGAAAGTTCGTCACAATAGAGACGATTAGATTCACTAACTTTTGTGGCAGGTTCAGCATCTGCGTGGAAACATTTCTATGCTTCCTTGAAACTTTGTCTCTGTATCCACGAAAATTCATGGCAGGAATCTATCGTATTGTGATGATACCTGGAAGTGTTAAAAAAAAAAGACTGAATGGAAATTGTTGAATCAGTGTTAGTGGTTTTGTTTGAAGCAGTGCAGAGTGAGCCCTCTACTAGATCTGGGTTACTCTCAAGTGTAGGGAATACACCTATGCAGAACAATGCAGACCTTGTAAATCATTGGTTTGTTGGATCCAATGGGGCTCAACTGAGCAACAATTAAGCAGGGTCTGTTGAAGATCAAGTCAATGCTATTAGGGCATTCAAAATACAAGTGTCACAGTGATTCCCTTAAGAAACACAGTAGCAGAGACAGTAGCTGATGATGAAGAGAATATTAGCCTAATGATGGATCCCGTGGACCCTGAGGAAGCAGCTCATGGAGAGGAGGATGAGAGCATGAGTTTCCTTTTTGATGATATTGTTGAACATACAGAACAGTGGAAGTACTTGGAGTAAGGAAGAGTCATATTATATTTCCTTTGGAGAATTTTGGATGAAGAAGCCTTTAGTCATTGAACTCATCCAAGGGGATTGGTTCTTGATAACTCTGCCTTCCTTTTAATTATGAGATGGTTGTCAGGTATGATTTGTAGTTTGGTACATGAACAATAGCTAGGCCATTGCCCTATATCCAGTCTTGGAGACATGACTTCAATCCAAACTTCAAAGAACATTAATCAAGCACAATATTCCCTCTAGATTGAGTATGCCAGCTTCAGTTGACATGAGGCCTTTTGTTGATATGTTTGCAAGGTACTATTAGTGATGACAACCGTGTTCAAACCCAAGAGTTTTTGTTAAAGTGGATCTAAACATAAAGTGGCCTCAACGTCTCAAATTATTTACCAAGGTTAGGGTACATGATCCCCATGCTCCCCATGCTCCCAGGACATTGGTGTTCCAAGGGGGATATTTCCCCATGTGCCCTTTTAGAAGGGATGCAAGGAAACACAATAGGGAACTTCTCCCTCAAAACATGAGACACTCCCACACTCCCATTTTACCAAAATCTGTTGTTATTTACAGTTGATGGGGTACTTTCGTATAAGGTGAAATACTTGAATTTATTGAATGCTTGCTTTGCTTACCAAGCTCAAGACTACTAGATAAGGGGGTACCCTAGTAGAAAGCCTTGTTCAGCACCTAAGGCTAGCCTACTTCTAACCTACCTCAAGAATTTGCGCTGACAACTGCTCAAATGCCAAGGCCATGAGGAGACCCATATGTCGATGTTGTTCCTCAAATCATTCTATTAAAGATTCTTCTTAGGATAAGGGCATGGATCCACCTTCAAGCAAGCATCACCTGCTTGAGATCAACATTGAAATATGGATGAGGAATGGCAAGTAAAGCAGTCAAGAATGAGAGGATCTCAAACTCAACCTAGTCCATCCAAAGAAAGCCAGTAAATGAGTATTCTCAGCCACATCACAGGGCTAACAAGGATTCAACTAGGCAATCTCCCACTCACTAAGCCATCACCATGGGACATTTTGTGCCCAACAATCGCTTTGGTTCACTTTTGATGCAAGGTATTCCCAATGTAATTGTCACCATTGTCATGGAATGTGACAGGGATGTCTATCCCCGCTAGGAGCATGCTTGTGAGACATATGTTACATGATGTGAAGTCAAATATTGCCTTCCTTCAGGAAGTGAGGACATTTCGTTTTGAGCTTAGGACTAGGATGGGTTGGTGAGGCCCCTTTTGGTCTACAGACCATCAACAAGGTAGCAGTATAGGGGTTCTTCTTGCTCCTTAGTCTCAAAATTTTAGACATGCCTACTAGATCATGGTCTAGATTCATTGCACAGATGTGTATGGGCTACATTTATTTATATGGGCAAGATGTGTATGTACTACATTCAGATATGCACCCAATGCAATCCAATAAATGATTACTGTGGAACTAGACTGCTCCTTCCTCATGGAATGCTGAATACATTCTAGGGGTGATTTAGAATATGGTGAAATGAAGGTGACCAAGAAGGAGGGAACTATCATTCTCTATCTGATAATGAAAAAGTGGCTTGGAGCAAATGCAAAGCTACTTTACAAGGGTTTGATCCCAATTGGAGACCAAAGCATCTTGATTATGGGGGGGAATTCACTTGATCTAATAGGCAACCAAGAGACAAGTGTATTCAAACTAGATTTTCATTGGACATAATTTATGGTCGCAAGAATGTTGTCACATTTGCAAGTACCCAAGGCAAAGCGATTGATGTCCAAATGTTGGTCCTAGGTTCTAACCATTTCCCAATAGTGTCAAACTTTTCTATTGAACCAACATAAGAGGACCCTCAATTGTAAATCAATTGTGAAGCAAAGACAACAACTTCTTGTGAATTTCTTCAGATCAACAAAAGTTGCAAGAGTTAAATGGTGTGTAGGCATGATAAGTTATTCGCTTAAATGGTGTGCAAGCATGATAAGTTTTCCTCTTAATTTTCCTATCATGAGTAATGGTCATAATACTTCTGTAAATTGGTATTGTTTTGATAAAGGTGTTGATCTATTGTTTGGTCAAGATTTTGTTGACTATCGTCTTCCTTTCTTGATAGGAAAAGATAGCATCACCTTTCATACAAGTGGCCAAGCAATTACAATCCCTAGCAAAAACACTTATGAATGCCATGTACCTAGTAATATTAAATATGTTGTTGAAAAATATGTAGAAAATCCTATCAAGATCAATAATATTTCCAGACATGCCACAAAACACGACCAAAAAGTACCTCAAGATACCAAAGATAAAATCATTAAGGATTGTACTTCTAAGTTCTAATTTCCTATATTTTGGTGTGCAAATAGTCATCTTTTGGTGGCGAATGATGGGTTTGGAATTGTGATGTATCTTCTATATTTATTCTTGAGTCTTCATTAATGGCTACTAAATGGATGACCTGGGTATCATGCAATACTTTTTTATCATACCCACAACCAGTAGCATGTGCCTTTCCACAAAATAGGCAACCATTTTTCAGTATTGCACTGATGGCATTCTTCAACAAATCTATCAAAGAGAAGAAAATTTATTGACAAGAAGTTACCCATGAAGCAAACGTGCTTGCATCTTGTTCCTCGTGTCCAAGTGAACCTGGAATCGTTTTACGGCATGTATTGTATCTAGCCAAATGTACCAAACACAAAATATGTTAAGTTACCTATATATATGTTAAATTAAGAGTTGATAATGCATAAACACATGAGATAGAAAATATGTTAAGTTACCTATATTCACATACTGATATCCGACCTTGGATAATCCAGTGGAGAACATTGCATCAACTGTATCATGCAAATTCATAAGAAGGCATTGAATTTAATATTATATTCTGACTGGAATAATTATTTATATGTACAAGCCAAAACCTTTTCTAAAGCTGACTATTTACAAGCGAGATAAGCAAGCTACCTATTCCAATCCCATGTGCATTCTTCCTAGAAGTACAACCCATGAACACCTTAAAAGCTGAAGGTTTCCAATTCAGAATTTGGATACACTCAAAAAAAAATTCACAAAAACTAGTGAAACATTAGAAAACATCTATCTCTAGTCTTCCACAAACCTTATTTTAAATAGTAGACATCTGTGAGCAACATAATTCAATAGACACAGTAAATACTCCAGGACTATTGTATTGCAAGCTTCCAAACTGAGAAAGTATTCATGTGCAACCTTTCTCTCCTGTGTAGCAAAATTTTTACCTAATAACCGAACAAGTTCAATATTTGGATTCCAAACCTATCTATCCAGTATTTCTTTAGTGTCTATAATGCAAGCACCCAACAAGAAAAAGAAAACATCAGAAACACTACCACAACATGATATACAAAACACCAATATGCTCAAGGATATCACCTTATGTTATTTGGAGTGAGATAGATCCCACTCCTAGAATTGGATATGTGGCATAATCACTAAGTTTCACATGCATACTTACAACATGTAACCAAGCACTCCAAATGTACAACCAGTAAGTTCTTAACACAGGCTCTTTGGTATATTCATAACTGCCATATCAACAAATTATAATTGCTTACAATGACAAGCAAACTAAAATGATAAACTAATATTCAGTAGCATGTAATAAAATAAACATGTATATCATATAACAAAAATAGAGATATAGTTGAAGATACCAACCAACTGGGTATGAAACCATTATTGAAAATATACTCAGAAGTGTTACTTTCAACAAAGACCGATTGTGCCTTGGAGAGGCCAGTCTTATTTAGGAACCAGCTGATCCTACAAGAGGGTGTGTACAAACCAGAGAGAGAGAGAGAAATGACTGGAGTTGATTAGGTCAATGAAAGTCAAGCACAGTACATAACTCAACATAAATTAAGTCACAAAAATTCTAAACTTCGACAAATTCAAGTACTGTATAAGACCAAAACTTCAACAAGGTGGTATAAAAAAATGGAGGAGGGTAAATGACCGCATTAACCACAAGTCTTAGGGAAGGTACCACAAGTCCAATAATAAATCAATCAAGGTGGGGAAGGTACAACAAGTATTTAATAACTCAATCAGTAACAGGTAATAAAATAAACATATCGATCATATAACAATAAGTGAGTTATAGTTGAAGATCTCCACATCAACATTAAACCAAAAATCAGATCTGAAGTGTGGGTACAAATATAAACAATGGTCATAAAATAAGAAAAGTATAAACAACGGTCCTAACATAGGTGTGGGTAGTAGAATACCCATGACCCTTAGAACCAAGGGTATGCACCAAATGTCTCCAAACAACCATAGGACTCTATAAGAGCAAAACTTCAACAAGGTGGTTTTTAAAAAGTTACTCAAGTACTCAACAAGGTGGTTTTTAAAAAGTTACTCCAAATGTCTCCAAACAACCATAGGACTCTATAAGAGAAAAACATCAACAAGGTGGTTTTTAAAAAGTTACGAGACCAATCATAGCTCAATCAAGGTGGGGAAGGTACAACCAGTCATATCCCTCTCAAATGTACAGACGTTCCATATAATCTGGAAGTTCATCATCACAGTATAAGGAAGGGTGGTGGGATGCCAAATAAAAATATCCATCATTTCTCTCTATGCAATCCTGATAGCATCACATAATAGTTAAGTACCTTGTACTATAAAAAATAAAAGCCACCTATTTAACCTTTAAATTTAGGAATATGGTCTACAAAAGCAAAATTTCATCACAATTACCATCCAAATTTATGACTAGTGCCAAAGCAACAGTAAAAGATTTAATAACATAATTTTGATCTCTATCAACTTCAGCACTCCTCTTTGGTCCTTGTGCTGAAGTTGGTCCTCGAGATGTAAAGTTAAGTACATATCTCAATCAGGTTTACACAGTCCACATACTACAACAATTAAGCACACAGATGATGAAAGAAAGGTACAGTAACATAACAATTCTACAGCTGAATGATAAAACTGTACTGTTTCTGAATAGTGCTAAAGCAACAGTAAAACATAATTTTCATCTCTTTCAGTAGCATGTCATAAAATAAACATATTTATCATATAACAATCAAAGAGGTATAGTTGAAGATCTCATTTAACCAAAAATCAGATCTGAAGTGTGGTACTATTTTTGAACAGTGCTAAAGCAATAGTACAAGATTTTACAACATAAATTTTGATCTCTATCAACTTCAGCACTCCTCTGTGGTCCCTGTGCCGAATTTGGTCCTCGAGATGTAAAGTTAAGTACAGACCTCAAACAAGTTTACACAGTCCACATACTACAACAATTCAGCACACAGATGAAAGAAAGGTACAATAACATAACAATTCTACAGCTGAATGATAAAACGGTACTATTTCTTAACAGTGCTAAAGCAACAGTAAAATATTTTATAACATAATTTTCATCTCTTTCAGTAACGTGTAATAAATTAAACATATCGATCATATAACAATAATTGAGGTATAGTTGAAGATCTCCATGTCAACATTTAACCAAAAATCAGATCTGAAGTGTGGTACTATTTCTGAATAGTGCTAAAGCAACAGTACAAGATTTTACAACATAAATTTGATCTCTATCAACTTCAGCACTCCTCTCTGGTCCCTGTGTTGAAATTGGTCCTCGAGATGTAATGGGCAGTAATCAAATTATAAAGAGTGATGATGATCGAAGTCATGATGAACATATCTAATATATCTAATATAAATAGAATCAATGTTTCAGACTTGTGATGACATTTAAATTTAAAACTCAAATTCTAAGAAAATAAAAGATATAAATGGGAAAATTCCTTAGAGCATCAAATTAAAGATAAGTACCTCGTAACTATACCAAATAAAATTTATTTGTAGCATACTAACAATGTTTCATACTAACAACATCGACATCCATCAAAATACAAATGTGCAATTTATGTTGCATCTACTTTTTCGTTGTTTTATGTTTCTTTGCATGTAAAAATCTTGCGAGTGGGGTATCACAATCATCCAATGGCGCAGTATTTATTGCGATATCTCCTATTATTGTTTGTGTTTCCATGCCCTCATTAATGCCACTTCTTGTACGTCGCTAAGCAAGGCGTGGAGGCAGTTCTATAGGGGTGTGAACTGCAACAACGGAAATTAGCATATATATATGCCCTAGAACTATTATTGAAATAAATATTTCATTTTTTTATTTAAATTACAATATTTCTCTTTACCAGTCGCTGTAGATGTGACAACTGGGGTGTTAATTGGAGGTATAGTTGCTTCCTCTTGCAGTTCATGCTCCTGAACTGCATGGTCTTTCATTGAAAGAAGAAAATTTATAAGTATACGTCAGGAAATATATATATATATATATAATCACAGTAGATATTTCTATTTCCAAAGCATACATACTAGAATGGACACTATGCTCCTCACTATCATGGGACATGTGCACCCCAACATCAACTAATACTTGCTATGTACCGCTAGATTCACTGCTGCGGTTGCATTTTTGCTTAAAAACAAACATAAATTTTTAGTTATATTGGGTGATATAATCAGAAGTACTGAATAGACTATAATAGTATACTACCATTGGTGATATACCTGCATTTGCGTCATTGGGGAGATTAGAGTCTGCCCCAAGCTTTTATGATATTCAACCACACTTTTAAAACCAAACTTGAAACCAAGCTTTAGGTCTTCCTGGGTGGCAGTAGCTTGGAACGTATTTCCCTGCAATGCATGATAACACATTTCAAAATTTCCAGTATCAAAATCCGATATTTGTTCAGTATTGTTAAATAAATATTCCCAACAATTAATCATTTAATACTTACGATTCTTGCTCTTAGTTTTCTATAGCCACCCTGGCCCAGTCTATGTTGCCCATGCTTTTCCATTCTAGCCTTGGTTGCTTTGGAGGTGTTAGGCAGCCTATATATGAAAATTTTGAAAACCTTAGATATCAAAAATCTCACTTGAAACAAAAAGAAAAAAATAATTGAGCTTATTTCAGTAAAAAGATGATATATGTTGTACCTTGCTTTACCAAGCCATGGTTGTTTTCCTTGTCTTTTAAGCAAGTTCTCCTTTGCATCATCTATGAGTGCCTTCCACTCTTTCTCCGGAACCATGGGAGGGTGCTCATGCTTGAGGTCAACTTGCAATCTTTCCCTATATTGGGCCCTGGTATATTTCAAATTCTCACCGGCTAACCTTGCAACCACCTTCCTATTGAAAGTATTGCCGAACAAGTTGACCATGTGGTCCATCAATTCATCTCTCTTATTGCTATCTTGGCTATTCCACC
This sequence comes from Larix kaempferi, assembly GCA_027924585.1. Classification (NCBI taxonomy): domain Eukaryota; kingdom Viridiplantae; phylum Streptophyta; class Pinopsida; order Pinales; family Pinaceae; genus Larix; species Larix kaempferi. The sequence continues at coordinate 6,366,967 of BSBM01000203.1, read as the reverse complement.
GTGTGCGAATGGTGGGGCCAAACAACTCCAAGGCTTTGTCATTCAAATGCCTGTAGAATACATTGTTTCCTGCAAATTAAATATGTAATCCATTAATTTAAAATAATTTCAACGTATGACTATTCCAATTTCATGATTAAAATGAATAATTTAATTAATAAATACCAGCAATCTTTTGGATCTTGGTAGGAACACAAGAGTCTCCACCAGAAAGGTGAGATTGAGTGATCCAGTGCTTTTAACTCGTGCTGCTCCAGGAAAACTATCCTAGTTGTCTACAGTGCGTTCATCTCCAAAGTCATGTGGAGTGATAGGCTCTCTCTCATCATGCTAAGGCATAGCATCAGGCTCTGGCATGGCATCATGCTCTCTCTCATCAATGCCTTCATCAATGGATTCGAGGCCAACCGCAGGAGTGCCAAAAAGCCTCATGGATTTGAGGTGAAGATACCTATTCATATATGCTCCCATGGTTTAATTTCCACAAATTTCTCTCTTAACTATTTATGGTAAATTCACTTGCTCCTAAAGCTGTAAAACAAGATGTGGATGGGTTTTCTAATGAAAAGTAGGCTCCTGTAATAGCTAGCAGAATGTACTTTCATATTCAACCACACTTCTCTCTGCTGTGAGATCTTTGAATTTGGCAGATATCTTATTATAAGGGACGTGATATGGGTAGACCATGCCATTATCATTGGGTATCACAATATAGGTCTTATGCACATCTACAACTAAATTTCTTTTTGAAACTCTATTTGGACTACCACAGCTAACCAAACCTTAGTTGCGTAGGTGCATAAAATACAAACAACACAACACATAACAAGAAAAACATCATTACATACGTAACAAAAAAGAGATGAGGTGCAATGATATAGTTACTAATTTCACTTAAGTATAGATGCACTGCAGAACAATACATTAATTTCATTAGACTCCATTCTCAAACTTTGTTACAAGAGGCATTCAACTATTTGTACCTTTAGTTCATATGATACAAAAAATACAAAAGTCATCGTTTAATCTTCCAACTCTTCGACTTCTAATCTATTTATCTTCAATTTGTTGTATGTTGCTTCAACTTCTCCATACTTTCTGCATTGGACATTCCACAACCTGTCAAAATCCTTTCTCTCCAAAAATCATAACCTGACATTATAGTTTTTTCTATGGCATGTAGCTAAACCTTGTGTATCCACACCAGTTTTCAAATAACCCACGGCTCTAGATATTCAAAATTCACACAGCCTAACCTTGTTGGTCTGCATATGTCTTTCACTTCCTACAACCTAATTTTGTGGGGCTTGGTCCTTCAATCAAAACTCTTGCAACCTAACCTTGTAGGTGTTAGTTCTTCCTATTACCCCCCATTTTGCATGGGTGTCCACTTTTGATTCTTATCAAATATCCAATTGGGGGTTACATCTTGTTGGCAATTTGATACCTTAGATGACTTTATGGATCTTCATGCTAGTAGCTATGGATGATGGTTGGATATTCAATGATACATCTCTTTCATTTGGATCACTTTCATATGACGTATTGATGACATTTAGAGTGTTGGTTACGTCATTTTACTTTCATACTTATGATGACATGATTGATTGCATGGATGGTCACTTCATAGAAGCATTTTGATGATTGTTTCATGCATGGAAATCTTAGATAGCGATTTAGGTAAACAACCCATTCACTCATATTTGAAGACTATTGCAGACTCACAAAAAATCAGTATCTTAGGCATGAATTCACACGGCAGTTAAAAGCATGCATTTATTCTTCCATCTGATGAAAAACAACACATGGATCTGCCCACCTTTCAACAGGGGTTTGTTGCAATGTTAGGTCTATTGGATATTTTTGTCCTAAAGATGACATTGATGTGTTTGTAGCAACGTGGCATCGGATTTTGAATGCACCACTAGTAGATCCTTCATCATATTACAACATTACAGGGTATATTAAGATCTAAGATGGTGATTTTTCTACCTAAAATAATGTTGACTTGTAGCATGATCTGTGCATTTGGTTAATGATATGATGGCAGCTGGAGGATAATATTGACAGTCAACTCAGCATGATAAAGTTTCATCTCTTCAACAAATAAATAAATAAAAACCAACATTTAATCCATCATTATCATGTGTAGTATGGAAGTCAAATGAAAGGTTTTCAGACTACTCTATTGGCTTAAAAAAAATAAAAATAAAAAAAGCTCAGCATGATAAAGTTTCATCTCTTCAAAAAAAAAAACCCAACATTTAATCCATCATTATCATGTGTAGTATGGAAGTCAAATGAAAGGTTTTCAGACTACTCTATTGGCTATTTCTATTTCTAGTGTCTTGCATGTTCTATGCATGTGTAGTATGTATGTTCTATTTCATGTTTTCATAATATCCCTGTAGATTTAATTGTCTTGCATGTTCAAAATTGGCAAAAATGGCCAAAATTAATTTTTGAATGCCTCAAGTTCATAAAAGAAGGAATCATCAAAATTTCGATTTTTTGCATCATGATACTTGTCACCAAGTTTATGAGGATTGTGAGTCAAACTCGCCAAATAATGAGCTTAACTTGGATTGGGTAGGAATTTTTTTTTCATGAACGACTTTTGTCAAACTTGAGTTTGACCAAGTTTTACTCCATCAATGTGAGTTTGATGTTCAACACAAGTTTGACTCCATCAATGCGAGTTTGATGTTCAACACAATTTTGACTCATGGTTAGCCCTAACTATGATCAATCACTAATCTAACTTATTCAAACTCGCATGACAACCTATTAAAACCTATTTTTTACTTGAATTTGGTCAATTTTAGCTCTACAAAGTGCATTTCTCCTCTATCACATGATTTTCTTGTGTGAAATAGAGTGAAAGGAGGTCACATTGGCACACCTTAGGGAGTCCATAGATGTTTGTTGGGAATCCATTGACACATCTAGGGAAAATGGGGCATCAAAGCAACAATTTTTTTGACGCGCAAGCTTTATACCAGTTGGGAGTAATTGTTGCATTATCTTTTTTATCATATAAGGTATCTCAACACAATTTTATTCTCCATTCTTTGTTGTCCTTAGTTATTTAGGTTTAAATAACAACTATTTTTAGGGCATTTTACTATTTTTGGAGTTATTATTTAGTTTTGCTTTTCTTCCTACTATTGGTTTTTCAAGGGTTTCAAGTCCAATTTTCAAGGTTTTTTCATTTTTTTCTATCCATTATTCCTCCCAAATAACATCAACCCCTCCTTGCCACAAATTTATTGATAGTGAAAATGTTGAGAAGGACTTTACTTGGATTCATTGTGAAAATATCCAACCCCAAGATCAAAATTTGTTTTCTCCAAAATAATTATAGCCACACAAAAGATGATTTACGGCCAAATACCTCTCATTTTGAAGTGCAATTTCAAAATTTGACAAGAAAAACTCAATTTATAATATAATTATGCCCAAAATTATTCGATTTTGTTCAAAGAGTGTCGTCATGTTTTTCATTAAGTAAGACAACCCCCATAAACTACAATGGGATTTGGATTTTCAATAAAGACAACTCATTTTCATATTTTATAGTAAAATAAACTCAAATGGTGGATTTATTCAGATTAGTTGCAAAAAATAAAACATAAAATGCCTTATCCCTAAATCCAAATGACCTCTTTTTGAGAAATTTGACAGAGTAATGGGGTTTAACGACAAGATACTGACTAATTTTGGGGACATTGTGTCCTCTTGGCGACCTCTGCGACCCCTCTGCATCCTTCTTGACCCCTTGGTTTCCTCCTTCACCTCATAACCCCTATGTGTCCTCGTTCACCTCCTTACAGCAAACCTCTGGGCTCTGCGCTTGGTGAGGCAAGTGCAAATTAGTGAAAATGCAAATGTTGTGCGTGTGCGGTAGGGTAGGTAACCCCTTGGAGTCCTCCTTCACCTCGCGAACCCTATGCGTCCTCCTTCACCTCCTCGCAGCAAACCTCAGGGCTCTGCGCTTGGTGAGGCAAGTGAAAAATGGTGAAAATGCAAATGTTGTGCGTGTGCGGGAGGGGAGGTAAGTTTCATATAAGGTAAGGTTCAAATGTTTGTTTTGTTTTATGTTTTTTTTTAATTTAAATTTAAATTATTTATTATTTATTATTATTATTATTTTACTATGATTAATATTTTTTTTTATTTGAAAAATAAATTTTAACTTAAAATGAAGAACCATGATGAGTAGAGAATGGGGGTTGGTACTAGCTATATGGATCACACATGTTTCCAACAATTCATGAATGAACTATTCCATCTCATTTTTGTGTGTAATAGGATGTTGATATTGGTGCACATTAGTTGGTTGGATTCCTATAATAAATAGAATTACATAATCATGCTCCCCACATGAGAGTGGCAGTCTATGGGGAACTTTGTAGACTTGTTGGTGTTTTGTTTGAAACCAACTACATGTCAATATGAACTCATTGGTAACATCCTCGGTAGGTGATATTTTCTTGAGGGGTGGAGAAATATGATATGGACATTGATGCTAATTATGTTGCACATTGCTTATGGAGAGGTCTCAAACATTATATTGGACTCCTTGTGCCACCCATTGCATTGATTTCATGTTACATCTAGTTTTCATGTGTGTTAAAGGGTGTAAACAAATTGAACAATGAATCAAAGGGACGGCAATCTTATAGACAAAATGTACAACAACAAAGAGGATAAACAATAGTCATAAATAAGATAAATTTGGGGTGAATCTTCTTGTCACCCATGGGTACAATTAGCAACCTACAACATGGTACCTTAACTCCAATCTCTTTGCAACCTTTAAACAATAGTAAAAGAATAATTTTATAGGTTTGAGAGTAATAACCAATAGCAAGTGTCTACCATATTGAGGATAATATGGTACATACCATGGTTTAATCCTAACAGAAGGAGTTATCAGAAGTGATTTATGGATCTAGGTTATTAACACTCAACTTTTGAGAGGTTTAATATGCCACCTTTGGAGGAGCGTCCCCTTTGAGGTGTCATTGCATGGAGTAAATAGCATTCAAGGGAACCCTAGCATTGCACATTTAGATTTATAGAGCACCTACACATGAGTGCATGGAATTTTTGTCATAACATTTAACTTAGAGGTGTTATATCCATTAATTTGTGCCTTTATTTGAAGAACGTTCCACTTTGTATGGTTTCTATCCTACTCTGTGGAGGATTTTCACCCATTTGAAGCCAAAACCCACCTAAAGAGGTTTCTTATGCATGATTTATGGAGAGGAATTCAATTTTTTGGGGTCGTATTGAGCACTTTGTGGAGTTTGATTGTATTTGGTGGATCCACTTGCTATAATGCCCACTTTTTAGCATGACTTTGCATGCATTGGAGTTCTAGCCTTTGGAGGCTATTTTGAGACTTCTTAGCATTAATTTATCATTTCTTGAAGGAACCCCCTCTTTCTTGGGATTTTATGGATCTTTGAGACTATACATGTATCATTTACCACCCTATATTGAGTATAGAAACCCTCCCATACCGTCACTACATTTGTCTAGTATAACCATGCAAAACTCCATTCCGTACAACCACCCATTGAAAAAAATTCAACGTTGGCCCCATTCGGTACATTAATTATTCTATACATTATTCAAAATTAAGAAAAAAAATATACTTTTCTTTACATTATACAAATCCACTAATTAGTAATTGAAATATCCCAAAAAATAACACATAAATCTTATAACTTGATTTTGTGTCTTAGTTAATCGACACATGTTCGATTCAAACCATTACCACTACAACCTCGAGGAACACCCACGCTTCTGCACATGTAGAACATAAGATTAGAAAACTAATTTTCAAATATAACCAAGTTAATCAACACAATGAACATATGGTATGTGAGTGCATTTAATTTAACCTATAAACATTGCGTACCTCAACTTTTCAACAATTAAATATCATTCATCTTCTTCTTCATCCAACTCAACATCTGTATCAGGATCTGGTTCTAAATAGATATTGATGAAAGGATCATTCACATCATCATCATCATCAAAGTCATCTTCGCTAATATAGTCATCCATATCGTCAATAAGATCATTGTCTGCTACATTTGCATGATCAACCTCTTCAACTTCTTCATCTAACACATCGACTGCAGCCTGATCTGAATCATCATCATCTTCTTCTTCTCCTTGATTATCTTCATCATCTAGTACATGATTATACTTTACTTATCTTCCTCTTGGATCGTAACGAACAACGTATGACTGACCTGCTTTACCTGGTACCTCGGAGTAGTAGACTTGCTCACATTGACTTGGAAGAACATAAGGCTCTGTACCCAGTTCAAATGTCCTTGTATTAACCATGGTAAATCCACTAGCATGCTCAATAACAGTTCTTTCAGGATCACATTCATGCATTCGTAGCCTGTACCACTTCACCTCAAACAAAACTATTTTAAAGGAATTAAAATCACACTCAAGAATGTCCTCCAAATAGACATAGTACCTATTCTCGGTTTCTTCTGGATGTCTATCACTTCTAGAGGAAACATTGGTGACCTTAAACACTGCAGTTTTCCCACAATCCGAGGTTTTCCTGTTATCATCCAACTTTTTGATACAAAATTTACGACCATTACACCACATAGCCTTGTGATGTTTCAACTGCAACATTGACAACATGTTACAAATACATTGTGAATTAATAAACGTCATATAGGATTTAGTAAATATAATTGAAAAAATAAACAAACAAAATGTAATAATTGGAAAAATGGATCAAAGTAACTAGAAGAAATGTGGGTAAAAAAATTACTTGCCTTTTTATCTTCTAAACCATAGGCTAAATCAACTTCCCTTTGCTACTTAAGGTCGGGAATTTGATGTCGAAGACGATGAGTTGTTTTAATCATGTTACTGACCCCTTCCCATGATAACCTACTGAAGAATTCTTCACAATCTGTTATCCAATGCTCCATCTAATCAAGGTTGTTTGCAATGTATAAATGTAAAGCATCCCACACTCGACCAACTATATGATAAAATAACAATTCAATTTCATAATTAATTAGATCATCATTAAAGGAACATAGTTTAATATAGTTGAAAATGCATAATTATTAAAAAGAGTTAAAAAATAGTATGATAATATAAATTGGAAAAAATAATGGGGAGGGAGAATGGCGGTGTCTGCTAGGGTTTTGCTGTTCTGGTCTGCACTCGCTGCTGTTTCTGGTTGCGGAGGTGGCGATTATGGAGACGATCTTCCCCTACACTAGGGTCTTGTCTATTGTCAGAACATTTAGGTTTGTACGAGATCTTAGGGACAGCTGGTCCCTTTTTGTGCGAGGTGACGTTTGCCTTTTCCTTTTTGGACAGGTGTGGTCCTATCGGCTGATTCGGTCCCTGGGATGTGTGCATCTGAGGTTGGGGTTTATCCCCTTTCTTCACTTTCACTTGGCATTTCGTCTGATGCTGGCCCTCCTGCTCTGTCGCCCTCTGCGTCTGGGTATGGTGGAAACCCTAAACTGTCCGGTGCCCGAGCAAAGAACGGGCGATGGGCAAAAACCTACAAGGCCAGGGCGAATGTTGATAGATTTGTTATTCCGTAGGGTTCGCATTTGGATAGGGTTGAAATGCTTGCAAACAGGGCTTTGGTCGGGCGTCTTGAATATGCTTCGGGCTCGAAGGTTGAGATAGTTGAATGGGTGAAGCAATTTTGGTTTCCTCTAATGGACATTATGCCGCGGGTCAATATTTTGGTGAACCATTGGATATTGTTCATCTTCCCTTCGGCAGAGGCACTGGCTCGTATCCTGGACGGAACCTGGCTATTTAAGAATGGTTCTTTGAACCTTCAGCATTGGAATTTAGCCTTTGATCCCATTCATGAGCGACTTGGGATCCGTCATCTATGGATGATTGTCCCGAGTCTTCCGATTGAGGTTTGGACGGAGGACACTGTGAAGGGTTTGGCAAACTCGGTGGGTAGATGTATTAAGGTGGATAAAAACTCTATCTATGGGATTGACAGACGTTATGCGAAGGTTCTGGTGGAGATCGACCTACAGCTGGGTTTACCGGCGTCTATCGAAATCGAATGGGGTGACCGACACTGGACTCAGCAGTTGGATTTCTTCCGGGTCCCTTTTCGTTGTTTTTTCTGCCGGGAGGTTGGGCACATCCAATCTAAGTGTCCCAAATTTCAGGCAGGTTCGAGGGTTTCGAGGCACCGGATTACTTTTTCCTCTCCTCTTCCTGCTTTGGCTTCTCCAAAGATGGATTCTCTGAAGACCCCACTCTCTGGTAAGTTAAAGGTTCCCCCAGAATTAGCTTATTCTGATCTTTCAAAAGCTGAATTAGAATTTGTTAAGGATAAGGAGTTAGATTTGGATAGAAGGATCTCCATGGGGGTTGTACAGTTGAGGCATGGTTTTTCAAAGGCGGTGGACTGCTCTGGGTTTGATTTGCTTGTTTCGGGTCCCATTACTGATTCTGGTGTTGATATTTGCCCGTCGTTTTTGGATAATAACCTTGCTTCGGGGCGTCCCGATTGTGGGAGGGTTTCAACTGATCCAGAACCAGCCTCTCACTCTTCTACTGTTATTAATGTTAATGAGCCGATGGAAAACCTTTCTGTCATCCCGGGAGATGTTGGGGGTTCTGCTTGTTTGGTGGATTGTGGTATCGGGGAGGGTTCAGATTTGGTTCCTATTGATATTTTTTCTAAGAATCCACAGCCAGACTCTGGTGTTTTGCCTCTTCCACCAAAATTTCAGAATGTGACGATCAGAAAGGGTAAGAAGAAGAATAAAGTTCCTGTCACTAGAAATTTGCAGCCTGTTGTTTTCTGTGATGATGTGGGGGGTTTTGACGGTGTGAATGATTTGGGTCTTAGAGCACAGATACCCAATGCGGATGTTTTGTAATGTCTATTATTTCTCTGAATACTTGTGGGTTGGGTGGGGTTTCGAGGGCTAGGGCCCTATCCAACCTTTTTCAGGCTACTAGTCCAGGTTTGTTATTAATACAGGAAACTATGTGCTCTGGTTCGGACGCGGTATCAAAAATTGGCAGCCTTCTGCCAAATTGGGAGGTCTCGGCTATGGATGCTTCTGGCCTTTCTGGGGGTCTGTTAGCTGCTTGGAATCCCCAATTTTTCTCTTTCAGGCCTTTTAGAACTGCGTGGGGATTACTTCTGAAGGGTTCTTGCTTCGGTCTGAAGTCATGTTTGTCGGTATTAAATTGTTATGCCCCTTATAACAATAGGCAGTTGTTTTGGGATTCCCTTTCTGGTTCGGGGCTTTTGCAGGATGATAATCTTATCATCGCCGGGGATTTAAATTTTTCCATGTCTCCCTCAGAGATATGGGGGAAGAAGGCTAGATTGGACCCCATGGCAGATTTCTTCAGGAAATTATTGGAAAATCATGATTTAATTGATGTTGTGCCTTCAAAAATCTGTCCGACTTGGAGCAATGGTAGAGGGGGCGATGAAGGGGTTCATAAGCGACTGGATCGCTTCTTGATTAAGTCTTCATTGCTGGGAAAGTTCCACAGATATCGTTCCTGGGTTCATGGACAAAAATTTTCTGATCATTGGCCTATTTTGTTCCAGTTTGATGAATATGGTATGAGATCCAATGTCCCGTTCAAATTTAATAACTCTTGGCTGATGGAGGAAGAGTTCTGCAACATGGTGAAGGGATTTTGGGCTTCGGCATCGGCTAATGGTGATAACCCGTTAGATTGTTTCTGCAATAAAATGAGGGACCTTAAAAGGATTGTTATTGGATGGATCAAACAAAAGAAGGATTCTGATAAGAGAGAACTGGTTTCTCTTGAATCTCAAATTCAAAATTTTTACTCAGGGAATTTTGCTGGGGAGTTGTCAAAGGATGAATTTGATGTGGTCAAAGGTTTGGAAAAGAAACGAGAGGATATTCTCCTTCGAGAAGAGATGGAATGGCGGTTAAAAAGCCGAGCATTATGGGTGAAACATGGAGATCTCAATACTAAATTTTTTCATTCCTTCGCATCGGCTCGACGAAATCTGAATACTATTTGGGAAGTGAAAGATTTTGCTGGTAACATCTGCTCGGGTGACGAGGCACTGAAATTAGAAGCTGTGAACCATTTTGGGAGGATTTATAGAGATGAGGGAAACTGTGTGTTAATGGATCAGATTAGAATAGCAGAACTCTTTCCAAGATTTCTTAGTGATGAGGAGGCTGCTGCTCTTGGTAGAGAGGTTACTCTTGAGGAGGTGGAGTCCACTTTGCACCTTTTTGCAGGGGAGAAAAGCCCGGGTCCTGACGGGTGGCCCGTGGAGATTTATACTCATTTCTTTGAGGTTATGGGACCAGACCTTTTGGGCATGGTGGAATACACCAGGTTACATGGATTTACCTCCGGTGCTTTAAATTCTTCATTTGTGACGCTGATACCAAAAAAAGGCAAACCAGATGGATTTGGTGACTATAGGCCAATTGCACTTTGCAATTTGGCCTATAAGTTGGTGTCTAAGATCATTGATCAAAGATTAAAGACGGCTCTTTCTGTACATATCACTGAAGAACAGTTTGGTTTTCTGCACAATCGTCAGATTCATGATGCCATTGGGGCATCTCAGGAGCTTCTTCATACGATTAAGAGTCGTAAATTGAGTGCAATGCTTCTTAAAATTGATTTGGAAAAGGCTTACGATAGGGTGAATTGGACTTTCTTAAGGCTCATCTTGATCCAAATTGGGGTTCCTCCACTTGCCCTAAATTGGATCATGTCGTGTGTCTCCACTGCTAGCATTGCTATTTTGATAAATGGATCGCCTTCATCTTTTTTTCAATGCTCGAGGGGGGTCCGACAGGGATGCCCTTTATCCCCATATTTGTTTCTTTTGGTCATTGATGCTCTTAGCAGGTTGTTAAATCTAGCAAAACAGGATGGTTTTATCAAGGGTATTGAGTTGGGGATGGACTGTATTATCTCCCACTTAATTTTTGTCGATGATGTTTTGCTGGCCGGTTTGGCGACTGCTGCTGAATGGGGTGTTTTCAGGAACATACTGGATTGTTTCTGTCGTGTTTCTGGGATGAAGGTAAGTCTTACAAAATCTTGTTTCTATTATCATAATGTTGATCCTGATGTCAGACAGGTTATTTCAACTATCTTGCCATACTACTGTCACCCTTTAGTCGAAGGACTTAAATATCTGGGTTTTTTCTTGAGACCCAATGATTATCGGATCAAGGATTGGTGGTGGCTTGTCCGGAAATTTGAAGCTCGGATCTCGCATTGGTCATATAGGCTACTTTCTGTGGGTGGTAAGCTTACTCTTATCAAAGCGGTTCTGTTGGGGATCCCAGTGTATTGGATGTCTCTCCTCGAAATCCTTGTCTACATCTTGAATGTTATCAGAAAATTGATTTTTAATTTTCTGTGGACTGGTGGGTTTGATAAGGCCATTCTTGTTATGGCTGGGTGGGAAACTTTATCCAGGCCAGAGAGATACGGTGGTTGGGGCATAAAGGATCTATTTTCTTTCAGCATTGCGCTTAGAGCTAAAAGTCTTTGGCGTTGTCTCTTTCACCAAAACCTGTGGTCAAAGATTTCCTTTGTGAAATACATTAACTTACAATTGACTGAATGGATCAAATTGCGAATGCCTACATGTTCTGGTTGCTCTCCTTTATGGCATGGTCTGCTAAAAGTTTCTGGATGGATCATTGGGGATCTGAGGTGGCAAGTTGGTAATGGTTTTGATATCAGAGTTGGGAGAGATCATATATTGGGCATGGACAGCTCGGTTTGTCTTTCTAACAGGATTTTGGATTACTTAAAAGTTTATGGTCTTTCGTCTTTAAATAGAATCAGAGGTATAAATGGCCAATCTTATTGGTTAAATTCTCATGAGTTGGGGTTGTCGGGCAAGGACGCTATCTCCTGGGATACATATGTGCATGCTCTCGGCTCGGCTGGTGTTTCATTGTCTGATCAGAGTGATAAGATGGTTTGGATTAGTAATGAGAAAACTGGTGCTGTTACTACTAAATCAGCCTATGACAGAATCATGCAGGAAAAGTTTATTTTTCCTCAGCACTGGTGGTACAAACAGTTATGGAAATGGAATATTGCACTCAAGCATAAGTGTTTTTTATGGCATGCTCTATAGGGTACCTTAAAAACCTGGGACAATCTTTTGAAACACGGATGGTGTGGCCCAAATTGGTGTATTTTATGCAAGAATGATCCAGAGTCCATCAATCATCTTCTTGTTTTTTGCACTTTTGGGAAAAATCTCTGGGATTTCTGTTGCACAAAGTTGTCCATCACAAAGGATTGGGGTCATCATGGTTTCGGCGAGTCATTGCTGAACTGGTTTCGTACATCAAAAGATACTATTCAGGTACCGATCCTTATTTCCTGGGTTCTGTGGTATACCCGGAATTTGGCCACCTTTCAAGATAAGACCCCGGATGTTGTGGCTTGTGGTCTTACTGCTCTAAATTTATTACATCAATATTATGTTGTTAAAAAGGTGGGGGAGGAAAGAAGGCCTGGCCTTTTTACCTTTATCGTGAATCAGCCTATTCTTTTTTTCGATGGGGCTGCACAAAATGGTATTTGTGCTGCTGGTGGGGTGATTTATCTGAATCAGAATCATTTCTTTACTTTGCGTCTTAATTGTGGCTCTGGCAGTAATATGAAAGTTGAGCTCTTAGCTTTGTGGTGCATTCTGAAATGCGCCAACATCTTTGGGCTGGTTAATATCAGGGTCTATGGTGATTCGTGAGTCACTATCAAATGGGTGTCCCAGGAATTTGATCTTAATGTTATCAATTTAGCTCATTGGTGTAGGAGCACTAGGGATGAGATTGATCTGCAAGCTCATATATCTTTCTCTCACATTTTCCGTGAACATAATGGACAAGCTGATGAATTATCAAAACTTGCTTTGATGGGTACTGAAGGCGTTCTGGTTTGGGAAGAATGGATGGATTCTTGCAGGCTGGGATGCGGTGAAGTTTTTTTCTATTAGATGCAAAGGCCGTATTTATAGTTGGTACAGAACTATTTTTGTTATGATTCTGATTTTTGATGTAAAATCTTATATGGATCATCTTTTTGATGATATAACTTAAGGACTATGAGTATTTCGGTCTTGCACCGTATGGATATACCTTTTTTAGAAGGTGAAAATCTTTGTACTATTTGATTTCAAAGGAATAACAATAGTACGTTTTTTTTTCGGCTAAAAAATAAAAAATAAAAAAAAAATAAAAAAAAATTGGAAAAAATAAATGTGTAACATATTAATTCAACATTAACGTATAATAATAATTACCTTTCACGGTCCTCAATGTACCTCTCCCTAGTAGGACCTCCCCTTCAAATTTGTTGATGGAGTCGAGATGCCAAATGCGAGGCACATTCATATTTTCTGCTATTTTAGGTAGATATTCACTCATGTACACCATGCATTGATATACCATATATCCTTTAACCAGAGAACCCTCGGGACGTGCTCTTTGTCTAACAAAATCCTTCAATGACTTCAACTGCCTCTCCACCATCCACATCGAACTTGTGTGTACTGGTCCACATAATTCAATCTCCTCAACTTGGTGTATGAGGTAGTGTTCTTGTGCATTGAAAAATGCTGGAGGTAGATACTGTTGGATTTCACACATTAATTGGGGAATTTCTCTCTTCCAATGCCTTATATATTCTTTATGGATTTATTTTGATGAAAGCCATGTACAAATGATGCAATAAAATAATATGTCAAGGCAAATATAATTTTTGCGGGAAAAACATATTATATGTCAATAAGTTCTGCTACAGACCACAGACCAAGTACATTTTCCAAGTAAAACATTACTTACCTCATGTATTTTCCAAGAACATAAAGAATATGTTTTATGTTGTTGTCAAAGTCGTCTGGGAGAGACAAAGGTAGAACATACTGTATCAAAAAACATATAATTATTAATATTTATTTCTAGATAAGAGAATAAATTTAATAAAATAGTGCATACCGATAATGAAATATATTATATACTAATGATTACCTTAATGAATGTATGCCAATCATGTGTTTTAACCCCTGCAAAATCACCTTTTTTCATCAAGATATTCTTTATGTTTGACGAAAACCCCATTGGAAACCTGACATTTTTTATGACCTCTCTTGCAATATTGCTCTGTTGCTCCGTCAAGCACCAAGGAAGACTAATATTCTGTTGACAGCCATCGCCATTAGAATTAATGATCACACTTTGCAATGCGTGATTAGATTCTTGGATGTCACTACAAATCTTTCCAATTATTTCTTTGTTAGTTCTTCCATCTAATATTCGCCATAGCATTTCTATTATGTTCTTCCCGATATGCATTATGTCAAACAAATGAACTATTTGCAGGTGCTCGTAGTATGGCAACCTACTGAATTGAATAGGGTAAATTTTGATTCCTCGTGTGCCTTAATGACATTCATGAAACATCAACAAAATCAAATTAAAACCAATTAATCAATAATGGTATAACATATCGCGTTGAACATAATTCAATACAAAAAAACAAATTGGCATACCTTGATGGTTTCTATTATATTCCACCTTCCATAGGTGAGGTGTCATTCTTCATGGTTTTTTTCCATTCTCTTCTTTACCGTTAAATTTTTCTTTGTCTGTAGTTCGATAACTATGGTTCTTAGGCAGAAAGTGCCTATACTCATCGAACACTTCCTTTGCTAAACTCCTTGAACGACGAGATTTTATCCTGGGACCGCAAAATGAACATGCAAATTTACCCTTGGTTTGAAGACCTACAAGATATATGAATTGGTGTAGCAAATTAGCATTAAAATTTAAAATAATGCATGATATTATTAACAGATATATAAAATATTAAGGAACAAAAGAAAGTAACAACATACCACAAAAATGTGTTAACCCAGGAGAATCATGAATTGTAAATGCAAGTATTCCATGGAATTGAAATCATCTTTGCCCGATTGGTCTAGAAATATAATACATAATGATGCCAACCCATAACTTCAACAACTCATCGATAAGAGGCTCAAGATATACATTCATATCTTTAACCTGGTACTTGCCTAAATGGTCAAACATACATGATTAATTATATTTAGCACCTATATTTCGTTATATATAAAAGATATAATTATCATGCATGAAACAAATCAATGAAATATTTACTGATCAGACTTTCAATTAAAAAAATACCTATTAATTAAATACCTAGAACAATCATTGCCAACATTGTGTGCTCTCTCTTGATCGACATCCAAGGAGGAAGGTTATTGTTTATAACAAAAACATGCCACACTGAGTAGGTAGAACGAAGCTCTCCAAATGGATTGACACCATCAGCTGCCAAAGAAAGTTTAACATTACGAGGACCTTCTTTAAAAATTGGCCACTTTTATTCGATGTATCTCAATGCAGAACCATCTGCAGGCATTCGAAAAACATCGTCACGACTTCTGTTCTTTGCATGGAAATCCATAAACTGTGCTATACTTTGACACCTGAACAACCGCTGGAAACGTGGGATTATCGGAATATAACGAAGAACTTTTTGAGGCACCTTTTTTGTCACTTTATCGATTCGATACCTACTTGTTTGACATTGTGGGCATTCATTTTCTAATGCATATTGTCCATAGTATATGATATGATCATTAGGACATGCATCAATAGCTTGATACTCCATACCAAATGCTTTCATAATGACATATATCCCTCGATATGTGCGTGGTAAAATATTTGAAGTTGGTAATAGAAAATCACCTAACAATCTACAAAAATCAAAAGAATAAATCAATGAAAACAATATTAATCATCAATATTGCATCCAGACTTTACACATTAGATAACAATAGCAACAATATAGGAAAAAAGTCAACCCTTTCTATATATAGATATTGTGAACATGCAGACAAAATAAAAATAAAAATAAAACAAATTACATACCTTAGTATCTGTGTCATACAGGTGTTTGATAATCCATTCAAAACCTTCAAGTTCAATAACAGCAATATAGCAGATAAAATATTTGTTTTTGAGCCTTCATAAAGAGGTTGACGTGACTTCTCAAGTAGAGGATCAACATCATCACTATCATCCTGGTTGTCCTCATCCATTGGAGCAAATGTGTCTTGGATCAATCTATGTATCTCATCTTCCTTATTTGTGTCACTAATGTTATCTACATCCATTATATCATCAGAAATAACTACTTGATCATCTTCAATATTCTAATGTAGAAGTTCGTCAGGCCATGAATGAGTATTTATGCTAGGACTTGGCAAATAAATCTCTGGAACGCGACATTTTGGAGGCATTGTCTATAAATTTACAAACATAGAAAAATTAGTTTGTATAGAACATATAGTAAAAAAATAAGACATTTTACTAAAATTCATGCAGACATGATGAATATTACAGTGAATATATTAAAAATTGAACCCCAAAAATAGTCTTACCAGGGGATGATATTCATAACCCCCTTCGACGTGCCCCTTCTCCCTACAATGTCTTTCAGTTGTTTCTATTAAAAGTCTTCTTTTTTGCAAGCCCCTGCAATCAAAGCAAGGACAATAACATTTTCCATCTCCTCTCGCATCTAATGCAACTCTAAACTGAGCAAGCTTCCTTGCATTTTCATTCATAGTGACAAATCCTTGTAGTGGTACAATTAATTGTCTTACCTACACCATACAAAACAATAACTTGTCAATTACATTAGATATTATAAGTACATTTCTGAATATAGTATATTATAATCCAATATTTTCTATATTTATAAAGAAAAACATGAAGACTAAAGTAAATATGAATGGAAAGATGGTTATAAGTTGGTTGTGAGAAAGTGAATTGAGAATGGAAAGATGGTAAGTTAATATAATCTGACGTTTAATGCGAACACTTGGAGGGAGATTGTACCCATTCAGTGGTTGGAATTTTAAATAAATATTCTTTCCATATTTTTAGGAATGCATTGTATCAAGAGCACTAAAATTAGAAGTGGCTCTGGTTGGTTACTAAAAAAAATGGTAAATGTCAAATGTTAAGGAACCAAAAATATTGGAAAATTGATAACTACTTGTATAGTTTGAAGACCTAATCATATAGTTTGACCACCAAAGAGGGTAGGCTCTTAACCAATATTGTAGAAGAAAGGATTGTAATAGATCCCAAGCATTATGTATGTCAACTGTTATATAGGACCGCAAACACACTAGAGATAGTACCAATTGCAAGAGAAAACAATTTCAAATATGCCATTTTCAAAAAGCAAGTTAACATGACCTGAGCCAAAAAACAAGTTCTTGAAAAAAATATAACAAGTTAAATGAAAATGATAGCAAGTTCTTGAAAAAAATATTAGAAAGGCAAAAAATCAAGTTAACATGACCTAAGCCAGCTCATTGCTCATCAATATTAAAATCTAACCCTTATAAAAATATAGACAAAAAATTACACATTACTAACCTTGCAAGTTCAAAACCAGAGCTATGCAGAATATCCAAGCTCATACAACCACCCCGCAAGTCCAAAATCCGTGCTCAATGTGCCACAAGAAAAGAAAATGTGAAAATCATGGTGAGAGTGTGTAGTTTATATAGCTCGACATTCGTCCCTATTGCCACGAAAACTGAAACCTATATTTTTCATCCCTATATCGATGAATGTTCATGGAACTTTAAAAAACATGGATATTGCCACGATTTTTCCGCCCTGACAAAAAAAAAGTTAAAAAATCATTTTTTGAACCCACGAATGTTGAAAACGTGGAAAATTTTCGTGGAACAATCCACCCATATGTAGTAGTGGAAACTTCGGAAAGGATCCTACATATTGAATGGTCTATGTTTGACGTGATCGAAGTCGCATCGGATGGATCAGCAGTGCCAATTGTAGACAATAGTTCCTTTCTTTCCGCAGGATGACATTGCAATACCTCCAAGGCCGACATGGCACATGGTACTTGAGCTAGGTCCTCAAGAACATTACCATTCTGAGCAGCTCACATGTTAGGATTATTCATTTTTCTACGTAGAACACCTTTGGGGGGGTGTGGTACTAAGTCTATGGCTGGTTTCTCAATGGAGAGAGAACCACTTGGATGTGATGCCGATTGATTCGATTTACTAGGAGAGACATCATAAGAATCAAGTCTTGTTTGAATGTTCACCTCATGATCACACATGAAGACATTGGAATTGGGATCATTTCCCCCTTGTGGGGGGGTTGGATGGTTTCCCCCTGGCGGGGGTACCGGTGTCAAAATAGTGGGTTGTTGTTGCCCACCGCATTGAAGCGTGTTTGGTGCATCTCTTTCCCTAGAGTTAGTGTTGACGCGGCGTCTATCGATAGGGGTTCACTTTGCACTGTCGCCAACAAACTATCAACCCAAACTCCCTTATACACTGGCCTGGAAAGGTGTAAACCTTTCCAGCAACACTTGCGAAGCAAGTGCAGTATCACCTGAGATGGATAAGGTGGTTGTTGGAACCAAGTTTCCGCAGTGAAGTTGAGGATATGCTTTCAACACACATTAGCCTTGCAATAACAAGAGATTATAATATTTGCAGCATGCTATTAACTTATCATTTGCATTTTAAGTCATTCGTAAAGTTCAACAAACATTCAGAACAACATGTTCGACATACTCATTCGGATTAGCAGCACTTCTTAAACCTATAGCATATTCGCATTAGTCAATATAAAAACATTCACATAACATATTTCGCATTCATCACCACATCATTGCATAAGAAGACCAATATTACACCATAACCGAACGTCTCCATTCATTCACCAACCCTACGGAATGAACCTTGCAGAAACTATCAATACACCATGTTGCGGATACAAAACAAACCCGAAAGATAGGATCAATCATCCAAAACTCCGATGCCCTTAGGATTACAATCCTACTCTATTTATATGCTTCTATTTGATTACAAAACAGTCCACATGACCGACTTAACTAATCTAACAATTCTTGCGCTTCTGCAAACGTCGTGAATGGTCATTCTTTCGTGGAATGACCCTTTCGCACATGTCGACTTCTGCACTTCCTGTGGATCTATCCCATGCCAACATGCCCCCAACACAAACTTGTGGCTCGTCCTGATCCACCTCAGCTACACATTGCTGGTTTGTACTCATCCTTTGTTGTGTTCTGTTTCTGAAACTGTTCTTGCCGTTTGGAGCTCGTTGTTGTGTACTTCTCAAACTCTTACAGGGATTGCCTGGCTTGTTGTTATGTACTTCTCAAACTCATCCTCCAGTCTCTAGGAACCTGATACCGACTGAGAAAAAGTTGACGGATAGCACCGAGGTGTGAAATAGGCCAACTACTCTGGCACATATGTTTCGCACCTGGGATCACTTCCTATCGTGACGAGGGGGTCGCCGCCCCTGTCATTTTGGTGGTCACCGAGACCACAAAGCCTCGAAATACCACCACATATCTAGACATCTCAGATGAAACTTCGCCTCTATGACACCCGAGTTCCCACACCTCTTCCTGCTCAAGGTGCTCATGCACACTCGTCGTTCGGGCTCGCAGTGCACCTGGTGTGCTACCGCACGAAATGATATGGATCATTTCCATAGCCTCCTTGGAATTCCTAGCTTATCCAATTACCTGACCTACTCACATCATGTATTTCTCTCATCTAGTAAATACTTCTTTGCTCTGCTAGCCTCTAGTGCCTGTATTTATGCATTTCCATCTTCCGGGACGCCTGCCTCGAAAATCATTCACAAATCCGTTCACCTGATGTGTCGATTATGTCATCATTTGTTTCCTGCGTGTTGAGACCAGACTTCCTACATGTGTGATTGGAGACCATACTTCTCTCATCTTCCCTTCGTGTCAAAACCATGCAAACCATCACCCATGGTGCCACCGGCCATGCTGCCACAATGTGTTTCCATGTGCCAAATGTGCCTGACCCCGATGCCAATCCGAGCCAGCTAATGATCATACATGCCAAAAAGACCTATCATCTGAAAAAGTCCCATCTGCTAACGATCCAGAATGATTTCTAATTTGACAGGGTCACGACCCTACAGTTGTCGCATCCTGAACCCCAAACTGCGATACGACCACTCCTGCTTGCACATTCTCTCCTGGCTGGTGCACCATCCTGCCACCTAGTATCCTATATATATATATATATATATTTACCATTGGTCCTCATCCGCTCTGCACCGAATCATGGTGATAGGGATTCAACCTATTCCCATTAACTAATTTAGGTAACAGTACTCCATCCAAACTTTGTAACTGTACTGCACCTCCGTTGGTGACAAAAGTGATAACATATGGTCCCAACCAGTGCATTTGCATCTTATGGGGGTGTTTCGTAAACTTATTGTCATACAACATAACTGTATCCCCGTTCTGAAAGTGTTTCGACTTGACATGGAGGTCGTGCCATCACTTCTGGTGGTCTTTTTCTACTTTCTGATGGAACCCTATGATGAATCAATCTTCGTCAATATATATTAGCTGTGTCAATCGTTCCTCCATCGCACCATTATCGCTCATCCCTGTTACTGCTACAATGCGCAAGCTCGGTACTATGTATTCCATCAGCATAACTGCTTCTTGGTCGTAAACAAGCTTAAATGGGGTCTGGCCAGTCATTCGTTTGCATGTGGTGTGATATGCCCAAAGGACCGCTGGGATTTTTTAGGTCCCATTCATCGCGGTTCACATTGCATACCTTGGTGAGGGCATGCTCCAGTATCTTGTTGAACACCTCAACTATCCCATTTTCCTGCCGGTGGTAAGGCGTACTCTTCTTATCTTTGAATGCCTCTACTAGTATTCTAGAAAAGATTGCAGGAGCATTCTTTAATCCACATGGCATCACCATGTACTGAAAGCATCCCCACTCTGTGACGAATGTAGTCTTGTGTCGATCTTCTTTCGCAATCTTGATCTGGTGATATCCTGAAAATCCATCCGGAAAGGAATATATCTCCTGACCTCCTACTCCTTTGAGCACCTCATCCGTAAATGGGGTCGGGAATGGATCATGTAGGCAGGCATCATTCAGTTTCCTTAGGTCGACACATATTCGTACTTCACCGGTTTTCTTGTCCTGGACAACCATTGGACTAATCCATTCTGATTCATCCACTGGTTCTATAATGCCTGCCTCCAGGATTCTTTCGATTTCGGCTTGCACGCGTTCCTTATATCTCGGGTTCAATCGATACGACCGTTTCTTAGCCGGCTTTGCATCAGGTTTCAAGGGGATCTTCGTTTCCCCTAAGTCTCAAGAAATTCCCTTCATCTCTGAGAATTTCATTGGAAACAAATCCTGAAAATCGTGCAGTAGGTCAGTCATCTTTGCAATGGTCGACTCATCCCATTAGTCACCAATGCTTGCGAACTTTGGGTTTTCCTCCGACCCAATGTTCACCTTCTTGATCTTCAATGGTTACTGAAATTTGTCTGAAGGTATATCCGGTGCCACAACACTGCGACTACCCTCTAATTCTGGTACATATGTAGCCCTGGGGTCATCGTCATCTTCGGGCTCTCCGATGACATTTTAACACTCCATCAGCATTTATGGTGTCGCAGTCCATTGGAGTGCCATCGGTTGTCCAGTCGGTGCTACTTCAAATATTTTTCTGCAGATTGCCTGTAGCACAGTGTGTATCAAGGGATTTTTGTCTGAGAACAAGAATGATTGGCTGAAGCCAATGGTAAGCTGCTCCCAAGAAGTCATCCCGTGTCACAATTCTGCTACGACATACCAGCTCTGCGGTACCTCATCCAACGTCTGTACGAATGCATGTACCCACTCTTGTCTTTCTCTTGATCCCCATTGATGTTGGCAGGCATTCAGATGCTCCTTCGGGTCACTTCTTCCGTCATATTTCAGTTGTTCGTACTCCGCAGCTTTGTCGAACCGAACCTCCATGAGGCGTCAACATAGTGGCCAAGTTGTGATGTTTGGTTTATGCACTACCCACCATTGCGCAGGAGTAGCCTTCAAGGCTTCCTCCAGGGCCAGTAGACGTTGCGGTTCTGCCACTTTCTCCTCAAATTCCATGATAAACTTGCAAACATTGGGAAATACGTCATATTTAGGTAATACGTATTCCTCTGTGGCTACCCTTCGCAGGGACTGCGTTACCCGTGTGCATCTTCTAAAGGACACTTCTTGCAACCGGTTCTGCCAATTCTCAAGGGCCCTGTCTGAATCAGAGGATGCCGAACTCGCGCTGCACCATCCTAATTCTCCATCTGTAGTGGGATTAACATAATCTTAAGAAATGTTATACAAATTGTCCCACCCTTCCGCAAACTTGTCTCTGGCTGGCTCCGTATAGCGCAGCCCTTCTGCAGGATCCAGTGGTGCGATGACTCTCATTTCCTGATTCTTGAATGACATTATTCTTTTCTTAAAGTTGATAATTGCTTGATTCTCCATGGCCCAGTCTATCCCCAGCAGTACTAGATAGGGGCTGGTGTTATCCACAATTTCGATGAAATCGAAATCAGCATACATTCTGAGCCCTTCAATTTCAACTGGAAGTTGACATACCCAACCGAGCAGGATGACCTTGCTCCGGTTTGCCAGTTGCAGTTGTACTAGTGACCAAGTCATCCGCGGCTTCCCCATTGTCTCCCACGTCTATTTAGTCAGGATATTCACATCCGAACCCAAATCTAGAATTATGGAGTCGACATCAAATTCTCCAATCTGTGTCGACATCCACATCTCCCTGCTTGTCTTCCTTTTATGTATGCGATTAACTCTCTGTTCCAGTCGTGCACCTCCCCGTCGTTGCATTAGACTAACTATTTATTCCAATGCATCTGGGTCTTTTTCCAAGTCCAGGCAACTTTCCAAGAAGGCTTTTAGAGTGTTTTCCTTCCTTTGTGACTTCGTCGAGTCGAACGTCGATGGCATGTCATAGATTTCTTCCTCAAGAGGTAGTTGCCTCCTTTTCCTCATTGCATCCTGTGCCTTCAAAAATATGTCCCTTTCTGCCTCTACATTGAAGGTGACCTGCTTCCACTATGTTTGTGTTTGTGTTGGTCTAACATTGGTGTGTGACCTATCGTCGCCTATCACTGCTCCTCCTCGTGTCACTATCCTGACCGTTGTGTGGTTACCTCTGGATTCTGTCGAAATCATCTGTACATGAGGTGGCACATTCGGATTGTTTTTGTTCTGGTTCTAGGGTGGATGCTTAGTTTTCCATTTCGCAATAAGCTGAGGGCAGTCTTCTATACTATGATCTACAGCACTGTAGTATGTACACTACGGCGCTGGGTTTGGACAATCTCTGTGGTAGTGCCCCTGATGTCCGCAATTGTAACAGATGATTGGACCTCTTCCCCGTCTAGCAGCTCCTCCACGTCCCATATCGTCACCTCGGCCTCCGTGGAATCCTCCCCTGAAACCTCCGCATAGCAGTCCATATTGTTGATACTGCGGTTTCCCATACTGTGGTTGCAGATACTGTTGCTGCCCATACTGCGGATGGCCATACAATGGTGGTGGATACTGCGGGTGCCCATATTGTGGCTGCCTGTATTTCCCCTGGTCGTATTGTTGTGGTTGGTTAAACTGCGGCTGACTATATTGTGATTGTTGCTGCACCACCGGTGGCTCTTTTCCCTTCATAAAATACATGTCAGCTGTCTGATCTTGCTGCAGGTCATAGGCCCTGCAGTCCTTCTCATCACGGCCAATTGATCAACAGAACTTGCAATATAAGTTTGTTGGCTTTGATACCATCTTTTGAAGCTATACACATTCCTCTGGTCGATTCCCTTTGGTCTGACAGACAGGACACCATGGCATACCTCCTTGACGAAGGGGGTTTGGTGCCCCCGACTGCAAATACTCACAGAATTTTGGGTAATTGTCCTTATGGTGCCCCTCACTTCTGCATCTAGTGCACCATATGTCTTCACAGGTTTCCTTTCCCTTATTGATATCCTCCAATTAAAGTGTTAAGTTGGCCAACTATGCTTGGACTCTGTCCATTACTATCCCTACTTTGTCGATTGGTGAAGCCTCCAGCTTCATTGCAATTTCTAACACTTCTGCCTATGTCACAACTTTTTGTTGCATCAGTGGTCCTCAGATATGTGGTACCAGTCCCGTGATGAACCATTCTTTGTGTTGTAGCTCGTTTATCAGGAAACTCACTTTTTCTATCAGCGTCTTGTACCGTTGATCGAATTCCCACACTGACTCATTCGGGAATTGCTTAATCTCCTTAAGCTCAGTGACATATTGCGACTCAAATTTTAGTTTTTTAAATTCGTTAATCATCACCGTTCTGACCTGTGCCAATGTTTTAGTTGTTGTTCCCACTGGAACCTATAGAAACTTCATGTACCAGTCTAACGCTCGACCCCTAAGGGTCGTCTCTAGCTGCCCCATCTTGATAGCGTCGTCCTAGAACCTGCTTCACAGTCCAGACTGCTTCACATATGAACCAATATTGTTCGGGATCCTCAGTCCCGTTCCCCTAGAAGGTAGGCATCTTTGCCTCATCTACCATCCTAACGCTGCTACTATTGTTGTTTACTGAAGCGCTACTCTTACCGCTACACATAGGGAAACTTCCCAAGTAGTTTGGATTTCTTCCTATAAAATTCAAAGCAGTGTGCGGAGTTGAAGGTACGCTATAACTTACAATATGTCCTCTCTCCTCTTCTAAGGTAGCCTGGTCGACGTCTCCTTCGCAATAAGGTCGTTTCCTTCCTTGTGGTCCTCTTTCGTAGTTATCTGTTCTGGTCCTCTCAGGAGACTCTCTCTCAGTCCTCCTCTTCTTCTTAGGATGTCGGAATATTGCTCCACTTCTCAAGGTACCACACTCTTTGTCAACTTCCCTTAGAAATTCGTCGTCGCTCATGTCCATCTACCCTGCATCTTTCTGTCAAATCTGCATTTACGCGATACCTTCAACCTCCACACACCGATTTTTCTACTCGTCAAATGACATCCTCAATATTCCTTTTTCGTGGACAAGCATCTCAATCCACAGTTTTAATGATGATAGGAACCTTCCTCTTGACCCCCTGAAGAAGTTCCTTTCGGCGTCACTATACAAATTGATAGTATCTACCGCAAACTCGGTCATGTATCCCTCGAGGATACTATCCACCCAGAAATCAACACCTTGTGATACCTTGTTATTGACTTGCTTAAGGTGTCGAACCAACTTTGGGGTCCAACAATCAGGTTCATTCTTTTGGCAGTGGTTCTTTCGAAATGTCAACTACGTCAACCACTCATGCAGCAACACTGGGAATTCACAGAAGAATATTTCATGGATGTCTGAGTAGATGTATTTTTGAATCCAACTAGTCGTTGTCTGTTTAGGATATCGCTTCTCTCTTTCTGTGAATTCCTCCGCCTTCTTGTCGAACCACTCTTGGATATTTGGTTTTGTCAGATGCCACAGCATATCCTCTTCTTTTCTTCCTTAGGGTCCCAGCAACGGAACCATTTGTTGACGCAGCGTCTATCGACATGGGTTCACTTTGCACTGTCGCCAACAAACTATCAACCCAAACTCCCTTATACACTAGCCCAGAAAGGTGTAACCCTTTCCAGCAACACTTGCGGATCAAATGCAGTCTCACCCGAGATGGATAAGGGGGCTGCTGGAACCAATTTTCCACAGTGAAGTTGAGGATATGCTTTCAACACACACTACCCTTGCAATAACTAGATATTATAATATTTGCAGCATGTTGTTAACTTATCATTCGCATTTTAAGTCATTCGCAGAGTTCAACAAACATTCGGAACAACATATTCGACATACTCATTCAGATTAGCAGCACTTCTTAAACCTATAGCATATTTGCATTAGTCAATACAAAAACATTCACATAACATATTTCACATTCATCACTGCATCATTGCATAAGAATAAATACCGAGATTACACCATAACCAAACATCTCCATTCATTCACCAACCCTGCGGAATGAACCTCACAGAAATTGTCAATACACCATGTTACGGATACAAAACAAACCCGAAAGATAGGATCAATCATCCAAAACTCCGATGCCCCTAGGCTTACAATCCTACTATATTTATATGCTTCTATTTGATTACAAAACGGTCCACATGAGCAACTTAACTAATCTAACAATTCTTGCACTTCTGCGAACGCTGCGAATGGTCCTTCTTTCACGGAATGACCCTTTTTCACCTGTCGGCTTCCGCACTTCCTACGGATTTGTCCCATGCCAACAATTAGCATTTTTCTTACTCTTGTATTTCTTCTTATTTTCCCTAAGGTATGCGGACTCGACTATAAGTATTTCATATTTCTGGGAAGGATTAGCACTTTGCTTACCCTTATACTTCTTCTTCTTTCCTCTAAGGTCTATGGATGAGACTATGATGATGTCAAAAGTGTTGGAAGGATTAGCAGGTTACTACATTTCCTGGCCAGTTGTGGGTTGCGAAGTTTGACTAGAATCTTGTCCCAAATGTTGGGTAATCTTCTCAAGTTCATTGATAGAATCCATCACACCATTTGCATGAGGTCCATGTGGTGGCCTAGTTGGATCAAATGCAGGTCTTGCAGGTTGGTTACTTCCTAGAACCTGACCACTCCATTGCGGAATGGGCTTAATGGTTGGATTGCCCCCTTACAGGGTTAGGCCCCAAAAATATTGGTTACTTTCTAGAACCTGACCACTCCATTGATGTGGTCCCTGGGTGTGATAATAAATCCAAGGTGGGTTGTCCCTTTTGGGAGACTGAACCCAAGAAGATTGGGTACTTCCTCGAACATGAAAAATGGGTGGATTTCCTCCTTACAGAGGTGGGGCCCAAGAATATTGGTTACTTCCTAGATCCCAACCACACCATGGTGGTTGAACTTGGGATTTAAAATCATTCCAAGTTTGATTGCCTCCTTGCAGAGGTTGCATCCAAAAAGATTGGTTACTTCCTGAATGTTTTCCATTCCATGGTGGAACAAGATGGATGGATGGATTGCCCCCTTGCAAAGGCAGGCCCCAAAAATATTGGTTACTTTCTGGAATCTAACCAAACCATTGATTGTTTCCTTGGTTTAGATAAGCGTTCCAAGGTTGATTTCCTCCTTGCAAAGGTGGTTTCCAAGAAGATTGGTTACTTCCTGGAACCTACCCACTCCATTGCGAAATGGGGTTGATAGGTGGATTGCCCCTAAGCATTGTGCTAGGATAATTTGGAGGATAACCCCCAGGGGCATTTCCACTAATTTGTGGAGCATAACCCCAATTGGCATAAAGGTTCCATGGTCCATTGCTTCCGCTAGGGATATTACCATTCCATGGTGAAGGGCTGTCCCCAGAAGTAGAATTTGGACAAGTGTTAGGCATACCAAGAGGATTTTGGTTTACTCCTTGTGTGTTTTGACCTTGATTAGCCGAACCATATGGAAAACCAATGTTTGGTAAGACACTCCCCTCAGTAGGGATTCCTTCATACAAAGTGGATGTACTTCCGGGATTGGAATCCAAAACTATACCGACTAGTACTGAAGAATTGGTTGAACTTATGCTAATAACATGTACACTAACTGTTGGGATTTATGTAGAGGCCAAATTGGAAGTATTTCTACCTACATCAACTGTTTGAGTTTGTGATGATGTAGTCCCTTGTGCTCCTGATGAAGCCATAGGATCACTTGTTGGATTTTGCATGTCATTCAAACTTTCAAAAAGAGGTTTGATATCACCCAGTGACTCACGGATAGTAAGTACAACTGGTTCCCAAAGACTCATCAAAGGTGGAATTACATGAGCATTTATGTGATTTTTTAATGTTTCAATTTCAACTAGAGTAAGATAATCAACTATGTATGTATTCAGTTTGTGATGTGACGATGAATTCTCAGGGTTTATTTGATGTTGTTCTTCTCGAGTAATATTAATTGAGTTTAAAATCAGTTTTGTTTCCAAGTCACTAGGATGTGGTTTTTGTATTTGTCTTTTCAATTTAGCAGGGCCTTTAATTTCTAGTGACTCACCTCGCTTCCACTGTGATTGGAGGATCGGGAGAGTAGCCACTTCTAAGAATTTGATAAAAGGATGTGTTTAAAATGATATTCTTAATCAAACAATCCTACGGCAATCTAGACTCGACAAAAAGAAAAAAGTGTCCACACAGTAAAAAGTCCTATGGATCCAAGCAAGCAATCTACTTTTCCAAAGAATTGAAGTTCGGTGAAAATATGGATTAGAGGACCTTCTGAAACTAGTAGTTGCTAAGGGATATCAAGCCTCAAACAATTACTAATAACGAAGGTGTGAGAAACAATTACAATAAACTTTAATTGCCAGGGGTGCAAGTATTGGTTCTTGACCAATCACCCTCCCAAGGAGTAAAAGTTCCAAAGTCTGTCTCAGGTACTGCAAGTGTCCCCCACTCACAATAGCCTCAGTGATATCCTAGGAATAGAAACGAAGGTTACCACTTCACAATCAATGGTCAAGCGGAACAGTTGTAAGTCTAGGACAACTCTCATAACCAGGTATTCTAGAAAAGTGATGTCACCTCAAGGACTTGTCACTTTACATAGAATTTTATGATGAGCTCATGTCCCACTAAACAAGCAAGAGGGGGAGAACCACTCTTACTTATCCAGATTGACCTCGTGCTTGATTCATGTGTTAGATGCGCATTCCCGACAAACATTTCATGCTACTCATGGATTTAAACTCTCAATAATCAATGCTAGTTTCAAAATTTGTGTAGCCCAAGAGTGTTAACTCTCCAAACCTAATCCAGGGCACTAACCTAACCTTGTTGGTGATATGAAAATCAAATGTTGGTTAATTTTAGATTAAGCGCCAATTTCTTATGGTAGTTTGCTTAGTTTCAGGAGTGGAAGTGAAACCAGTGGTGTGTTGACTCGAAAAATATGAACCAAACAATGCAATATGCTCACTATTATACCTTTCAATTCGATGAATGTTCTAAACTAATGAAAGGTTATAGGTTCATGTGTGTCTTTCAAACATGCAAAATGTTTTGGTAGATTTTGGATTTTTATGAACAGTTCTGCTAAAATATGGATAATGACTGATTTGAAAATCGATGTAAACCAAACAGATATCTCATGGAAAATGAATCTAATTCTACTACACGAGGGATCTTGTTTCTCATTTGCAGGCCACCCAAGAATGCAAGCAAAGAGAATACGCGGAGCCCTTTGAAATTCTTATGAATTAAATTCTTTACACTTGAGATCTACTTTCTCATTTGTAGGGCCACCCAAAAGTGCAAGCAAAGAGGATACGATAGCTCGGGAACTGTATGCGAAAATTGAAATCTACTCTATTACACTTGAGATCCACTTTCTCGTTCACAAGATCACCCGAAGGCCCAAGTGAAGAGGATACGGTGGCTCGAAAGAACAATGCTTGAAAAATCTAATCCTAGACTATTACACTTGAGATCCACTTTCTCGTTTGCAAGGCCACTCGAAAGTGCAAGCAAAGAGGATATGGTGGTTCAGACACAACTTATCGCGATAAAATTGAGATATGAAACTACAATATTCTCTAATTGTGCATAAACATAATGAAAATACTGTAGATCCAAAACAAAATTGAACTAATTAAAGTTTGTATTCAGTTTTGGAGGGAAATTGTTTTCAAAATGTCTCAAAGTGTAATGTTCATTTTTTTGTTTTTCAATGCAAATATATTTGGTAAATGTGTTCAAATAATATTTTCATATGTCATAACTGAGATTTGGTTTCATGCTTCAAATAAGCAAGTGCATGAGATTCAACAATTAAAAGGTCTTAAGGTTCTTCAAACAAATCTTTATGTTTCTTCAATTTTTGTGATTTGCAAACTTTTAAATGAATCAAAATTCTTTAGATATCAGTCCTAATCCTATCCAACCAGGGATCCAATAACAAAATATGACTTTAAGCAAATGGATCTACCACAAATTGTAAGAAAAATTTGAAAGAAATGCCAATTTGGGCCATTTTTAGTGGTTTTTTGGGGGAAATTCCAAATCTATGGATCTCAAACCAAAATCTTCCAAATTTTTCCAAATTAATGGTAAATTGATCTTAACATGTCTTAAATCAATGTTCAGGTGTGCAAGTACAAAATTGAAGCCTAAATGTGGCCCTAAAACAGTGAAATCTCAAAGCTAGTTCTAGCAATTTTATGCAAATTTGAATCAAGAAAGATTTAAAAATATTTAAAAATATTCCAAATATTTAGCTAAAGAGGATCCAAGTAAGGTCCAAACTCTAATCTAAGGATTTCCTCATCCAATCCAAGAAGAAAACGTCACAAAAACCGAGACAAAAAGGAAGAACCAAGCTTCAAAAAATCAAAAACCCAGCCGACACACCTTTCGAAATAGCGCAGAGCACCGAAAGGGCATCAACGCACCTTGCACATAGGCAGGGTGCATTGGTGACACTCCTTGCTAGTGTACAAAGTGCATCTTTTGACTATCGACGCTCTGTATGCACAGGGAAAGTGCATTGGTCTTCTAAATCAAGAACAACCGAGATCTCAGCTCTATTTTGACTGATTTTGGGTATGTAGGAGTGGATCTAGGCCAGTTTTGAGATTCTAAACCTGAAACATAGGTTCTTTAAGAGATATTACGGAAACATTTGACTAGATCTGAAAGGTTAGAACATCAAAATATGAATAAATTTTCAATAAAAATCAACTAGTATGGTCGCCAATCTGATAATAGCCTTTAAGGTAGGGACGTGTCTACCCTAAATGGCTATATTACTATGAAGTGGTGAGGTTCAATCGTCAGAAATGAACAATTATCTAAAATTTCCTAAGAACTTATACCAATTATCTAGGATTTCCTAAGATCTTTAAACCATTATGAATTCAAACTAAACTTGAGAAGAAAAACTTAAACTCATAAATGGAAGGAAAATTGAATTATTTCATTTGATATCAAAGGAGAAAATAGACATACTTACAATCTTGCTTGAGCTGCCTCCACCCTCCCTTGCCTTGATCTATCCTTCTCCATCCTTTCTTTTGATGAAGATGAGCTTTCCAATCCTCCAAATCTCTCCAGTATGCCTTTGCTCTTCTTTTTTTCTGCTTTACCATGTCCCAAATGCCTTTGTTTTATAGTATTGAGAAATGGAATCTCAAGTTTCATCTCTCAATGTGGGATAATCCCTTTCTTGATTTTTTTATTCTTTTTACTCAAAAACCCACTTTCCATAATATTTTCAGGATTTTGTCACAAATTCATAATTCTCAAGCACAATTAATGCAATATTGTGCATTTATTCTCATTGTTGACTGGTGGAGCTTCGATTTGAGCCTTCAATTGAGCAATTCAATCACTGAACCTTGTCTCTTTGGGATACCTCTTTCTTCACTCAATATTTCCAATCATGGAAGTAGTGACTAGATAAGAGAGGAATGTTCTCCTAAGTACTTGTCTTTTGTCTTCATGTTGTGGGCACATAGTAAAATTTGCTTTTGCCTTACACTTTGTTAAGGGTGTTAATTTGATTGTTAATAGGGTGCATGACATTGTTTGATCGCGTCACCTTGCAGAGATATGGAGGATTATTCCTTGTGAGATGAGTATTTTGATGCAACATAGTGTCGGTGCATGCATTCAGATATCTACTAGGAGGGATGACCATTAGCCTCCTCCTCCACCTCCTCCACCTACACCCCCTCCTCCATAAGTTTCAACATCTACTACTCCACCTCTCCCTCCATCATCTTCCTCGACATCTCATCCACCTCCTTCTCCTCCACTTCTTCCTCCATCAGCTCCTTCATCGTCTCCTCTACACCTACTTGACCGACCTGTCGATCCTACTCCATCATATCCTCTACTCCTTCTCGACCGACCTGTCAATCCTACTGATTGGACCGACCATCCACCATTTCTTGCTCCAGTCGACTCTATTATAGAGATTCTTAGAGGGGGTCATATGATTCATCTTGATGGACCTATCCATCTTCTCTCTAAGCTTTTCTTTTCCTGGTAAAGGTATTGATTCCTTTGGATCTATTGGTGGAGGTTTCGATGCCTCTAGCTCTGTTGGCAGAGGTGCTGATACTACCTCTAGCTCTATTGTTGGAGGTGATGATGCATCTGGATCTGGTTGTGGCTTGTGTTATGTTAGGTGATGGAAATGTGCTTATGATTTTACACTCATGTTTATGTTTATTTGTATGCTTATGATGATATATCGATAATTTTATGTTTTATGTTAGATGGTGAAAATGATCACAATGATGGTATGTTTATGTTTATGTGGTGAAAATGATGATGATGGTACATTTATGTTTATGGTTATGGTTGTGTTTATGATGGTATGATGATGGTATGTTTATGTTTATGGTTATGGTTATGTTTATGATGGTATGATCATGTTTATGTTTATATTTATTATGGTATGATGACATATATTTAAAATTAGAAATTAGTATATTTATTAATGGCATGTGATTGATTGATCATGTTTTAAAATAGTGATTGTTAGATGGTGAAAATGATAATGATGGTATGTTTATGTTTATGTTTATGTTTATGTTTATGTTGTGAAAATGATGATGATGGTACCCTTATGTTTTTGTTTATGATGGTATGATCATGATGTTTATGTTTGTTTAGCTTCCACCATTCAGTCAATAATGAAACATTTCAAGACACACGACAACATGATTCAAAGCACAAAAAACAATTATCTTTTTCCTTGAATCTCCAAGCAAACCGGTTGAGGACTACAATGTTCCAACCCAACCATAGGTCTCTCTGCCTAGCCTGTATTATTTCAGCACTCAAATACCACCCCCGAACCGGGGCTATGTATCCACTAAGGAGGGACTAAAGCAAGCTCACTCACAACCTTGGTTCATAGTCAATCAGGTTCATCCAGCACACAGTTGATTTGTCAAGCAAGTGGGGAGCAGGTAAGGGCTTTCTAAATCAATAAGATCATCCATAGAGCTATAGGCATAACCAGACGACCCCAGACAATCTAGGCACCCCCATCACCTCCACTCTTAGCCTAAGTAAGGTCCTCTTAGTTGTTGCATAGTCCCTAGGGAACCCCTTCCCTTAGCACAGAGCTAGGAAGGTATGGCTGGTCCTGACTGTTAGATCAAGGTAAATGAGCCCTCTTTGGCTCTACCATGCAGTCCAAACCCTCTTGGCCTCTTCCCACTGCGATCCGCACTCGGATCTTCCTTCATGTTGCAGTTGAATGGATCTGTCCCATAACAAGGTCTCGGCTATCCAATCTAGTTCTCTCATGAACTTCTGGGCATCTAAACCTCTTAGTTTACCCTCCAAGGGTCAGGTCTATGGATCCTTAATCAAATTCCACCTCCCACACCAGTTTTCTGAGTGATTTTGGATCTGCAAATCGCGACCTCCCTCAGGGTCGCGATTTAGGTTCCTTTCCTCTCTCTACTAGGTCTGTAATGCGTGATCACTGAGTTTGTTGGTCCCCAATGGGATAGGGATTAGGATGAGAAAATTCCCAGGAGGTAGAGCGGATTAAGGGATAAGCAAAAAACAAATCCATACCCTGCCATATGGATTTTAGGGTTGTCCCATACTCCATTGACCTCATGAACAGTGCTATTCACCCACCTCCTTACAGCAGCATTAAATGGCATCTAGGATAGTCAAAGGGGTTCTCAAGGTGACATATGGCAGCCTAGGGTTCCATTCCACAACCCCTTCACCACTCCCTAGTGGATACATAGTTCCCCCTTATTTAGTTGCATCCAAAGCCAGCCACTTGGTATTTTTATTTACATGGTACCATTTACATCATTTACATTTTTCATGGCTTACTAGCACATGGTTACCATAATACCAAATACTTTCCTCTTTAAGGCCGAGCATTCACTAGCGGGGCCTTGGCCTTGAGCTCCACGCTAGGAATCATACATCTCATGCATACTATATTTACATTATAGCCAAAATATCCTAAGGGTCAAAATGAGGGATATTGCATTGATGTAGTTGCGATAATACTCAGTATTACTATCACCTTGCTTAGACAAATGGCTCTTCTTTTCAACCTGAGAGAGGCTTCCTCATCCTGGAGTAACTTCCTCCTTTTCGTCTCAAGATCCAAAATTTTGAGTTTTTGTTCAATCAATTCAAAGCTTGCTAAGCTATTAGAGTAGAAAGAGTCCAATAGTTCCTTAATGTGGAGAAGGTCCTTGGCATTTAATTGTCTATGGATTTCCTCAAATTTAATCTTTTGTTCCTTTAGCCTTTTGAGATTAGTCAAAAAGTGCATTGTTGTTGTACATTGTTTGGGAGGGTTATATGGAATCCATGTCAATTTAACCATATTTTGAAAGTTGATCCGGATTTATGTGAGAACGAAATGAAAGGGAAAACATATATTCACGCACACAGATATATGGCAAGAAACACAGTGATGCAGTAAACTCAAATTCTATTAAATGAATGAAATAGAACAAACTGTGAAATAAAAGCAGCTAGAAGGGTGGTAGCTATATCTATGACAAGAGATGTAGTGGCTATGCTCATTCGTGACAAGATGAATACAAAAAGAGTCCAAAGGGACCTATATATTATAAGCATGAGGGAAAGAACCCTAAACATCCAAAAACATAACCCTAGAAGATGACCGTCATAAAGTTTGCGGCCCCAAGGTAGTTAGTTCAACAGTCAACTTCTCGGGGTCATAAATTTTGCATACGATCTCTGTTCGGGGCGCTCGATAGCTTGTTGGAAAGGTCTATCTGAGGTATACAAATTCAGATCAATCTTGCTGAAATATTTGGCACCTTTGATCTATTCAATAATGTCATCGATCTGGGGAATGGGATACTGATTATGGACTGTGATCTTGTATAGAGCTCAGTAGTCAATACATAGTCTCCATGTCCCATCTTTCTTATGTACCAACACAATTGGGCTCCCACAAGGTGAGGAGATGGGTCGAATGTGCCCCTTTTATATTAAATCTTGAATCTGGTGTTTGATTTATTCATTTTCCATGAGGGAACGCCTGTATACTGGCTCGTTAGGTAAAGGCGTGCCATGTTTCAAATCAATGGAATGCTTGACCTGGCAATGTACTGGCACCCTGGCAGGTGTGGTGAATATGTCTTTCTATGCTTCCACGATCATTTCCACTTGTTTCTACTCTGTAGAGAGGTTATGTGTGGAGGTGGTGGATATTGCTGTGATCTTCCATTCACCTTCAGAATGAACCATGAAGAGGACAAATTTCCATGTCTTGGAGATTACCTTTTTGCACTGCTTAGCTATGATGAGGGACACTGCAGTATTGGGAAGTATTTCTGGTATCCTGTAGAGTTTCTTTCCTAGAGTAATAATGACACTATGAGGTCTAGACTCATACACAGCATGACGTTTCCACATATATGGTTGTCCTAAAATAACATCACAACCTTCAAGCGGGGCAACATCACACATTACCTCATCCTTGAAGGGATTAACGTCGTAGGAAAGGAGGCACTATTAACTGACGCAAATGTCTCATCCTTGGCTCATCCAACCGATGTTGTATGGTTGGGGATGTGGAACCATCGGAATCTTCAATATTTTGATGACCTCGACTGAGATAAGGTTCTTCTGGATACCATTGTCAACAATGAAATGTAGCGGAGTCCCCTGCACCCATAGTTGTGAATGGAAGAGGCGCTCCCCTTCCTATGGCTCCTCTGACTCTTATGGTTGGATCTTTATGGTTGTGATGGTGGCACTAGGTTCTGTGTCAATGATCTACTTTCCCGTTTCTTTCTTTGCATCAGATTCTAGATTTGGGGATTTCATCTCATCCAACAAGGATTGTTTCGAGCAGCATTCATCAATGTTGTGCCAGGGGATCTTGTGGAATTCACACCACTTTCCAGTGTCCTTATTTGATTTCCCATTACCCTTCTTTACCTGCGACTTGGGATGGTTGTCGAGTATTTGGCCATCCTTGATCTGTCCTTTTCTTTTTGAATTAGGGCCTCCTTTCCCAGACTTCTGTTGTTGATTTGCAGACCCAGAATCCCACTTATTCTTTTTCTTAAACTTTTGCTCGATCTTAACGGCGTACCAATAAGCTGATCCTAGTGAGGATATGTCCAAGAAATCCATCTCTGTCTGAATGTACATATACAGGCCACTGTGGTACTTTAGGACCAAGTGTCCTTCAGATTCTCTAATACCCAGTTTGGAGCACAGGTTATGGAACATGTTGGTAAGCTTTGGCACTGTCTGGTCTCTCTCCCGGTGCAAATTCGTCCACCTGGTGTACTGGTCACCATAGTTTCTAACTAGGTAGAACTCCTCCTTGACGAAATTGAAAAAATCCACCCAAGTGGTTTCTATCCTGAATATTTCAGACTCATCCCTTGCATGCCTCTCACTGTACCCATCCCACCGGTCTTTGATATGGGGGAGGGACTTACAGAGAGCAAATGTGATCTTTTCATTGTTGGAAACAATTTGAACGAAGAAGTAACCCTCTAACATATTTAACCATTTATCCAAAGCATATTCATCTATCTTGCCTTCAAATAAGGGAATTTCAAAGTTAACATGTACCTTAAAGGGAGTCTCACCGTCGAAATGACTGCTCATTGAAGGTACATCCAGCACCGTCGACATTCTTCGAAGGGTCTGGGCGAAATTATCCATCATCCGGTTCCTTTGCTGTGCAAGGGATTCCTTGAGAAACAGCTTAATAGGATCTCCTGCTCCGTCATCTCTATTTGCTTCTCCTTCCATGTGATTCTGCTTGGGCCGATGAGAGGGGTTTTCCCCAAGCTCAACTAGTTCGAGACCCAACTCTCGATATTCAGATCTCGTAGGGGACATGTACTGAGAAACCACAAGAGCAAAAAGCTCTGATACCACTGATCTGAATTTATGTGAGAATGAAATGAAAGAGCATATATATATTCACACACACATATATATAGCAAGAGACAGTGATGCAGTAAACTCATATTCTATTAAATGAATGAAATAGAACAAACTGTAAAATAAAGCAGCTAGAATGGTGGTAGTTATATCTCTAAGAATATATTTGGCGGATACACTCATTCATGACAAGATGAATAAAAAAAGAGTCTAAAGGGGCCTATATATCATAAGCATGAGAGAAAGAACCCTAAAAATCCAAAAACCTAACCCTAGAAGATGAACTGTCATAAAGTTTGCGGCCCCAAGGTGGTTAGTTGAACAATCAACTTCCTGGGGTCATAACTTGTGCATACGATCTTTGTTCATGGCACTTGATAGCCCATTGGAAAGATTTATCCAAGCTATACAAATTTCTACTAAAGACCAATGGCCCCCAAATCGCCAAAAATGTCGTTTAGGGCCTCAAAACAGCCCCGGAAGTTTAGGACCCGAAAAAAAATGTAGAAAAATTACTAAAAATTTTCCAAAATGGAAAACGGTTTTGAGCCAGTGGAATAGGTGGGTGGCCACCTATATCCATCTAGATAAAAAGAATTCTTCAAGTAACTAGGTATCATTAAATTTAAATGGTTACAAGGGTTTTCTCATCTACCCTCTAACTCCCAGGAAAACTGGGTAGTGGTTAGAATCGCCTCTTGATCCTACCCATTGTTTGATACTGTAGATTAATTGTAACAAACCTTCATTAATGAGAAATCTATCCATTATTTTGGAAATTGCTTGATCCCATACACGCATATTCCTCCAAGTAGGCATTAATTTGACCAAGGCCAAATTAAGGAGACTTCTTCAAGCTTGGTTGTGAAAAAATCAGAGAGCGGGTCTTTATGGGCAGATTGTCCCCATGTCGATGCTCCCCCGATGAAAAAGTTGATATCTCCTACCAGGATGAATCTTTCGGTTTGGTGAAACCCACCTTCAAATAGGTCATGCCAGTAATCCGTTCTATTTGTATGAGGTCCATAAATATTTAGAATGTTATAAGTGAAACCAATATCTATGGAAAACAAACAACTCCCAGTCCACAGTAGATTCCCAAACTGGAAATATAAGAAAATATTTTCTCTGCCATCCCGTAACAAGACCACCTGATTTCCCTTGTGCATCAAGATAAATAAATTCCCAATCTTGAAAAAGAGACTTAAGTTCAAAGATAATAGAACCACTAGTAGACAAAGTTTCATGTAATAAGAGAATGTTTGGATTATGTAAATAAACCATTCGCTTCAGGGCCAGTTTTTTTTAGGGCTCCCATATCCCCATGATGATTAGGGAAATACACAACATTAGATAACCTTTTCTCTAGGGGTGTGTGCTAAGTCCCCCATAATATTTTTGTGTCTACCTATTCTGACGTCGACAGCTTCCCCGATCTAGTAGAGGCCATAATTGACCTTCGGCCCCTAATCCTATCAGACCCCCCAGTATTATGCTTGGAAGCTCCCTTCTCTGAACTGGTATCATAAATAGCCTTAAAGGTGGAATGAGGCCTAAAATGATACCTCAGAGTCGATTTAGCCTTTGTAATCAACTTTGTCTTAGATATTGACAAGGTGGGATGATTAACTATTGGATCCAGACTAGTGGTCGAGACAGATGATGCATCACAGATGTAGGGAGATCTGACATGGGGGTGTGTTGGAGAAAACTTCCTATGGCTTGGGGTAGACCACAACAGACAGCTGACTACCAGAAATTAACTCAATTCTCAATGCTATGCTATATAAATGACAATGCTAAGATAATGAAGAATATAACCAACCTTGATCCAAACGTTTGATGTAGATCCCCGTTGGAGCTTTCAACTCGTGCACTTGAACCTGCAAATTAGTCTTGACAACCAATATACAACAAGAGCATATAATACATAAACGACATTAACATCATCAATAGAAATGGTCCATGATATTATAAGTAAATGCAACCCAATGTAATATTATAACAACATTCACAACATTAATGGACGAGAATATGAGTATTTCTATTAATAAATAACAAGAAGTACAATGTGATACGACCTCTTGTCAGCAACCAATCTAAACCAAGATCTGGGTCTCTCCACTTGTGCCTCCACCACTTAAATCCTCCATGGAATGGCAAACTCAAACTATGATAGGAGTTTGGAATGAACATAAAGGGTTCACAACTACAAGGATCAATGAGTGTAGACTCAAGATCAGGCAAAAATACACTAGAGTTCTCTTGCTCTCTCTTTCTCCTCCCTTCCATATGCCATATGTGCTCAATATATAGTCCTCCCAAAGGTAAGTGAAAGGACACATCGAGGCGTTTCGGGGAAAATGGAGGGCCAAAGGTCACCCTAAGACCGCTTTGTGGGAGTAAAAAGTAATTTACTAGTGATTTTTACCATTTTACATGTCACCTGCGAGCTATAGTGGTGCAGCTCGCGGGTACAGTGGCTAAAGTGATACAACTAGCGTACAGGGGAAAAAATAGGGAAATAGTGTGTCTGGAGGATATAAAGTGGATTTGAGTCAGTACAATGGATCCTGCAAGGCCAAAGAGTGTTGATGCTCACAAGGTGGAAAATTACGTTGTAACAGGGGGAAGTCTCTATCGAGAAGTCCTTCAAAATAGAAGAGAGGGCACTAGATTCAGGGGAGAAGGCTGTGAGTCAGGGTGATATTCGAGTTCCGTATCAGTGAAGGTAAAAGAGATGGTGATAGAGGAGGGGGGAACAAAGCATAATTGTGGTCATGGGGAGAGTGAAAAAGTGCATATGTGTCTAGAGCCAAAGGGGAAAGATAAAGGGGAGAATGAATCTCAACATATCCATAAATAATTCGAGAATCCCCTGGAATCTCACTTTTCAGGGAAAAGGTGGATGGTCAGCTAACAATCTAGGTTTCGGATACAAAGTAGGGATCTAAGGTGGAGGGGGGGTGACCAATAGATGAGGATTCCTTCCCAAGTGTGCTTTATCTGGGAGGCTAAAATATTGGGTTGCCAAATAATCCTGGGTAGCTTGGATAGAAACAAGGTTCTCAAAAAGACTAACAGGTCTCAGAGAAGGACAAGAGGGGGATGGTGAGGGAAAAGGTAGTACAAAATATAAGGGAGTCTCAAAATCCTCGGAAGATGTATACATTATATTAGAGTTCCTACTGCAAGAAGAAGAAGATAAGATAGGTCCACACTTACCCAAAGTATTTATAACACAGGAAGAAGGATATGCATCTTCTAGTTGGGGGAGATTCCAAGGACATCCAGTTCCACCTGGATGATGTGCAGGATCGGATCCCAGAACTTATGATATAACCTCCATTGTGTCTCCAACTGGTCCATATTCAGCTGCCATAGACTTATGAAACCCTTCATAGATCTCTATATCCATTCCTTAGATAGGAATTGTTGGTAAATCCTCAGGGGGGGCCTTCAGATGGTCCGAAGAACATATATTGTTCTCAATTGTTCCAACCTCAACATCAGGTCCTGCTCTCCTTTTCCAAAAATTCCTAGTGAACGAAAGTGGGCATTCCTGTACCAGGTGGCCATATGTATGGAACCTATTACATCTGAATGGAAGATCAATGTAGTCTAGGTCTTGGTGATATGTGTGGAGGCATTTCAAAATAATAATCTTCTCGAGAATACCCTCCTTAATATCCAATTCAATAAGGATTTTGGCGACTGCAAGATTCCTAGTGGATTCGAAGCTATCATATACTAACAGGAACTCACCAAGAGTGGCTCCTATGAGGGAAAATATTTCCAAAGTCCATAAATCTGGTGGGAGTCCCAGAAGCTTGACCCAAGTCGAGTGGCTGTATATTTTATCCCGACTTGCAACAAAGGTCGGTACCCATATTTTTTCCTTGAAAGCAAGCTTGTCCCACATCTAGATGACTTCAAGAATTTTTCTAACATCATCCGTAAATATGATAATGGGCCCAATCCATCCTTTTGACAATGCAAAACACTAGGGTAGGTATTCAAGAAACTCCACTGTGTGGCTACCTAGTTCCTGAAGGTGGGAAATGACGTATTGTTGTCGTGGAATCTGCCTACAATGGCAATATCAGACATGGAAAATAATTCATACATATGGATATATTTTCCTAGAGCAAGGTTTGCATCTGCTTTTTTCTTAACGCATCGATGTCTCTTCCTTCCAGAGGAGGTGGTAACAAAACCTAGTTTAGGTCCCCCTTTCGTCGATGGTTCACCATAAAACAGACCCTTAGGATATCTCAGGTCTGAGAATTTTTTTTCATCTAGTCGCACATTTTTTGGGGTATTTCCAGTCTCAGAGGCACTGACATGGTGTGCACACTTATCAGTGTCTAAAGCACCGAGAATGAAACCCTTCTCAACTCCAGCGGGTTCATTTATAAAAGACGGATCTCCAGAGTTTTCCATATCGGGAAACTCGGCACCCTTCGGAGTTCTTTAATGGGACACAAGAAACAAGGGACCATAGATAAAAGTTGATTGTCCCACAAACAAAATGATGCTCCATGAGAATAGGAAACAATAAAGGAAGGAATGGATCATGACACCAGTATTTGACAACACCATGCCTTATAAAAGTCTAATAACCTATTATGTAGATAGTACTAACCATGGAAATGGTCTCGGGAATCAGACATTCAGTAAAAAATGATTGATGTTAATAGGATGTTGTCACTATCTACCTAATCCATTGGTTGTTTTCTGGTCTTCTGTCTTCATGAAACCACCAATTATGCCCATACCCTAATAGTAGCATAGTCGATTCCCCATGAGATCCCAACATGTATGGAATCACACCATTGAAACCCAAACCCTAGCTAAGCAGAATCCAAATGCTAGCTTGTTGAGCATACTCCATTAAGTTTTTGGTGAAGACTCCAAACCCTGTAAGTTAGTTGATGTATCTTTCCCTTTGTATTGCTCTGTAAGAGGGGATAAAATGATCCATGCCCTTGCTCGATTTTCATTAGTTAATCCTTAATAAGTTGCTAAATAATTTATGATTTCTTAGTATTTAATAATACTAGATAATTTTATGTGAGACATTTAATCATATATCAACTGATTAGTTATTATTTAATTGTATTCGATAAGTTGATGTTAAAATTTTTATTTAATGAACTATTAGTCCCTGTAGCATAAACTATTGTTTATGTTTTCATCAATAGTTTGAGTCGTACACCCAAAAAATAAAAAATAAAAACTGCGTTGTTATCAATAGTTTGAGCCGCACAGACTCAAAAAAAAAGATATTTGCCAAGTTTTAAATCAATATTTATTTAACTAATATTTTTAAATAGAAGTATATGCAATTTTATTAACTTTTTTTCCAAAAGAAAAGGCTATAACTTGTTATTCATCCTCAAAGGGGATTCAAAGTTACATTGACTTTACATTTCCATTCATGTGGCTTCATACAAAATAGCAACTTAACTGAAAACATCTTAATTGGTAATATCTTACCTTCCTACTGTCCCCTCCTTTAATACAAAAAACGAAAAGACAATTAAATAGTATTTTTTCTAACATATCCAAAGCTTTTAGAAGACTACTATTTTATTCTCAAATTAGAAGATAGCTTCCATAAATCTAGACAACTAGAAAAATTCCATTACTCCTACATCAATCTTTTCATCATCCATCCATCCCTCAAAATGGATCAAACCATCCATATCTCCAATAGGCTTTTTAGAAAGGTTGTCATCCAAACTGTTGAACTCACGGTGGACATTAGTAGATGAAAGAAATGAAAACCAATTCTAAATATCGACAACTCTACTCGCCCATTGTTCTAGATGAAGCACTTGCAACTAAGTACGACCAGCAGCCCATTCAATTATGGCAAGTGAATCGCCAGCTACCTGAAAGTTATGTATGCCTCTGCGTTTAGCAAACCAAAGCAAGCCCCATAGTCCTAATAATTTTTCCTTTGTGTCTGTGTGTTTTCCAACCCCTAAACATAAGCGTATATCATGGCTTCTCTTATTCAGAAGAATGCAAGCCCCACATTCACCGCCATCAAATAATCCAAAAGATATCTTATCATGAAAGTAAGGTAAATTATGAATTCTAACATTCTTGCATTTTTCTCCTTTGTAATATCCATGGAAAAAGTTGATAGTCTTTGAGGAAGCAATAAAAACTGATGGTTTAACACCTTCAAAAATATTTATGCTTCTTGATTTCCACACTTCCCACATAACAAAAGAGTGGGATTTCCTTATATTTCACCTTTTTATTGAACCATCGCATCATACATTCCTAAAAATTTGAAGACTCCCAAACATCAAATAACTTCAATGTCTTGCACATTTCAAACCACATATTTTTAAAAAAAGTACAATGAACAAAAAGATGTGAAACAGTTTCCTCATCATTTCTACAGAGAGAACAAATACTAGGACCCATAAAGCCCCTCTTCAATAGATTCTCCCAAGTAATAATTGGATTCTCCATACAAAGCCACAGAAAGAATTTGATTTTCATGGGAACCTTCCATTTCCAAAGGGGTATAGCCCACCATTTTGGTGAAGAATCCACCAAGTCCTCTAAGATAGCTTCATATGCTTTTTTAGCTTAAATAATTCCACTTTCCCTTTTCCAATCCCAAATAAGAATATCCTTTTTAACAACCAACCTTATTCCATCTTTATTTAACACATAATATGTGAATTCCATTTCGCAACAATAGCATCA
This sequence comes from Larix kaempferi, assembly GCA_027924585.1. Classification (NCBI taxonomy): domain Eukaryota; kingdom Viridiplantae; phylum Streptophyta; class Pinopsida; order Pinales; family Pinaceae; genus Larix; species Larix kaempferi. Next base: position 6,323,283 of record BSBM01000203.1, on the reverse strand, counting down.
GTCAACCCCAAGTATTTTGCATAATACCAGTATTATGATGAGTTTTCTGGATAAAAACTCCTCTTGATTTGTGAAAGGACCTAAATATTTAAGGAATGGAGTTCAAATAGTAAATATTCGGATAACTTATAAAATTCCCTTGCACCAACATAGGATCAATTCCAATATAAACATGTACCCCATTTCCAACCTTCTAGCTCAGCCATTCATTCATTTTTTAGAAAGATCTATTCAAACCTCGCCAAAATATGGAAACATAGTAGACTTTTTAGGCTCTCTGATCAACTGTATCACCTGTGTCTTCTTTAAATATTTACATTTGAGTACACTGCTCCATAGACCTTCCCTAAAGAGTCCTTTCAAAATGCTCTTGAGGCTCAAAGTTGAGCTAAACCAGTCTAAATTTTTTAATCCCCAACCCCCCATTCTTTTTGGACAAGATAAACTCTCCCAAGATGACAAATGAAATTTTGTGGAGCCAGATTTTCCTGCCCATAGGAAGTTGAACATTCTTTTTCTAATCCCATTTATAACCAGCACAAGAATTTTGGCTAAAGAAAACCAATACACAAGAATGCTTTCAATCACTGATTTTACCAAAGTAAGTCTACCCCCCAAGGATAACCAACGATAGGACCAGTTGCAAATCATCTTTTCAACTTTTTGTAGTAACCAATTCCAATCCTCCTTTCTGTAATAAGTATGTTTCAAACAATACCCCAAATATTTGAATCGTTCCTCCAAAGAAGAAATCCGATAAAAAAAAATGGCTTAATATCCTCACATATCCCATTTTCCTGTAAGTTAAGAAGAAACATGGAATTTTGTGCCCTAATATCCATCCCTGAAGCATTACAGAATAGTTGAAAAATGGACTGATAATTCTCCCATTCAACAATAGTACCCAAACCAAAAATTAATACATCATCAACAAAAATCAGATGAGTGATACTTAAATGATGTGAGATATTGATACTTTTAATATTCTTTTCCTTTTTAGCATCATCAATAATTTTGCTTAATCCCTCAATGACTGGGAGAAACAAAAGTGGAGATAAAGGACATCCTTCTCTCAATCCCCTGAATCCTTTGAAAAAAATTGTTGGAGTACCATTAACCATAATAGCGTAATTAGCATAAATAATACATCCCATGATCTAGTTAAAAAAAGTCACTGGAAAGCCTATATGAATGTGGATAAACCTTAAGTAATCCCAATCTACCTGATCATAAACTTTTATCAAATCCATCTTCAAAACAAGTGCCTGAATATCCTTAATCTTGATGGAGTGTAGGCATTCTTGTGCTACACCCACCGCATCCACAATTTGTCTATTTGAGAGAACACCAAACTTTTCTTTGGAAATACATTTAGCGAAGATATGTTTAATTTTGTCTGCTATAACCTTGGAAATCACTTGATATATCATATTACAAAGAGAAATTGGCCTGTAATCATTGAATGATTCAGTCTTATCCTTTTTAAGGATAAGAGCAATAAAAGTAACATTCGAATTACCTGGAACATAACCTGTCATTCTGGATTCTTCAACTGCATCTAAAATGTCATGTTCAACTTCCTCAAAGAAATGCAAGAAAAATTCCACTCCACCCGTGAGGACTCGGACTCTTATCCTTGGCAAATTGACTTGCTTATTGACTTTAACACTTATTTCTATCATTGAAATAGATTTAAAAATGAAAATAAAAATATTATAGATATAATATATCACTCAAATGTTTAGTCCTGGTTTTTTATTAATAGGCAATTATTAAAAAAAAATCAAAGTTTTCAAAATTAACTTTGTAGTTTTTTATTAATGATGGTGAATATTAACATCCACTAAGACATTATTATTAGTTTAATGTGATCCGCTGCGAGCCCCCGGTGGATGCAACTTCAAACCTCCATTCAAACTTGAGCAAGCCATTCGAGCTACCCCACCTTCAGCTAGGGCTCGGCTCTCCATCCCATGCCCTCAATGGCATCGGGAGGAGATATAGCCCCCCCCCTTCTGACCTATACAACTTCGTGAAATTAATTGCAGCACAAGGGAAAAAAACCTTATCAATCGCCCAGCAGAAGTTTGTGAAAAATATCACCGAGATTCCCACTGTCGCATTGTCGGTAAAGCAACCCTGCAAGAAAGCTCTTAACCTGTCAGAACAAGGATTGATAGGTCAGTTCATAGCTCTGTGGCCCTCTCTGAAAACCACTGAGATATGGGTTCAGAAAAATTGGAAACCTATGATCTCGGAAGGAGTAAAATCTTACTTCCTAGTAAAGGGCTTCTTTGCATTCGTCTTTGAAAGCAAACAAGACCATGAACTAATTTTCAAGAATGGCCCATACTTCATGGGGCCGCAAGGGCTTTGCAAGAATAAATGGAATCCATATTTTGACCCATCCCAAGACATCCCATCCGCAGTCCTGGTTTGGGTGAGACTAGCACATCTACCCCTCCACTATTGGAATCCAGAATCACTAGAAGCTATCGGAAATACCCTTGGAAAATACATAGATAAAGCAGATCGAAAAGATCAATACTCATGTGCAAGAATCTGCGTCGAAGTAGATCTGGAACGCAGACTCCCAAAAACCATAAAACTCACTGTGGCAGATTGGTCTCACATTCAGGAATTAGATTATGAACAAATCCCTTTTAAATGCAGGTATTGTCACGAATATGGGAATTTTGCTCAATCCTGCAAGAAGAAGCCCGCAGATTTGCAGGCATGAGGGAAAAAGAACAATGGACAACTATTCAAAAAAATCCTACCTACAAATCGGGATAAAAAACGCTACCAAAAGGCCAAAGTTCAAGGAAAGCAAACTATCAACATCAAAAATCCCTGGATACGAACAAAGAGAATAGATTCAATGCTTTGGAAACTTCAGAAATCCAGGAAGCCCCGAAGCCCCAGAAGAAGGAGAAATCCCTGAACAAAAAGATTCTCAAGAAGCCCTCAAATCCAAGAAGATCTGAAAGAAATCCAACCCCAGAACACCCCAAGCCCCAAAAGACCTAACTCGAATAAAGGCATGCTTTCTCCCTCCTATGCAAAAATATAAAAAACAATGGTCTCCCATACATCTTCGAAAGATCGAATAGATAGATCATCCAAATAACTAGGACGAAAATTGAGCAAAGACCTAAGGGAAGAAGAAGCTGAACGTGAGAAAATCCAAGGATCTCAAGCAACATTAGATATGGCATTCAGCAGGAACACAAGAGCCAGAATAACAGGGAAGAAAATGGGAGAGTTAGCAGGGGAGGACCCTCCTCTACTCACAATAGTAGATAATGAAGCTGGTCTCTTGGAACTGCAGAGGACTGGACAGTCCCATCAAAATAGAAGCAGTTAAAGACCTCCAAAAAATAGATATGCCAGACATCCTCATGCCCCAAGAGACCAAGCTCGATGAAAATGCCACCTTGACCATTGGAAAGGAAAAATGGAAGAAGAACGCAGGTATGGATGTCAGCCTCTAGAGGGGCCTCCGGTGACCTAGCAACCCTCTGGTCTTCAGACAAATTCTAGCTACGCAGCTCCTTCACCACTCAACACTGGATCTTCACGGAACTCACTCATACCCAATGTAACATTCACATCGCTCTCTTCAATCTGTATTTTCCTAACCTATACTCTGAAAAAAAAGATTGCTGGAAGCTTTTGGAAGGTTTTTTGGACGCATATTCTCCACAAAACCTCATTCTAGCTAGCGATATGAATATAACTCTCTCCACTGCTGAAAAAAAGGGAGGACTCATCGGAAAGGACATGTTCAGATCTCAAATAGAATCCCTCATCCAGACATGGGATCTGCTTGATATCGAACCTAAGAAAGGAAAATTTACATAGTCCAACAAGCGACTTGGTAAAGGAAATATTATGGCCCGACTTGATAGATTCCTCGTTCAGAGCAGTATTTTGACCGAAGGACAGATTGTCATCTCAAAAATCATGGCAAATTTGGCTTCGGATCACAAACTAATCCTACTCAAAATGCATGAAGATGAAGATCTCGTCCCGATTCCTTTTAGATTTAGCCCTCAATGGCTAGATTACGGAAGTTTCTAGGACATATTGGAAAATATCTAGAGAACTACTATATCCAGCACCCCAAGATTCGGTTGGGAGCAGAAAATCATCATCGCCAAAAAATCCTTAGAGGAATGGGCCAAAACTAATTTCCCCCCACCCTCAAACTTCATAAAGAAGGTTGTAGACAATCTAGAATCCATTCAAAACTCATGGGACGAAAACCCAACTGATAACACAACGCTACAGGAAGAGGTCAACCATCAAGTCAAAGCTTACCAAGCCTTCCACAAAGAATAGGAATTCTGGAGATTAAAATCTCGCAACACTTGGCTCAAATCCGGAGACATGAATACTTCATTCTTCCACAAGCAGACCAAATCTAGACACTCCATTAACCACATCTCAGAAATCAAAATTGACAACGGATCAACTGTTAAAGGACACTGAGACATCAAGATCGCAACGTATAACTACTTTTCAAAACTCTTTACGGAGGAAGACAACGATGGAGAGGAAGGAGAGCAAATCCTCCTTGAACACATTCCAAAGAACATCACGACTAAAGACAATGCTGATCTCCTCAAGCCATTCTCATAGAAGGAAGTCACCAATGCAATATGGTCTTTCGATCTTGACAAAGCTCCAGGACCTAACGGATATTCAATCCACTTCTACAAATCTTGTTGGCAGTACATTAGAAAGGATTACATGAGAATGATAAGAGAATTTCACTCAAAATCAAAGATCGGAGGCTGCACCAATTCCACTTTCCTCGCTCTTATACCAAAAGAGATCAATCCCAATTCCTTTGGCAAATTTCAACCAATTGCATTATGTAATTCATCCTACAAAATAATCTCCAAAATGCTCGCAAACAGGATGAAGCCTATCCTTGCTAAAACCATCTTGGATAATCAAGGAGGCTTCTTACAAGGAAGACAAATCCTTTACAATGTCATTCTTGTTCAGGAAGCTATTCACTCCAGCAAGATTCGCAAAGAAAAAGGTATGTTGATCAAACTCGATATGGACAATGCATTCGATTGTGTCAAGCATTCTTTCCTCCTTAAAGTCATGAAAAACTTTGGTTTTGGAGATACCTTCATAAACTAGATCTCTGCCTACATAAGAGGTCCCTGGATTTCCCCCTTAGTAAACGGTCGCCCAACCATTTTTTTCCAAGCTACGCGTGGAATTCGACAAGGATGCCCCTTACCATCCTTCTTATACATAATTTTGGCTGACTCCCTTAATCTAAAGCTGAACTTTGACCTCAGAATAGGACTCCTACCAGGCTTCAACTTAGCTCCTAATTCCATGCCCCTCAACCACACCCTGTTTGTCAATGACTCCCTCTTATTGGGAGGGGGATCCTCCATAATAGCTCATATTTTTAAGCAAAACATGGCTTGGTATTGCAAAGCCTCGGGAGGTAAGATTAACCACCATAAGAGTGCAGTCTACGGATGGAATCTAAACAACACCTTTGCAACCAACATTGCCCAAATCCTCAGGATCAAATTCCACAAGAAATGGGACAAATTCAAATATTTGGGCCTCCCAATAACACAAGGTCATTCAAAATCTGAAAATTGGGAAGACATAATAAGCAAAATCAAATCTAAAATAAGGAATTGGGGAGGATATTGGCTCAATAAAGCTAGAAAACTGATCTTACTAAAAGCAGTCCTTTCAGCCCTTCCAATATACCATTCTTCTCTTCTTCTAGCACCCAAGGGAGTGTCAGATCACATCAGCAAACTCCTGAGAGAGTTCCTCTTGACGGGAGGGAAAACAATGAGAACAAAATACATCTGGCTAACTGGAACATCATCAAACAACCAAAACATTTAGGTGGTCTCCAAGTTCGAGATCCTCTCCAGGAAAACATGGCAATGGGAGGCAAAATCCTTTGGCAAATTCTACACAACAGACATCACGGGGCCAACCAATTATTAAAAAAGAAATACCTAACAGGAACTAATCTCAGATGCCTTTATAGCAAGTCGGTTTCCAAACGCTCCTCAATTTGGAAACCGCTTGGGATTTTTTCTCTCAAGAACTCTATTGGGTTCTCGGAAATGGGAAAGACATAAACATTTTTTCTGACAATAAAACGGGAAACATACCTCTCTGGAATAATCAAGACCTCCAAGATATAGATCATTGTCTTTCTCATCAAGAAATTCAAACTTTGAATGATATCAGCATCTAGGACTCCTCCAGCACATGGAAAAGCTAGAAAAAATTATCAATTCCATCCAATCTAGAACCTTCCAGAATTCTCCTTAATGAAAGCTTGACTGGTTGCGCTCCTACTCATTTCCAGGATAAATATGAATGCAGTTGGGGCCCAAAAGGAAAATACATCGTTGCCCTGGGTTTCAGCTCTCTCCAAAACCATGAAGGCTCAAGAAAACGCCTTTGGGAATTAGTCTGGAATCCATTTGGACTTCCCAAGGTAAACTTCATCATGTGAACCCTCGCTCACCGAAAGGTACTCACTGGAGAAAATCTCATCAAAAGAGGAATTATCAGGCCACATTGGTGCCCTTTATGCCATAAGAATTCTGAATCTTTAGATCACCCATTCCCAGATTGTCCGTTTTCAAAAACAAATTGGGACCACATGCTCCATGAACTCAACATAACTATGCCGACGTTCAGCACTACTACTTGCCTTCTCAAATATTGGAAATCCACCTATCCCTCCTCTCTATCGAAAAAGAAACTCAAGCCCCAAATTTGTATAACCATCCCTAAATTTACTTGCTGGAAAATTTGGATTGCCAGGAACAAGGCAATTTTCCAAGACTCCCACCTCACTCCCTTACAAGTCATTGGACAAGCCAAAGGCCTGCTTATTGAATTCTTGAACTATTCCAATCTCAAAACTGACACAAATCTCACTACAAATTAATTAAATTGGATCAACACTCTTCCCTCAAGCCCCAGAAAAGAAATAGGCTCTCGACGCCGGAATCTCCCACTTTGGAAAATCAAACTCTCCAACTCTGACTTTCAAGTTTGGAGAAACAAACAGCCCATGGATAGTCTGCACTTTGATGGTGCGTCCAAAAGAAACCCTGGAGTGGCAGGAGCAGGGGGGGTCTTGTTATTTGTCGTAGGAGCACCAAGAATCAAATACAGATGGGGATTGGGAACCTGCTCAAACAACTTAGCAGAGGCATTAGCTCTCCTAAAAGGCTGCCAAATTTCCAAAAAACAAAGAATTGAAAATCTATAGGTGTTTGGAGACTCTCTCGTAATCATCAAGGCATTCAATTTGCACACAAATTACAATAACATGGCAATTGAACGAATTATACGCTAGATCCAGCAAATTGTGAGTTCATTTAACCATTTCATAGCATTTCATATCGTGAGAAGCTTGAACCACAATGCAAACGTGGAAGCAAAAGAAGGAACCAGTTTTGCACCTGAGAAAATCAAATTTTCAAGTGGGGAAACGAGCTATCAGTACATTCCCTGAGTTCAAACCACAATTCACAGGTATCCAGCAAGACAATTGGTATCTATCATGGCAGGTATCCAGCAAGAGAATCGGCATCCAACAAGAGAATCGGTAGCCAACAAACGCATTCAATGGATGAAGAGAATTATGCAAACGACTTCAATGCACAATGAGAAGTGGTCACAACGCAGCCAAGTGGGGAATCGAGTTATCACTATACTCCCTGATCTCAAATTTAAATTCATAGGTTACATGCGGGACGGGATGTGAAGATTGCTGAACAATCGACTCCGAACAAAAGGATTGGTATCCAGCAAGACAAACCTCCAATCTAATTCAATGGATAAAGAGATTATGCAAGGAGAATTGCAAACATTTTCAATGCATAATGTGAATTGGTCACAACACATCCAAGTGGGAAACGAGTATCATTACACTCCTTGATATCAATATTCAATCACAGGTTAAAAGCGGGACAGGATGTGAAGATTGTTGAACATTGAGCAAGAGAACTGGCATCCAGCAAAACAAGCCATCAAACGAATTCAATGTATAAAAAGAATTTTTCAAAGAAAACCATGCAATTGAATTCATCATACAAGGAGAATTAGTCACAAATGGATTTTTGCTAATCTCCATCACAATCCAGTTACAAGAAAGAGCAGATCATGTTCATTACAGATGTCAAATATCAAATAGGGAAAGTCTCCAAATCTCAGAGCAAAGAATACTCGGATTTTTTGAATAATGTACTCAACCGTATTTGGCCTTAGCCACGACTCAACCATTTTTTCCATTTTTTATCAATATATTTTAACCGTTTCAGTTATAAAAAAAACATCCACTAAGACCCATTTGGTCTATTTTCTATCGGCCCGAAACAGCAGAGATAAGGATTAATTAAATTAATTATTATTCTTAGTAAAATCATAATTTTAAATTCTATTTTTTTTTATAATTTGGAAATTCAAATTTCAATGACATGAAAGGTTTTATCATTAAAAAATTTGCACAGAAAGGAGCGAGGTGCTCTAGAGCCCATATGGGGGTGGTTGATATATTGTCACGAAGGTAATGTAATGTAACATAACGTCACATTACCAAAAATAAAAAGTAATTAAAAAAATTCATGTCGACTCATGAAATAAAAAAATATGAAAATTAATTAAAAAAATCCATGCTAGCCTATAAAATAAAAAAATTAAAACTTAAACTCAGATCTATCAAGCAAGATCGGGATCAAATTTCTTGAGTTTAAAATTAAAAATAAATAAATTTTAAAATTTTAAAAAAACACACACCTCAAGAAATTGGATCCTTCTCAGTGCTTGATATATTTGGGTGTAAGATGGATCTATGTTGGTAGATAAATAATTAATATTTGATTTTAAAAATAGAAAAAATAATGCAAATGTTTACAAATTATAGGTGATGAATTATTATGTGTTAGATTCGTTTTAAAGTCTACAGGGTTTGGTAGATCGGGAAACTCCACAAAATTTGGAGTCAAATTTGGTACTCCTAAAATCTACATTCACATACGTGTGCAGGTTTTTTTGTGTTGTTGTTGTACCGTGACATTAAATATATCAAATCTTCCATGTTCCATGCATGTGTCTCATTCAACACATGAATATTTCAAATGCCACAACACCCAAGGATATTTGGGATAATCCGGGATTGTTATATGAAGCTTATTGTCTCCAAAATTTGTTCATTTATTATGTCAAGTCCATAACATCTCTTGGAACAAACACGAAGCACAACTTAGAAATGCAACCCATTAGCACCACAACAACACTTCCCAAAGTTGAGAACTGGTGTTTTTCCAACTCAATAGGGGTATCCCTGAATTCTATCTCTAATATCAATTAATCCTAGAAATTGCAATAAAATGGACTAGAAAACAACAAGAAGGCAATTAACAATATAAAACTTTAAAGGATTGATGCATGTCCTTTGGGTTAATGGAGTCCCAAAATAAGCACATGGAAGGCCTAGATATGGAATACAACATATTTATAGGATACCCTTATTCAACAAATGAATCTATCCTAGCATATGAACCAGACTATAGATACCAATGCCATATGGGAGCAATCTTGTTCTACAAATGAATCCTCGTACACATTAAATAGTCAACTTAATAAACAAATCAACCAAACATTCTTATTGATCAAAGGTTCACATACATAATGGTTTAAAAACAACATCAAAGGCAATCCAGGATTTTGAAGAGCAAGAGGAGACTAACAAATGAGTTATTGATCCTACTCATATCTGACTCATCCTACTCATATTTGACTCAAAATTCCAAGGGATAGAAATGAATCCACGTGGATACTATAGATGTTTTTCTCCACCAACATACCAATATTTTTACTACGCTTCTATGTTCACATAAATTGATAGCGTGTCAATTTTAGGTTTAAAAACATCACAAATACAAAATGCAATTAACTTGGAGTGTATAATCGCATCATCCATGGATATAAGAAAATTCATTGTTAAACTTAATAATAAACCCAAACTCAAAATTAATACTTTGATTTAGCTAAATTCTGCATATGGAAGATAGATAGTTTTCTAACACGTAAAATTTAAGGGTTGACAATTTTACTCCATGTCAATGTTGACGGTTTCCTCTCTCTCCACAATAAGTAATTTAACATAAGATTTTATCACTACAACCAACAATTATGATTGTACCATTAAGGTAACAATAGTGATATACCAAAGAGAATATAAGAAAAAGATAAAGGCATTGTTGTGGTCTTCAAATCTCCAATTCCTTCATTGACAACCTTCCACCAATATCATGTCTTGACCATCCAACTTCCTCAAAAATATTTTTTCCTCATCGTACCTTTGATACAGTCAAAGTTGATCCAAAATGCATTGAAATGATATTTTATCAAACTTGATCAACAATACCTTAAACAACATTAGGCATGAGATCTCCAATTATCTTTGTTGATTTGATCATCCTTACTGAGTTAAAGATGGTGTTCACTAATTTGATCAAGACTAATTTAATAAATGGGATTCAATCTAAGGATTTTGTAATTATCCTTCTTTCATAAATGATCATCATAACATAGTCAAATATGATCATCATTTATCATCATCTCATCTTCATCACTGTTGTATTCCTGAAGGTCCTAAAATTGGGATCCCAACCTCTAAAATTGATGGCAATGGATATCTCGTGCCCTAATATTTGGAAATTTTATATTTGTGTTGGCATTTTCATCGAGCTACCTCATCATCTGGCTATTGGTTCATCCAAATTCTTCCCGGCCATTCTCACAAAATAGATCAAGCCATTGATATTAGCCATTTTACTTTGAAGGTATTATACGATTCTATCAAATTTACACTTCAACCTCTTTCAAGTCCCTTGGCTCATAGTTCAAGCCACCTCTCTACTCAATAAACCAGTACTTCCCTCTTCTTAGAGTTTATCGTTATCATGTGTTTCATTCTCACCAAGGAAGTATACTTTTGATCGACATTCCTTTTCCTCTCTTACATTTTGATCTTCTCCTTTTTCTCGATGTTGTATGTTCCACATTGGTCAACCATTGACTTAGGACAGTGTCTGGACTTTGAGCTTATGTCCATCGTAGATTTCATGCATAGGGAGTGGCGATAAAAAGACATGTACTAACAAATAGTGAGTAGCATGCCGCATGATCCTTATTTCAATTGGAGATTCTAGGCATCCAATGGGTATGGACCCGAGTCAAGGTTGAATTTGCTTCATGCTTTGGATGAATGGAATCTACAATCACTATAACCTCAATGTGCTCAGGTTATTGTCATTGTTTAGGTTATTGTCATTGTTTCACTCTATATTAATCACGATATGCAACTAATCACTGAGAAAAATTCCCAAGCACAAACTCATTTTCTTGATCCTTGACATTTGGCCTTTTTAATGATTTTTGTTCTTATCATTTGAAGGTCACACCATTTTCTCGTTGTATTATTATGTCTTCTCTCACTGCATTGCACCTATTACTTTCACAATAAAAACTCATCCACCTCACTATGAAAATCGTTGAGCACTACACTTCTACACTCAATGAGCATAGACGTTGAGCAAAGACTTTGCTTAACATTCCATACTAAGTTGATTTATGGGGCTTTTCAACATTACTTTAACATTGGGCTTTGAAAAATTTATGATTACTCAACTTTACGGAAACAAATACCAAGATACAATTTCAAGTGATAACAATGGCTCCATATGGAGACAACATTGCGCATATGAGGTGCTCAGAAACCAATAATTGTCTGACCCGTAATTGAACCTCATTATTGAATAGCAATTGCTTTCTCAAACCAACATTCAAATTTGTATTTAAGCATTATGATGATTGTCAAAGCCTTTCAACATTGGACCAATGGTTCTTTAATTCCTGAACAACTCTTATTCTTATAATCTTATAGCCTAAATGCAAATGAAAATGTATCATTGCATCTTCATCAATTTTAGACCTACATACAAAGTGGGTTAATTGACACAAGTGGGATCAAGCCTTTGACTCTTCAAAAACTATATCCCAATGGCACAACTCCTAATTTGCATGAATGTTTTCAACATCATTGACCCCAAAGATAATAATTAAGGAACATTTGACTCACCCAAGTACCACTTCATATGTTAAAATAAAATCATTTTCATGTTATCACATTGAGATAACTAAATTTCAACTCAAGACTTGTGACATCACTCATGTAACTAATTTTGACTTCAAAACAAAAAGTCTCACTTGTAAAAATAATGGAAAAAAAACATGGCATAAAATTTACCTAACCTTTATATCTACAACCTAGTTTAGTGCAATCAAACTTATTTATGTTTATCCTAGCTATCTTAATCTACCAAATATGCCATTGGTTTTGGTTTAGTATATAATCATATTTCCAATGCAGCAAGGCATGCACCTTCTCTTTACAATTACCATGGTGATGAGAAACAAGAGCTTGTGCCCCAAGAACAATGTCCCCATAGGAAAGAAATCCTTTCCAACTCAACCATCAACCCCAAAGAGAAGTTTCCCTCCCTAGAGACACACCCTTCTAGATAGATTATGCATTGTTTATTATTATTGGTGTGCAATTAGTTATAGGCATCCCCTTCAAATTGGAGTTGTGTGCATGATCATTAATTATTATTGTTAGTCCCCAACTTTTGAGTGACATACAATTAATAAGTTAGTTGCATTTAATATTATATTCTAGCCTTGAGTGGCATGCATAAGTATATAAGGGTATTGGGCTTGAAGACTTTGTAAGTCTATAAAAGGGCCTCATGGATTCATTAATAAACTAAGAAAGTTGATTCGATCTTCTACAATTTTTGGATTTCTCATCTCGTATTTATTCTTTTGGATCAACTACAACTTGTGATTTGTTTTGTCTCTTGGATCAAATTTAGGCTTGTATTGTAGATTATGTCTTTGGTTCTTATTTGCAAAAATCCATTTCATATCATTTGGTATCAAAGCAGTAAGTTCTTGGCCTTCTAGAGTTATTTGGAGGCCACCATCCCACCCCACTCTCCTTCTTAGCACAAGGTGTTTCAAGTTCTAAGTTATTCTAAGGCCATCCTCCACCACAACAACCTCCCTTAGTACATTTGTTTTGAAGCAAACTCATCCTTTTCCTAGATCTATCACTCCTTAAGGTTTTTTTAGGCCACCCTCCCACACCAAGTTTTATTTGTATTGTCACACCCTTGATTGGGCTTTCTGCATTCACCCTTGGTTGGTATTTTCGTGCATGCATCACCCCTGACTGGGTTTAAGCTCATTTTTTTCCTATGTCATCCTTGATTGGGTTTTTTTTAGACCAACATCCACCAATATCCTCTCCCAATATTTGCATCACATTTGTTTGGTTCTATGACAAGTGCAATTCATCATGACTACCTCCTCCTATGCTTGTATACTATTTCATAAGGCTACATCATCCTCATTAGCACTCATTTATCTATGGTTCTACCAACCCTAACTAGATCCAATGGTTTCACCAACACAAGTCTTTCTTTCTCTCAATGACTCATCATAGCACTCAATCTTATGAGAATACATATCTCAATTTGCAAAGTGTTTTCAAATAGTTTGCCAATGCCCTTATCAAAGAACTCAAGCTACAACCTTGGGCTTCCACCTCCACTTTCCAACTGGACACTATAATTCCTCCTAAGTATGGTGTCCAAATGCATGGGTGTGTCCTACTCCTCAATTCTTGGATACACATTCTTACAACATACTTCTAGACATGCTCAACCATTATCAAATAGCAACATCTTCTTCTTGTACGAAATCACTTAGAAGAACTTACTCAAGCTTAGTGGTAGTCTCACCAAGATTAAGTCGATATATATGTTGAACTAAATGAAAAATAGGTCACTAGCATCACCTCTATCATCATTACTATATGGGCGCCTTGTTCCATGCCTTGAGAAGATTCATTGGGTTACTTATCTAACCTTGTGTGCAAATGGTTGTAGTTGCATCAAGCCCCAGGCTAGTTGTACAACAATTCATTGAACTATTGAATAATCTCCACCTCAAGCTTCAAATAAGAGATATAGAACAAGTGCGTGTGCTTAAATTTAATTCCATTTTGTTTATTTTTTGGGTAGTGTGGTAGCTATGTTTGAGATAACTAGCCTTGACCGCCTTCCTTTGTGCCCTTGTCGTTCAATAGAAATTCGATTGAAAACCTTGATTTCAACCCTTTTGAACTTATAAACCTAACCCAACTCTATTACCACCTATTTTAGAAACCCTAACTCCTTCAATTCTCCCAAACCTTAGCCATCCTAGGCTCATACTTTGTTTCACACATGATGATGCCACTACCACAAGTCCCCAACCCATGACATTATAGAATGTCACTTCTTACAATGAAAAGCATAATCCAAAGCCATAGTTTCTTATGAACACGACAGTAACTTCATCATGGCCCCTTCCTCCCTTTCCCTTTCTTCTTCTTCTTATGAGTTCATCTTTCTAACAAACCCACCTAGAACAAACACCCCCTTACTCTTGATGATCCAATCCCACTCTCACTCAATTCCATATCTACTTTTCACTCACAATTCCTAAATCACAGACAAACTCACCACTATAATTCTTGACAATGAAATCTCAAATAACCTAGTCTCACAAAGATTCAACAACCAACTTTGGCATCCTACCACCCCTTACCCTTCACCTTATCACCTCGATGGGGTTCAATAAGATAGTCTCCATATGTTGATCAACAAATGTTGTTCTATTAGTTTTACCATTTTCCATTTCCAAGTTACCATATATTGCCACATATCTCCCCTTGACTACTCAAACTTACTCTTTGGCATTACATATCAACAACAGCGTAGTGACCTATATAGTGCTAGCAATAACATCTACTAGCTAGTGAAAGATGGAAAAACCTTTTAACTAAACTCAATTTCCATTCTCTTTCCTTGTCCCACAACATCTCAATCGGTTAGTTTGCACAAGTGCCTCTCCCTTGCTTGTTACCCTTCAACTTAGGAATCTCTCTCCCTATTACCCCATTCCTAGATATTCACTCAACCTCCCAACCTCCAAAACACTCAACCGTTACTTCTTTAGTGCCATCTCACAACTGATTCCTCTAATGCTCTCAGCAAATACCACAATGAAAAACACAATCCAAACACGAAGTCCATTAGAGCACACTCTTATGGATCTTGGTCGTGATCCTCACCATTTATATCCTAGAGAGTTGCACCCTCCCAACACATGAGGACCTCCACATGGATTTATACTCAGATGCATCTCTAGGATCATATTAGCAACACTTTGTTGGACCGCCAATAAGGCATCCCTCTTTGTAGGAAATCCCTCATATTCTTAGTCTTGCCTTACATTTAGTGCCCTCTCCAGGTCACCATTCTATTACATCTTCAATCAATCTTCACCATATTATCTAGTATACCTCTTTTGTTGAAATATGCTCCCACACAACAAACTAGATGGACCATATTAGTTATTAATAACACAATCATGCACAAGAACACTTTTTGTTGGTTATTGGGCAAGATATATTTTGACGAAATCAGAGGTTTTATTTCATGGAGGAGTCCCCCGCCATTGTTGCACGCACACTCATTATAGGTAATCAAAGACACATTATTGAACTTACAATGTAGTGAGACTATGGTATTCCTCTTAATTTTCTTATATTTGTCTAGTATAAAACACATTATCCACTGGCTACTCTTCAATTTTCATACACCCATGGTGCCTTCATCCCTCTCTTGGAAATTTATCACACTTTCATCTTTCTACATCCATTGTATTATATGCATAGTACACTTGTATTTTTTTCTCTACTACTCCAATAGACCAACACTTTATGGCAAATCACATCACTATTTACATAGCAATGACTCACTTCTTTAACGATATATCATACATGGAGTAGCTTTGAGCCCTTACCAAGCGTCGTACACTCTTATTTGTAATTCTACTTGTGAGGTCCATGAATGACACCTCATCTCAACATATTTCATTCCAGATATTTGCAACACAAAGGCTCACTTATGCCTCCACACACACACAGGGTATATTTGTACCTCATCAACATTGGTTCCCTTCAACAAACTTTGGAAATATATGTTTTCCTAATACCCAAGAATATCTCACCTCACCATAGTTTTCATAGCACAAAAACATGAATTTTCAAGATGACAATTCATTTCTACACACCAAAGCCACTTCCCACAACAACAATGGGCCCATAATATTGTAACTTTCTTCCCCCACCCTGATGCCATTCCTAAAATGGGAGGAAATTGGGGATGCTTTCCACTTAAACCAAGAGAAACTAATGAGGAACAAGAGTGTGTGCCACAAGAACAACACCGTAGGAAGAAGGAACACCTTGCCAACTCAGCCATTGAACCCAAAGAGAAGTGTGCATCCTATCCTTCTAGACAAATTATGCCATGTTTATTATTATTACTAGGCAATTAGTTAGAGGCATACCCTTCAGTGTTGACTTGCATGCATGAGCATTATTAATTATAGTTATTGCCCACCTTTTAAGTGACATACAATTAATAAGTTAGTTGCATTTAATATTATTTTTCTAGCCTTGAGTGACATGCATATCTAGATTACGGTTTTGGACTTGGAGACATTTTAAGCCTATAAAAAGGTCTCTTTGATTCATTAATAGAGAAAGAAACTTAATTTGAGCTTCTTCAATTTGTGGGTTTCTCATGTCTTATATATTATTTTGGATTAGCTACAACTTGTGATTTGCTTTGTCTCTTGGATCAGATTCTGGATTTTATAATGGATTATTTATGTAGTCCTCATTTGTGTATCTCCATTTCTTATCACATGGCATACAAGTTCATCATAAAAATCAAGGATCAATGAATATGCATTAAATAAAAAATTGACGGTGAGGAAAATTCAAAATAGCAACCCCAAAACATCGAATAAATAAGCCCATTTGTCAAACAAGAATTACTTCCCCAAGTGCGCATAGTCAACATTCCTTCCTACCTCCAAATAGTTATGAAAAATTGGAACAAATGTAGGAAGGAAATACAATAGAGATGTTATTATGCCATCATGTGTATGCTTTTGGTTCAAGACCATAGATGCTACTTCAAAACACTAATTTTTTATGTGGTCTTCTTCTTCATAAATCAACATTTTTTGAAGACTACATGTGTGTTGGATATGGTTGTCACGACCATGCTTCCCTTTTTCCTAAGGAATAAAAAAGTTGTTGCAATATGAAAATGGATGGTCTTGTAAATCATAGTCACATATTGAGAAAATATTCTTAGCTAATTCATTAAATATATCTTCCCTTATGTCATATGGCTCATGAAATCATTGTTCTATCAGCTTCTCATTGCTAGATATGACTATGGGGAAATAATTGAAAGCATCTAAAACCTCTATATTTGAAACATCCTTGTCTTCATGCTCACACTATTCTTTCTTATCATTGTATGCATGGTGTAAACATCTAAGCTCGCCCTCTTCACAGAATCCATCCTTCATCGTCATTATCATTCATTATGGGTGTTTTAGGAGATGCACTAATGATGGTAGTATTGTGGGTTACTTGTGAATATGGGAATATGGGTCTATTTTCAATTGCTTTGTCAAGCCTATATCTATTAGTGAGGAATTTACTGATGTGCCCATTCTCATTTATTCATTGGGAAATCCACTTCCAGTGCAGAGATAATGGAGACCCTTTAATTATGGTGACCCTATTAGTACCATAAATAGGGTCACCATCACAATAGACAACATAAAATATGGCATTGATTTTGCTTCTTTATAATCCTCCCTATTAGTATCATAAATAGGGTCACTATAATAATAAGCAAAATCATCATCCCCATTATCTCTACACTGGAAGTGGATTCCCAATGAATGAATGGGAATGGGCATATCAGGAAATTCCTCACTTATAGATATAGGCATGAGAAAGCAGTTGAAAATGTTGAAAATCTCAAGATCTAATGATGAAGTTCCTTCTTGGAGAACATTAACCATTTGTTTATAATTTTCAAGGAGAATAGGAATTCAAGAATGAATATCTAAATTGGGAACATCAATACATACCAATCTTTCAACCATGAAAGGAAATATTTCATCATCTTGTTTGTCATTATATTAAGTCTTTGGATTTGAACAACTTCATCCTCGGAGTTAACATAGTTACCTAGACTACTAATTTCACACTTCTCTATTAGTGTATCAGTTTAGGACAAAGATCAAAAGCATGCAAATATCATTTATGTGCATCATGTTCTCTATTGTAGCAAGCCTTAGAGGCCTGATATATTTTTACCAAACTTAAGAACTTCACACCATTCCCCTTCTACCACAACATAAAATGATTATCCGTTAGCTTTAGAAAAAAAAGGAGAAGATATCATACCTCATTTTTATATCCATAATAAATATTTCATACTTGTTTATTCTATCATTGGATTTTTTATTGACAATTGGAAAATGTCATTACAAGTACCACCTTCTGATCCAATTTCATCAACAACAAATGCTTGCTATTGAAACATCTAATAATATTGTTCCAAATGGGGATTTTTGCAAGCTTTTCACAAGGATAAGCATCTAGACACAACAATATTAGGACATTCACACAAAAAGTATGATTGTTGCTTGACCACAGGAAACCCATCATCGTCAATTGTTGCATCCGGGAATTTCCTTGGTTGTTTATGAAGTGGGGTTAAATCTATCATCTTATGATTTTCTTGATTACCCCATTCATCTATAAATTATTTTCCAATGCATACCAAGTGGTAATGTTTCCCTTATGCAAATTAAAATACCATGTCCTAGAATATTCCTTTAGTATATAGTATATACACATGAACATCTTTATACTTAAAGTAGGAATCGAAGAAAACTCGTAGTATGCTTCCAAATTATTAAAATAAATAGTGTTATTTCCTTGAAATTTTGAAAGTTTCTTTTTGCATATAATTGCAATGAGTGAGGATTCCCTGCTATAGTAGTCAAATCCTATGTGGCATATAGGATTTGACAACCAAATCGGTTGGTTCACATAAGAACCCATGGTTTCAAGTTATTCTATGTATAGGTCATGTCATAAAGTAAAATAATTAAACTTTGGGCATTGAATGAACCTACTACGTACTTGGATTATGATTGTTGGCCATTGCATATTTAGGTAAATCTTTAATTCTGAAAAATCTTCTAAAAAGGATACCAACAAGATAATATTTGAGGAATTCCATCTTGCAAATCCTTCCTTTGTGTGATATTTTATTGCCTTAATCATTGTTGCTTAATCTCACCACAAATCCAAATAATAAGACTTTTTAGTTCACAAGGAACAAGGCTTTGACCCTCAATTGTGCATCAGATGATAAGAAAGGTCTTCAATAGGATCGTGTTCATCAAAGTGTTGTAATAGAACTACTGAGTCCATGGAAGTAGACTTGTCCCCAAAAATGATGCCATTTTGTTGTCTCTCTAACTTTTTCCTTTATTATGTCAAATATATTACACTACTTGGAAACAACTTGGGCCAATTCATAAATGCTACCCACTATCACTATGACACACTTTAGAGGTGGTAATTTTTTATCCCAATGGGGTGTATCCTTGATTACTATTTCCAATATTAATTCAACCTGAAAGTGAAAGTATAATAGATCATAAAAGAACAAGAAGCCAATTAACAAAATACAAATTGAAAGGATTGGTTGGATGCAAAAAGATGGTGCCTGACCATTGGGCTTATGGAATCTTGATCAACACACTGGGGCTCGGAAATGGAATGCAAAGTATTGGAAGGGCACTTTGTAATGTCCCCATTCAAATAATTGCATAGTAGGACAATTCCATCAATCCTACTAGTTCCCTAGGTTGGATGGATACATTTGGAATTTTAATAAGGGAGCTAATAAATGATGTTCAAACATTAGAATGGAATAAATATTTAATAATGGAGCTAATTAAATAAATACAAATGAAAATTGAAGTGGCAATGGAGCATGGAGACACATGGAGATTGTGGGGCCCACACAAGCTAGAATTTTTGTGCCACATGGCATCTTCCTCTTGCAATTTTGAATCCATGGGAAGCCTAATGTTCTTGGATGAGTTAGAAGGCTAATACACTTGGACATATGCATCATAGGTCGAATTTGGAAGGAAACGTAACTTACATGGGAGAGGAAGAGTCGAATGGGAGCTTCTTGGACACTTGGGCTAGATTCCCTAACATCTATGACATCTATGACACCAATGATGAAGATGCTATGACATTTATGGCATATTGAATACCTGAAGGATGAAATCTGACCATTATGACATGTCAGGACTAAATATAGCATCCAAGAAGGCGCTCATGTGAGTTGGGGAATCTCAATGTGTCCCTACTCGAATTGGGGGAAGATGGAAGGCTAGGGAAGGGAGGACACATGGCAAATCTTGAGCACACACCCTAATTCGAATTGGCTTGAGTTTGTGGATGGATTGGTAACCTTAGAAGGCTAAGGATGTTTATAAAATACATGAATCAAGCATGAGAAGAGCTTTTGATCATTTGAGAATATTGCATTTGTTTATAGAGCGCCATACGCAGAGATGGATTTGAGAGAAGTGAGGACCTGCATTTTTGAAATGATAGTTCTCGACGTTTCTAACCATTGTCTCCTGGATATTATCCCATAGTAGGGATCGAAATGTTGAGAACTATCATTTCAAAAATGCAGGTCCTCTCTTCTCTCAAATATTGCATTTGTGTAGAGAGAGAGCTAGTGGATGACTAATTTCTTGCCTTAGCCAATTTCGAGGGTGAAAGATTCCCATCCAAGTTGGTCTTTGGAGAGTCCATTCAAGTCTTTCATGGAGATTTAATGGATTTTGTATTTGTAGGTGTAATCTATAGGGAAGCTCGTGGTTTCTTCTAGTGCAGCACTTTCTCTCAACCATTTCCAGTTTTTATTGCATATTCATGCTCATGGAGGGATTGCGCTTTGGGTGAGCTATTGTACTCTTTGGGAGAGATTCTCATGATCCATTTCTTATTTTAATAAGCTTAATATACTATTCTCTTCATATTCAGAAAGTCTCAAGTCGAAATACCAAGTGATTGTATGTAAAAGTGATGATTAATGAGCAAACAGTGACCATTTCCCCACTATATTGATGTATGCCATTGTAATGCTGATGATTTCGAATGAAAGAATGTTTCTCTGATATATTTATGATGAATGGACTTCCATTGATGAGTATTAAAAGTTTCATGTTCATCACTTAAGCTTTTGAAGTCATCTTACTCAGTTTATTTGCATTTGGAAGAGATTTGGTGCCATTTCCCCAAGGTTCGAACTAGTGATTTTTGTTGTTGTTTGGGAGAAGATTAGAACAGACTTAATAACTGATAAATCATTCACATGAGACCTAAATAATGTACCTTAGAAATACCCCACCTCTGTTCATAATTTTGAGTGGGTTTGGAGGCATTTGGAGAGCCATTTTCAGTACTTACCCTGGGGGGATTCGATCCTCAAATTGCTAGTTAAATTCCATACTTTGTCCATAATATTAAACAAGTTTGCAGAAGTATTTGGAGGATCATAAATCATCCCTGAACATCACATTCAAGTCTTAATATAATTAATATACCCTCACAGAATATTTTGGAGCATTTGGGTCAATTTGGAGACCTGGACATCAAAACTAGTCAAAGGTCGAAATAGAAAAAAAAGTGAAAAATTGGTCATTTTAATAAAATTTCTTGAAAGGGACATTACAAGTGGTATCAGAGCATGGTATTGGCACCTGATGGTCTTAAGAAGGAGCCAAAGTAATAAGTCACCACCCTTAGAACCTGGAGTTGAAGAGGTTTTTGTTAAAGAGGAAGTAGTAGGAGAAGAAGAGCAATTTTTTGAAGAAATCATGACTAGGGATGAAAAGGGAAACTCAGAATATAAGGAGGAATTTATTTCAGCCCTAAAACCTTTCTTTGAAGACATGAACAAAAATATGATGAAGGGATTCGAATTAATGACTAGTCAACTAGTAGGCAAAGGAGTCATGGGAGGCAGTAGTAGTTCACATTCAGAAGAAAAGAAGACAATGGCTCATATTTTCTCAAGCACAGGACCCCATAATAGACCTGATGAATTTCAAAGAAAACCAAGGCCTACTGCACCTAAATTTCTTATACCCAAAGAAGAGCCTAGCACTCAAACTGAACTTCAGACATTGGAAAAAGACTGGGATAAATTGGATGAAGATTGTAGGAAAAGTCTACCATTTGAACAGTACTTTATTATTGCAAACAAACTCCAAAATAGGGAGGACAATAGGGCTCTACTCCAGAACAAAGAATAAAATGGTGCTATTGGTAAAATGTCACTCCCCACTTTTGATGGTTCTTCTCAAAATTCTTCTAACACTTGGGTGCAAAAACTAGATGTGTATTTTCAGTTGAATCCAATGGTGGAAGAAAATGCTTTAAAAATGGCCATTTTGCACTTGGAGGGAGATACCAATGAATGGTGGTTTCATGGAGTGAAAACTTTGGGTAATGATCAGGTTAATACATATGGAGAATTTGTTGACAATGTACTAGAGAGATTTGAGCAAAAAGATCCTGAATTGCCTTTCAAAGAACTAGCTCAATTGAAGCAAGTGGGAACCCCTGCTGATTACATGATGGACTTTCAAAAATTATCAGTCAAGGTGGCTGATATATCTATGGGAAGGTTAGTATTGTTGTTCACTGAAGGTTTGTATGAACCCTTAAGAGGCTTGGTCAAAGCCCACAAGCCCACTACATCAAGAGATGCAATGAACTTAACTAGAGACCTCCAAAATGTACTTCCTAGAACAATATTTCCTCCCAAGCCTAACTTTAAATTTGAAAAGAAACCTTGGCAAAGAGATGCATTTGATAAGAAGCCTTGGCAAAGAGATTCATTTGAAAAGAATAAGAAAGAAGTAATAAACAGGGATGAACTTCGAAGAAAAAAATTGTGTTTCACATGCTTTCAACCATGGACACCGGGGCATAAACGTACTAAGGGAAAAGCTCTATATGTTGATGTATATGTAACTTCGGATTGTATTTCTTATATATATTTATTGTACCCTTATAGAGATGTGTTATTCCTCTATAAGGAAGTGTCATCATTTGTATTGACAAGTGTTGCAAGTGTGTTAACTTGCTGATGGGTTATTACACCACCTTGTAAGGGGTCGGCCCGGATTTATGTAATATGTGGTTATTGTACCTAGCTAGACAAATCGGCCCCATAAGGGCATTGGGAAAATAGAACAAGTATAAATAGAGATCGGGAGATCTCTATTTGGATCACTCAGAAACTCACTCATCCTTCACTCGGAAAGTGGCGCACATGTGAGGAGGAGGATCAACACATAGAAGAAGTTTGTCTCTTGTACTTGGGTTGTACTTTGGTTATACTATTGCTCTATCTATCTATGAGGAAGTTGTGGGGTTTTTCACCTTAGGGTTTTCCCCACGGAAACTCTGTGTGTCTACTGTCTCTTATGCTTTTGCTTCTTGTGATGATTGACATGCTTGATATGATTGATATGCATTGATATACTGTACATGTTAATCTCTAAATAAAGATCCTATAGCATATTGAATTAATGCTCAAAATCTAACATGGTATCAGAGCTAACCTGAGAAGAAGACACTGTGCAGTTATGGAAACCAAAGTTTCTTGTTTATTGGGTTTCTCTCCACAGATTTTGGAAAAGCAATACAGTAGATTGACTCTACTAATCAAGGAGAATCTATCTGTCTAATCAGAATTCAATTCTGAGCATTTTTAGATTTGGCCCTAAAAATTAGGGTTTCCACAAAAATAGGAATTTCTGAAATTTGAAGACATAGCTGGAAGCTCCTTGGAAAATTCAAAGTTTAGAGCTTTGGATCCAGATTTTTGGCTGGGTAGATCTTCAGGAAACTCAAACCCTAATTCAGGGTTCTCCTTAATGAATGCGGGAAGACTAAAAGACATTTCTGAAGGGTGAAACTTTGCAGATCTGAATTTCTGAATATACCAGGCTGATCAGTTCATCAAGGCACATCTTTCTATCCTTTCAAAAAGTTGAAACTCAAAGTTTGAAATTTTAGGGTTTCTTTGACAAACCCTAATCCAGCACCAGATCCAGTTTTCAGCAAATCAAGTGGTAAGACCTAAATCTTTTCTATTTCCATTTGAAGTACTCTTTAAGATGTCTCACCACACCAAGCTTGAGGATAAGCTTGAAGGGGCTGATAAATTCCAAGCATGGAAATATAGGATTGGGTTATTCCATGAAGAGAATGAGTTGGATATTTATATAAGTGAAGAGGTCCATGTCCCAGAGGGAGAAGAGGCTAAGGCTCTTCACAAGAGGAACTTGGTTAAGGCAAAGAGGATCATTGTTGATTCTATCAAAGATCATCTCATCCCCCATGTGTCATCCTTAAAGACACCAAAAGATATGTTTGATTCATTGACCAAACTATTTGAAGGCAAGAACATAAATCGAAAGATGACCCTCTTAATGCCCTTCCTAGGTCATGGGATTCCTTCATCCAAGGGATTTGTGCTAGGAAGAAACTTATCTCTTTCAGTAGACTGTGGGAAGAATGCTCACAGGAAGAAGCTCGAATTGTAGCTAGAGAAGAGAAGATGGGGAGTGAAGACCAAGCACTCACAGCTCACTCCAAAAGACATGGTGACAAGAAAGCTCACCATCATGGCAGGAAAGAAAAACATCACCATTAGAATCAAAGAGGTAGTCCCAGACATCGAAGGAACATTTCCTATGTCCATTACTTTACATGTGATGAAAAGGGACACTATGCCAGAGATTGTCCCAGAAATAAGAAAGAGGATCCTCACAAGAAGAAGAACCTCAAAAGAAGACATCATGCTCATGCTGCAGAGGACGATGAACCTCCCAGGAAGAGGGATAGAGAAGATAGTGAAGATTCTTCAAGTGATGAAGAATATGTTTTGATTTCTGCTCTCAATAGAACCATTACTCATGGAAGTAATGATTGGTTAATAGATAGTGGGGCTTCCAAACATATGACAGGATTCAAAGAATCCTTTGTGGATCTATCTAAACATGATTCACCCCACAAGGTGAAACTTGGGGATGACTACCAGTATCCCATAAAAGGGAGTGGTGAAGCCTCCTATAAACTAGACTTTGGAAAGTCTATGAATATGAAAGATGTACTCTATGTTCCAGGTCTCAAGAAGAATCTACTCTCAATATCTACATTGGAAGCAAAAGGCATGAGGGTTGCATTTATAGATGGCCAAGTCCTAATGTGGCCAAAGGGTAAGACTGTAGATGATGCAGTTGTGATTGGAAAGCAAGAGGGAGGATTATACAAATTGAAGGGCCATCCAGAACAAGCCATGGTCCATGAATCAGTAGAGCCAAGTGAACTTTGGCTCAGAAGGCTTGCACACATGCATTACAGGGCATTACCAATTGCAAGCAAAGCGGTAGAAGGTCTTCCTGAAATCCAGACAAAGCATGAAGGCATTTGCAAAGGTTGTGCAAAGGGAAAGAATACAAAGAAGACATTTCCAAGCAGTGAAAGCAAGGCAAAAAGAATCTTGGAGATTATCCACTCTGATGTATGCAGTCCTATGTCATCCAATTCTCTGAGTGGGTATGTATACTATGTCTCTTTTATTGATGATTTCTCTAGGAAGACTTGGGTCTACTTCTTGAAGAACAAAGATGAAGTGTTTAACAATTTCAAGAAATTCAAAACCTTGATAGAAAACCAAACTGACATGAAGATCGAGATCTTCAGATCTGACAATGGCGGAGAATTTACTTCAGGAGACTTCAAGAAGTTATGTAGTGATTCAGGGATTAAGAGGGAGTTGACTACTCCTTACAATCCACAGCAGAATGGGGTTATCGAGAGGAAGAATAGAACAATCATGGAAGCAACAAGGGCAATGCTTCATGACCAAGACTTACCTATGCCCTTATGGGATGAAGTAGCAAGGACAACTGTATATGTGCAGAACAGAACACCCCATAAGATACTTGACAACAAAACACCAGAAGAAGTGTTTACTGGTAAGAAACCAGAAGTGAGCCATCTCAAAATATTTGGTTGTCCAGTATACACTCACATCCCAAAAGAGAAAAGGTCAAAGTTGGATCCTTCAAGAAAGAAGGGTATATTCATGGGTTACAGTGAAAGCTCGAAAGCTTACATAATCTACTTCCCTAGATTCAAGAAGATCGACATCAGTAGAGATGTAACATTTGATGAAAGTTCAGCTTACCACAAATCGAGAAAGACACCTGTTGAAGATAATGAAGAACCCAGAATATCCAAAACACAAGACACCACAATGAATGAAGCAGTTCCTAAAGAAGATCGAGAAATGGAAGATCCACAAGAACCTGTGGATCCACCTCGTGAGAAGAATCCTCACAAGAGGAAACCAACATGGGCTAGAGAGCTCATCCAAGATGCAGAAAGATTTGGGATTCCAGAAGAAGAACACAGAGAAAGAAAAAGGACAAGGTCACATACTAGTTATGTTGCTTTGCTCTGTGACATTATGGATAAAGAACCTTCCAGTTATGAATAAGCTGCAGAAGAGAAAGAATGGAAGGATGCTATGATCGAAGAATACCAGTCAATTATGAAGAATGATGTTTGGGATGTGGTCCCAAGACCAGATGGGAAGTCTGTGGTGACTTCCAAATGGATCTATAAGATCAAGCATGCTGCAGATGGTAGCATCGAGAAATACAAAGCTAGGTTTGTAGCTCATGGCTTCTCCCAGAAAGAAGGGATTGATTATGAAGAGACCTTTGCCCCTGTGGCCAGGTACACTTCCATTAGATCAGTATTTGCTATGGCTGTAGTGATGAAATGGAAGATACACCAGATGGATGTCAAGACTATTTTCTTGAATGGTGTAGTTGAAGAGGAAGTGTATGTGGAGCAGCCACTCGGGTTTGAGACACATGATAGAGGAACTCATGTGTGCAAACTAAAGAAAGCCCTGTACGGTTTGAAACAGGCACCCAAGACCTAGTATGGCAGGATAGATGGCTTCCTATCCAGTTTGGGCTTTACCAAGAGTAAAGTGGATTCCAACCTTTACTACAAGGTTGAGGAAGGCAATCCTGTGATTCTACTATTATATGTGGATGACCTGTTTGTAACAGGTGAGGATAGGTTGATTGTCGATACGAAGAGGAAGCTTGCTGCCGAGTTCGAGATGAAGGACTTGGGTATGATGCACTACTTTCTTGGTATAGAGGTGTGGCAGAGTGCAGATGGAATCTTCCTTGGACAAGGGAGGTATGCAGTAGATATCCTGAAGAGGTTCGGGATGATGGACTGCAAGGCCATGGCCACACCTATGGCATCGAACCTGAAGCTTCTGTGTGATGCTTCATCTGAGCCGGTTGATGCTACGATGTATCATCAGATGATTGGGTCCTTGATGTACCTGACGAATACGAGGCCAGACATTTGCTTTGCAGTGAACACCTTGAGCCAGTATCTGACAGATTCGAGACATGTTCACCTGATAGCTACAAAGCATGTTCTAAGGTACCTGAAGGGTATAGTGGATTATGGGCTCAAGTATGAGGCGAATCAAAAGTTTAACCTGGAGGGTTATGTTGATTCGGATTGGGAAGGCAGTGGCATTGATCGGAAGAGCACTTCGGGGTGCTGCTTCAGTATGGGATCAAGTGTGATCTCTTGGTTTAGCAGGAAGCAGTCCTGTGTGGCACTGAGTACAGTTGAAGCAGAGTATGTCGCAGCTTGTTCAGCTAGTTTTGAGGCAGTATGGCTTAGGAAGCTACTGTCTGATATGTTTGATCTCCAGTTGAGTGCTACTTGTATATACTGCGACAACCAGAGTTATGTGAAGTTGTGAGAGAACCCAATGTTCCATGACAAGTCGAAGCACATTGAGATCAAGTTCCACTATATTAAGGATATGGTGCAGAGAGGAGCAATGAAGCTCCTGTATGTTGTGACAGACGAGCAGATAGCCGATGTGTTGACCAAGCCGCTTGCCAGAGTGAAGTTTGAATACTTCAAAGGGAGACTTGGTGTACTTCAGATCGAGATTCCTTCCAGAGGGAAGTGATGAGTCCGGAGACACAGATGCACACTGGGCCATTCTTACATGGTGGTAGGTTGGTCCTCCCATGGTAAGATGTAAGCGTCGAGCCATTCTTACATGGTGGTAGGTTGGTCCTCCCATGGTAAGATGTAAGGGTTGAGCCATTCTTACATGGTGGTAGGTTGGTCCTCCCATGGTAAGATGTAAGGGCTGAGCCATTCTCACATAGTGGTAGGTAGGTCCTCCTATGGTGAGATGTAAGGGCTGGGCCATTCTCACATGGTGGTAGGTTGGTCCTCCCATGGTGAGTTGTAAGTGCTGATGGGCTTTTCCGACATGGTAGTAGGCTGGTCCTCCCATGGTCGTTGATGTAATTACCGAGCCATTCCGACATGATAGTAGGTTGGTCCTCTCATGGTCGTGATGCAAGTGTTGTGCCATTTCAACATGGTGGTAGGTTGTTCCTCCCATGGTCGTTGATGTAAGTGATGTGCCATTCCGATATGGTGGTAGGTTGGTCCTCCCATGGTCGTTGATGTAAGTGCTGTGAGCCTTTCCTAGATGGTAGTAGGTTGGTCCTCCCATGCTGGTGAGTGTAAGTGTTGTGTGTGTGTGCATCTGGGTTGTGCTCCGTGGACTATGTGGTGATCTGAAGACATTGATGTGATAGTTTGGTACACAGGTTTTGCAGAGGCATATGATCAGTCCTGAGATGCTCTTGCAGGTTTTTGCAGTGGCAGTGTAATAAGTCCTGAGAGATCTTGTAGGTTTTGCAGAGGCAGTGTAATCAGTCCTGAGGTGTACCTACTTGTTGGCTTGCTCGCAGAGATGATGATGATCAGGATGATCATGTGATGATATACATCAGGTATATGTATGGTGAGTATCATGTTTATACTCTGTGGTTGTGGACAGGTTGTGCAGTGGCATGTAAAAGATCCTAAGAGATTCGATAGGTTGAGCTGTGTGCTCGTAAAAGGCCTGGGATGCTCTTACGAGGTTTTGCAGACGCACGTGATGAGTCCTGAGGATTCCACAGTATGACTAGTGATGATGAAGACCTACAGGTGGTGGGCCTACATCCAGTATGAAAAAGGACTGGCTCTGTAGAACTTCCTATGACGAGTAGATTCAGAGATTGGACAAGATAGCAGCAGCTGTGACGACGATGATGATTCGATGACGATGATCTAGAGAAGAAGACTTGTGCTAGTAGATCTGTGTCGAGAAATACCTTCCTAGTTAAGATGGAGTGTTGATGTATATGTAACTTCGGAATGTATTTCTTATATATATTTATTGTACCATTATAGAGATATGTTATTCCTCTATAAGGAAGTGTCCTCATTTGTATTGATAAGTGTCTCAAGTGTGTTAACTTGCTGATGGGTTATTAGACCACCTTGTAAGGGGTCGGCCCGGATTTATGTAATATGTGGTTATTGTACCTAGCTAGACAAGTCGACCCCATAAGGGTATTGGGAAAACAGAACAAGTATAAATAGAGATCGGGAGATATCTATTTGGATCACTCGGAAACTCACTCATCCTTCACTCGGAAAGTGGCACACATGTGAGGAGGAGGATCAGCACATAGAAGAATTCTATCTCTTGTACTTGGGTTGTACTTTGGTTGTACTATTGCTCTATCTATATCTAAGGAAGTTGTGGGGTTTTTCACCTTAGGGTTTTCCCCATGGAAACTCTGTGTGTCTATTGTCTCTTATGCTTTTGCTTCTTGTGATGATTGACATGCTTGATATGATTGATATGCATTGATATACTGTACATGTTATTCTCTCAGTAAAGATCCTATAGCATATTGAATTAATGCTTAAAATCTAACACTATACATAGAAGTATTTTCTGATAATGATGAGTATGAAGGGGGTATGGATGAAGAAGGACATATTTCAGATCAAGAGGAGGCATATGAGACAGCAGGTGAAGAAGAAAGATAAGAAGAAAATCAGCCTTCACCGGACAAAGCAAGAATAGCGGTACTTTCAGCAGTGCCTCGTTATCACACTATTCGATGCAAGGGTGTGGTACTAGAACAAAGAGCTTCAGTTTTGGCAGATGGAGGAGCCACACATAATTTCATTGATGCAGAAATGGTGGAGAAAAGGAAGATACCTATTGAACTATTCGATGGCTTCATAATGGTCATTCCCGGTCACAACACAATGCAGTGCAAAACATGGGTTCCAAAGCTGCAATTCACTGTAGATAACTATACTTTTGTTGATAGTTTTTATGTGGTTGATGTTGCTAATACTAATGTGGTTTTGGGAGTGCAACGGCTGTACTCTATAAGGGAGCATACAGTGAATTATCAAATTCCTAAAATGAAATTTCAAGATTCGAAAGTAGTACTAAGGGTTGTGAGAGGGCAGCACACTTACCCAAATCAAGTAGTGACTTGCAATAGTATGAGATCTATATTGAGGCATGGGGACATAGAATGGGCTAATAAATGTCATATCACATCTCCCAAGCCAAACATAAAGGTTGTTGAACACTCAAGGAGATAGACAAACTCTTGCAAAAGTATGAGAAAGTTTTTAGAGATCTTCTGCATGGTAGACCACCAGATAGGGGGGTTGAGCACAACATTGTTTTAGAGGAGGGTACTTCACCCATTCAAATACTACCCTGTAGGCATACAAAAAAATTCAAAGATGAAATTGAAAAGGCCATCCAAGAAATCCTAGATTTGGGACTCAATAGACCAAGCTCTAGCCCTTATGCTTCTTTAGTAGTGTTGGTAAAGAAAAAAGATGGAACCTTGAGGATGTGCATAGACTTTAGAGCCTTGAACAAGAAGACAATCAAGAATAGGTATCCTATTCCTAGGATTGATGAGATCATGGATGAGCTATTTGGGACCAAATATTTTTCCAAAATTGACCTTAGATCAAGTTATCATCAAATTAGAATGAAGGAAGAAGATGTGCAAAAGACTGCTTTTAGATGTCATTATGGCCACTATGAATTTCTTGTTATGCCTTTTGGATTAACTAATGCTCCAGCAACATTTCAAGCATGCATGAATAGGATCTTTTGCAAGCAGCTTAGAAGGTTTGTTTTGGCCTTCTTTGATGATATTCTCATATACAGTAAAACTTGGGAAGAGCATTTGCAGCATCTAGAAATTGTGTTGAAAACTTTGCAAGAACAGTCCTTGTTTGCTAAGATGTCTAAATGTGAATTTGGGATGAAGGAACTATTGTTTCATGGCCATCACATGATTCCCCATGGCTATCTTAGAATGTCCATCACCAAAAAACATCACATGAATTTGGGATGAAGGAACTATTGTTTCATGGCCATCACTATAGAACTATTCTAAGATAGGTGTACAAAATTTTGCAAGAAGCACATGATTCCCCACTAGCTGGCCTTCCGGGGATCTTCAAAACATATAGGCAATTAAGGGAAAGATTCTTTTGGAAGGGGCTGAAGGAAGATGTTCATAAATATGTGAATGAATGTAAGGAATGTCAACAAAACAAATTAGAACTTACATTCCCAGCTGGCTTATTGCAACCATTGCCCATTCCGAAGCAAAAATGGGACAGTATCTCAATGGACTTCATCACCGGTTTGCCCAAATATTTGGGTAAGGATTGCATATATGTGGTAGTGGATAGGTTGAAAAAATTTGCTCATTTCTTTGTTGTTACATCATCTTTTAGTGCTGCACAAGTGGCTGATATTTTTTTCAAAGAAATCTTTAGATTGCATAGGCTCCCCAAGAGCATTGTAAGTGATAGAGATAGCAGATTCATGGGTGCTTTTTGGCAATAAATTTTTGGATTGGTGGGCACTAAATTGACTCCAAGTACAAGCTATCATCCACAAACTGATGGACAAACAGAGAGGGTGAATCAATGGTTGGAAGGGTACCTAAGAAACTATGTGGGAGAGCAGCAAAAAGCATGGGAAAAATGGCTACACTTGGGTGAGTTTTGCTACAACACCACTTATCATATGTCAATAGGGATGTCTCCTTTCAAAGCATTATATGGTTATGATGCACTTACATTTGCTGAAATTATCTTTGGTGATAGTAGAGCCCCAAAAGCTAAATATTGGGTGGAAGAGAGCCAAGAAATTTTAAAGCTTTTGAAAGACAATTTGCAGGTTGCTCAAAATCAGCAAAAACAATATGCTAATAGACATAGAGAAGAAAGGACCTTTCAGGTTAATGATTTAGTATATTTGAGGTTGAATCCATATAAACAAACATCTCTCAAAAAGAATGGAGTAGAAAAGTTAAAACCAAGGTACTATGGGCCATACAAGGTAGTTCGGAAGGTTGTAGAAGTAGCATATGAATTAGAACTTCCGGAAGGGAGTAAAATCCATAATGTATTTCATGTTTCTTGTCTCAAGAAATCTCTTGGTCAGCAAATTGTCACTTCAGAAATACTTCCTCCTTTGGATGATGAAGTTCAGCTCACACTTGTTCCGGAAAATATTTTGAAGATAAGGGAAAGGAGATTGAGAAGCAGAACTATCAAAGAATACTTAGTACAATGGAAGGATCTACCAAGTGAACATGCCACATGGGAAGAGGAGAAGATTTTGAAGCATCCAAATCTGAAATTGCTTGAGTACAAGCAATCTTGGGTGGGGAGGACAAATGTCCCCATTCAAATAATTGCATATCAAGACAATTCCATCAATCCTACCAGTTCCCTGGGTTGGATGGATACATTTGGAATTTTAATAAGGGAGTTAATAAATGATGTTCAAACATTAGAATGGAATAAATATTTAATAATGGAGATAATTAAGTAAATACAAGAGAAAATTGAAGTGGCAATGGAGCATGGAGACACATGGATATTATGGGGCCCGCACAAGCTATAATTTTTGTGGCACATGGCATCCTCCTCTTGCAATTTCGAATCCATGGGAAGCCTAATGTTCTTGGAAGAGTTAGAAGGCTAATACACTTGTCCATATGCATCATAGGTCGAATTTGGAAGGAAATGTAACTTACATGGGAGAGGAAGAGTCAAATGGGAGCTTCTTGGACACTTGGGCTAGATTCCCTAACATCTATGACATCTATGACACCAATGATGAAGATGCTATGAGATTTATGACATATTGTAGACCTGAAAGCTGAAATCTGACCATTATGACATGTCACACCTAAATATAGCATCCAAGAAGGAGCTCATGTGAGTTGGGGAATCTCAATGGGTCCCTACTCGAATTGGGGGGAGATGGAAGGCTAGGGAAGGGAGGACACATGGCAAATCTTGAGCACACACCCTAATTCGAATTGGATTGAGTTTGTGTATGGATTGGTAACCTTAGAAGGCTAAGGATTTTTATAAAATACATGAATCAGGCATGAGAAGAGATTTTGATCATTTGATAAAATTGCATTTGTGTAGAGAGAGAGCTAGTGGATGACTAGTTTCTTGCCTTAGCCAATTTCGAGGGTGAAAGATTCCCATCCAAGTTGGTGTTTGGAGAGGACATTCAGGTCTTTCATGGATCTTTAATGGAATTTGTATTTGTAGGTGTAAGCTATAGGTCAGCTCGTGGTTTCTTCTAGTGCAACACTTTCTCTCAACCATTTCCATATTTTATTGCATATTCATGCTCATGGAGGGATTGCACTTTGGGTGAGCTATTGTACTCTTTGGTGATCCATTTATGATTGTAATAAGCTTAATATAATCTTTTATTCATCTTCAGAAAGTATCAGGTCGAAATACCAAGTGGTTGTATGTAAAAGTGATGATTAATGAGCAAACAATTACCATTTCCCCACTATATTGATGTATGCCATTGTAATGTTGATGATTTCGAATGAAAGAATGTTTCTATGATATATTTATGATTAATGTACTTCCATTTATGAGTATTACAAGTTTCATGTTCAGCACTTAATCTTTTGAAGTCATCTTACTCAGTTTATTTGCATTTGGAAGAGATTTGGTGCCATTTCCCCAAGGGTCGAACTAGTGATTTTTGCTTCAGTTTGGGAGAAGATTAGAACAGACTTAAAAACTAATAAATGGTGAACATGAGACATAAATAATGTCCCTTAGACATCCCCTACCTATGTTCATAATTTCGAGTGGGTTTGGATTCATTTGGAGAGCCATTTTCGGTACTTACCCTGGGGGGATTCGATCCTCAAATTGCTTGTTAAATTCCATACTTTGTCCATGATCTTAAACAAGTTTGCAGAAGTCTTCGGAGGGTCATAAATCATCCCTTAACATCATATTCAAGTCTTAATATCAGTCATATACCCTCACAGAAGATTTGGGAGCATTTGGGTCAATTTGGAGACCTAGACATCAAAACTAGTCAAAGGTCGAAATAGGGAAAAAAGTGAAAAATTGGTCATTTTAATAAAATTTCTTAAAAGGGGAATTACACACTTGGATTCAATAAATGAATCCTTTCAATCTAACAAACCATAATATGTATTCCAATGCTTTTATGAGAGAGATCTTGTTATAATAATGAATTCTTATACATTACCAAAATTAAATAGTGAACCAAGTAAACAAGTCAACCACAATTTTTATTTTTATTTTGTAAGCTACATAGTAAAATTATATTATGATACAAAAAAGGTTACAATCATCAGGAGAGTCTGAATATAGCCTTCTAGAGCTGCTCATGGTACCGATATTACAAAAAAAGGCACTGTAAACAGGCTTAGAGATATGAACTAGATAACCACCGAACAGGAAAGACAGGAACAAAGAGTGACTCTGGACTAGACAGAGATAAAACAAACAAAAATACAAAGCATCAAAACCAGAAGTGTTGTGATCGTAACAAACCGCTTCAAGAACTGGCCTTCGCGTCTTTGGAGCCATGAATGTCCTCAGAGATGGGGCAAGGGCCGAAGAAGTCATCTGTCCATTGCTGCTATGGGAGCTTGATGGGCAGAGGCTCGACTTTGCGAGGGAGAATCGCCTCGGCCTCTTCCTTGCGGATGCACTTGTGATGAGTGATAGCAATGGTGGAGGGAACCGGAAAAGAAGTCTTAGGAGGGGAAGCACCTTGAACTACAACTGCAGCAGGAAAGTTAGGACCAAAGATGTGGCCGTGAGCAGGAACGATATCTTCAAAGGTAGTGAGGCCCATGGATTCGTGTAAGGAGATGTCGGTAGCCTGCCCAGCCCCTTCAGTGACATCGCCTTTATTTTGAACAGCAATCACCTCCCCAGAACCTACAACTGGACCCTCAGGACCAACGCCTATCGGCGAGATAGGATGTGGAAACAAGGAGTATCTATGACTTGTGAGGCTAGCTTCCAATGCGACGAGAACCCCATCCAGATGGGACATATTGGACCTGGTGTCCATAATGGCCATCTTCGCCAAGTTCCAGTTGGTAAGCATTTCCTCTAACAGAATACCGATCATGTTTTTAAGAAGCCAATAGTGATTCACCTGAGTACCTGGGCTGCCAAAGGCAAGAATTTTCGCAACGTTGTGTGACTCCCAGTCATCGACCATATGGTGAACCAGCATGGAAACATTATCCTTGTATCCAATGTTAGCAGGAATCTCCTTCTCGGCCGCAAAC
This sequence comes from Larix kaempferi, assembly GCA_027924585.1. Taxonomy (NCBI): domain Eukaryota; kingdom Viridiplantae; phylum Streptophyta; class Pinopsida; order Pinales; family Pinaceae; genus Larix; species Larix kaempferi. The sequence continues at coordinate 6,287,496 of BSBM01000203.1, read as the reverse complement.
GTCGTTTTTCCAGAGCCGCGCTTGGAGGTGCCTTGCGTGCGCTTCATGGCAATGTTGGAAACTTCACAGGGGGACTGATCATGGGCCGAGATTTCTACAGTGGAAGCTGACAGTGAATAGCGGAGGCGGGTAATGACCGCAGGGGGTTGAATGTGGATCTTCATATCTTGGAGGGGGCCTCTGGGAGGGAGAGACTTCGCACGAGAGCGATTAATGGTGAGGTGAAACCATCAAGGGGGAGGGGACGTAGGAAGATGGTCCAGCATTAATGCCACCCACTAGGCCATGTGGGCGAGGAGACTCGGAGCGCGCGAGGAGGCCAGCTGGAGAAAGGTCAATTCCATAGTAAATGTGAGCATCTTGGGAGAATCCCAGCCTAGGAGCTGGTGCTAGGGGGAGGTGTCGTGTCTTCTCCCGCAATCCTCCTGGCAGTCGCGGTGTCACCCGGATCCAAGGCAAATTCTTATTAATTAATGCTTCAAATACAAATTGGTTTGACAACAATAACATGGGCTTTTAAGGCATACATAGAGAAACATGGGATTGACAAATGATTCATTAATCATGTTCTATATGACGCAAACAACCAAGGTAGAAATCATGCATGTAGAAATTTGAGGCAAATTACTTCACCAACAATCCGCATTGTGGCATTGACCTCGTATGTTTGATTACCAAAGATAGTGCCAGTATCACTAATCAACAAAGATAACATTAACCTCATATATTTGATTTCCACATATAATTCATATATCAATGATAGTGTCACTAGTCTCCAATTCCTTCAACAATAACATTGTGCCAATATAAATTCCTTCACCATTCAACCCCCTCGAAATATTATTTCCTTCCTTAAATAAGCTATGGAATTATTGTCTCTTTTAGACAATCAAAATTGATCCATAATGCCTTAATATGATATTTGCTCAAAATTGATCAATAATATATTAATTGACATTAGGCATGAATTCCCTAGCTATCTTCATTGATTTAATCATTTTGATGGAATAAAAAATGGTCTTTCTTACTTTGGTCTAGTCCAATATGATTATTGTTATTTAATCCAAGGATTTTCAATTATCCTTCTTTTATAGATGATCATACTAACATAGTCAAATATTATCATCATTTTTCATCTTCTAATCATCATCTCCACAAAATTCCTTAAGGTCCTCAAAATCATGATCATGCCTTCTGAAATCTCGACCCATATATGAACAAATGTCTCTCAAGGATTTTATAGTGGAGATTCCTAGAGCTAGTAATAAATCAATCATCATCATGGTTGTCGATCTCCTTTCTAAATAGCGGCTCACTTTTGTGCCTTGTCATACCCTTTTACACCATCAATAGTTTCCCAAGTCTTCATGGATTAGAATTTTAAGTTATGTGGCATGCCAACTTCTATTATCTCTGATCAATACCCTAAATTCATGAGAAAAAATTGGTAGGAGCTATTTAAACTTCAAGGTAACCAGTTGAAACTCGACATGGCATATCACCCCCAAATAGATGGTCAAACAAAAGTAGTCAATAAGTGATTAGAAACCTATTTGAGATTCTTTGCTTTGGAGAAGCCGCACCAATGGGCACAAGGGCTTCCTCTTGTGAAATGGTGGTATAATATCACTTATCATGGAGATACAAAAATGACCCCATGTGAATTTGTGTATGGCTAAAATCCCTTTTCTATGGTTTCCTATTTACCAAATACTTATGAGGTCCATTCCATGGATAACACAATTTGCACCAAAGAAGATATTATCCATACACTTAATTTGTGACAAGTATATGTCCTAAAGATTTTTTTTTGTAAGTCTTGTAACTGGTTTACAAGTGGTTGAAATTTTTGGTCTTGTCTAGTGAAAGGTTCTATGATCTTTGAGATTATATGTATTCTTCCCCAAGGGTGGGCCTGTCAGGTTAGCTTGACTCTGTGCAGTTAGCACCTTTGGATTGTACTCTCAATTTGATGAAATTGAAAGTACAGTTTTTTTTCTTGGAAAACAAATGTTTGAGTATCAAGGGTCAATTGAACAATTTGAAAGTGCTATGTTTTTTAACTTCCTTTATTTTATAGTTAATGGAACAACATAAAATCTTTAATTATATCTATGCTTTGTCACACTGTATAAAACTCACATGAAACAAAGTGTAAAGTAGAGCCAACATAAGATATCTCGAGGGACGACATGAATCATGATTTCAAAAGAATGTGTATTGTTTATGAAGCAATCACTACTATGGTACATTTTTCTATTTATGCGGTCATTGTATTACACCATAAATGTAGATATACTCATTACATTTTATTTATATATTTATAGATGGCACATGAAGGGGTATAATGTGAAACTCAATATAATCAACAAAACATTCGAAATCACCCAAGTACAATATCCCATGCAAGTGATAAAGAAATGAGGCATGCAATTAGCTCGAGCAATGATAATAGTTTGAGTGATGAATGATGATCATCAAAATTGAATGTCACAAGTTGTATATTTTGGGATGTTTGTCGGTGAAAATCAGACATGTTGTTAGTGTGGGCAAATTGTCCCAGCTTGATGATGACACCATGTTACCAATAACTATAACAATTGTTTATTGACATTTTGAATATCATGGATTTATGTTGTCCCATTTTGTATAACAAAGGGTCTCTTATTCATATATAATAAAATAATTTTCTTATTATATTGCACTTTCCTTTGTCATAAAATTTAACGTTGTTGATTAAATATATGGATGATTTAAATTTTTACAACGAACACATATATAATTAGATGGTATACTTGTTTAAATGACACAAAATTATTAATGTAGTGATTATATCCAAACACAATAATTAAAATATCTAAATCAATATTATTATTAAAAATATTTTATTTATGGTGATTAATTGACATTTTATAAGAAAAGCAAGAAGTTGCACTTTTGCACAACCTGGAAAATCACATTGAAATATATCATTGCATTGTATTCATTTGAACTCAATGGTGTAATTCATACCTACTTACACATTGGTGTGTTTAAATGGTATTATGCATGGTTGTGAGAAAAATATAATAAGAGCATTGATGCTCCTAACGACAACAAAAACACCGCTTCCTTCAATTGTATTGTTGCCACTATCTTACTATTATCGTAATAATTACAAGAAATCAAGGTGCATAAGATAATACACACACCAATGCCTTTACAAATGTACTATGCATCGATGCTTTCACTAAATAAACTACTCGTCAGAGCTTCATAATATATATAATATGCATCACAAAACCATCGAGGGTTGTCACAAACCCTTCTTTGGAGGTGGTTTTTGAGGGTTTTGGTTGCCGGAACCCTGACACCTCTACTGCTCTGGCTGTTCTGGGTTCACGGGTCTCGTGGGGTCCTATCGCTGACACAGGCGTGGCGAGTTTGACCGACTCATGTGAGGTTTTTCGTCCTGCAAACCCTAGGCGAAGGGAGTTTTCGCCATCATTTGAGAAGGTTAAAAGGGGACGTACCCTTTGCGTCCTGGGAAAGGATGTGACTTGTGATATGGTTATGGCGTTGTCTGACCGAGCTCTTGTTGGAAAATTCGAATATTTAACCCTTGGTAGACCTATGTTGCTGGATTGGATTCGTCGTTTGTGGAAGCCTCTGGTAAAAAACATTCCGCGGGTCATTATGCTGACGAATGGTTGGATACTGTTTCACTTTCTCTCTATGGAGGACCGGGAGATTATTGAGCGTAGGTTTTGGGTTATTGGGCATGGCTCTCTAGTCCTATCTCGGTGGCATTTTGGGTTTGACCCCAGGAAGGAGAAGCTGCGTGTCCGCCACCTTTGGGTGCTCTTACCTGGTCTCCTGCTCTAGTGCTGGTCACTTAAAGGGTTTAAAGCTATTGCTGATTCTATTGGGAAGTTTATTCTGTTAGAGGAAGAGCTACTTTGTGGCTCGGATCATCGGACACCAAGGGTGTTGGTGGAAATTGACCTGGCCTATGGGTTATTGGGGGAACTGGAGATAAACTGGGAAGGCGGTTCCTTTGTTCAGACGCTGGATTACTGGAGGGTTTTTTTTCGTTGTCATGGCTGCCATGAACCTGGTCACATTAAGGCCTGTTGCCCTAGAAGTCGGTCGATTCGGGAGGGGGTGGTGGATATGAAGGAAGTGCCGGGGGCTCCATTAGCCGAGGACCCGCTCGATATATTTGTCCCACTAAACCACTCGTCGACATTTGACTTAACTGGTAAGTTCGTCTCGGCCAGTCCTTCCATTCTTAAATTTTTGTCGGAAGATGAGTTTCGGTGCGCCCTCTCTAGGGTTTTGCTTGGTGGTGGTGCCTCCTATCCTTTGGGTCCATCTCCTCTTTACGATTCTAGTGACTCTCCTTCTCGAGGTGAACCCCCGCTGCATCTCTGTGACCCTGCTCGAGGGGTTGGTCTTCTGCCGGAGTCTCGGGACACTACTCCCTGTCCCCCACTGCAAACTGCTATGTTGGACCCTCCCCTCGCTGTTACTCGGCTGGACCTTGATTCTTTGACGTCCTTCCCTCCATTACCTGGCTCGAGTTTGGTTCCGCTCGCTATTACTCTTTCACCATCCTCGTTGGGAGATTTAGGGGACTCCCAGCGGACGAAACTTTCCTCTCCTCTGTTTGTTGATACTTTGGCAGGGCTCCCTCAACAGGCCGAACCTCTTTCTCCCCGGGAAACCTGTAAGCTCCTCATGTACTCCTCTTTTACGAAGGACGACCCTGACGTTATCCCCATCAACTCCATCTTCCGGGGAAACGTAACTGTGCGGAAGAACCGGCGTGGCCCTAAAGTTAAAAGGGCAGCTCGGGGGTCTCCCATTAACCCTACGGTTCATTCTTTGTTCGAACGTGGTCTCCCTTCTCCTCATGGGTCTGTTCCTTCGTCTTCCGGGGCTCTTAGAGATTCAGCCCTCCCTAGGGTTACCTCATGAACATTCTAACCCTCAACGTGCGTGGACTAGGTTGCGGTCCTAAAATGGCAGCCTTGAAAAGATTACTCTCTACTATCAACCCTCACATTGTCATGCTGCAAGAGACTATGACATCTGCGTTGGCTGCTGTCAACTCCTTTCTCAAAATTAAACCTGGCTGGCTTGCTGCTGGGATTGATTCGGTCGGGTTATCGGGGGGCACTCTGGCTGCTTGGAACCCGCAGGCTGCTAATTTGAAAGCTTTTCGAACTATTGCAGGTATTATGCTTGAAGGCTCATTAATTGGTTTTGGTTCTCCTGTTCGGATATTTAATATTTATGCCCCATATTGCGAATGTAAGGTCTTCTGGGACCGGGTTCTGGCATCTGGTTTGCTAAATGTTGGTTTCAATATTGTGGCTGGCGACTTGAACTTCACCACGGCTCTGGAGGAGGTCTGGGGTTGTGGTCGGGCTGTTGACTCCTTGGTTAAATATTTTCTTGGACTTTTTGAGGGGGTGAAGCTGGTGGATATAAAACCCTGTGTTCTTACTCCTACTTGGACGAACAAACAATCCGGGCAGGATGGGATTGCTAAGCGTCTTGATCGCTGTTATATGTCTGAGTCCCTCTGCTCCATTATAGAAAGGTATAGGTCTTGGTCTTGGTATGTTGGGTTCTCGGACCACAGGGCTGTAATATTGCAGTTGGATTTTGTCTCCTCATTCTCTTATTATCCATTCAAGTTTAACTCTGCATGGCTGGCGGACGTTGATCTTATTGCGATGGTTCACACTTTGTGGCGTCGTCCGGTTGAAGGAATTTGTAGGTCCGCCTTGTTATTTTTTTGGCACAAATTGAAACGGATTTCCAAGGCGGCCTGCTCTTGGGATAAAGAGAAGAAAAAACAACTCCATGGTTCGCTGGAAGTCCTGGAAGCCCGGATTCAGTCTCTTGCGAATCTATGTGATGATAAAATGTTTACCAATGGTTGTGCGGAAGAGTTGTCCCTATTGGAAGCTGAACGTCTGAAAATTCTTGGCATTTGGGAGGAGACGTGGCGGTTGAAAAGCCGGGCTATTTGGCTTAAGGCTAGGGACTTAAATACCCGGTTCTTTAAAAATTTTGCAAATCAAAGATGGCTCAACAATTCTGTGTGGGATTTGACGGTGGATGATTGTGTTGTTTCGGATTTACCCTCACTTAAGCAGGCTGCTATCGATCACTTCAAGGAGAACTTTTCCACTAAAGACCCCCCTGTCTGTTGAAACAGCTCCATACGGTTCTAAAGTTTCCACGTTTCTTCAATGCGAAAGATTGTGCTCTTATTGGTAGACCGATTGAGAAGATGGAGGTCTGGAAGGTCTTGAAAGGCTTTGCGCATGACAAAAGCCCCGGGCCGGATGGGCTCATGGTGGAATTTTACCTGCACTTTTTTTACTTGTTTGGGGATGAGCTGACCGCCGCGGTGGATGAATCCAGGGTTAAGAATTGGGTGCCTGATTGCCTCAATGCTACATATATCACCCTTGTTCCAAAGGTGGATAGACCTGTGGACTTTAACAATTTCCGCCCCATATCTCTTTGTAATCTACTCTATAAGATTATTGCAAAGGTAATAGCTTCTTGACTCAAGCCTTATCTTGGGAAGTTTGTCTCCGACGAGCAATTTGGTTTCCTACCTGGTAGGCAGATTTTGGACGCCGTGGGGTTGGCACAGGAGGGGCTTCACTCTATAAAAGTTAAGAAAGCAAATGCTCTTATACTAAAACTGGACCTGGTCAAGGCCTGCGACCGGGTGGACTGGAGCTATTTAAGATTCATCCTCACTCAAATCGGATTATCTGCTAAAATTACGGGTTGGATTATGGCTTGTATCACGTCGAAAAATTTTGCTATGATTATTAATGGCTCACCTACTGGTACTTTCAAAGGAAATAGGGGAATCAGACAAGGTTGTCCGCTTTCGCCTTATTTGTTTATCTTGGCTATTGAAGGTCTTAGTCTCCTGATTAAGGATGCCAAGTCTTCGGGACTGTTATGTGGGGTAAAGGTGGCGAGGGGATGCTTTATTACACACTCTTTGTTTGTTGACGACGTTCTACTGTTTGGAAAAGCATTAGTGGGTGAATGGAATCAGTTCAAGTTATTAGTCGATACTTTTTGCAGTGCCTCTGGGATGGAAGTCAGCCTCCCAAAGTCTGCATTAATACATCACGTAGAGGACCCTGTCCTACTTTCATCTCTCCAGCAGATTCTCCCTTATACGTGGACTGGGATTAATGAGGGTTTCAGATACCTTGGTTTCCTGTTGAAGCCGAACGGCTACCTCTCATCTGATTGGAGTTGGCTCTTAAAGAAGGTTCAGCATCGCATTAACTCTTGGTCTTCCCGGTGGCTCTCGCTGGGGGGTCGACTCACTCTACTTAAGTCTGTTCTGCAAGGGATCCCTGTCTATTGGTTTGCTCTTTTTACCATTCCTGCTTCTATTTTGGCTTCCTTGAGACGTTTATTCTGCAACTTCCTTTGGGGGGGTCAGCAGGGTCATTCAAAATTTCACCTGGCAGCCCATGGTTCATTAGCCCTCCCTATGGACTTGGGTGGGTGGGGAATTAAGGACCTAGGACTCTTTAATCGGGCGTTATGCACTAAAAGTATATGGCGGGCTCTTTGTCGGGGGGGCTTATGGGGCTCTGTGATTCTGAAGAAATACTTAAAACATTTGCCTGTGCCCTATTTCTTTCAGGATACTTCTTATGTTTGTAGAGGTGGTTCTGCTATTTGGCGCAGTTTACTTAAGGGACTTCCACTTATTCACTCGTCACTGGCTTGGGATGTTGGTTGGGGCACACAAATCTACGTAGGCATTGACCCTATTACGGGTTGTCATGGTAGCCTCTGTCTGTCTAAAGAGTTGATTCGGGTTCTGCATCAGAAAAATATTTATGTGCTAAAACAAGCCTCTTTAGGCTCCCCGGTTTCGGGACTCAGGTGGATTACTGTGGAGGAACTACAGTTGGATAATAAGCTGGCGGTTGAATGGTCCACTTTTGTTCAGTCTCTCATTCAAGCAGGGACTGTGCTCATGGAGAGGGCAGATAATTTGGTCTGGACCTCAAATTCAACTACTGGTATGGTCACGGCTATTGATGCTTATTACCATCTGATTGGTTGCATGGGTCCTCGATCCGTCCCCTGGTGGATACCTTGGATATGGAAGCTATTATGTCCGCTGAAAGTTAAGCTATTTTGTTGGTTGGTCTTGCGGGATAAGGTTCTGACTTGGTCAAATCTTCAAGTGAGGGGATATATTGGTCCGGGCTGGTGTGTTTTGTGTCAGTTGGAGTCTGAGTCTGCAGTGCACCTGTTCTGTCGGTGTGCTTTCATTAAAAACTCAGTGGGGGACCTCTCCTCTCTTTTAAATATCCAATTGTTGTGGGCAGATTCCTCGGTGGAGGATCTTCTGAAGCTCTGGAGGAAAGCGCACCGTAAGAGCGTGGCCCTGCTAATCATTCTTTTCTGGGGAGTGTGGTTGGCGCGGAATGGGGCGATTTTCCATGGTATTTTACCGTCATCTACCCGGGTGGCAGCTAATGCTCTCGCCACTTTCTCGGCGTTCATATCTCCTACTTCTGCACGGAATCCGCGGTGTTTTGATCAGGACTTGGCAGACTACCCTTTTCCTCGGGGGTTCTTCGATGGTGCTGCGCTGAATGGGAGGTGTGGCACAGGTGCTCAACTTATTATCAATTCATCTCTCTCGTACCATCTTCATTTAGCAGCTGGGTCCGGAACCAACACCCGAGCAGAATTGATTGCTCTCTGGGCTCTTCTCTTTTTTGCACATTCAAGGGGTATTGATGCTCTTTGGATTTTCAGAGATTCCAAATGTGCTATGGACTGGGCTGGTGTTGGTTGAAGTATACACTCTTTGCAGCTGATTCAGTGGATGCAGCGTACACAGGTGCTGCTGAAGACGTTCAAGAATATCCATTTTAAGCATATTTACAGGGAACTCAATGGAGTTGCTGATGGGCTGTCCAGAAGGGCGTTGGGGGATATGACTAGATCGCTGAAATGTGAAGAGTTTCATGATGGAGTTCTTCTAAAGACATTTGAACTATTTTTTGGTTAAGTTTATGACCTTTTATTCACTAAGTGTGGTACTGGGTAAATACTGGTTTTGTCCCTTTGCATGCACCTGTTACTTATGGAGGTGAAAACAGTTTTATATGTATAGTCATGACTACATGAGACAAGTTCATAGGATAAAGTGGTTTGTTAGCCTATGACATAATTTTGGGGACCTTGGATTTACTGATGAGAGAGTCTCTCTGAAATCTATGTACGATCACGTCTTGTGGTCAGCTTTTATCATTAATATGAAAGCTGTTTTTTTCGTCTGAAAAAAAAAATGCATCAATGTGTAATATTTATTTTTAAAGCCCCAATGCATATCAATATGTGACACATTAGTGCATTTTATTGATAAAATTAACCTGGTGTTTTCAATATATAGAATATACACTGAGGCTTCAAAAATATGCCATACGCATTAATGCTTAGTGTAGATATTTTTAAGGCATTGATGCATATCAATTAATAGCAAACCAGTGCATTAATATAGAGTCTTGATGCATCGGTGTGTCGTTATAAACGCATTGATGAAAAAATCCTTTGCTTGAACCTCCAATCACCCAGAATTTTTAGCTATAGTGGAAATTCATTTAAACATATACTCAAACCTCCACCACCAATTGCGAAGGCTTTAGCAAATATTTTTCTATAATTTTTCCCAATCCTATTACACTAAAATACTCCTCTAGATTGTGTTTTCTTTGTAGATAATACAACCCAACATGTCTACTCTAGATTGTAAGGCCAGATGCTTTAGGTCTAAGGAATATTTAGCATATCCAAAGTCCACCACAATCACTAAACCAAGGAAGGAAGAGCCTACCCAACAATCAGATTCCACACATAATTCAATAGAATTAACACAATCTACCAAGGAAACTATAGTTATATCTCCACCTTTTCCTGAGTAATTATACCAATCTAAGCCCGAAACCAACCTACTTTCAACATTGTAGTGGAACTAAAAAAATATTGTTAGGATTATTTTATTTTAGGCCATCAAAGAAACTCCCATTTATAGAAAGGTCATACATGATCTCTGCCACAAGATACTTGGTACTAAGAAATAAGGTCCAAAAAACTATTTATGTAATGGGTTAGCTTGCCAACCTCATGTTAGGAAAGGTTGTCAATCGTAATTATTTACTTTGGGATCCCTGTTGTAGATGCTCATATTGGAGAAAATCTCATTCTATATGCCTTAGTTGATTTATGGGCATCCATAAATGTAATGACCACGGAAGTTATGGAGAAACTATAACTCCAATTTCTATTGCAACAAACATATGTTGTCTTGCAGAAGGTTGATCGATCAGATATAAAAAATAGAAGGTATATTGTAATATTTAACTATCTCCATCGAATCCTATAAGAACCTTGCATATTTTTTGGTTTTGCACACCAATACTAGATTTGGGATTACCCCGTAATCCTAGGATGACCTAGTTAGCCATTGTTGATGCTTACATAGGGTGTCACTCCGGTGACATGAATTTTTCCCACAGTAGCTTAGTGAAAAGGATTACATCGCACCCTCCTAGAAAATATATTTTGGACTTGGAAGAACCATTGTGAATTTCCCAAGAGGACATCGAATCCTTCTAGGAAGAACCATTGTGGATGTCCCAAGAGGACACAGATCCTTCTAGGAAGAACCATTGTGGGTGTCCCAAGAGGACACAGATCCTTCTAGGAAGAACCATTGTGGATGGACCCAAAAAGTTTCTTTATGGGGCTCTCCTCCCAAACCCCATTTGCTCGAGGAACCTATAATGAGTACAACATATTGTCAACAAGATTTAGTTGCATAAGTAATCCATGAATATGCCACCATTACTTCGCTATCATTTTGCCATTTCCAACATTGCCCAATTGTTAATTATACTAGTGTGTGATGGATTTTATTGGGGGTAATAATGTATAAAGTTTACTTATTCATGAGGTAGTTATAATGAGTTTTTTTTTAACTAGGGGAACTAACAACTGGAGTCAGGCTCATACTCACCTGACATGGGGTTGACTCTAGTTCACTACCACTATACACCTAAGCATAGAAATGTTGCCCCATGCATGGCACATAAGGCTAGTCGAGGCTTAAACCCACGATGTCACGAGGGGTGTCTAAACATTGTACCCTATCACCAATTGGTATACGCCCCGTGGCTAGGTAGTTATTATGAGGTTATCATGGTTAATGTGATGAATTGTCGCATGCATGTTTTAAATATGATGGGTTATGGGTAATGTTTATGTGGAATTATGATGGTTCATTGGATGATGCTCCTAGCTCCAAATCCAAGATTTATCTTCAAGGATTGAACCTGTTAAACAATAAAAAATACCAAAACTTCCAAGCAGGTAGATGAATTAATCTAGATCTAATCTACAACCTATCATGCATCAATATAACAAGAAACAAGACATGGGAGAATAGGCTAAGTTATCATTAAGAGAGCCAAAGAAGCTGACTAAAATGTTATACCTTGATTTCTAAGATGATAGCATCTCCTTCCAAGCTCTCCAACATCACCCTTGCAAGACTTATGGAATCATAATGGCCTCCTTTCTGAGTGTTTCCCAATCATAGGATCATAGGTTTGGTGCTTCCAAGTACCCCCCTTAGCTCATGGATGGTCCTCCTTAAGTAGGACTTGGGAAGGCCAACGACTAGGAGAAAATGATGGATCTAAGTGAGTAAGATGTGGATCAAGGATCTAAACCATGCCAAGGAGGGAATGTGAGATAGGATTCGAAGGGGTACCTCATCCCAAGAAAATCTCCATGAGATCCAAGATCCAAAATCAAAGGGATAAGCCTAAAACAAAATTTTTGCTCCCCTATAACTGAGCAAAGCACGAAAAAGATGAAATTTTCGCTCCCCCATAAGCATGCAAGGCGCGACAAAAATGAAATTGTTGCTCCTAGGAACACTAGCAGGGCGCAAAAATTCCAGTAAAAGGTAATTCTGGGAGGTGGTTAAGGTGGGTTTCGAACCCTTGCTTGTTGTATTTGCTTCCAAATATGACTAGGGAAGGGACCAGCATTAGAATGAAGGGTCCTAACACCCTTAGGAGGAATAAACATAATGCTTTCCATGGTGGTGAAACATGCAGATACTCACTTACACATGGTGTGCCAATTTGAGGTATAACAGGTGCCCCCTAAAGTGTGAGGTCAGAAGAAATCTGATGGCCGAAACACTTTACCAATAATAAGTCTTTAAGGATATCTGAAGGAGAACTAGAGAAGAGCTGCAAGAAAATATCAACAATATGTCTAATGACCCCGAGGCGGGCATACCCATGCTCAGAACAACTGACTCAAAGCATGGCTACCGACCAATACATCGCAGATCCATGATAGTATTGACTCAACAATGACTGAAGACAAATCATGGCTACTAGACTACAAGCGTAGATCCATGATAAGACAATGACACATCCACGACCAATACAAGAGTGGATCTGTGTGATAGTACATCAATGAGGTCACCAACATGATGTCCATGTGGGAATCTGCTAAAAAAATCACCATCGCAACCTAAATGTGTTAAATAGACTTCAAAGCTATCCAGGGTCTTCTACCCGATCCCAAATCTAGCGAATATAACCATGTCATTACAAGGTGTTGAAGTTGAACATAGTAGAAACCACTTGCTTACCAATCAATAATGTAAACCAATAACAAATGCGAGGGAAATCACCAATGATGACAATGATCCCCAAGGTATCACTAGTACAGCCCAACAAATGTGAATAGATGTTTTGATGTCAAACATTCGAGGGATTATTCGATTAGAGGTCAAATGATGAAAACCTATTGTCGAATACGAGGATACCTACCATTGAGGCATGCAGGTACCAAAGTACTAAGGTTGGTTTCTAAGTCTAATTCTTGGATGATGTGTTGAAGTTGATAGGAATAGACTCGTCGAAGGAGGGCCATGATGAATCCCACATCATTGACACGAAACCGATATAGGAAAGTGATGTGAAGTAATGAATCAGATGAGTATGGACTAACACAAGGATGTAAAGGATGACAATATTGCAAAGGATGACTTAGGTAAACTTCTCTTGAACATTGAATGGCACGACAACAATGAATTGACAGCATTGACTCAACGAAGTAGAGACCAAGACATAATGCGACAATGACTGAGACATTCTTCAGATGACTTGAAGGAGCAGGATGACTCACGGAATTGGCATGACTCAGAGACAAGCAGATTACCCAATTGTATGACGAGACGCAAATAGGTGCCATGTTCAAGGGCGACACAAGCTGCCGTAAAGCTTTCTAGAACAAACTTAGTTTATTTCTCCCCAACCCCCATCATGCTTGATGAGTACCTCTTTGTTTTTTAACGAGCTTGAGGAGGATAACAGATGCTCGGTATAGCTCATCCTTCAAATGAGTCCAATCTTACATGTTTTATGAACCTGATAAAGGAGGGGTTCGGTCCCAAAAGGGTCCTTCGATGTTTGATTTTACAAGTCCAAGGAAGGAAAACTCGACGATTTTTCATGTTTAGAGAGTCTGAAATAATCTAAAGAAGACTCCAAAAAGGCCTTTCTCGTAAATTTAGTCACCTAAGACCGAAATAAGGGTAAAGCAATGTGAAGGATAACTCTCTTAGTCGATGGTCGGCTAAGGCATTCCTTTTTCGTAATTAATACTACTGAGCTCGAAAAAGGGGTAAACTAAAACTAAATAGATACCCTTTCAAATCCTTTTACGAGTGTGAAAGGAAGCAAGTTCACTCGACAACCTTTTCATGTTTTGGGAGTCTGAAAATAACTTAAAGGAAACTCCAGGAGTTCCTTTTTCGTATAACTAGTCTCACGAGGTCGAAAAAGGGATAAACTATCACTCGAAAGACGACTTTGTCATGGTTGGTAACCGAGTACGACAAAGGTAAAAAGTAAACCCGGCATAGTTCTTTTTCCGTAAATAGTCTAGCGAGGCTGGATAAAGAGATAAACCTATACTTGTTAAACACACCTTTTTACTCAATTTTTAACGAGCGTGACAATGGTATCAAAAGCACTCGGAATCTTTTTCATATTTAAATCTAGAGCATGAAAAAGGAAAAAGCAATCTCAAACCACTTTTCATATTTTTAACCAGAGCAGGAAAAAGTGAAAAGTAAGTTTGACACCTCTTACTATTTTTAACAAGATTGAAGAGAGGTTGGAAGAATGCTCAAACTATCTGCTTCATTTTTTAACGAGATTGGAACATAAAATGAACTATGCTTGGGACGATGGTTGTTGGTTGTGGAGCCAGATCTTCCAGTCTCATAGATGATATTGTCTCAGTCGTGCACCCCGGAGGACTGTACACCCATTCTGCATTTTTAGGGGTTCGGGAGCAGCACCCTTGAGAAATGGGGGTTCGAGGGCAACGCCCCCAAGAAAAAATTTTGGGGTTGTTTTCGCCAGCTGTTTTGCGGGCCCATGGTTTTGGGTATCCCGTGGTATTTTCCCATTGTATTTCCCCTATAAAAGAAAGACATTGTAATACGGCTAGTAATGATGTATTAGGTTTTATGCATTGTAAAGATCTCTGAGATCAAAGAAGAGAGACTGTGAGACAGTGAAGAGGAAGTGCAGCGGTTGTGCTGCAGGTTGTATCCCTTCACTTTACTGGACGGAATAATAATAAGGACTGACAACTTCAGTGTGGATGTAGCCCAAGTTGAGTGAACCACGATATATTTTTGTTTCTCTTGTAATGTGTGTGTGATTATATTTGCATTTTTGTTTATTGTTATTGCTCTGCGATCCTATTTTTCTAACAATTGGTATCAGAGCCAAAGGTTTATTTGGCAGATAAACCCGCAGGAATCTAGGGTTTCTGGTTCAAGTGGGAGCAATGGCAGAAGAAGGAAAGTTTAAGGTCGAGAAGTTTAACGGCCAAAACTTCCAGTTATGGAAGATGCAAATGGAGGACTATCTGTACCAGAAGGATTTATTCATACCATTGGGAGGGAAAGCAAAGCAGCCGGCGGCCATGAAGGACGAAGAATGGGAGGTTCTTGACAGAAAGGCTATGGGAACAATATGGCTGAGCCTGGCTTTGTCGGTGGCTTTCAATATCTCAAAAGAAACGACAACGGAGGGTTTGATGAGCGCACTGGGTAAGCTGTATGAAAAACCCTCGGCCTCCAACAAGGTATTTCTAATGAAGCGCTTATTTAATATGAAGATGTCTGAAGGTGGATCTGTTACTGATCATTTAAATGAGTTTAATACGGTTACAAATCAGCTAAGTTCTGTAAGTGTGAACTTTGATGATGAGGTTAGGGTTCTTCTAATCTTGTGTTCATTGCCAGAAAGCTGGAATAGCTTGGTCATGGCTGTAAGTAACTCTGTCTCTGGTTCAAACACCTTGAAATTTGATGATGTTATTGGTGTTATTCTTAGCGAGGAAATGCGAAGAAAAAGCACAGATGAGACATCAGGTAATGCGTTGACCATGGAGACCAGGGGAAGACAAAAGGAGAGAGGAAAGAGCCAAGGTAATCGTGGGAAGTCTAAAACGGGCAGATCCAAGTCCAGACTGGGAAAGATAGAGTGCTGGAACTGTGGAAAGAAAGGACATCTGAAGAAAGACTGCAGATCTCTAAAGAAGAAAGGAGATGCACAGAAGGAAACTACCCAGGAAGTAAATGTAGCAGGTGATGTGTTACAAGATGCTTTGATTCTTGCATTAGATAATACTAGTGCTTATTGGGTAGTAGATTCAGGAGCTTCATGTCATGCTACACCCCATTGGAAATACTTTCATGAGTACGTTCCTGGCGATTTTGGACATGTTTTATTGGGTGATGATGAACCATGTAAAATTGTTGGAATGGGTAAGGTATGGATAAAAGTTAAGAATGGAACTGACTGGCTATTGAAAGATGTTAGGCATATTCCTGCTATGAAAATAAATATGATCTCAACAGGGCAGTTGGGAGATGGCAATTGTCTATCTACATTTGGAGAAAAGTGGTGGAAGATCACTAAAGGATCAATGGTGATAGCAAAATGAGACATGATAGGTACGTTGTATTTATGTCCTCATAATACTGACCATTCTATCTCTTTAGCTTCCACAGGAACAGATACAGCGTTGTGGCATCATAGGCTTGGCCACATGAGTGAAAAGGGGATGCAGATTCTCCACTCAAGGAAGTTGCTTCCAGATTTGAAGCAGGTAAGTTTGGAATTCTGTGAAAACTGTGTTTATGGAAAACAGAAGAGAGTCAGATTTCTCAGGGTTGGGAAACAGAAGAAGAATGAAAATTTAGAGCTAGTGCATATAGATGTATGGGGACCGGCTCAGGCACAATCTCTTGGTGGCTCTCATTATTATGTTACATTTATTGATGATGCAACTAGGAAAACTTGGGTTTATTGCATTAGACAGAAATCTGATGTGTTTGCTACTTTTAAGAAGCGGAAAGCTTTGGTTGAGAATGAGACAGGGAAAAGATTGAAGTGTCTCAGATATGATAATGGAGGTGAGTACTGCGGAAAGGAGTTTGATAGTTACTGTTCATACCATGGGATTCGTAGAGAGAAGACAGTCCCAGGAACACCACAAGAAAATGGTGTGTCAAAAAGGATGAATAGAACGATCATGGAGCGTGCAAGGTGTATGAGACTGCATGCAGGGTTGCCCTTATAGTTTTGGGCGGATGCTGTAAATACTGTTGTTTATTTAATAAACAGAGGACCTTCAAGTGCTTTGGATGGTGGTATTCCAGAGGAGGCATGGACAGATAAAAAGGTAAACTACTCATTTCTGAGAATGTTTGGTTGTGAAGCATTTGTCCATATTGATAAAGAAAATAGAACAAAGCTTGAAGCTAAATCCAAGAAATGTACATTTATTGGATATGGGGTTGATGATTTTGGTTATCATTTATGGGATTATGAAAATCACAAAATCATTAGAAGTAAAGATGTCATATTCAATGAAAAGGTCATGTATAAAGATCAGTTGCAGGGAAAGAAACAGGAAAAGGAAAACACAGAGTGCACAGTACTTGATGAAATTACAGAAAATGAAGTTCCAAAGGTGCCAGAAAATCAAGAACAGCAGCAAGTGCCTGAAACTCCTGCAACTGTAAGAAGATCTACCAGGTTAAGTAGACTCCCTGAACGATACTCTCCTTCAATGTATTATTTGTTGATGACTGATGCTGGTGAACCAGAATGTTATGAAGAAGCAATGCAGGTGGAAACTAGAAAGAAGTGGGAGCAAGGCATGAATGAGGAGATGGACTCATTGGTAGGAAACCAGACTTAGGATTTGGTTCACTTTCCTGTTGGTAAAAGAGCATTGCAGAACAAATGGATTTACAGGTTGAAGGAAGAAGAAGGAGGTAAGAAGCAGTACAAGGCCAGACTTGTTGTAAAGGGGTTTGCACAGAAGAAAGGTAGTGATTTTGATGAAATATTTTCTCCTGTTGTTAAGATGACTTCAATTAGGACTATTTTAAGTCTAGTGGTGGTAGAAGATTTGCATCTTGAACAGTTAGATGCAAAAACAACCTTTCTCCTTGGGGATTTGGAGGAAGAGATATATATGCAGCAGCCACAAGGGTATGAGGTCAAAGGTAAGGAGAATTTGGTGTGCAGGTTGAAAAAGAGCTTGTATAGTCTGAAGCAAGCTCCAAGGCAGTGGTATTTAAAATTTGGCAGGTTTATGACAGAACAAGGTTATAGTAGATGTCATTCTGACCACTGTGTTTATTTCAAGAAGCTAGACAATGAAAGATATATTATCTTGTTATTGTATGTGGATGACATGCTTGTTGCAGGGTCTAACATGCAGGGTCTAACATGCAGGATATAAATGTACTCAAAAGGAAGCTAGCTAATTCATTTGCGATGAAGGATTTGGGTGCTGCAAAGCGAATCCTTGGTATGAGAATAACAAGAGATAGGAAAAATCACAAATTGACATTGTCTCAGGGTGAGTACATACAAAAGGTGTTGGAGAGGTTCAGAATGCAGAATGCAAAACCAGTTAGTACACCTTTGGCCAGCCATTTTAGTCTAAGTAAGGAAATGTGTCCCAAGACATAGGAAGAGACATATTACATGTCCAATATTCCCTATCAATCAGCAGTTGGCAGCTTGATGTATGCCATGGTGTGCACAAGACCAGATATTGCACATGCAGTGGGAGTTGTGAGTAGATATATGAACAATCCAAGTAAAGAACATTGGAGGGTAGTACAGTGGATTCTCAGGTATTTGAGAGGTACCACCACTTAGGCATTCTGTTTTGGAGGTTCAGACACTATTCTACAGGGATATTTTGATGCAGATATGGCAGGTGATAAGGATAGCAGGAGGAGCACCACAGGGTATGTGTTTACTGTAGGTAGAACAGCAGTAAGCTGGATTTCAAAACTGCAGAAGGTTGTTGCACTTTCAACAACAGAAGCAGAGTATGTTGATATTACAGAGGCTAGTAAAGAGATGATTTGGTTGCAGAGATTTATGGAGGAAGTGGGTAAGAAGCAGAAGGATAGCAGGTTGTATAGTGACAGCCAGAGTGACATTCATCTTGCAAAGAACTCAACATTCCATTCCAGGACTAAACATATACAGCTCAAGTACCATTTCATATGCTTTGTTCTGGAAGATGAATTGTTGAAGCTGGAAAAGATACATACTAGCCAGAATCCTGCAGACATGTTCACAAAGGTAGTGACCAGAGAGAAACTGAGTTCTTGCTTGGTTTCAGTTGGCCTTCTAACATGAAGGTGAAGAGGAGAAAGTTGCCAAGTCCAAGTCTAGCAAGTGCAGCAGCGGTGGAGTTGTTGTGATTAGTCTCCAAGTGGGAGATTGTTGGTTGTGGAGCCAAATCATCCAGTCTCATAGATGATATTGTCTCAGCCATGCACCCCGGAGGACTGTACACCCATTCTGCATTTTTGGGGCTGTTTTCGTCAGCTGTTTTGCGGGCCCATGGTTTTGGGTATCCCATGGTATTTCCCCTATAAAATAAAGACATTGTAATACGGTTAGTAATGATGTATTAGGTTTTATGCGTTGTAAAGATCTCTGAGATCAAATAAGAGAGACTGTGAGACAGTGAAGAGGAAGTGCAGCAGCTGTGCTGCAGGTTGTATCCCTTCACTTTGCTAGATGGAATAATAATAAGGACTGGCAACTTCAGTGTGGATGTAGCCCAAGTTGGGTGAACCACGATATATCTGTGTTTCTCTTGTAATGTGTGTGTGATTATATTTGCATTTATGTTTATTGTTATTGCTCTGCGATCTTGTTTTTCTAACAATGGTTTCATTTTTTAACAAGATTGAAGTTGAAACTAAACTATGCTCGTAATGAGGCCCATTGACAGGTTATTTCCCAATATGATGTCCAGAGGTTGGAAAGTTTGCCCCCATCATTATCAGCGAAAGATAGATGCTTAAATCCAGTCTGATGTCCAGAGGCTGGAGACATGCCCCCCAAGCTTCGTTTTGTTTGCCTACTCTTCTTCTTCACCCAATTAAATTCCTGGCTACTAATAGGAAAAGGTTCACCAAAGGGATAGAAATTATGAGGATCAAGTGACATAGGAAGTTGAAATGAAGATTCAAATCCTAAGTCTAGTGGGAGACTCGACTCAATGGGAGAGGAATCTAGTTCATTTTTTAACGAGTTTGACACAGAAAGGGAACTATGCTCATAATGGCTCGTTTCATTTTTTAATGAGCTTGACAAAGGAATAGAACTATGCTCATGATGGCTTGTTTCATTTTTTAACAAGCTTGACACAGAAAGGGAACTATGCTCATAATGACCTGTTTCATTTTTACACAAGCTTGACACAGAAAGGGAACTATGCTCATAATGACCTATTTCATTTTTACACAAGCTTGAAATATAAAATAACTATGCTTGAATTAGCCTATTTCATTTTTTAATGAGCTTAACACAGGACAAAACTATGCTCGAAGTTGGTTCCTACCCAACATGATGTCGAGAGGTTGGTAGTTTTCCCTCATCATAAGAAGCTAGTGGTCTTAACTCCAACACGATGTCCAGATGCTGGAAACATGCCCCTCTAAGCTTCTTCCATGATGGTAAGAAGTTATCGGTTCGCTAACGACTCAACTTCGACATGATGTCCAGATTGAGTGGAGATTACATTCACTCGACTACTTCAACTTCACTCTTCAAAGGAAAAGCGGGATGGACTAATTGTTCTCCACTCTTTGAGAAAAGAGTGGGATCGACCGAGGATGGAGCAGGATCGACTACTTTGTCTACCAATGAGGGGTCAAGGGAAAAATTACGATATCCGATTGGAAGGTGATTCTGGGATATAGTAATGACTTACAACAATTGTGAAGCTTCATCCATGCGAGGACAAAGGTAAGTAAGGTGCATGTCCTTGTATAACAAACAAGGATTCTTGACTTTACCTTTCCGACCCTTGACTATAGAGTCACTGATGGGTGGGGTATCAACAATATGATGTCCAGAGGCTGATGATATAGGTTGTTTGGAGGCTTTATACCACTCTTCTAGTACTTTGGAAAGACCAGGACAATCCTTAAGAAGGTGATCCCCCCTGTAAATCCTGTAAGGGAACTTGGGTTTTCAAGGTGTTTGAATAGAAAGAGCACCATTATAGGTATTTTATTGATGTTTGGTCTCTTTCTTATTATTCTTCTTCTTAACTTTCCTTTTATTCTTCTTCTTATCCTCCTAACTACTAGCACCACCACTTTTATCAGGCGAGCAAGAAAAAACAGAAGAAGATACATCCGACGAAGAAGAGGAAGGATCAATTTGGGATTGATTCTCTCGTGGTGGAGAGTTAACATTTGAAGCATTAGGTGCATTTTGGATCACCGGATTGGAGAATAACCGTACTAGTAATCCTATAGACAATCCGGGGAGATTCAAAGTAGCAATAAAGGGAGGACCAATATCTCCAACTGCAGGAAAAACAAAAGGTACCCCTTGAAAAGAGGTCTCTTTATTGGTAGTCCCATAAGAGGTTGCCATATATAAACTAGAAGAAAAAGGGAAGCTAGAAGGAAAAGAGGCACCCAGGCCAAAAATAAATCTCAAAAAAATTTACTGTAACCGATGCCACAAGAAGCGAGTGATAACAAAGAGGCCAGAAAGCCAACAAGCATCACGAAAACACAAAAGACCCTCTACAAGGTAAACGAGCAAGCAACCTCCTATCTAAGATCTGGAGACCTCAACAGACCGTATCCTCCGCAAGGTGATGAAATCCAAGTCGGACAATACAAAATGAGAGACTAATATAGATGAAGGGATATCCCTCTACCGAAAGGGATCTCGGGTAAAATATCCCTAGAAGAATGGTCACTAGGATACCTCGTTCATGACACATCTGGGAAGGTTTTCTGGAACTTCTGCCTTTCGGCCCTTGTACTACCAGTATGGAGTCCGGAAAATACAAGGAAGACAATGGATTGATGTCCTTAGGCGCTAAGTGGAGTGTGGTATTCTATAAAGTCCATCCGGAACCAGTCCTCTCTGCTTACCCCTGTGGAACGGGAGGCCCCCCAACAAACTAGCTTATAATCGTGTCAACAAATACCATGAGATTTTAGCACCCTAAGAGAAAACAACTATGTTTCAGATGAAAAACGACAAGGGGGAATTATTTGGATTCCTATCCCCAATGGCCTACCTAACTACACTGTTCTTTTATTTCCTCAAATGAGGTTAATGTGTGTTTGGTTAGGGTATTTAATTTTAGAGGTTGTTGTTTTACTCAAGGGGAGCGGAAGTGCAACTCAATGGTATGTAGACTTGACTCAAACCATGCAAATTTGGATGAATTATGCAAGTATTTTTCCTTCAATGAACTTCTAGCTAAGTAAGGAAGAGTTCTTTTCATTCCCAAATGTACAACCCTACACAAATGCAATTTTATATTTTTAATGAATGATAACCAATTATGTAAAACCATACACAAACCTTCCTAAAGTGACAAAAATAGATCTGCTATCAATAACAAATGCAAAAATTCTAATTTGTTTCCTATCTTTTTACAAAAAAAGACAAATCTAAGCTATGGGAAAGAACGATTATGTAAATGTTTCCAATCAAATGCAATGCAAAGAAAAAAATTCAATATCTTTTTGTAACTCAGATGCACAAGAACATGAAACAATATTTTCTTCTTCTTATGAAGGTAAGACCAAGAATGTCAAATGATCAAACTAAGGTAGGAAGAAAATTTCTGGTTTTCAAGCTTGTAAATCTAGTAAAAGAGAGACAAAAAGAAGCTTTTCTTTGAACAAAAATGGAAACAAAGAATCTATCTACTCCAATAACCAATAAACAACTAAAGATACAAAGGAAACAAAGTGCAAAACCCAAGAAAATGACTTCAAAAGACAAGGATGTCACAAACCTTTCAAAGCCTAAAAACCAAACCAAACCACACCAAACCAAAAAAACCTTGAGAATAGCACACTAAAGAGATCTCTAAAACTCGAATACAATCACAATCAGATGGCAAGAAAAATTTGAAAAACAAATGCAATCTATTGGGATTTGAAAAGAATGACAATTCTACCCAACAAGCAAACAAAGCACCAGTTTGACTCGAGAGACCAAACAAAGGCTTTGAACTTCCAAACCATGCCAAGAGTTTCCAAACAAAGCCAAATATGATTTGGATGAGTCCTAATCAGTCATATAATGGTCAAAAAATCATTGATCAAGAGACTCTAATTCATAAAAATAAAAAAATGTACACAAGGGATCAAGTTAACCCAAGGGGATTTCAATTTTCCAAGCACAAACTCCAAATTCCAAACAAGGAAGAAGGATCCCAAATCTAACCAAATGGAATATGTAAGGATCTAAATCAATTTTAAGAAGATAATAATACCATTGTACAAAATAATGAAACTCATAAAACTGAAACAATAAAGGAAGGGATCAAAGTTAACCCTAGGGGGTTTCAAGTTTCCAAGGTAGAACCTAGTCTTCCAAACAAACAAAGAAGGTCCCAAATTCTCCCAAACGAGGTTTTGAAGGGTTCAAATTGATTTTATAGAGATCCTAATGTGATTGGGAAGGTACACTTGACTCCTAGAACTGAAAAATGGCTTAGAGGACTAAAAATTGACCAAATTGCCTCAAAGCTGCCAACAAAGGACTAGAGACAAAATGTTGATGAAAAGGACTCAAAAGAGACTAAAATTTCTTCAAAAAGGTGTCAAAAAGAATCCAATGGACCATATGGAGGCCCATGAAAAGCTTGATATCAAAAAACCCAAGGGAACCCTTCCAAACAAGCTCAAAAATTACCAAAACAAGGAATTTCCGCCCCTGCACAGACCAACACAGAGCGACAATTTGAGAATTTTTCCCCCTAGAACACTCCAGGGGAACGCAAATTTGAAAATTTTCGCACCCTAACACACTACCAAGGAGCGAAAATTGGAAATTTCATTCTATAATCTATTTTGAGGGAGCAAAAATTCTCCTATAGGATTAAAAAATGAAAAGTTTACCTAGATCCAAGCAAGGATAAGGTCCCGAGTTTAAAATGGTCCTCAATGATGATCAATTAAAAAATGAAAAGTTTACCTAGATCCAAGCAAGGATAAGGTCCTGAGTTTAAAATGGTCCTCAATGATGATCAAAGAGGATCTAAGGTGATGAGAAACAACACTTAGAAGAGGGTTTAATGATCTAAACAAACAATCTAAGGGTGAAACTAGGGAAACCTCCCTAGTGGAGTCGCTAATTTTTGTTGTCGAGAATTCTTCCTACGGATAGTTAAACTCTCTCATGGACATAACTAAGCCCCTAGATACTTAATCCATGACAGAAATGAAACAAATGGTGATCTATTCTCCTAGATATAGCACAATACATAAGCTATTGAACATGGAAGAGGAAAGGAAGAATTAAAACTTACCTCCAACCTGTGGGTTGTTGTAGCTCCAGCTCCAAGCTTGATCTTCAAGGCTTGAACCTGTTAAACAAGACAAAAGACCAAAACTTCCAAGCATGTAGATGTATTAATCTATATCTAATCTACAACATATCATGCATCAATATAACAAGAAACAAGACATGGGAGAATAGGCTAAGTTATCATTAAGAAAACCAAAGAAGTTGATTACAATGTTATTCCTCGATTTCCAAGATGATAGTATCTCCTTCCAAGCTCTCCAACATCACCCTTGCAAGACTTATGGGATCATAATGGCCTCCTTTATGAGTGTTAATTCCCAATCATAGGATCATAGTTTTGGTGCTTCCAAGTACCCCCCTTATCCCATGGATGGTCCTCCTTAAGTAAGACTTGGGAAGGCCAACTACTAGGAGAAAATGATGGATCTAAGTGAGTAAGATGTGGATTAAAGATATAAACCATGCCAAGGAGGGAATGTGAGATAAGATTCGAAGGGGTACCTCATCCCAAGAAAATCTCCATGAGATCCAAGATCTAAAATCAAAGGGATAATCCTAAGACAAAATTTTTTCTCTCCTATAACTTAGCAAAGCGCGAAAAAGATGAAATTCCGTAGGCATGCAAGGCACGACAAAGATGAAATTGTCGCTCCTAGGAACACTAACAGGGCACGAAAAATCCAGTAAGAGGTAATTTTGGGAGATGGTTAAGGTGGGTTTCAACCCCTTTCTTGTTGGATTTGCTTCCAAATGTGACTAGGGAAGGGACCAACATTAGAATGAAGGGTCCTAACACCCTTAGGAGGCATAAACATCATGTTTTCCATGGTGGTGAAACATGCAGATCCTCACTTACACATGTTGTGGAAATTTGAGGTATATCGAGTATAGGATCTGAAACTTGTACATACCAAAGATGAAATGTTCATGTAACTTGTGTGCGAGTTTCAACCTCATATTTGCTTTACTTTAGGAGATATGGTCCATGCAAATTAGGGTTCCAACCTCTTCCAGAATTCAGTTTTAAACAAGTGACCTAGAGAGAAATGCTACATCTCGAGCTAGGAAGATCCAAATCGAATTTCGTAAGATGTTTCAGAAAGGCCACGGAATTTAGTTTCGCTAGTGCAATTTTTGGAACCCAAAGTTGAAACAGTGACACGTGGTATTCCGTACAAGTTCCCTATACTGAAACAGTCCATAAACAGGTCACCTTGGGAAACTTAGCATAAGTTTCACTTGGTGAATCCAATATTGCTCTAACCTTAGGTTTTGGACAGAGGACAGATGAGACTACCTCAGAAAGATGTTTCCAACCTTGAGGAGCATAAATTTATGAGATACATCAGAATCAAGACCGAACAATTTAGTAGTATAAATTGAAGAAACTGGGGCATCAAATATTTTGCAGTTCCATCCACAGATTTGGGAAAAGGAGTACATTGCTTAGCTCGCCTTGAGGAGGCACATCCTTTCCTCCTCTCATATTTCCAAGATCTAGAAGTTGAAAATTAGGGTTTCTCTAACAAACCCTAGGACCTCCTAAAGCCAGATCACAAAAATCAACTTCTGATTGGAGCATCTCATTTGGTAAGTTATACTTTATCTATTTCCATTTGAGGTTCTCATTTATCAAGTTTATCAAGATGACAAACACTACCAAGCTTTGGGATAAGCTTGAAGGGGCAAAGAACTTCTGAGCATGTAATTATAGGGTGATGCTCATCCTAAAAGAACATGAATTGGACAAGTATGTCTCAGAAGTAGTTGCGGATCTAGAGGGAGATGAGGAGAAGGCCAAGCACGAGAAGAATCTTATCAAAGCTAAGAGGATCACAGCTGATTCCATTGAGGATAACTTGATCCCACACATCTCTTCTCTAAAGACTCTGAAAGAGATGTTTGATGCATTGAAGGGACTATTTGAAGGTACCAACATCAATAGGAAGATGACCTTGAGGACTCAACTCAAGGGTGTGAAGATGCAAAACAATGAAAGTATACAATCCTACTCTACAAGGGTTTCTAAGAAGGGATAAGAAGGGATGCAGTTGTAGTTAGTGATGAAGAAGGAAAACATAGATTCTGCACTAGTACACAGTTCCATGTGATCTATAGTATAGAATACTTGCTCAACATTGTCGATCAAAAGAAAGAAAGGCACGAGTCCTCAGAATCAGATGATGGAGCAGAGCACACGGTCAGAGACTCCAGTAATTACTACAAGGAGACTAGGATCAAGAGAGATCCTACCAAACCAGAAAAGATAAGTATTTGAATTGTTGTTTCATGTATATTTAATTGCTTAAATAATATTATTATGTTGTGTACATATTTATATTCCTAGATGTAGGAAGTGTATTATGCATGTTAGAGTGATTGCATTGATGAACGATATACTACTAATATGCATGTGATGGGTAAGTGGCATATGGTGTTGTACAACATTCCATTGCTACTTATGTAGAATGAAACCTCTTTGCTAACATGTTGGGAGTAGCGCACGCTCTTAATAATGTTATGGTAAAGATGGAAGGCATCTAGAAAGTTACTGTATGAATGAGTGATATGGATGAATGTTGTGTTGAAGCATTGGCTAAAATAGTTGCATGATTGTGTGACCTATGTCTTTATGCATAAGAATTTGTTCTGAAAATTATGAAATGTTTAATCATGCAACTGGATTTGACTTGTAGGAAAGATCGTGTACCATCACCTACAAGAAAATAATGATGAGACTTGTTCCGTAGAACAAGTGACGATGGTTCAATGATGACATTCAAGAATATTTACGAAATCAAGCATACTATAGAAGTACAAAGTGAGGGTTCTCTCAGGAAGAGGGAGTCGACTATGATGAGACATTGCTTTAGTGTCTAGACACACTTCCTCAGTGATGGATATTACACTAGATAGATGGTGTAATCGAAGTAGAAGTGCATATCGAGCAACCTACATGATTCAAGACTCTCTATAGAAAACCACATGTGCGCAGATTGAAGAAGCCTTTGTATGGGCTTAGAAGGCACCCATGGGATAAAATGATGAGCTTGAGGGTCACCTAGAGTGATGCGATATCAACCTTTGCTACAAGGTTGAAGATGAGGAGCTCATAGATAGGTGCAAGAGAGAACTTGCAATAGAGGTCAAGATCTTGGTATCCAGTGACCTAGAGAGATGACATAGATGGATACATAGAAGATCATCAGAAGAGAAGGCTACCAGTCACTCTAGTACAACATGTCCCGATGCAAAGAGTACAAGATGCAGAGGGAGGATAGTGCTCAATTACAGAGGGAGAAGGAAAGCTCTACTTCAGAGGGAGTGACTATAACACATATGGAGAGACATTATCACGTAGCCTCTATCCGTGGAAAAGGTTGTTTTCCCCAGTATCTCAAGGATATGATTAGAGTGATACTGAATGTCTCCCCTCACGAAGAGGAAGTACAGGTACCCAGGACATGGTACGTTAGGATAGACGGTCTCTGACGAGCTTGGGCTTTACCAATATTAAAGCAGATTCCAACCTTTACTACAAGGTTGAGGAAGGAAATCCTGTGACTCTACTGTTGTATGTAGATGAATTGTTCCTAACAAATGATGAGAAGCTCATAGCATAAACAAAGAGAAAGCTTGCCGCAAAGTTTTAAATGAAAGACTTGAGTATGATGCATTACTTTTTAGGTCTTGAGGTGTGGCAAAATCCAAAGGAACTTTTCCTGAGTATGTGGTAGAGATCCTGAAGAGATCCGAGATAATGGATTTTAAGGCCATGGCCACACCTATGGCATCGAATCTGAAGTTGTCGAGTGATACTTCTTCAGAACTAGTGGATGCCACGATGCATCGACAAATGATTGGTTCGTTGATGTATTTAACAAACACGAGGCCAGACCTATGCTTTGCGGTGAACACTCTGAGTTAGTATATGGTAGAGCCGAGACATGTTCACCTGGTTGCGGCAAAGCATGTGCTGAGGTACCTGAAGGGTATGGTTGATTATGGCCTCAAGTATGCATCAGATCATAAGATTAACCTAGAGGGTTATGTTGATGCGGATTGGGTCGGAAGTGTCACGGATAGAAAGAGCACATCAAGGTGCTACTTCAGTTTGGGATCAAGTATGGTCTCATGGTTCAATAGGAAGTAGACGAGTGTGGCACTCAGTACAGCCGAAGCCATGAGGCAGTGTGGCTTCGGAAGTTTCTATCAGGACTGTTTGATCTCGAGTTGGAGGGGACTTGTATCTTCTATGACAAACATAGTTGTGTGAAGTTTTCAGAGAACCCTGTGTTCCATGACAAGTCGAAGCACATCGAGATCAAGTATCACTATGTCCGGGATATGGTGCAGAAGGGAGAAGTGAGGCTCTAGTATATAGCAACATAGGAGAAGATAGCCGATGTGTTGACCAAGCCTCTGTCAAGAGTGAAGTTCGAGTACTTAAGGGTCAAGCTCAAAGTGGTCCAGATCAAGAGGGAGTAATGAGGTCAGATGAGGTAGCAGGTAGTCACGAGTCATGTGACGTAATTGAGTCTCCTAGGCTACGAGAGGATCTGGACGAGCGGTGAGGTAATGCAGGTGGTTGCGGTACTCCTGGGATGGATCCACCAGATGCATTTCTCGGTTCGTGGATGAGGACAGTTGCATCTGGTATGAAAGAGGACCAACTCTGTAGAAAATCCAAGATTTGATCTAGGTCACATCCAATATGAAAAAGGACTGGAACTATGGTGAAAATCCTATAAATATGCTCCTAGTCTGCTTAGCTGCAGGAGATCATTCGTAGGTGGGAAATCCTAGACTTGGTCTAGGTCACATCCAGTATCAAAAAGGACTGACACTGTGGTGAAAGTCCTGGAATGATGCTTCTGGTCTGCCTAGCCGTGGAAGATCATTTGCAGGTCCTGTAATGATGCTCCTAGTCTGCTTAGTGTAGGTGATCATTTACAGGTGGAAAATTCCTAGACTCAGTTTAGGTCACATCCAACATGAAAGAGAGTTGGTTGTGTGTGTGAAAATCCTAGACTCCGTCTATGTCACATCCAGCATGAAAGAGAGCTGGATTTGTGCGTAAAAGTCCTAAACATGGTCTAGGTCACATCCAACGTGAAACAAGGATAGCTCTATGAAACTCCTTATGATATATAGATTTGAGATATGTCAGATGTCAATAGTCCGTGTACAAGAAGTGCAGTAGCTGGAAGACGATGGTGACAATGACTGAAGAATACATTCCTAGTTAAGAGGGAGTATTGAAGAATGTGACTTCAAAAGATATTTGTATTTGTATTATTTGTGTCATTTGTATCATTTGTATTGTACACCCTATGAGGATTATTATTCATGTAATTGATCATGTAAAAGTCATTGAAAGAGTCAATGCAAACCCTAACTGTTAGGTCGGCCTGGAAAGATCTCGAAAATAATATTTTATTGTAAATTATATAGGTCGTCCCAGTTAGGTGAGTCAAGTCGACCCTGTTAGTAAAAAGGTCAAGTCATTTGTTTAGTATAAATATGAGGCTCGCCCTCCTCATTTGGTCACTTCACTCACTCATCTAATTCGCATGAGTAGAGAGAGAGAGAGAGTCATTCAAAGTAACTGCTTTTGGAGTCTTCTTGTTTTTGGGTCTTTGCATAAGGGATACTATTGTACATTATGACGAATCTATATAGAAGAAGTTTGCTGGGTTTTTTCTACCCCGAGAGGGTTTTCCCATGATAAATTTGTTCTGTACTATTGTTCATGTTGTGCTTGTTTATCTTTCAATGATCCATATTGTTATTGCACTTAAAATATAACATCACAAGGACTATATGTATGGAATCATATTCCTTTCTCATCTCACTTTTGTCGCTAGTCGCACATGCCTCTCATCATCCCATCTTATTATTCCTCTTGGGTTGTCGATGTAATCCATTTTATCAATATAAGCATGTAGGTAATTCACCATTTATTACATCACACATCATTGGCTTTTGCTTTATGAAATAGCATAACTATTAAGGCCTTTGCAAATGTGTACCCACAATTCAAAATACAACATCAATTATTTAACTATCTTTGCTTGCCCATTAATTTCAGTTGGGGCCAAAAATCAAGGTATCACATAATGGGTGTTTGAATACATTGCTTCGCACACCAATAAAAGAGTTTAGGGTTTTAATATTTTCGTGCTATTGATTGGTGTAAGTAGAGTCTTTCGGATTAGTCATAGTCTCTACAATTGAATACCTTCGGGATGGTAGTTCACTATATAATGCTTGACCTCCACATAGATTCTTCCCTTTTCTTCACATTTGAGAGGTTTATGAACTGGTGGAAAAATGACAATCTATTATTGAATATGTTAGTCTACACACAGGCCTTGTGTATCTTCAACATAAACCTCAGACAAATATTTCAGAGGCATGGTGATATCAATTAAATGGTACAATCCCAAAGGGTTGCAGGAGCAATGGAAAGTAATGAAATATCGATGGGAAAGGATTGTAGTAAGAATGTGAGCATGTCAATTGAGGGATATCCATGTAGTAATGGAGGACTTTAGACTAGAATAATGCCTTAAGCAAATTTATAGCAACTTGGGTTAAAGTGCCAAGTATAAGATAGAAGCATGATTTTGTGTACTTGGATTTCAATAATGCCTTTTGATTCTAAATGTGGGATTGAAATATTAACATTAATATGAATTAAAAGTATGTGGGGTTGAAAGAAAAAACCTACAGAGCCTCAAGCTTCAATGCAAATATGTAGGCCCCACCACCAACGAGGTCTTAGATGCCAACTTAGTTGAGATGCACCACCCTTTAATTGGTGTCTACATTTCCTATTTGTCACACTCACCTATTAAGGTCCTTTACTTCTAATTGCCACATGGTGCTTGCAATGACTCATCAGGCCACTAGGGATGGTCTTCTTTGTGCTTGTGTGTTTTGCCAACCTGATGTCCATGTTCCATTCTCAAAGGTTATCCATGGGACAATTGGGGCATCTCCACAATTGAGTATCTTGGATAAGTCGATGAGCATTTGACTTGATCAATGAAGGTTTCATACTTAACTTTTTTGTATTGTCAAGTGTCACAAAAATTGGGCCAAATCTCATAAATTATGGGAACACTCATGAGTTTGACCTTGCGTTGCCTTCTAACTACTACATCAATTTTCATATGAAGCTTCAAGATTGAAGTTTTTCTTTTTTCTTGCTCAACATGTTGACTCATCAAAGCTTCTATTGTCAGCCTCCAAATGGCACATGGTGATGGTGTGTTTGGTCCATGTGTACAATTGCTCATTGTTTATCTTTCACGATAATCAGACTAACACTTAGTATATTATGTAGTTATTCACAATCAAGGCATTGAAGGATAGGAGCATTGGGGCATACAGGAAAGGGGCACTTTTATGCTTAGAAGCACCTTCAAAGGCACCGACCTAATGATTTGACATGACATGCCAACATTTAGTCATTTTTCAAATGCACACCATTGGGTTATTGAAGGTACTTAAGGAAGAGGTTGGATGACCCAACAATTGTAACTTGATAATGTTGACCCAACAACTCCATGCTTAGAAAAAATGGATTTCCTTTATCGAGGAATTGCTATAATTGTGTTGTGGCATGTAGTGATTGGTACATTTTTTTTGCATAGGCGACACACCCACTTATAGGGATTATTGACATTAGGTTTCCACATGGCACTTGATGACTCATCTGAGTCCTGTGTATAGATCTTCCTCTGTAATGATGTCCATGTGGCATAATCAATTTGGTCCATGTGGCATGAACTATGACAATGGTGGTATCTCTTTATTAGGGTAACTTCATATACTTTAACATGATGGTCGGAATACTACTTATATAAATTTTAAAACTTAGAGCATTGTACCGTGGAGGAACCTACGAACAATAAATGGATGACCCAATAAATTTGATCGAACATGATTGACCCATTGAGCTAGTACCTAACTCTAAACAAGTTATACAACTTGACGAGAACCCGACATTGTTCTCGTTTTTTTTGGGGTCAATTTTAATAGTTGCTTTTACCTCCGTTTCAAAAAGTGTGTATACTGGTAGCACCATTTTTTATTTTGAGCCATTTTTTTTGTGATTTTGAAACTTCTTGGTTAGAAGAAAACTATAACTTTTATTTACAAGTTTTTTTTTTTCAACCTTTACTAAAAGCCATACATTTAGTAGCTACTTACAATGAAAAAAACATATAATTTTTGAATTTTGTTAACATTTATAAGCTAGTTAGAATGAAAAATATATATACTTAATGGAAGTCTTTTCTTTAAACTTTTCTCTTAAATAAGTCATTTTTTTGGCAAATTTGTAAAAAATGAGAAAATAAAGACATTACAAACCATTTTTAACATATTTTCAGTTATTTTATGTTTAAAAATGATTTTATTTAACATTATTTTTTATAAAGTGTTGATTCACATAAACAAAAAATATACCATATATTTGTAAATAACATATTAAAAACATAATATTTATTCTCAAAATAAAATCTTAAAATCAAAACATTACAAAAATATATTCTCAAAAATTTGTCAAGTTTGACATTTTCCTCAAAATTGCGCCGCCCATTCGAGTGGTGCTTTGGGTGCCCAAATAGGGCTTAGGGGAGGAGCGGAGGTTTCCCCGTAGCCCAAAGGGGCCGGGCACAACAAAGTAAAAAAAATCAAAATTTTAAAAAAGAAATATGAAAAAACCAAAATGAGGGGGCGGGGTGAGAGGTGTTAGGGTTTTTTTTGTTTTTAAAATTTTTTAAAGTGTATTAAAAATGTTTTTTTAAAGTTTTTATAATTTTTAAATTTTTTTAAAAATGTTTTTTTTAAATGTTTTATACTTTTTAAATTTTTTTTAAATGATTTATTTTTAAAGTTTTTATAATTTATTTTTTATAAAGTTAAAAAAATACCTTTTTGAAAGAGTTTTTTAATTTCGTTTTTTTTTTTTTAAATTATGAATATTATTAGAAATTCTTTTATTTTATGTAGTGAAATATTTCTTGAATAATTTGTGTTAAACAGAGTGTAAGTTTTATATAGCTTTACTAAGAGATTTAATAAGAACAATTTTAAATTATGACAAAATGATATAGTAATGCAATTTTTTGAAAAAGTGTGTGACCGGTAGCATTAGTTTTTAATTTAGGGATTGATTTTAAGGTTTTTGTAAACAACAATAAGTATTGTTTTGGTCCGTGTCTATATTTTTAACCACAAAAAAGGCGGTGCTACCGATAGCACCACTTTTTGATTCGTAGTTGTTTCTAAAGATTTAATATAAAATTAATCTCAAGAAGATGAAACTTAAGAACATAAATATTATGATCCAATTGACAAAAAACCCTAATAACATAATACTAAGCCAAATTTACAATTCTTTTAAGACTCAATAAAAAAGCCAAAGATTCTTAAAAATAAATAATAAGGTATGAGGAACTAGACAACACACTTAGTAACAAGTGTAACAACTACTAAGTACACTATTCACATTCCCAAACCTTAAGCAAGATGTCACTAAACATGCCATTGACATTTTTTACACAATATGACTCAAAAAAATAACAAAATTCCAAGAATAATGTAAGGCCTCTTGAAAGGTGAGATAGGAGGTCAATCTATGGCCACCAAGAGAGTTTTAGAAAAGTTTTAAAGAATGCTCAAACATAGGCTAGGAAGAATGTGAAATCATGTAAGGGCAAGGGTGTAAAAAGTCTCCATTGGGCAAGGAAATTAGTCGTTTAAGAGGGAGATGGTGAAGGGTAAAAATATTAAAAAAACAGAGTAAATTAAACTTTAGACAATTTGTATCTTTTGGATGCTTTTTTGCCGAAATATACAATATAATTTGTTGTTAAAATTATGATTTTAATTGTAAAAATGAATTTAACATTCTCAATTACTTATTCCTGAAATACCCTTTTAACAAAAAAAAATCACCGAGTTTTGAATGCAAATCATATAAAGTTTATCTTATTCCTTTAAAAAAAACTCATTACTATGATACTTCGTATTACAAATAAAAATCGAAGTAAAACGAAATTTGGTCATTGGTTATGATAATATTATCAAACAAAACCCAAAATAAACTGATACGAAATTATTTTCAGCTCTATATTTCTCGTTGAGAAGTTCTGTGTAATGAGCTCGGAACTACTTGCTAGATGAGGTTAAACCAACAAACATATCAGATGACTCTGGATCATTATAGGCAATGAGCTCAGAACTGCTTGCTAGATGAGGTGACGAAGAAAAACCAACAATCATATCAGATGACTCTGGATCATTATAGGCAGTGAAGATACCAGGAACCAGATATCAAGGGTGAGCAAACATATAAAGTATTCGTCCACCTATCACAGGGAAAGATCAATGAACAAGGAAGACCAATGAACCAGTAATGGTCACATAAGAATTACAAATGTTATCTAACAATCAGGTAAGGGTTCTATACATGGAAAGGAATTGTGTTTAGAAAGGATTTTCTGACGAACCCATTAACCACAATGACAATATTGAATATCCAATCCATGTCTATGGTCCTTTCTGGCTGCCCTTCATATTCGAGGACTAGGGCTGGACCTAGAAGCCCAACAACCAGAAGCAAAACTCTGCATTTGGGTCATACGCATTTCAGTATTCCTAGCAGCTCAATTGGTTCTGGGTTCATTCACGGCTACCCATTTCTGCGAAGTAACAGTTGGCAGAGATTTAACAAGGCTGCAGTAAGAGCCAAGAAACAGTCAGAAGAGAGCGCTGTGCAGTCTTCTGAGGAGGGGAAAGGGGTTGAAGAGCAGCCAAACGTTCAGGAGGAGGAAGTGGAAGAAGAGGTGGAGTTGACATGGATACAGGAGAAGGCAGAGGACCTTGTGGAGTTCACGGGAGCTGTCACACAGGTCATTCCTGGACCCCGAGTGGGCCACAGTTCATTACCTTGGATTTTGGCTGTACCATTGGCCTACACGGGCCTGTCATTAGTGATAGCAGTAGTCAAGACCATCAGAAAGCTCAACTCTCCCAGAGAAAAGCGGCGCAGATTGGTAATCTTTGAAGCTCAGATTGATATTTTCTTTTTCTTTTGGAAATGCAGCTATTTTTACTAGTGAACAAAAGAGAGTTATCGGGCCAAAGCTTGAATATTCAAGCTGCTACTCCTTACATAGGCAAGGGGAGTCAGCATATCCACTTTGTTACCAACTTCAATTGAGTCTTAATTTCTGAAAATTCCTATCCTAGCTTATATGTGGATTGCTAGATCTGATTACATTGGAATAGCTTTTGGGACGCCATAAGATTGACAGGCATCTCCTTTTTGTGGAAAAGCCCATGTGGAACAGATTGTTATTTTTATTTTTGTTTTGCCAGTTTGTGCATGTTCTGATAACTTGGAGGTTTGAAATAGTATTTCTGAATAGTAGATGGTCACTCGTTTAACTTTCATTGAAGCAACGTTACATGTGCCCCAGTATGATGGTTCAATGAACGTGAAGTTGGAATTAGGCTTAGACGGTGCAAAAATTGACTTTGAAGCCTTCAATGCCTCTTGAAGGTCATTGAACTTGATACATAAGGGTATTTAATACTTTGCCAACAATGAAAAGTTTGACTAGAATTTCACTGTGAAAAGATGGGATGATCTGTGAAATACTTACTTCAACCAATGATCTTGTTCCTAAATAGTATAATACATAAAAACATACCCCTTAAAATTATATTGAAACAGTACAACAAGGGAATCTATCTAAAGCTGTCTTCAACAGGTGGAGCATCGCCATCATTGGTAAGGTATTTTTATTGTGAAAAGATGGGATGATCTGTGAAATACTTGGTATTTTTATTTTGTTTAGTTAACCATGATTGCTCTTGTTACAAAGTTAGTGCTTTTTTATTGCAAGTCACAGTAGGTGCAATTATAATAGCACCACTAGGTGCAATGGCAACAGTACAAGCAGGTAGTACCTGGTTCGTCTACAACAGTATTCAATAGTTGATAGTAGGTGCCTGGGCACACCAACGGTAGCTGGCCTGGATAATCACTTCAACCTTTTGAGCACGACTATTCTTAGAAGGGGAACATTGCTCTTGTCCTTTCAATTAGCACGTTAACTTTCCAAGGCCCCTTCATAGGAAGGAAAAGCTTGGCCCTGGAATAATTTGATCTGGCTTGCAGTCAATGGGGAAAGCAAGTAATCACAGTTCACCTTTTGTTTTGACAATGGTTGTTCAGACTTCAGAAATGTGATATACAAAGCTGTGATTTATGAACCTGAAAAACACCATGGTTGAGGGATTCCTGGCTTGTGATTGTAAATATGCTAAGGATGAATAGTGAATAACTTAATACCGCTCCATAAGGCTGTAAATAGGCTATAAGATAAGATAAGATAATTTTATTAATGTCCAACGAATGACCACAAGTCATATACAAGTCTCACAATGCTTTGGATTGCTTTTATGAAACACAAATCTTATATGTAAAAGTGCTATAGATTGGAACTGATTGGGAACTTGGAAGGACTTGAATATGGTTCTGACTCCTGAGATTGTTGGGTGCATCTAGAATTTGTTTTTGTTCTAGGAAGGGACAGGGTGAAGCTTTCCGAAGCTTTCCGATCTTATGAGCTGCATTAGGTAGCTCTTCCTTGCAATTTCTCATTATTGTAGTCACTAAGAATGTACTCTTTTGTTTATACATGACGTGCAGAAGATAGCTAATGCAAGACTTCTCTTATCAAGTCCTATTCAGAATATATTTTATTTCAATTTCCCACTCACAGATCTTGTTTGAGGCAAACTCATTCCGATTTGTATTGAGCTCGTTTATATGATATATCCAATGACAGGGAAACAACTGAATACTTTGGTATTAAATCTTACTAATTTTTTTCTAAAGGTATCCTCATATCACAGCATCTTTTTTCCTTGCAATATGGCATACGAATATCATGCTGTCTTTTGTATTCTTTAGACTTTTCCTGTCTGCTAGATTTAGTGGCTTATGTCATCCCTGTGCTGGGTTACTGATCTTCACTAACTATTATATTCAACTTTCAAGACCTTCATTTATGGGAGTTCTTCATCTATACATTTGTTCCTTGCTCACAGGCATGGTTTTTTTTCATGCCCGTCTTTTGATTGTATGGCAAAAAGTTTCCGTCTTTCCTGGGCTTCTATCATGATCAGGCAGTGTGCTCCAGACGTTCACTGTTGTCTTTTTTTTTAACAGAAATGGCTAGAGGCTTTGATTATATATAAAAAAAGAGGATTACATCAAAAAAGACTGATCTGATTGCTCCCATATAAGGTAGACAACCAACAATCCAAGTTCATCATGATTCAGCTTGAATTTAGCATGATACCTTTCTGTCCTATTGAAGCTAAACCATTTAACAAACTGTCCTAGGAGGAATATGCAGAAGTGATACATTTCTGATTGTTTGCCTTATACAAAATTTAGGCGTTGAGCCCAACCAAGAAGCCAGCAAAAACTAGAGCCTAAGCTGAAATAAACAGAGTTCCTATACAGAGTACTAGAAAACATAGAGAGCATAAATAAACTAGGAAGCCAACCTGTGGCTGGTGAAGATAAACTGCTAATGAGGTCCAAGGTCTATAGCCGCGCCCGCAGAGTCCACAGCCTTGTTCTTTTCAGTGCTCAGGTCCACGAAGTTACCAGCTGTAGCCATGAAGTTCTGCACCTTCTCCATCTTTCGATTTATGCTCTCAAGCTCGCTACCTGATACCTTGAGCTTCCGAACCTTGCAGGGGTAGGCCAGGCCCAAGGTTTCCTCCAAATGCTCTATCTTTTCAGCCACACAGATATTCTGGGCTTTAACCTCAGAATGAAAAGCAGTTGTAAAGTTATAAAGACGGGAAATTACCTTCCTGAACTCAATGTTTTCACCTCGGACCATCCTCACCTGTAGCTCCAACTCCTGCGAACGATCCAGGAATTCTACCTCGAACTTTGAGATACTATGCCCTACAACAT
The DNA here is from genome assembly GCA_027924585.1 of Larix kaempferi. Taxonomy (NCBI): domain Eukaryota; kingdom Viridiplantae; phylum Streptophyta; class Pinopsida; order Pinales; family Pinaceae; genus Larix; species Larix kaempferi. The sequence continues at coordinate 6,249,456 of BSBM01000203.1, read as the reverse complement.
TTCCTGCCCCTGCGTGCCTACGACAGGGACCAAGTCCTGGATGGCCCTCGCGTTCTGCAGATTCGTCCCACCTTTCCCCTGGCTGTGCTCCCCTGCCACACCCAGAATTGGAGCAGCAACTTCCACGGGTGGGATTCTCATCCCCCTGGTAACTACCAATGCCACGGCAGTAGTGCTTCCCACCACACCCATCTCCGTAATGTGCCATCTTACCAACACAGAGACCGTTCAAGACAAACTGCAAACACAGACCAAGAAGGACAGCAAGAGGATGAGAAATAGAGGAGTGAGTTTTGAGAGGAGCCTGGGGCGAGGGTTTTAATAATTCATACAGCCTGCATGCCGTCCAACTGGCTGTACTCTGAGGAGTCTTAACTTCGTGCATGCGGGAGGCACAATCGAGAAGGGAGGGTGCTGTCGTTTCCCCAAGGGAGGAATCCCAACAAGATTTTGATTATGAAGCTAATTAAATGAAAAGTGTCCATAATGGGGGGAAGATGTAGGGACTTAGAACTTAGCCCCAAATCCAACTCTAGGTTTAGGGAATCCACGAAGTTTCCAAATTATCCTCATCGAGCCTGAGAGTGCCATAAGCAAGCTCAACTCCAATATTCGCCATCTTGTCTGCTTTCTCATTCAGTCCTCGCAGGATATGAAGGAAGGAGATCTTATTAAATTCAATACTAATGCACAGAAGGAGGTGGTGCATTTTGGAGATGGGACTTTTCCGTTTAGCAATAATATGCCTGGCTTCTTTGATAACGACTAGAGAGTCTCCAAGGATGACGAGTTTCTTAATTCCCAGGCTGGCTGCAATCTCCAAACCTTTAATGAGTCCTAACCATTCCGCTGCATTGTTGGTCTTTCTCCCAATGCCCCAGGCAAAGTCTTTCTTCTTGTTCCCCAAGGAGTCAAGAATTACTCCCCCCGCACCTGCCAGCCCTCAGATGTTCACTGTTGTCTAGCTTAAGTATGCTATTTCTATTTCTTGATACGTTCTGTAAATTCATAACCAATGTTACCAGACTCTTTTTTTTGTTTGAAAAATTCATCATATATTTACAAAAAGCAGTACAAAAAGTGGAAGGGTATATACAATGGACATTATAACCTCTTCCTCAAAGCTACTAAAACTGAAATATAGTCAGAATACTCTGTTGGATCCAAAGATTGGGTATGTTTGATCAATAAAGTGCCCTTGACCAGGAGCTGATGGCGTACCTCGTCCCTCCACATAGAACAAAAGGTAGACAAAATGCCGAGTTCATGATAAAAAACACACCTGCATGTAATTTTCAAAAGAATAAATAAGGCTGGGATCTGCAACCAATGCCATATCCCAGAGAACACAGTACGAACCAAAGAGTGGGAATATTCAAACAATGTGAATGCTAGTGAATCCTGCCCTGAAGCAACAATGAATACCGATCCTCTAAGATAACTCAATGTTTGGCAAACTGGCATTCCCAGAAAATATGCTTCACTATTGTCCATGGTCTTTTGGATTTTTCACTGCGTTGAGAATTTGAAACCGTCGTTTCAAGCAGAAACCCTGCTCATCTTCAGGAAAGCAGAACCAGTGAGAATTCAGATAACTGCGAAAGCCTCAATCATCTTGTGCTTCACTATCTCCGTGTGATGGCAAACAGGACAAAGACCATCGGAACTTCGGAAGGTCCAGTCTTTGCCAATCAGGCCTTTTGGATGGAATCTCTCGATAAACTACTAACCAAGCAAAAACTCTCAGTTGATAATAATGCTGGACCAACCAACACTGTGAAGTCTATGCACCCATCTATGCTCCAGATCATTGGACACCCAACGTGCATTTGCCTTTGATGAAGCACTGAGTACAGTGGTCGGGAGTCACACTGGAGAAGTGGTTGACCAAATCTCCAGCCTTAATCCCTCCAAAACAGCCCAGACATCCTAATATGCAGTATAAATAATTCAGACTGTAATATCCGCATCTGGATATTTTCATGTTGTGATCGTGTCCGAATCACAATAAAACTATTCAAGTGAATAGTCAACCAATAGAAAATAACTACATTCGGAAAGAATAATTAATATTGAATATATATTGATGAGAGATGCTTGTGTTGCAATTTGATGGACCATTTAAATATGGTCTTATATGCCTTTTCAATGGAAAGGCACGTCTCTATCTATTCGATTAATTACATATCAAATATTTGTTTAATTACTTTTTTTTTATTGATATGTTTATATATTATTTTATTTGCTACATGGCCTTCCTCTTCAGAATGCTTTGTCCTCAAAGCATTAGTGATGAAGGTCGCGTCTTTCTTTATATATACCTTATAAAATTCGTTTATAATTTTAATACATTAAGTAAAACCATGTGCATTTCATAAAACCATGTCTGGTTTCATAAAACCATGTGCGGTTTCATGAATGCTATTCTTTAACTATTTACTTTTTTACTCTTTTTTTGGGATAATTCTTTTTTCCACTTATTCTTTGTAATATTTTTTTTTTCTTACTTCTTGTTCTCTTCTTCTTATATACAATGGAAATGATTACTTCTTCTCCTTTTTTATATCCCTTCTTGTATTCTTGATTTACGGTTGTCTTTGAATTTTGCGGCGGAATAATATATATTTTTGATTAACTTGATTTGCTTCAAAGTTGCTACTTAATCTTTTTTGGGCCAAAAGCCTACTTTTGGACAAGGTCCTAGATTTTTGGGAAACCCAAAAAATGATGGCAAAAAGGCAATGTGGATCAAATATCCTTGATCAGAGAAGCAAACTCATTCCGATTTGTATTGAGGTCGTTTATATGATATATCCAATGACAGGGAAACAACTGAATACTTTGGTATTAAATCTTACTAATTTTTTTCTGAAGGTATCCTCATATCACAGCATCTTTTTTCCTTGCAATATGGCATACGAATATCATGCTGTCTTTTGTATTCTTTAGACTTTTCCTGTCTGCTAGATTTACTGGCTTAGGTCATCCCTGTGCTGGGATACTGATCTTCACTAACTATTATATTCAAGATCTTCATTTATGGGAGTTCTTCATCTATACATTTGTTCCTTGCTCATAGGCATGGCTCTTTTTCATGCCCCTCTTTTGATTGTATGGCAAAAAGTTTCCGTCTTTCCTGGGCTTCTATCATGATCAGGCAGTGTGCTCCATATGTTTAGTGTTGTCTAGCTTGAGTATGCTATTCCTAGTTCTTGAGATGTTCTGTAAATTCATAACCAATGTTACCAGACTCCTTTTTTGTTTGAAAAATTCGTCATATATTTACAAAAAGCAGTACAAAAAGTGGAAGGGTATATACAATGGACATTATAACCTCTTCCTCAAACTTCAAAGCTACTAAAACTGAAATATAGTGCCCTTGACCAGGAGCTGATGGCGTACCTCGTCCCTCCACATAGATCAAAAGGTAGACAAAATGCCGAGTTCATGATAAAAAACACACCTGCACGTAATTTTCAAAAGAATAAATAAGGCTGGGATCTGCAATCAATGCCATATCCCAGAGAACACAGTATGAACCAAAGAGTGGGAATATTCAAACAATGTGAATGTTAGTGAATCCTGCCCTGAAGCAACAGTGAATACCGATCCTCTAAGATAACTCAATGTTTGGCAAATTGGCATTCCCAGAAAATATGCTTCACTATTGTCCATGATCTTTTGGATTTTTCACTGTGTTGAGAATTTGAAACCGTCGTTTCAAGCAGAAACCCTGCTCATCTTCAGGGAAGCAGAACCAGCGAGAATTCAGATAACTGCGAAAGCCTCAATCATTTTATGCTTCACTATCTCCGTGTGATGGCATCGTGGACAAAGGCCATCAGAACTTCGGAAGGTCCAGTCTTGGCCAATCAGGCCTTTTGGATGGAATTGCTTGATAAACTACTAACCAAGCAAGAACTCTCAGTTGATAATAATGCTGAACCAACCAACACTGTGAAGTCTATGCACCCATCTATGCTCCAGATCATTGGACACCCAACATGCATTTGCCTTTGATGACGCACTAAGTACAGTGGTCGGGAGTCACACTGGAGAAGTGGTCGACCAAAGCTCCAGCCTTAATCCCTCCAAAACAGCCCAGACGTCCTAATATGCAGTATAAATAATTCAGACTCTGCAATAAGGCCTTTCAACTCCATAAGTGAAAGATGGTCAGGGGCAGGGAGACCATACTCATGAGCAAGAGATTGCCACTTCTTCCAGCAGTGAGAGGCAGAATCCCACAAATCTCCCCAGAAGAAAATGCCCTTCTTGCTTGCTCAGCCTGCGAGTCTAATAGCGAGGCAGATCCATAACACAAGAACACTGGACCCTCCAACAATGTTACCAGACTTGATTTGGCACAAGACTCGTTTTGGCTTTGGTCGTCCCTGTGCTGGGACACTTTTTTTTAACTAACTGTTATTTTCAAGATCTTCATTAACATCTTATGGGAGATTTTCATTGCACCGAGAGTAGCAAGGTGCTCTACAACCCAGTATGGGGGAGATGTTGTAACGCGTAACGTTGTGTAATGTTATGTAACATGCCATTCCCATAAAAAAAGAAAATGCAAATGATGTTGGCTTAAACAAAATAAATTAAATTATATTGAATTCATCTTAAATTTAATCTTAGATATATAAAGCATGTGATCAAATATTTTGAAGTGTAAATTTTTTCTTACTGTGTAAAAAATCTAAGATAAAAAAGTTTACACCTCAAGAAATTGGATCCCTCTCGATTCTTGATAGATCCGGGTTTAAGATGGATCTATGCTGGTTTATACATTTGTTACTTGCTCACAGGCATGGTCCTTTTCATGCCCCTCTTTTGGTTGTATGATCAAGCTTCCAGCTTTCCTGGGCTTCTAGCATGTTCAGACAGTGTGTTCAACTTCCAAATTTTCAGTGATTTCTGGCTCTATTATGTCATTTCTAAGTTCTTGTGATGTTGTGCTGTAAATTTCATAACCATTGTTACCAGACTTGACTTGGCGTAAGACTCGTTTTAGCTGAAGGGTCAAACTTGACTTGTGAGTTCACAAAGACTTGAGGGTTAACCTGACAAAGACACGACAAATTAAGAAAATACAACAAATACTTACTTTCTAGAAAATATTATTTTTTGCATTGAAATTAGGTTAGATATGAAAGATTACACTGAAGTAATTGGTTTGTCTAGGTAAAACCTAGGTCAAACTGGGGTCTGATGCGTTTGACCAGACCTGTTTTGATCTTGTTGGGTCTGGACCAAACTGATCCATTTTGGAGGTTGGGTTGGGTCTAACCGATGGTTTTGGGTAGACTCAGCTGGTTCTTATGATCATGTTCATATGCATATTGTGCCAACATAGTGCGTTGAAGACCTTATGCTTCTGTTCCATCATGACTTCCACACCTATCACAGATTGCCAACCACTTTCCATCTTCCTCTGAGCCCATTCGTTCATGTTCTTCTCACTTCATATTTTTGACGATCTCCAGTTCTTAATTGTATAAAGTTCAACCTATTTCACATTTCACCTTTGGTCCTTTGGAGAATAGAATAGAATTCTATTAAAACGTCTAAGAAGCCAATTAGCCCATGGGATGAAATGGCATACATATCACTGTAGCATTTCTTTACAAAAATAAGAAAACTGAAATGCTAGGAAGGAGAAGAGGAAGAGATGATATCCCGTAGTTGGTTGTCAATAAAGTTGTGTTACTTTTTTGGGTGTGCTCCTTGAGGAGGGACACCTACCCTGGTTTTGTTAGCTCGCAGGTTTTCATCTCTTAAGCGCATCATCCTAGATGCTAATTTTGTTGTGTCTTCTACCTATGATTCCTGAAATATTTCATCCCGACCGTTGTCTTCAAATATTGCCATCTTATTGATGTGGCTATATGCCCCATAGTGGAGTAGAAAGTGTTGTTCGGTGACACTTCGGTCTCCACCTCCCCTTTCCTGCACACTTGGAATGTTCTCCATTCCACTCCTCCTTTGGTTCCTTCCATCTTCTTGTCTCACATCTTTGCCTATGAGTGCTAATTATTAGTTGGGTTAATACTGTTTTTCTTTCTAAGGATGTTTGTTTCCATATAATCTTGTACTTCGATTTCACCTTCTGGGTTGAAGTTATCTATGTAATATTGTTGTTTCCTTTCCATTTGTCACTTTTGTAGCATGTTTGTAAACAAATTTTCAGCTCCTTCCTATCCATTGGGCATCTTTCCTCCACTATGTTCTTGCTTTCCAACCTTATTTTGCATTGTAGATCTTGCATGTGTTTTCTTCTTTTTATGACTTCTTTGCTGGTCTTGCTTGGTATCTTTTCGCTGTCCATAACTGTCATTTTTTGTCTATATATAATCAGCTTCCTTATTGCTTCCAGTTCTATTGGGAATAAATATGTGTCTACTAGACAAATTTTATATCCAGTGGTTGTCTTCAGGGAAAGGTTGGCATTGTGTGTTTCTGCACTCTTTCTATCTCAGTCCATCTATTTTTTGATATTCTTGGTCCTCATAGCTCGCATCCATATAATAGCACCGGTGTTATGAATGGTAGAAACAGTGAGGTTATCAAACCCCAATACCAGATCTCTCCATCTTGTATCTGTTTTGGAATAGGAACGCTACTTTCCATCCACCTTTTATTCTCTTCCTTGTGCATGCTTTCCAATTCAGCCTTTCATTGAATTCTAGCCCTAGGGATTTATAGTTCTGGGTGATTTCCAAGGATTCATCATTGAAGTTGATTTGAGACTGTCATCATTGAAGTTGATTTGAGACGGGTTGGATCCTTTATTTTAGAAACAATCACACCACCTTGGTCGTTCTTATGTTGACTTTCATACCCATGTCCGTGCAAAAGCTCTCCAAAGCTGCTTGATGTTCCTGTAGGTTGTGTAATGTCTTGGTTGTTAGAATAACATCATTCGCATATAGTAGGATCTTTATTATAATTCCTGCTATGTTTACTCCACTGCTTCCTTTCTCATTAATCCAGTCTTCTAGTTTATCTAGATAAAGTCTAAACAGTGTGGCAGAAAGGGGGCATCCCTGTTTTACTCCTATGTTGCTGCTGAATCTCTTTGGAAGTCCATTGACCTGCACATATAGCTTGTGAATCACTCATCTCCACTCATCTGGAACTCCCATTTTCCTAAGCCTTTCACATAGTTTCTCCTGTGTGACTGTCTTAGAAGCTTTTTTGAAGTCCACAAAACAACACCATCATTCCTCATACTCGGTGTCCCACGTCTCCTCTATCATGTGCCTTCAGGTAAGGCATTGGTCAATGGTAGATTACTTTGTTCTGAACCCTGCCTGTCCCCTTTTTTTTGTCTCCTCTGCCCACTTGCTGATTTTTTTCTCAATGATCCCCCCAACAGCTTGGCAAAGATTGGGTTGATCATTTATGGTTCTGTAATTTCCTGTGTTGTTCTTTTCCCTTGCCATGAAGATGGGTCGCATAAGGCTTGTTGCCTATCTTCCGGTAAACCCTCCTTAGTTCTTTGATTTAATAATGCTGCTATGTGCTTGCTAATAAATTCCTGTCACCATTTCAAGTGTTCCGCTTGGAGTCCATTGATGTCTTTTGTCCTACCTAGTGCTAGCTTCTTAGTGCCCTTGTATACCTCCTCTTTTGTAAAAACCATTTCTTCTGTGCTTTTTCCCGGAGGCTTTTTATTTCAGCTAGATTTTCATAGAATTTTTTAGTGTGTATCAGCCAATTCCCCCCTGAGACATCATTTCCCTGAACATGCTTTTTCACCTGTAATTCCCAAAATGCTTCTGGGTTCTTTTTTTCCATCACTAGTAGTTCCTATTTCGTGTTTTTTACAAAAATGTTTTTCTGAAGCTTTACTATTTGTTTGAAGAACCTAAGTTTCTCATTGGTTGGATGTGGTTTGTAGGTTTTCTTTGCATATTTGCATTCCTCATTGAACCCAGGGTTCACCTGGAAAGTATTGGAGCTCTTCTTGCTTTCTTCATACACTTAGGTTTGCTTTCTCCATTAGGTATTACACTTTTTGTTGATATTCTTTTCTGTGCTCATAAGGAAGTCTCCATGGTGATTTTCTCTATTTCCTTCCTAACTGTTTCTGCATTCTGTTTGCTGATTTTACTGCTGTTTGTGGTGCCCTTATTTGTCTTGCTGTTTGCTTCTCGAGATCTCCCCTTGTAAAGGGTCATAATCGGAAGTCATTCGTTTATAACATATATGGATTGAGAAGTGTAGGAGTTGCTTTAAACTACTGGCTGAAAATATAATGGAGTCTACTATGCTTTGTCCAATGTGTGAAGCATGTGGCCTCTCTTGAATTGTGTGCACTACATGTGTAGAATTTCTTCTCCATGGTGTGCGATTTCTTTGTTAGCATCCACAGAGTTCCTTTTCCACAAATTCTTTTCTTCTGCTAGCAATAACGGGTTTCTGATTTCATTGTAACTTGCTATCTGTAGGTTTTTGTCCATTAAAATTTCCAACCAACATTATGTCTCCTTTGTCCACGATGTCTGCTATGTCATGCATCATGTGGTAATATGGTTCTTCACTATTGAGGCCATTTTGTCTTGTAGAAGTCTGTTTTTTTGTAGGGCGAAATATTATGCAGCAATGAAAGTGCTAGTACTGTTGTATTTTATTTCCATCTGGATGTATTGGTTGTGACTAGCCATTTTTCTCAAGGTGATGCAGTGTTGCCATATGATGTGGTCCTTTCTTCTTCTACTTAGCATTACTAGGATATATTCTTGTCCTAGGTGGTAAAATGAAGTCTAGGAATGGTTATTGATTTGGATTCTAATATTAGCAAAGAAGTGGTCTCTGATGCTTGAGTTTAGTTCTTATTTTTACAGAGCAATTGAGTTCAATATACCATTTGTTTAGCAGTTGCTTTGTAGTTTTATGAGGAAGCTAATTAATTGATTTGCAGGTGAACAAAAATGCAATGTTGTGCAAGACATTGGATGACTTTTTACAGTCCAAACGACATGAGCTAAACCATGCAGCATTGAAACAGCTTGTGCGCAAGGTTGTCTACTCTCCAGATTGGATTCTCATGAAGAGCTTTTTCTTTTACTCATCTCATCTTGCAAATAATTTCCTTTGAATGAGATTATGTGAATTGAATTAGACAGAGATTCAGACAGATTACATTTCTTTAATTCATTTTTTTGGTAATGCACCTATTCTGGTATTTGGTTTAATAGGCTTTCTAATATGGTATTAACGATACAAGAGTACAAAATCAAATATAGAGTGCTTCCGAAAGTTAACTAGAAGACCATGAGTGAAATATCCTTGCAAAACCAAAGTTTTCATAAATAAGAAAGGAAAAAATTATCTAGTAGAGTGATTACTGCTGTAGACTCTAACCCTCTGACAGTTAGTGATACTAAGTTACTAACATGAACGGAAACATGTGGAAAAATACATCTATGCACAATATAGTGCCTGCAAAATAAGACCAAAAGACACAACAGAATGATTCCAACAGAATTACCTTTTGAAGACACAGATAAGTTGCAAACAAATTTAGAGAAGCAGGCCTGGAATAAGACGGGATAACAAAAACGAGGTTAGTCACAAGACAACTGAGTGGAATGATCTTTACTAGTCTTGCTCATGACACATGTTCTCATCTTTATAAACCTAGATGTCTTGTTCTTGATACATGTTCTCATCTTTATAAACCTAGAGCATAATGGTTTAGTTGAATCAGGCCAGGTTTAACTTGTTGTGCACCCCGGTGTAACCAAAGTCACAACTTTATATCAGTCTAGATCTTTATGCAGACTATTTTGACCATACCAAATGCCTATTTGGTCAAAAGGCACAAAGCATATGGTTGATTATCCAGATTATTTCTGGACACTGGAAATTAATATACCATAATACCATAAAACATACAATCCTAGATTAGCATTTACTATAAACAGAGCTTCTTACGTCAATGCATTTTCATTGTACTCACTGGCCAAACACATACAAACAATATTGGTATGGGTTTTTAGAAACCAGAATTTTGCTTGCCTCTTATAGAGATCGTGCTACCTTATTTTTATTCATGATTTTGATATATTAAGGTATATATTTTATAGGTTAGAAATTAGGTAGCCATAAGTTATAACCAAAACAATATATAAAGGAGCAACCTATAAAGGTTACCCAATGTCTGAACTGTAAAGTTTATACTACAAGTGGATTCAATTGGATTTGAAAATATTTTAGTGAATACTGTTGTCATTTCCATAGCCCACCTATCCTCTATGGGATCTGTTGTAGTCGAGGGGATTGCATAGTTACCAGCGGTACATATCATAGAATAAGCAAGCAAGTATAAAGATAAGAACAGTAGACAAGTAATGGAGATGGAATCACAAGTCGTTCTATTACTCAGCAAGAACACATACAAAGATGATTGACAATATATCATATTATCCGGCTCTCCAGCCTATTTATATATTTTACAGATAGTTACATAACTACCTGTCGGTTCAACTGACCGACTCGACATGTAATGACCGACAAGATAGTTCGACATCTTTTACAAGGTTGTCGAACGGAGGACCTAGTTGGGTGGCCAACTAGGCTCCTCCAACATCTCCCCCACCAACAAAACCTTTCTTTGTTCTGAAGAAAGAGGGAGATGAAAACTTAGCTGGAGTTGAATGACAAAATTGTAAGGAATTGAGTAAGAAGAATTTGTCGTTACTGCTGGTGATGACTGGTGTTGGTAGTCAGTTGCTGTTGGACACATACTTCGATAGATACTGAAAGCTGATGTTGAAAGTCTTCCCAGACATGAAGTGCATTCTGAATGCCAATGGTAAGTGTAGTGAGGCTAGACAGGCTCTCCATTTTTTCTTGAACATGTTTGTCTTGAATATTTATCATGTCCTTTCCCAATATTAGTGTTTTGTTGTCGGCGGTGGAGAGCAGTCGATGGAGATGAGCCCTGATCTTGTCGAGTTTGGACAGGCTTACTCGAGCTTGTGATCCACTGATCTTCTTTCTTCTCCAACTTTGCTAGCTTTCTATGTTCCATACTGACTTGGTCGTTGATGGTTTGTGCGAAAGCTTCGTCGGCAGTCTATCGTTGCTGTTGTAATGTGTTAATGATGTCTTGAGTTTTTTGCATTTCGACAAACACATTACCATAATGTGTATACTAGTGGCGCAATACTTCTGAAATTGTAGCAGCTTCTTGGGCATACTGTGCTAACAGACTATGTGCTTCTGTAAAGGTAGTGTATTGGTTGCTCGGATATGTAGACATCAGGTGGGGGTAAGTCTGGTTGTTGGGAAAGGTCGGCTATGATTGGTTTCTTGATAGTGAGTCTCTTCCAGTCAGGGAGGATTAAAGGTAGTTGGTTAATGAACTCCTGTAAATCAAAATCAATCTGTATTTTTGCTCTTAAAGGAGCGGGAAGCTGTTGTATAAAACTGGGGCTGAAACTTGAAGTAGTAGTAGATGTAGGTGGAGGTGTAATGGTGGTCGAATCAGTTGGTATGACATCTTCTTCCATGACAGCAATTGGAGATGGGGGTGGTGGACTTTGAGTCAAGTCGACATGTGGTTTGTCTGCAAATTTGACTTTCTTGCTCGACGAAACCTGCATGTGTTGTTGTTCTTCATCTGCAAGAAACTTCGCTAGCTGCTCAGAAACAAAAATCTTATTTTTAGCAGCATCTTCCAATACCTGAGATGCGCAATTGAAGAGTTCAACATTGTCCTCTTCTGTTGGTTCTTGGAGGATGAGTTTGCGCGTTCCTTTTCCCTTTATTTTAGTCATCCTGAGATGTCTTGCTTTGAATATATTGTCTGCAACTCGACAAATGTTGTCTTTTGTTAGTGCGTACTTCGAAAGCGGAGTATCCGATTGGTCAGATGCATTCGACTGTTGTTGATGAGGGGTCATCGCAATCCCTAAAGGATTGATGTCGACAATCTGCTCAGATTTGAGTGTGAACGTGTTGAGGTGAAGTCGAACTTCGTAATCTTCTTCCTTTTTGGCATATGTCAAGGGCTCGACCATTGGTTGGTCGACAAGCTTTGCTTGTGGTGGTACTTGTATGTTTGTATTAGACTGTCGGCTAAGTTCTGCAAATATGTTGTCGACCGTGGGGTAGAAGTCGAGCTCCTTTGCTACTCCGACTGCTCCTTCTAAGTACCAAACCGACGTGTGGTCGAGTGCTAACTGTATGTGTGCTGTCGAAGGTAGACTTCGACGAACATTTTGGGGAACTCTCCATCTAGCTGTTTTTACTTTCAAAGCCTGGAACCAGTTTTCAAGTCAAATCTTGGCCGTTGCAGCAACAAGTCGGCATTCGCCTTGTGTGAATGAATGAAAATTCGGATTCCACATCAGTGGCCCTTTAGGTGCGGTGAATTCTCTATCGTCTGTTGGTCGAAGGTGAGCCATGGCGATCCAGATGATGAGTGATGGATATCGGATATTTGAACCCTCTTCTTGGCATTTATGGCAAATGTGTCGAACAATTTTTGCTAAGTGCTCGGCCCATCGGTAGACTTTCCCTTTTGATGCCACATTCTGAACGGCTTTGAGCATGTCGAGTTTAAGGTTGGACCCTCGACCAGTACTTGTTAAAGCGGCCGACATGACTCACACCACTATTCTATGTGTTCCATAAATAATTTGATCAACCACTAACCCTCTGGAATTTTTGCTGCCAGGGGGGGGGGGGTACCTGTAAAATCTTTAACCAAAGCAGGGTTTGACCGAATGGGTACTATATCTCCTTTGTTTGCCAAGCCGATGATTTGATTGATTAGGTCACCATTGATCTCGACAGGTTTGTCAAAGTAAAATTTCCCTGGGGTGTTTTGGGCACTTACCTGCATCCTTGGAGAGCAAATGAAGTCGCCCCACCCTCCTTAGCATTGGGATTTCAAGAGCTGGTCCGAAAAACTCCTCCACAAGCTAGGGCGCACTTGAGGTTCTTGGCTCTTCAAAATTGCAAGCAAGAAATTCTAATTAGTGAATGAGAATCGCACAAACCAAAACCTAGCTTACAAGACAAGAAGATAAACATGCAAACAAGAGATAGGGAGTGCTTCTAAATCCAAAGTGGTAAATATTGTGTCAGCGAATATATCACCGAGGGTCCAGGAACAATGTATCGGATTTATCGGGGAAAATGATGACAAACATTGATAATATATTGGCAAACTTAAAAAATACAATTTTTTTTTCTATTTTTTAAACATCTAAAGCAACAAGAAGATCAAATAAACACATTGCCACATGAATATGGAAAGAAGACCGATATATAAGATGTCTGGTGATACATCACACATAAAAAATGAATCGTGTCCTGAATCACCAAAAAATACAATCAATGTATCTCATATACAACGAAATCAAGTAGATAAACTATTAATTCCCTCTACCCATTTTATGGGAAAAAGGTAATCGCTTTGGAAATGGCTCTGCCTCTAGAGCTAGAAGGCCCTGGCAGTCGTAGTGGACTCTATGTATATTTTAAATCATTATGTATGTATATGTATATTTTAAATTAATAAATGAGCAAGGACATTAAAAGTAATTGAATGTGAAACATAAATCATAAATTATACATGTTGGCGAATCATTGCCTATATTGGGATCCTATTCATCAATAGCACCCTATGCCTCTCTCCTCTAGGCTCTAGTCATTGCCTCTACCTTGAATCTCAAAGTTGATGCTCCAAGGACATTAGTCAACGATACACCACCTTACAATTTTGATGAAACTTCCTGATCCAATCATTAAAATAAGGTAGAAAATCCTTCCCATGCTTAATAAGCGATTTCGCTTGAGTGAAGAGTACATTTTTATAAAGGTCATGATAGAGGAGTTCAACAATCAACACCACCAACATCAAGGTACATAGAGGGGTTGATGTGCTTGATTAAATTCCAATCCCATACCCTCATACATGATAAAATTTGGTGGAAACTTTGCAATTTTGAAGTTGTTATGAACATAAAATAACATTGTTATATTTAATTATATTTATATCTTCATAATTATGTAAAGGTGCATAATGTAAAGTTGCAACTTTATGAAGAGTCACCTTGAGGCCTATATATACGAAGGCATTCATTATTGTATCATCATATCATCTTATATTTTATCTATTATACATTTATATTCATTTCTCTATATATTTCATATTTTAAACTTTTATGCTTTTGCTACGTAACATTGTTATCAGAGCAAATATATGTGACACATCATATGTCCTAAGAATGCTTGAGGCAATTGATAAATTAATAGATTCAATTATAGCTGCTAATCGAGACCCTCCCAACAAGTTAGTAGATGAAGACGAACTAATAGAAGACAAGAATTTTGTTGAAGAGACTGATGCAAATATGGAAGACTCTGATTCTGATTCCAAGTATGATTCTGAAGATAAATTTCCGGAATCATTGCTCAAGGATTTGCCGAGAGGCGTAAGGGAGGAGGATGACTACGGGTTCAAGAAACCCCAACGGATTATCAACAGAGAAGCCAACTACATAAAAAGGAGGCTTAACAAAATTATTTCACCGGACAGAAATAGTGCCTTCATTAGAGGCGACAAGACCACCGATGTTGTTGTCCAGATTTATGCTAATAGCATGCGGGAGGAGGTACTCAAGAAGGAAAAGGAAGGAACTTTAAGGTTGATTGCGAAGAAGCACCAAGAAGAGGCTGAACAGCGGGTGAAGGAGAAAAGATGGGATCACTTAGGTTCTGGTCACTCGGCTTGCTCAAAAGCGAAGGAATTGATGGGACCACGTCTAGGACTTGGAGAATGCTGCCAATAAGGTGAAGACTTCGTCTAACTGGGATGCCCTTGATGCCATTCCTAGGATTAGTAGGTGGGTTGCTACGCCTACTCCAAGAAGGGTGAACAATGATGCGACTCGAGGCATTACGAGGTCACGACGGGATGAGACCCTGACAAGTATGGGGATCACCACACCATTTCCAGGAGCAACATCGTCATCATATACAACTTTGTATATCATCTGTGAAGAAAATCACGGACCAGATGGGTTGTCTTTCATGAAGCCTGAAGATTATCGGTACCTTGGTGTGCAACTGAGGATGATGTGGAGGTCATGACGCGATTATTATGGTATATTTTCCCATTGTTTAAGACGTTAAAAAAACATGGGTCAATGCTGTCACACATCGGGTCCCATCATGTCTTGAAGATTATGCCCATTGACTTACTATCCATTTATTTGGAACCTTCGATTTACACAGCCCTGAAGATTCTTGATGGGATGTGCCTTCATGGCAGGCTCATGAAGGCTATTTACGTGTCACAAAGATTTGCCTTTATTATTCATCAATGACCAACGAGGCATTAAATGGATTGTAACTGAAGGTTGCGTCGTTCCATGCGAGGATTAAATATAATTAAGCTCCATCAGTATAATCGCTTAGTCGACGCATTATCAAGATTATTTAGATTGGTCGAAAGTATCATTATTTAGCTTTTAGTATTAAATTAACAAATAATTATTTGAAAAAGGTCATTTAAAATAAGAGGTCATAGAGGGGAAAACATGGAGGCCATCTTAAATAAGAGGTCATAGAGAACGGATTAGCTAGATTGCACTAAGGGAAAACATGGAGGTCATCTTAAATAAGAGGTCATAGAGGGGAAGGTCCTTGAGTTACTTAGTTGCATTTGAATCAATGGGATTTTTATAAATAAGGGTGGATGAATGGAGGATGAATGAGGTCAACATATGGAACCAAGGGACAGGTGTCACGTACCCCATTTTTGACCCTTGTAATATTTTGGGCTGTAATGTAAATATTGTATGCATATTATGTATGATTCCTAGCGTGGAGCCCGAGGCCAAGGCCTCGCTAGCGAATGCTCGATCTTGAAGAGGAAGGTATTTGAAATTATGCTACCCATATGCTAGAGAACCATGGGAATTGTAAATATGTATCTTAATATAAATGCCCACAACTAGCTATGCAATGCAACAAGAGATGGGGGCATGATATTGCAAGGAATTGGGAGGAGGATATTCAAACCCTTGAGCCAATTGAGTCAAGCCAAGTGTCAATGAGAGAACCCATGCACCATCAACTACCCATGTTGATTTTGGTGCCCAATCATTCATTTTCTCCCAAGAGTTAGGTGAAGAAGTTAATGCCTTGGGGAGTGGGGAGGTATGGCTGTCCAAATTCGAGTATGGGCAAGCCACCTTCATGGAAAATCGTGTTTTTCCTTCTGGGGCAAGAAAACACCCACGAATTGCCTTCCCAAGCCATTATTCATGGTCAGACTTCACTCTCTCACGTTTTTTTTGGCTTGCTGGGAATTTGTTTTTGGTTAGCACAGTGGCTGGGAGAAGAGAACCATGAATTGGGGTTTAATGGAGGTCGTTTTTGCTCCTGGGTTGTCCCCAAATGTTTCCTGAAAACGAATTCTGCCTTCCAGGGTTTATTCCCCATTCTCCCATTTCGTTTTGGCTGCCCACGATTTTCTGGAATGGATAGAAACCCCATCTTTGGGAATCTCACTGTATAAACGTTTCTTCATGTCCAACACTTATATTTTTTGCCTGTTATGTGCATCCCTGTGTTAGCCATTGAATGCTGAGTTGTTTGGAATGAAATCGTTTTCCTCCTTGTGATTGTCTTTCCCATTGTTAAACATGTGTATCCATGCCCAGTGATTGCGCTTGCTATGTGAGAAAATAGTATGTTTGGGTGTGGGTTATGGGAATCCATTGCTTTGGCTTGAGCTTGAGTGGAAGCATCCACAATTGAAGAGGGTTCAGATTTGGCTTGATAAATCCAGCAGTGGTCTGGCTTGGCTTAAGATCCAAATGATTATTTGGCTGTTTGGCTGTGTATGAGCTTGAAATTCCCAAGTTCCTTGTAGATATCATGCCCAGCTCGGGGGTGGTCTATGAGTGCTGAAATAATACAGGTTGGGCAGAGACCTACGGTTGGGAGGAACGTTGCAGCGACATAGCTAGTTGTTGGGACAACATTACATCAAGATGAGTATTTTCTTATGTAATTACTTCTGAAAATGTATTAATTGTTGGCTGTGTTAAATTGAATGGCATCATGTAATGTGTGTGGATGAGGTTTTCATTCCGTTGTGCATGTTTAATTGATTTACATCTGCACACATGTATTTCTTTGTTTTAAAATCTAATGTATGGGTTGAGTTTATGTAAAAGCCCCAGGATTTGCCATCATGTTTTCTTCCACGAATTGGATAGATAGGTGGGGTTGTGACAACAGGTTGTGATCATTGCAATACTTTGGATATGTATATTAAACAAGATCTACCAATAAATGTAATGCCATGCAGTTGTTCCACTCATCATACTCATCAAATGATCACAAGTGTAAAACAAAGGCTATAACTGGTTAGTTAGTCAATATGAATCATAAGTCCATATATAGTACCCTCTAGGCATACATCTCATACATAACTGAACTAAAGAAAGAACATCATAGGCACATATAAAATAGTAGCAACCAATATCCATAACCATCTAGCTCAAGGCATGGTAGCACATGCACATAGGTATAAGAATATATAGCAGGGGACCTGCAGCAGTGGTTCAACAATAACATGGGTATCTGCTTCAAGGCTTTGTCCAACAAAACTGCTCCAACACTGAATGATCTACTCATAGAATGATCTCAACCATCAAATATACATGTAAATCTCCGTGCTCAAATGTAAAGGATTGATCAAAACTATGGGAAAAAAAAGAGTAACACCCCATACATTTGGTGGTACAACATGATGGAGTCGTCGACAGAGTTTTTGCGATGGTAATTTCATTAACGTGAAATCTAGTGGACCAGGTGGTGTGAACTTTTGGGGTATTCTTTCCTTTTGACATGAAGAAGTAGGGAGCGCCCACCTTAGCTTGGCATTTCTCGCTCATGTTTTGTGGATAATCAATGGTAAAAAAAGCATGAGGGTGCTTGAAAAGTTGACCTCATGGTTACTTTATGAACGCTGGAATATGCCTTTTGTGAGGTAGACTTTGGGCATTAGACCTAGGCTTAACACTTACCCACCTTCTAACATTATGACCATCTTTTCTTATTGAAGGGATAGCCCCAAGGGGGTTGATTTGGATAGTATTTGTTGAAGGAAGCTTTTGGGAAAAATGTAGTCACATGTGGACATCATTAGATTGATGAAGTTGCTTTTTGGACATAGCTTGTTGGAGCATATTCTTTGGAAGGGCCTTTGGAGGTCACGTGGCATCATCAACAACCTTGTTCCTTGCTTGTTGGAACATATACCCCTTTGTTAGGGGCCCCATTCATCTCATCATTGTACAAGTGGCATTGGCCACCTTATTTTATTGTATTAGACTAGAAGTTACTTGCTAAGTAGGGATTTTGTATTATTTTACCCCATCCTAGGCTAGATCTTAGGAAAATAAGGATATTTTATTATAAAGGAAGTTTTAGCTCTTCTATAAATAGAGAGCTACTTCCTCATTTCATTTCATGGTTGGACTTTGAGAGTTCTCTCTTGTTTGGATCTTCATCGATATATCTTTCTTTTGTGCAATTTATGGTGTTAAGGGTCTTTTCTATGTGGTGAAAAGTGTTGTCAATTCTTGAAGCTTCTTCTTCTTGGTTCTATTATTGTGCTTAAGGACTAATGTTGGAATGTTCAAGTATTCTACAAACCTCTCATGATTGATCCAAAGACTAGTTGGAAGGAGGGCGTCCTAAACTATTGGCTTGCACATTCTCCTCTGTTAGTTTGAGTGAGTATTTTAGACTTTCTCTTGATGTGCATTTGGCTCCTTGGCAAGGGTCACTAGGTATTTATCTTCTACACTGTTGATCCTGGGTGGCTAGGGACTTTCCACCATTGGAGCTCCCTCTTGTAGACCTTGAAGTCCACTATTTATCCTCAATTGGGTGATGGACTAGTGTGTCTCAACCCCTAACCTTAGAAGGAAATATACCAATTCTTGAAGGACCATTCTTCTTGGCCTCACTTGCCATTTGATTCAGCTTGACTCCATTGCCCTAGTTGGATATTGGCACTGGTCTCCGGGTCTCTCCATCACATATTCTAAAAACCCTAAAAACTACAACCTCGTTTTGCTAAGGCTATCTCTTCCAAATAACCTTGTGCCCTCATTGCCATAGCCTAACAATCCTACCATAGGGATGCCCCCTCAAGTTGAAGAAGAGCCAACCTGGAGTGCATAGAGGTGGTTATCGTGGTGACAGTGTGTAACACCTCTCAGGTTACTGTGAACTAGTAGCGATCTTTGGGGCTTTAACTACTGGTGTTAGATTGTGCGGTAAGAATCCCAAAGGTCACTTCTCATGTATAAATAAGGCATTCTCTTTCAATGAATAATCAATCCCACCATTGGAGTTAACTTGGCATGACAAGAGTGATAGAGTGATGTGGGAGAGTTAGGGTTGTTGCAGGAGTTAAGGTTCAATGTTGATGTAGGAATTTGGGTTCAGGGACCAATGAGAATTACTATGTGATAGTCGCTCAAAAGTCGACGTGGTGCTGTAGGTCGAAAGGGAAGTCATAAGCTTTTGAAAACCTTCACAGCAAGGAGGAAGAACAACATAAAGGTTCCCATGAAGATGATCATGCCTCCAAGTGTGTAACGAAGCCTTGGGGAATGTGAACATGCATCAAAATTAACCATAATGAAGAATTACACATCAATGAGTGTGACAATGCTCCATTATTGCCAATGCCTTGCATGATCTTGTTGGAGTATAATGCTCCAATAGTGGTTATAATTTACTGTGAAAGTCATGTTCATATAAGTGACTAATAAATGGAGAATTAGATATTATTAAATAAAGTAGTTACATTAGAACAATAACACAACTACCAAGCCAATGCCATAAAAAGAAACCAAACCCATTGTATCAAATGACTTCATTGTAATAAAATAATATTTTACGTGAGTCCATTTTTATCATGCCTACAATCTTTTTTGGGTGTTTAAGTGTTTACCATGGTATTAGAGTGGGAAGCTCTTGATCAATAAAGTCAAAAGTTAATACAAAGTGATTGAATTTCAGTGTGATTGTGATTTAGATAAAATGTTCAAGCCTGCCATCTCCAATCCACACATCCAATGCATGAAGCCAATTGCCAATTGTCAAAGAATAAAGTATTGTTGTGTGAGATTTGAGAGTATCGATAAAAGCCATCATCCACTGGTATCACCAAGAGAAAAGCCACACCTATCATATGACTACCACTGATAAGAGAAGACACACAAAAGAGCTGAGAAATCTGGAGTAGAAAGTGATAGAGAAATATGAGTCCTTATAGTGCAAGAAATAGAAGTATCTATGTGATTTTTTGTGTTAAAATATCAGTCACAATTTTTTTTTGATCTTTGGAAAAAAAGAGGGTGGATATAGAATGTTTACTTCTTGGAAGAAGAGTTATTTTTGTTGTTGAAAGAAGAGGTGGGTGAAACAATTATTATTATTATATTCTCTTTTTATTTCCAAACAAAGAAAAAATATCATTGTAGAAATAAAAAGATTACATAGATTTTTTATATTCAGAGAATATGTTGAGATTTTGATGAGTTTATTTGAGATTGGATGTGGAGCATTTACTCTTAAGAAAGTGATAGCTGCTAACTCCAATGAATCAAAGGCAATGAATGATGGTGACAAAAGTAGATTGTGAATTTTTATTCCTAGTGGTTGAATTTTCAAAACTGAAAGGAATAAAGGAAGGTTTAACTCAACATAGATTGTTGTCCAAGTACTTTGAGAATTTGGGAGACTCAAATAATTTTGGAGTTTGGGAATTTGAGGAATTTGGGAACTTGGGAATTCATAATAATTTGGGAGTTTGGGAATTCGAGAAATTTGGGATCTCAAGAATTTAGAATATTTTGGGAGTTTGGGAATTTGAGGAATTTAGAAGATCCAGAAATTCGGGAATTCTACCCCACAAGGGTGAAGAGATAGCATTATGGAGTACTTGTAAGATTCCATATTTAAAGAGGAGAGAAGCTACTTAAAGACTAATTTTTAATTTTATGATTTTGTTGTAATTCCAATAATGGTTATAGTTTAATGTAAAAGTCACGGTCATGTAAGTGACTAATAAATTGAGAATTAGATATTATTAAATAAAGTAGTTACATTATAATGGTAGTACAACTACCAACTACCAAGCCAATGACATAAAAAGAGTCCAAATCCATTGCATCAAATGACTTCATTGTAATAAAATAATATTTTACGTGAGTCCATTTTTATCATGTTTCCAATCTTTTTTGTTCTTTAAAAGTTTAACAGATCTAGTGGTAACACTATTGATGAAGAGGATGAGAATGAAGGCGACAAAACTGATGATGGTGATTTTTATTTTGAAGTATGAACAATTGGTTCTCCAAGACAGGGGAACAATGGGAACAATAGATGTGCTCGACATGGGTTGTTTTCTAGGGGAATTCAAGAATTGGGATTTAGGGATATGAGAATTTTACCTTTATAAGGTGATTGTGACTTGATGGAGCACCTATATTAGTTCCAGCTCCATTGGAGGAGTAGCAATCGGAATTTTGAAATCATTATGAAGCTAGATAATGTGCCATTTCATTAAAGATAATTACATCAATATAGTCTTGTACATTTGCCTTGTATGCTTAGACTCAACACTATCTTAATTATAGCTTGCTAACTCTAGCTAAGCTACCCATTATGGAAAAGGCTTTATTCAAAGAGAAATGGCAAATAAGACTAGGCACAACCACAACTCTTGGAAACATGCATATTTACATGTGGACAAAATGAAAAGGTGAGGTTGTTGAGCTAATGGCTTCAATGGCCATTGTTTCTTGAAGTGCAATCATTTTAGTGGTCTTTGTCATCTTGTTTCTCTTCACACTGGTCTATCTTTTGTAGTTTTGCTTCTTTCCCTGCATTTTGCATCCTTTTAGTTGTGGCCTTTTTGGTTCTATGCAATTTGGATTTGTGGTCTATCCACAATAGAGAGTTTCAATCCTTTTTGTGGTGCAGGTTGTTGACCTCTCATGACCCTACAACTACTTTGTTCTAGTTCTCTTGAGATTTCTCAACTCAAGCTTTTAGTCTTGCAATAGTGCACTAAAGACATTTACAACCTCGAAAGCAATATCTCTTCACTTTAGTGTCCATTAAGGTATAAAGAATCTACCAAAAACTTTCTGTCATGTGGTTTGTACAAGGTTTGCAGAACCTTGGTCACACCATACCATTCACCCAATCTACAAATCGAGCCCTAATGCAAATCCCAACAACTATAGAACGATCATGGTTGACCACACTTTCTCTAGACTCTATTCTATAGTCCTACATATGCAACTTTCTGAGGAGCTTGTGAGGCGACATCTTATGGCTCAAGTTCAGGCTAGATTTAGATTGACGTATTAGAACATTGATCACATTCTTACACTTCGGGCCATCATTGAGGAGGCACGACGTTGCTCTTCGAAAGTTTACTATTGTTTTGTAGCATTGTTCCAGAGGCTTAGGGGAATTGGCATTTTCGAGACCCTTCTGACCGCTAGTATGAGATTATATGAATTAGTTCTTGGTAGCCTTCGCACAACACACAAGGTTTCAAACTTTATCCAGAGTACCATTGGGGTTAAGTAGGGTTGTCCCCTATCCTCTACTTTATTTGGGATATACATCGACGTGATTAGTTCTTGGTAGCCTTCGCGCAACACACAAGGTTTCAGACTTTATCCAGAGTACCATTGGGGTTAAGTAGGGTTGTCACCTATCCCCTACTTTATTTGGGATATACATCGACGAGATAGTGTACTTCCTGCAAGAGCACATTTAGGATGGAGATGGATGTCTTCTCCACCAGGTATTGATCTCGATCTTGCTCTTTGTTGATGATGTGGTCCTCTTGGCCTCCTCACTAGAGGGGTTGCAAAGAAAGTTAGATGCCTTGGCCCTCTTTTGTGATCTTCGTCAATTGACGATCAACCAGGGTAAAACCAAGGTGACGATCTTAAACGTGTCGAAGGAACTCTTCATGGATCTTCACTTCTTTTTTAAAGGGGAGAAGATTGAGATCACTTAGCACCTATACCTATTTGGTGGTACAATTCACAGGACCTCAATTTAGTTTACGGCATGCCCTTTAGTCCCGATTCAGCAAAGGATATAGATCCTTATCTCTTCTCGAGTGACAGTGCTTCACACACCATTTCCAGGATATCTCGTTCAAGATGTTTCTCATGGACACTCTCATTCGACCCATAGTCCTCTACGATTTAGAGATTTGGGGGACCTGTGTAATAGACACTAATTGGGCCTCAGTAGAGAGGGTGTAGACCCTCCTCCTCCGTCGCATCATCAATTGCAAGTGGACAGTTCCTCATTCCATCATACTTGCAGTGTTTGGTACCCGCCCCTTTCGGCTTGAGATGGTTTTCCGCCTTTGTCTCACTCTTGCATTGTCTTTGGAGCTTTGTTGACTTTATGACAGGACGAGATCGGTACTCATTTTTGGCCTATCTCTCTTCGCAATCCATTGCCTTGGCTATCCCTTCAGGTCGCACTAGATCTTGGTATATGGGGGTTACTGATCTCATGGCATCTGTTGGCATTACGATGTATCGACTTCCTCCATTTAGGTATTCCTTGGACATGCTTGGCTGCCTCTTACCTACTAGGTAGGAGTTGAACAAAATCACCCAAGATGAAATTTATAGACAATTTGTGCAGGTCACTTGGATCAACTCTCAGGGCAGGTGATGTCCAAAGATGGCCTTTTATGCTACACATTTCATGGATCTGAGTGATGGTCTCATTGTTCGGCCCCATTACACACTCCGCTATTGGGCACACATCTTCGTATTCCTTTGGGCTAGTTTAGGGTGGGTTCTCATTGCCTTAGGGCGGAGACAGATCACCAGATCGACCATTCATATAAGCTCTGGCAAGTATGCCATCTTTGAGAGGTTGAGACTGAGGAGCGCTTCATTTTTCGATGTCCTGTCTACTATGAGATTCGCGGGTGGTTCCATTGTCTTTTCAGGGACCTTCTTCCCACAGAGCTTGAGACTTTGGTTAGTTTCTTCAGATATCCTGATTAGAGATGTCTGGCCTTATACTTCCAGGAGGCCATCCGACTTCGTGCCCCCATCCTCTAGCGACATTTGTAGTCAGGACCAACCTCCACTTAGCGAATCACTTCCTTCTTTCCGGTGCTCCCTTCCTCTAGGGGCACCAAGAGACAAACAGAGGATGGCACCACTTCTGACTGCAGATCAGCTAGGATACAAACGTCCGCCTCCACTTTCGGCTGACACAGCAATGTGACCAGCCTCGATCCCATTCCAACAGTCAGGCGACGTCATATTCAGGTCACAACAGCAGGCTCCTCCCTCTAGGTGGCGACATACTACCCCTTACAGGCCCTCCTCCAACCCTTCTTTTAGACAAAGTACTATTTTGAGATTCCTTTATTCAGCTTCGGATGTTAGGAAAATCGCTTACAGCGCACCATGTCGTAGCACCATAGATCCCAGATCCACTTCTCTTGTACATTTCTATTCTGTATCGGCTCTCTTTGTACATCTCTCCTTTGGATGGCTCTCCATCTTTGGAGTTAGCTCCTTTTTGGTTTTGGTTTTTAGGTTACACCACTTGCTTTTATAGGAGCCACCTTCGTGCTCCCACTTTGTATTGACATCATGGTGCCACACAATCCCATTGACCTACTTTTGTGGTCATTTGTTGGACATTAATAAAATTATCTTATCTTATCTTATCTGTGTATGGAAAGCAATATCTCTTCACTATATTGTCCATCAAGGTGCAAAGCATCTACCAAAAACTACGTAGGAATCTACTATCACCAATGGATATGATGGAGTTGGACAAGCTGAAATACAGTGTTACATTGCTGAAGAAAAGCTTTGACACCTGTTTTGCCATCACTGACTTGTGTCATGGAATAAATGTTAGTCATTTTGTTGAAACTATAAATATCATCAACCAGCACAAAATAATGTCCGTGGCTAGTCTTCAACAATCCACCTGGGAAATTCATTAGAATGCTTTGTGAGGACCTTGATGGGAATGGAAGTCAAATATCAACCAGCACAAAATAATGTCTGTGACTAGTCTTCAACAATCCACCTGGGAAATTCATTAGAATGCTTTGTGAGGACCTTGATGGGAATGGAAGTCAGGTATAAAATCACGATTTTCTATTTGCCAGCTTAGGTACACTGCATAATGTGCAGCCATTGACAGTTCTTTTACGTCAGACTGCATCCACAACCAATATACATATCTTTGCAAGTTGGCCAGACTCCCTGAGCCTTGTTCATTTTAAGTTTTTCCGCAGCCTTGGAGCTATGAGCTTCCTGTGTAAGCTTGATTTTCGGTTGTCCTTTATGATGGAGTTTTAAAGAGGAAGAGACAGAACATCATTGCAACTTGTATATAATATTTTCAATTAATTCCATGCATTTCATTCACATAGGAGGTGTGTTTAATATTTATATATGTGCAAAACAGATGGACAAATGCTACCACACAAGATTCCACATACCAATCTTAGCACTGCGTATTATTCCAATGACAATCCTATGTGCCTCTTGGGCACTTATAAACATTTTGTAACTCCCATAGAGTCCAAATACATGTGAGACACACTATTCACAGACACACAAATTTATGACCTTATGGATTAGACTCTATACTTCACATCATTACAATGATCTCAGACCTTAGATAAAAACATGAGTCGTGACCAAGCAACGTGAATATTGCATTTTGTAACAATCTCCCTCAAAATGCACATTTTGTTAACATGTTTGTCTCCAAAGAGCTGGAATTTCTCCTTTGTCAGAGGCTTTGTGAAAATAATAAAATATCTATTGTCTAGTCTTCGACTCGTCAGTACTGTAGTGTATTAGCTCCAAATCTCCTGTTTGAACTAACTCTCTGATGAAGTGCAAGTGTACCTCAAGATGTTTTTTCCTTGCATGGACTACTAGATTCTTGGACATGTGTATGATACTCTGGTTCTTGCTTCATCTACAGTTTGCTTAATACTTTTCGAAGCCAAATTGCTTCACAAGCAGCTCTAACTGCAGCTTTATGTTCTGCCTGTGTTGTCGATAGGGAGGCATTAGATTGCTTTCTGCTATGTTAGGAAATTGCTACAGATCCAACATGAGACAGAAAACCTGATCAACACATCCAGTGCAATCTACATCTGTATTACGGTTAACCTGACAATTTGAAGTTTGAACTCATTTGCCTTTCTGTATTACACACCATAATCAATAGTAGTTTTATTGTATCTCAAAAATTAAAATTCTTTTTGCTGCTTTCCTGTGCAACATGGGAGCTACCATGCACTTGGAAAAAAATGCCAAGTGTGTAAGCTTAAATCCGGTGGGGTTGTTCTTAAGTAGATCGGGCTTCCAACATAGTGTTTGTATATGGTAGGACTAATCGATTTGGTACCATTATCTCTAGACAACTTTAGCCCAGTCTCAATTGGGGTTGCAACAGGCTTACAGTCATCCTGTTTAAATCTGCAAAGAATTTCTCGGGCATGTTTTGATTGTGACAAATATATTTCTCCGGCATGTTTTGATTTAGAAAATGTCCTCAAAGGCATCAATTGCTGGTCTAACATCGTCAATATCAGGTCATCCAAATAAAGCAAGGAACCCAAGTCATCCATAGCTTGATTACAATGTCACCCCCCTTGCTTAGTTGCTGTAATTCTTTGAGTTTACAGGTCTGTACATCTTGGCTACTGGCTGCATTTCCCATGCTGGATGCTGCAATTACCTCCGCTACTTGCTGATTACATAATGTGCTTTGCTCAGAGGAAATGCATCAAGAGCAATTTCAAGAGTTTAGAAATTAGGACACATGTCTTCTAGGACGCTGTCATGGAAGAGTTCTCAACATCACCCAACTATTGAACAAAACTCAGCGCTCAATCATAAAGACAAAACAAGGGTGCTAGACTATCTTCATTAATGATCAAGTGGCATAAAGGTGAAATGCACTATCTTCATCGACTGGAAACCACAAAAGAGCAGGATCCACATACTAACACCATGAAGCAAAATCAAGGATCAAATCTCCATACGAATGTCACACCCTAGCTGAAGATTGTGATAAAAATCACAGATGGGCACCTATGCTAAATGGGGGGTAACAGGCAGAAATGCACATTGGGCCTGGTTTTTCTATTACAGTATGTAAGTCTGCAGGCATACCTTTGCACAGTAGAAGTGTAGAGGCCTGATCAATCCATGTCATCTGTAGATATCTTAATTGCTAGATTCCATACAGTAAATAGATCATAATTGGAAGTTGGAGGCATGTGGCCACATGGGCCATACAATTAAGAGCCAATTACATTAGCTTTTTGGTCATTTACAAAAGAGAAAAAGCAACTCCAAGTGTAAGGGTTGGCGACTAACAAACTCGAGGCAGAAGTCAAGTATAGAAAGAGGAGATGATCAAGATAATTTTGCCAACCAGTTCATTGTTAAAGGCCTTAAGTGATTCGCTGGATCTGGTAATAGAAGCTAAGCCAAGATATAATTCTTAAAGCAATAAATGTTTGGATCCTTGATCAGTCTAGGAGTTGGA
Organism: Larix kaempferi; assembly: GCA_027924585.1. Taxonomy (NCBI): domain Eukaryota; kingdom Viridiplantae; phylum Streptophyta; class Pinopsida; order Pinales; family Pinaceae; genus Larix; species Larix kaempferi. Next base: position 6,221,796 of record BSBM01000203.1, on the reverse strand, counting down.
GCAATTTGGTAACCTTCGACAAATTAGATTATTTGGGATTTTTGGATGAGGTTGCCAACACAATTGGTTAATGGTGTGAACAATAAGCAAATGTAAAGTGGAAGGAGAGTAACTAGACAAAGCTTTACCAAGGAAAGAAAAACCTGAGAGGCATAGTTTGGAGATGGATGAAAACCTGAACAAAGGCATAGAAGACACCTTGGAGAAGAGATTTGCTTAACTCTAAGAAAGCACGGGGAAGCTCCAATTTGTAATAGAGGACAAAGAAAGTCTTTAGTCAATCTATGCTTGTTATGCAGCTGCCATGTGAAGATCTGTAGGGAAGCGATCCCAGATTAGAAAACATCCCAATCTCTTCAGTGTTAGAAGTGATTCCAGACATGGGTATGAATAGTTCAAATTCCCCATGTAACACCTTGAAAGTGGATGCCAAGTTGTAATTTTTTTCTTTGATGGGAGGTTACATAGAGGTTTAAACTTTAAATTGATTTCCAAGTGTTCTTCGATCTGCAGAAAATTACATTTCTGAAGTAAAAAATGGTCCACAGTGCTTTTCTGTGGTGGGAAAGATTCTGTTAAAGGCAGAGTCAAGGTAGGCTTTACATCCTAAGTCTGAAAGAGTTCAAGCAAGTTCTGCAACCAAGGTTCCAACTTCCACCACCCTATTGGACATGAACAGGAGATACAAATTCAGTGGCAATATCTCAGGCAGAAAGCTGGGCAGAAAGTAAATTACAACACTGTTGAATTGCACAAATATGCCAAATTTACTAAATCTAAAATATAACATCTTGATCTGGGTAGTTTGCATTTTTTGTGTCAGACCATAGTAGTCATAAACAGCAGGCAGATACTAAAACTGGCATGCTATCTCTTTTATTCATAATGGAGCAAATGGAACTAAAAAAATGTGGGCCATGGCCAAAGCCTCTACCAGTCTTAATAAGTTTCTACTTTTGTCCAAATCAGAGCAGTGTTACTTCAAACAAATTCAAGATGTCCTCAACTTGATCAAATTGTCACCGGAAGGAATTATTCCAATGTTCATATTGTTTTTTTGGTTGAAATTTAACACTGATCTATGCACTCTGATCGCATAATTCCATTTTTACCTCTTCTTTCCTTTTGGAACCAATGCTAGCCCATATGCGTATTTATCATTTTTTTCCCAGTTATGGCCACTATGCTTCAGGAATCAGACCACATACTTCTTCCAATTTAGCAGATAACTGGAAAGTTGTCTTCACATTTGCAGCATGGTGAATTAATTGTACCCAAGGCTCTGTGCTGAGAGTAAGACAGTAGTAATGTAGAAATTGTGAAAGTAAATGGGTCTCACTGAAGGTTACGACGCTACAGTAAACAGTAGGATATGTCCAGCAATAAATGAACCCAATGAATAGCAGGAGCTAGCAAACTATCAACTTGCTCTGCTACCCATGTATAGAAGGCCAGGTGATGAAGCTAAATGCTATGATATTTCAAGGTGCCAAAATTTGAAGGATACATTGCTATTTGCTTTCTAGCTCTGCCTCTTTCTTGTGTGTTTTGCTTTGAAGCTTCTCCACATACCTAGATTGTCATAGAAGCGTTGGCATGGATATGCATATTTTTCTATCTGCCAATCTTCCATATGGTGAAAATTAAAATATATAAGGGTTGTGTACATACTACATAGTAACATACCTCTCATTAACAAAATTACATAGAGCTCCCTAACACATAATTGCCTATGCAAGTATTTTACGCATTAATATGGATAATATCAAATTAGAGCTAGATAGAAATCTGATTCCTCACAACTTCAGGTAGAAAAATGTGTAACTGAATTTTCACCCTTAAGCTTTGTAACATGCCTGGAAAACACAAAGTTACATTTGAGCCAGGAGCCTCACCAGCTAAAAGTTAAAAAGAATGTAAGTGAGATTCTCTTACATTTGTTTCTCCTGTTTTTATGTGCAGACTGGTTTCAGCATGGAAGATATTCTAAGAAAGTATATACGGTATTCTTTAAATGAGAAGCCATTCGATCCTGATTTGGTAGCAGGCCTTATTCATCTCAGGAAATCGTCAATGCTAGATGATGCCAATGTTGCAGAAGTTTTAAATGGGGTCTCAAGACGCATTGTAAAGGAAAAAGGTAAAACTCTTCCTTTCTCTTGCTTTTTTTAGCTGCTGAGTTAAAGTATTTTGGGTGCATTTTGATCTCAGGTGCAACTGAGATATTTACAGGAATGAGTTTTTCAGAACTGTTTTTCTGTAGATTAAAAGTCTTAATAAATAGGTGTGGGTTTAGAACAGCTTACCAGCTTTAAATAAGATTCACTCTCTATTATTTAAGGCAATTCAGTTAGTAATAAATTAAGTTGATGTTATGGCCTGCATAATAAACAATATTGTAACCAACATATATATAAATATAATGATAATAATAACAGTAATAATAGTAAATATTAAATACAATAATGAAAAGGCAAAGGGTATATACCCCTTCGTCTCATGACTAACCAATGCATATAAGTATTCATACTGTCATGAGGCTCATTGTTAGAACTTAGCATCATATCATTCAATCAATTATTTATAATTGTATATATTCTTATATACATTGCAGAAATCTTCTATCAATTTAATAATGAACAGGAACTGTGCACTTCATTGGTATTAGAGTGGATCTTGGCCAAATTCCTGGTTTAAATCCATACTCATCTCAGTTACAGCCAGAAAATATAGGTTGTATTCATCATTCTGTATGCCCAGTCATCTGTAAACGCTGTACCAGTCATTCATACCTGTAGTCATTTACCAGCTGCCAATTTCTGGAATTGCCGGGTTGATGTTGCCATACAAATTCATTCTGTAAAACCTTCCCTACAGTCGTGTCAGCTCACTGTGCCACCGTGACGTCATTCAGCCACCAATTCATCCGTTAATTCATTTGTACACCCAGTCTGCTGCCATTCCAATACATATGTACAAGTACTGATTCTTCTCGCCGTACACTCGCATTTACAGTTGTCCATACCTTCACTACATATTGCTGTACGATTAATATGTATTAGTAAAAATACGTACGAACCGCTGCCAGCGCTCTCTATTCATTAAGCCATCTGTACAGTTAATGAGATCAGCCATCCATATGATCTAACTTGGACAGGTCGTATAGCCATTGTTTTAAATTCACACGTGTCATGCCCCCTCAATTCCAAGTCGGCTCACTTTTTATAAATTTATTTTTTATTTTTATAAATTAAACTTACATATATATCACATATTGATCTGAAAATCTTTAGTTAACTCCTTGAACTAATATTTTCCAATTAAACACAGGATCGTTATTTGACAGTGCTTCTTGCATGAAAGTGGATTAATTCTTTACTTAGCCAAACTTGTACTTAAGGAAAATTACTTGCTTTTAAACATAATTCTGAGATGAATGTAAAGAAACCAAGAGTAAACATCAAATCACACAAATGCACTGAGATTTGATAATGGAGTTCACCCACTTCGGGCTACGTCTCTGGGTCCACTCCCTATTAGTGGGACCACTCTTTATTAGTCTGAAAAATACTTTAGCAATTTACAGAGAAAAGCTAGAAATCACCCCAAATGTCACCTTAGTGTTCTGCTGTCCTGGAGCAGAAACATACTTTATCAGCAACTTCAGAAGACGATTCTGGTTCTCTGAAGTGTAAACATGGCTGTACTTGGGTGTAGCTGGAGGGTTCCGTGAGCACTTTTTCGCTTGAGTGCTTGGATGTAGAAACTGAAGTGGGATTCAGTCTCCTTGCAAAAAATTGAGTCTTTTGAGTATAAACTTGACCACCTTCTCAACTGGGCCTCAGGACTCCCTCAGGACTCCCCCTCTGGCATAGCCTTCAAGACTGCCTCTGATCTGTACAGTCTGTATGGCCTTGAACTACGTGCACTCAAAAAATACATCGAAATGTGTGCAGACTGCCTCGGAATGCATGTAGACTTTGACGTCGAAATATGTGCCAAAACAACTGTGGAAACCACCTTGGTTTCTGTGCCCAATACCACCTTGATCTGTGTGAAAGCTGCCTCGGTTTTTGCACCCAAACTACCTTGGGAAACATGCACAGTCTTCTTGAAATGCATGCAGGAATTTGGCTTCCAAAACTCCTCACTCTGACCTTGAAATGTGTGCAAAAGCATGGTTTATATGGGTGTGGGATGCCCCAACATCATCCAAAGTTCATGTTGCAACTTAAATAATATTATATCCGTTTCCCTTAACAAATGGATGGTGTGGCATAATGGTGAAGGTGTTATGTTATGTGGTGGGAGGTCATGGGCTTGAATCCCATAACCTCTGTTCTATTGTTATATAGTTACAATATATATGGAATTCGTTTGAACTGCCCCCCCACGGGGGCCTATTTTTTTGAACCCAAGCCAACTTGGACAAACTGTCAGTGCCACATGGCACCTTCTGATTGGTCCTCGTGGTGACCAGACATTGGACCACTTCACGCCCAGTCACTTGCCACATCATCATGCCACCTCAGCACCTTCCACGTCAACATATGCCATGTCATGGCACGTGGCACGTTCATTTCTGGGTGACGTGTCATCCTCTCATGCTAACATCAGCATGACATCATATTATGCCACATCAGTTGTACGAATGGCCACGTGGCAGCCCAGTTTTGCCCATTTTCCACTATTTTGCCAAAACTTTAGAAGGCCATATCTTGGCCATCCGAAGTCTGTTTGAGGAAAAATGAACATCGCTGAAAATCTCTCGTCGAGTCCTTCGTGATGGTACCACATTCATCAACATTTGAGGCTTTGAAATTTTGAGTGATCCTGGATCCTCCCGGATCATTCCTCCCCTTTGAGTAGCTTTTGGGCCTCCAAAAGTAGTTAAACATCAATCGAGTGCATTGCCTCCCCACTTGTCCAGAATCCACTCATCGTGACTGGATAGTAAAAACCTGCTGATTCACAACAAACCATCCAACCATGATAAAAACTGGAATTATTCTGTTAGCAAAAACATCCATTCTCTTATTCCTACAATCTTTTGCATTCACTGGCATGCCTATTAACTAGAAACAACTAACTAGCAGTAGTAATGAATACATTATTGCCAAAAGAAATGAATAGATAAACTGCTTAACCTTCTGAACAATTTTACTAAATACATACTAATGACCTGGACCACAATCAAGAGAAGTATCTGATACATCTTGTTCTCTTATATGAAAAGGCTTATTTCTTTCCATATCATCAATATCATCTTCCAACTGAGGACATTGAATAAAAGAACTTGAATTAGCAAATGATATACCTTTGATACCCAAAGCAGTAATCATTGCTTCATCACCTGAATCAGACCCCAGGTCTTGTTGCACTGTTGCAACAGTCTTTTGTTCTTCCCTTTTCCAGAACTTCTTCGGTAACAACTCGGGATGCAGCTTCCAGCACTTTGCCTCCTCATGTCCCTTCTTTTGACAATGGGAACATGTAGGCTTCTCTCTGACTTTCTTTACCGTCGCTGCCCTCTTCTCATCTTTCTTCGACTGCTTCTCTAATTTAGGTGGCTCATCTTCCATACCATGTTTGCCTTTGTTGTTGTTGTAGCTATGTGAGGTATCCTCACTAGCTAAAGCTGTCCTACAAAATAAATAAATAAATAAAATATATTTTTATTTTTACAAAAGAGAAGTCGGCCCAGTTAAAGAGACATGTAAGCCCCAGTGGGAAAAATCACTAAAATCATGTATAAATAGAGGGGTCGCCCTCCTCATTTGAATAACCTCAAGCAACTTCGCTCAAGCAAGGATAAGTTCGATTTCTGGTTGTAGAAGACGATTTATGGGGCTTCTTATTTGGTATCTTTTCTCTTTGTGATCTTCATCACTCTTATCTTTGATGTATTTGTATTACGTACTGAATCTTTGAGTAAGAAAGGTTCGCTGGGTTTGTCCCGAGTTTGGGTTTTCCCATGGTAAACTATTGTGTCTCTATTTTTTTTTCTGTGAATAGTTTTTTTTTTTCCAAGAAAAAAAGCGTAATTTTATTTCAGCAGAAGTGAACAAAATTACATTCTGTATATGCATTACAAGTATGCATGCGGTTACCCACTTAAAAGTGGCAGTACTAAAAACTGTAGTATCTTCTTTACATCTGTCTGGTGTGTTCATACAATCACCATTTAAAAACCAAAAAATTAAATTCTATAGTAATATTTTTCGAGCTACTCCTCGAGCTCCATGAGGCGTTAAACATAAAATAAACTATAAAAAAAAGTCCTGTCTTGATAGATACATAATGCCGGCACAAAAAAGAAATGCAGTGGTAGTCTTTCTCAGTTCTCAATTTTATAGTAGTGCCATTTCATCAACAAAAGGCCCATGATAGCACTCATAGAGTGTCCCCTCACGATATTCCTTTATCTTCCACACCCCCGTTGCCAGGACCTTGCCAGCTTTAGAAGCCTTATTCGCCTCCTTGTTATTCTCCCTGTATATATGTCTGTAAGAAAAGTGTATGAATGAGTGCTGAAGTTCACGAATGTCCTGTAGGATGTTTGCAAGTCTAAGATCTCTGCATTGTTGTATACCAAGTGACCAATTAGTAACATTCATAGAATCACCAAAAACATTGATACTCTGACAGCCAACCTCAATGGCAAACAAAAGAAGGAGTTTGAAGCTCATGAGTTCTGCATAATTATTCCCACCACCCCCCAGGCCCCATAACAGGTGAAAGTAGTGGGAGATAGAGATGTAAAATGGGCCCTCCCCCACACACATTTTCCTGTGCAGATCCATCATAGAATCCCCATGGGATGGTTTGGTCAATGTCCACTTCCATAACCACTCTCTGTTTTGCAACTCTAATACATTGTGGGAACGCGGTTAGAAAGCCACATATGAGTGTGGCGGAGATAGCAGGAGTACATGGTTTATATGAGAAAAGAAGGTTGTTCTGTGCCAGCCAAATCCCCCAAGAAACCATCAAAGGTAGAGCTTTAAAAGATTTGCCAATTGGATCATTGTACCACTGAGTCCAAGCTTGTAATAGTGAATCACCCACCCAGTTATACTGTGAATGTGTAATCAGGGAGCATTCTGCCCACACTTGCATCATGAAGGGACAATGTAAAAATAAGTGTAAATAGGTCTCCTCGGCCGCTTTGCATAAGATACACCACCCCGGTCCCACCCGATTCTTTCTCTGTAAAAAATCCCAGGTAGGAACCGAGTTCTCAAGAACATTCCACATAAATAATCTCTGTTTCATGGGACAATTTAGTTTCCATAGTGGCTTCCACCACCAAGCCAGATCACGAGGATTGACAAAATAACTTAAGCTGATATATCCATTCTTCGGAGAAAAAATGCCATTCGGGGCCCCTTCCCAGGCCAGACAGTCATCCCTATCGCGGATAAGAATTTGAGAAAGAGTAAGCGCGCTATAATAAATCCTCAATTCCTCTTGTTCATCCACCGTTAAATCCAGCGTGTTAACATCTAATCATGTTTGAATCCATGGACGATCCAAAACTTGATTGGCAAGCTATGAGAGATATATGATACCCATGTCCTGGAGTGATGCAATCAACCCTTCCGATAAGAGATGTCTGCCTTCATTCCCAAACCAGGGGTCTTCCCCCACCCGGAGTGATTGACCATTCCCAATGTTCCAGGCCAAAAGGTCACCAACAACTGAGAAAGAAGCCACAATAGCTTTCCAAATGACTGATCCTCCTCGATGTGACTTGTCAGGGTTCCGAACCCAGTCTACAACAGTTGCAGGAGCAATGTATTTCTGTAAGACCACCCGGGTCCACAAACTATCGGTCTTTAAGATCCTCCATACGCCTTTGGCCGCCAGGGCTTTTGAAAAAAGGTGAATGTTTTTCAGACCCCAACCTCCCAAAGCCTTGGGGATTGCAATTCTCTGCCATCGAACCCATGGGGATACAAAATCTCCTTTACGGCTCCATAGAAAACGAAAGCAAATCTTCCGAGCCTTCTCCAGCGTTCCTTTGGGAATCCAAGAAAGGGACATCCAATAGACAGGTATGGCCTCAAGAACAGATTTCACCAATACCAACCTGCCTGCTCTCGAGAGCCACTTGTGGCTCCACACCTTCAAACGTTTGTGGAGTTTCTCAATAAGCCAGTTCCAATCCTGTTTGGTATAAGCATTCGGCTTTAATTGGAACCCAAGGTAGCTAAAACCAACATCTAGAACCGTTAAAGTATAAGGAAAGATCCTCCTTATGGACGCAATCTCAGCATCTCTTAACAAATGAACTGACAGGGTAGATTTCCTTTCATTTATCTCCATATCAGTAGCTGTAGAAAAAAGTTGAATAATACCCTGGAGAGTTTCGATATCACCTTGCGAGCCTGTACAGAAGATGAGAATATCATCCACAAAAAGTAGATGGGAAATAAAAAGATTCGGAGCCACTTCAATACCGTGTAGAGTGCCCTCCCTACAAGCTTTCTTTAGGGCCTTACTTAGCCCTTCTGCTACCAGAAGAAAGAGTAAGGGTGACAAGGGACACCCTTGGCGAAGACCTCTTTCCGAGTGGAAGAAAGGAGAGGCTGCCCCATTTATGAGTACCGCAAAGGAGACCGTAGTGATACAACTCATTATCCACCTGATAAAATCCACAGCAAAGCCTAGATGAGTAAGAAGCAAATGAATGTATAGCCAACTCACCTTGTCATATGCCTTTGACAAATCTATCTTGATAATGGCTCCTTTAAGTTTTCTTGATTTCATACTATGAATGCCTTCCTGAGCCACACCAATAGCTTCATGAATTTGACGGCCCTCCAGAAACCGAAATTGTTCCGTAGAGATATGTTTGGACAGAATGACTTTCAGTCTCCTGGCTATAATTTTTGATACCACCTTATACACACAGTTGCACAGGGAGATAGGTTTGAAGTCACCAAGAGAAGAGGAATTGTCTGTCTTAGGTATAAGGGCAATAAAGGTAGAATTTAGGGCATCCGGAATACGCCCAGAGATTCTTGTATCTTCAACCAACTGTAATAGGTCTTCTCCAATGAAATAAAAAAGAGCCAAAAGAAATTTAATTGTCCATCCATCCGGACCCGGACTTTTGTCTTTCTGGAAGCTCTGAAGGACCCCCTTCAGTTCTTCTTCCGTAACATTTGCCAACAAGGACTGATTATCTTCCTCTTCAACAAACCTTGGAAAAAGCTGTGCCATCCTAACAATTTCAGCAACAGTTACCTGTGCAAGGGCTTTAAAAAGAGTCTAGAAATGATCTACCCCCACCCCAACCATTCCTTCAAAGGAAGTTTGAGTTTCCCCCAACGAGTCCTCAAGGCTCCAGATAGTGTTGGAAGCCTTCCTTCCTTTCGCATATGCATGAACAAATTTTGTATTCTCATCGCTTGCTGCAAGTCATATCGCCCGGCTTTTCAGTCTCCAAGTTTCCTCTTTTTCCAGCAATAAAGTGTTTCTCCTGCCTTCCAGAGATACAAGGTGGGCCTTTTCCTCCACAGACCCCAAGCCCCCAGACCCAGATTCATAGATTGACCTCAGGTCCAATTCAATCAATTTCAATTCCCTGTCATCCCAGACTCTCTTTTCATGTGCCCAAGCCTTAATAGGTCCTTTGATCCTTTTGATGTTAGCGATAAAATGTTGGGAGGCCGAGAAACCGGCCCTAGGATTGAAAGGTACCCAGAGAGAACTGACCAGGTTAGTGAAGGACTCATCTTTTAACCAAATTTTATTGAACTTAAGAGGCCCAACAGGTTTAATAGGTCCCATACGAAGTTCAAGAAAGATGGGAAAATGATCGGAGGACCCCCTAGATCCCACCCACTGCCTCATGAGGAAGAACCTGTCCACGAAGGAATCAGAAACCAAGAATCTATCTAGACGCTTCTCTACCCGGTTTTCTCCAGTTCTGTTATTCCTCCAAGTAGGCTTGAGGAGGGTAGGCTCGATATCAATCAAATTTTGGGAAACCAACTTATGTGTGAAATAATTAGCCAAAGGATCAGAACGAGCTCTGCTGCCCCAAACTTCTGACGGACTTAAAGAGAAATTAAAATCTCCACCCAACAAGAGTTCCCCCTCCTATAAAAGCGGATTTGAGAGAAGAGTATCCCAGAAGGAGATACGATTTAAATAAGGACCATAGACATTTACCACAGTGAACATATCACTAATATCAAGAGCCGAACATGACAGTCCCAGAACGGAATCCATCCCCCAAAGATTATGAAGCTTCACCGTTTGTATATTCCAGCCAATAGCCAGACCTCCAGAACGATCGTGGGCATCCAAAGTAGCAAATAACCAACCGTTGAACCAACTCTCTAACATAGACTTTACCACCGAACCCACACCCAAAGTTTCTTGAAGCAGAATGATATCCGGGTGTTCAAGAGATACCACTCTACGCAGTGCTGATCTTTTATGGGGACTAGCCAGACCTCGACAATTGAAAGACATAATCTTCATTAGCGACCCTTCTTCTGGGCACGCACCGCTCTAAGCGCCCGATCAATAGTCACCTGTTTTCCTTCCATCAAGTCCATCTTGGCCTTTGACTAAGCCTTAGATAGATGAGATTTCCTTCCACGGCCTTTACCAGTTTTACACACCCCAACACCCAGCCCCCCAGGGGTAATCTTTGTGAGAGATCGTAAGAAATAACCAGAATTCGAGGAGTTGGTGGGGGAGGGTGAAGAGCGCACCTCTTCAGGGGAAAGATCTGGATCAGGAGGTATATCAAGAAGCACCACACCGGGAACCGGAGGAGTTACCAAAGTGCAAATAGGGCCAAGATCAATGCATGGGGTTTCCACCGGATCGTTAGGGGGAGAGATATTCAAATTTTTGAGAGCCTCCAACCAGTCCTTCTTGTCCAACGAAAAATTATTTAAAACAAAATTAAAGGAATGAGAGTTGATGGAAGAAGGAATACCCACAGCAGTAGTCACCAATGGCAGGTTAGGAGCCGAAAGTGTAATCCAAGTGGAGACTGCATCCAGGGCTGTTCCTTCCTCAACGCACTGCCCGTATCGGTCCATGCTCAAAACCAGCTTCGTCCTCTGCATGATGGAAGGGCTCAGAAGTTGGTTGTCCCGCAGGAGGAGGAGCCTCCCTAGCCATGGAATTTTTGTGACCACCACCATTTCACCACCGTAAGGGTAACTTACACTCTGCTACCGAATGTCCATAGGCATGGCAGCGACGGCACCTGAAAGGAACATTTTCATAGTCGAGTTTCTGAACATAGGAATAGGGCCCCCAGCTAAGTGTGACATCTGGCGCCAAACCATCCCTGATATTTAGATTAACCAAGATACGTGCCACCTTCCGCTGACGAGTTTGTTGAAAGCTATAATCTCCTTCCAAGTATGTTCCAATTAAGTTCCCAATACCTTTAAAATGCCTCGCCGACCAGTAGTGCAGAGGTAAACCCAGAAGGCGAACCCAGATGGGAACCAAATCCAGCCGTTCACGGCAAGCATCAAACATCGGATGCCAGGGTTTAATCATAACTGGGCAATGATCCCAACTCCAATTAGAATTTAGAACCCACTGAGCTTGTTCCTCATTCTGAAAATTGAAGGCGAACCAGTTCCGGGTCAGTTCTACCACCTCAGGGGTATAGCCCAGCTGTGCAACCCAGTGTTCCGCCACCCAAGCCTCAATGGTACACAGAGAGAACGATCTGCCCAAAGCCTTTCCAACCAATGTGATACTGGTCATCTTAACAAGTTGATGCCACTCAATATCTTCTCTTAGGGCGTAATTGTATTTAGTCCGACTCAGTTTCAACCATCGTTTCCGCCCACGCTTCGCCGGATTGTTCGAATCATCAGAGGAGCGGCCTCCCCACTCGTCTGAGCTGGTACCAGAGCCCACAAGTGGACTAGCAAACCCACGCTGTTTGTGGATCCCTAAACTTCCTATACCAGTTCCTTCCAGAGGCCCCTCAACATTCAGTCCAGGAAGAGTGTCCGATGTAAAATTCCCTGGGTCAACCGTCCCAAGATTCTTTACACTTGCAGGGCAAGGGGCTTCACCCACTGTCATCAAGCCTTCAATAGCCTGAATCACCTGATCTGAAGACCAAAGAGGGGCCACCGTCTCCTTCAATGGTGATGCCGAAGAAAATCGAGGGGATGGTTCAGTTAACGGTAAAAGACTTGGAGATTGTGCCAAGAAAGTCGACGGAGAGAAACCTAGTTCTAGACGAGCCTCCCCCGTTGAGAACCCAGTCTGCCCAAAACCACCAACGTTCGCCACATCATTCCACTCAATGCCAGGTGTCTGTGTCTAGATCGGCAGCCCATCCGACGGGTCAAAGGAGTAGTCCAGCTGGTCTTTGTAGGTTGCCATCGTATGGTAAAGAGAAAACAGTAAAAAAAACAATGGGAAGCAGGGACAGTGAAAACGGTAAGTAATAACAAATGCAGGGAGAATAAAATCCTCGGTTCACTCCTCAACGCCCAACACAAGGATCGTCGATCAAGAAAAACAGTATGACCTCCACGTCGCGCATCATCTGACAGGCCATCAATAGCTCCACAGTACTCTGACAGTGATGGCCTCTGGTGGCCATCAGAGAAAACTAGGGCACCGCCATAGTTAGCGAAACCCTAATCCCTCCATTTCCTTCAGAATCCTTCCCTCCTTCATTACCGAGCATTGTAAAACATTATCGTTCTTGTGAATAGTTCTTCTTTCAGTGATCCTATATTTGTTTCTAAGTTGAAAGAGATGAAAATTATACTGCTATTATTGAAAATCTAACATGGTATCAGAGTAGTGTTGAAAGAGACTACTGCCATAAACTAGGGTTTCTTGTTTCTAGCTCTTCCACCCACAGATTAGGTTCCCCCTCAGCATTATTGAGCCTCACCGTAGGAAGGCACATCTTCCTGTGGAAGCAAATTTTGATTCTGAGAAGTTTCTATTTTGACCTAATTACTACCAGGGGTCAAGAATTAGGGTTTGCAGTTTTAGATTGTTTTGGCCACAGATCCAGAAGAAAAGGAGGTCAGGTCAGTCAACTCGCCTTGGAAGGGCGCATTCATCTTTGGAAGCAGTTTTATCAAAATCAAAAGTTCAATTTTGACCTAGCTCCTGCGAGGGTTTCTAAACCAGTTTGCAGTCTTTCTTCTTAGTCAAGATGACAAGCATCAAGGTTGAAGGTAGGCTTGATGGAGCCTCAAACTTTCATTCATGGAAGTCTAGAATGCTTATTGCTCTAGAAGAAAATGACCTTCTAAACTTTGTTGTAGGAGTACCAGAACCAGAAGAAGTAGAAAAAGCTCAATGGAAGAAGAGTGATGCCAAGACAAGAAGGATCCTAATAGATTCAGCCAAGGATCATTTGATTCCTCAATTCTCTCAAAAGAAGCCAGCTAAAGCCATGTTTGATACCTTGAAGAAGTTGTTTGAGAACACAAATGTCGATAGGGCTCTTGCCTTGAGACAACAACTCTCAAATGTCAAGATGACCAGATCAGACTCTATTGTATCCTATTTCATGAAGATCTCAGAAATCAAGGATCAATTGGGCACTAGTGGAGAAATTATTATAGATAGAGAACTAGTCACGATGACTCTAAATGGCCTCCCTGGTTTGAATTTTAATACTATAAAGATGGTTATGTTAGATCTTCAATCAATTTGCATAATATTACAATAACCCTAAACAATAGGATCACCGAGAGATATACAAGCACAACATAAACAAGTGTACACAACGATTTATCTTGGGAAACCCTTTTGGGGCAGAAAACCCAACAAAACTTCTTCAATATAGATTTGTCAGCAAGTAAAGAAACCAAAGAATAAGATGTATTCGATGCATCTACTCTTTCTCGCAAGCGAACTTGCCTTTCTCTCTCTACTCATGCAAACTTGCTTGAGTGAGTGATGTACAAATGAGCTTTTTATACTAATCACAAGGTGACCTTTTTACCTAATTGGACCGACCTGTCTTCCCTAACTGGGCCGACTTGACTAGGATACAATCTAAATGTTTTTTCTGGATTCTTCTAGGGCGACTCAACTACTAGGGTTTACATTGATTCTTTCAAGGCTCTTACAAGAGTAAATACAACATAAATATTCCCCGAAGGAAGTACAATAAAAAATACAATAATAATATCTTCCGAAGTTACATTCTTCAACACTCCCTCTTGTTAAATTTAGTGTAGCTGCGAGACCCATTCTCAGAGAGGATGGCACCCTAGTCGGTTAACTAGGGTTCCTGGTTAGTTAACCAATCAGAGTAAGTCCCTAGAAGGTACCCTAGGCCCCCCCAACTGTCTCTTGGGATTCTTGGTCGGGGACCAAGCAGGTTGATGCCATGGTAAAGTCCCTAGCATATGGCTAGGGCCCCTATTTTTCTCTAGGGTATTTTGGTCTGGGACCTGACAGGTTCTTGGTCATGAGGACCAAGCAAATCCTGCAGGTTGAGACAGAGACCTCTTGGTTTGGGACCAGGCAAATTCTTGGTCACGAGGACCAAGTAAATCCTGCAGGTGGTTGATCAACATTGACTCTGGGACTGAAAGCTCATCCTGGGGCTGAGGTGTTGGACACAATGGCACACTTAGATGGGGTGGTGAATCAGTGTGCTAGCACTCTCAACAATTTTCACTCCTCAAAACTTAATTAGAGTTCATCATTCACATTAAGTTACTAAGTACATCAACATTCATCAATTAAGCATGTCATCAACATAGATCATAAGAGACATATCACAAGACAAGTATAGTAAACTTTATTTTTAATTTGATATGAATTATAATGAAGACTTCAATCTTCGTGATTACATTAGCACCAACCGACTAAAGAGCACCAACTCTAACAACCCTGCCCAGCCTGGTTTTCTTAGCTCCAACTAAGAATAGGTGAGGTATCCAAACCTCAAGGTGCAAGACTCATCTTGCAATCACATACTTCTGCCACTCAATCAAATGCTGCTCATTCAACAACTGTCATCAACTTGTCACTGACATTCTGATCTCTTTTCTTTAGCCCAAACAACTTCCACTCAGTCAACTAACCAATATCCTGCTCAAGGTTCACTGTCAAGTACTGTTAAACTATCCTTGTCATTTGTCATCAACTGTTGCACTTGTCATCAACTGCTGCACTTGTCATCATCTGCTGTACTATTACTAGACTGTCACTGTCATATACAAACCATGTCAAGTCATCAAGAAGTCTGCCCAAGCATCAATACTGCTCATGTCTTCAAAGATTCTGTACATTCACTCCTTATCCAAGATAACAAACAATCTAAGGTCTGTCCACGACTCCACACACTTGCTCATTCCTTTCAACAAGAAGTCTTCTCTTTGGGGTCAGTCCAATTCAGTCAACACACTGTTGTACAATCAGCCCTTATGCACAGTCAAATTCTGCTAAAGGAACAGTCATTAACACTCCTCAAACCCAGTCATAAGTCAGCCTCAGTTAGCTTTGAATTTGTCTCAGAATGTCCCGAATTTTCCTCAGTGAAAAGCTCAGAAGATCATCTCAAAAAAATCACATGTTAGTTGCCTTGCCTTATCATATTTTTGCTGCCTCAGTTCTCATAGGTTAGCTGCCTTAGTGCACCGAAATCCGAGCTTGATGATGACCAAACCTTCTTTGAAAAAATCAGACCTGCAGCTGCCTCAGTCCTCTATACACCTGAATTTCAGAGCTGTGTCATGCTCGACTGCGGCAGCCTCAGTAGCCTATGTTCCTGAATTTCAGAGTTTATTTCTGCTATTTCAAAAGCTCACCGAATTAGGAAGGAGACAAGCCAACGAGTTAAGGATCAGACTACTGTAACTTGAAAACAGTCCACCCAAAATTCCTCAGGCTTGTCCGAGTTTTTCAGAGCAGTTGTGAGCACATCCATTTTTAATTGACTGAGATTCTATTTATATAGGTCGTTTAGGTTAATTATAGGCTGGCCGACCTATCCCTTAGTGTTTTTATTGCTTAAATTAATGACTGGGCCGACTTAGTATATATTAACTTAATTTTGGTTTAGATTTCTTTTGACTGGGCCGACTTCTAGTTGAGAAATAACCCTTTAAACCAGGTCTGGCCGCCCTTGAAATTTATTTAAATCTTATTTTAAATTATGTCTTCCAACATGGCAAGACTTTATCCATTAGAACAAGGGCTCTTTCATGTCACCAATCAATCAACCAAGAGCTCCATCATGTCTTCATAACCATAAGATAATGGTACCAAAAAGCCTTCAAGAAGGGTTTCCAAGATCCAACATACCACCAGTGGCATGCTCCAAGAGGTTATCCACTTCATCATCATCATAGTCAAGAGCTTCATCATGTGTTCCATTACCAACAAGAGCATTAAGTCACAATGCCAAATCAGACTTCACACCATGTGTATGGGTCATATGCATCATCAGTGATCTTCAAGAGATTATCATCAAACATGCCATGTCATCATGTCCTTGGTTTCTCCATGGTTTCCTTACCAAGTACAAGTACAAGTGGACTCCATCAACAAGAGTGTGGTCTCCATGACTTAAACCATGTCCAAGGGTCCAATGACCCCATCAAGCCACAAATGACCACAAAATGGGTCATTTGGACCACCTAGTGCTCCAAAGCACACACCAACTGTGAATGGGCTCCAATGCCCAAACCACCAAGTCCTGCTTGCGATGTCATCAACCTTTGTCACTCCTTTGTATTTAATGACTTGTCATCAATGACAACCATGCTCAACATGAGGAACATTCTCCGAGAGAATGGAGGACCTGGTCAAGGACCAGGGGGTTGATCAACATGATTCAGTCTGGGACTGAAGCTCAACCTAGGGCTGAGATCCATTCTTTAAGAATGGAGGATCTTGCTCAGTTAACCAAGATGATGATGTGTGATGTCCTCTTCTCCTAGGTCTTCGAGATGGTTGAGCTAGATGGTCTTCTCAAGGGACTGGCCACCCCTTGATGGAGTCAATAGCATTTGACATATGGAGCAGTCTGCAAAACCATTTGATCACATCATCTAGTGTGGACCTTCCTTGTACAGTGATGATGGACTTTTAGGTAGTGTATGGAAGACTTGTACATTTGAGAGAGAGCTGATTGGTTGTAACCCCACCTTGGTTGTTCACCCTTGGTCTTTCCACCTTGTTGTTCTTGGTCTTGTGGTTTGAAGGTTTTGTACCTTGTCTTGTTCACCACCTTGACTTGTGGTTAGAAGGGTTGTCTACCCACCTTGAAGTTGTCTTGATTTGTACCACCTTGATGTTTTGGTCTTATAGGGATTTCCCACCTTAGTGGAACACCCATTGGTCCTAAGGGTTGTGGGTCATGAACCCCTTCTTGTTTTATGGTTTTGACTTGTACCTTATGTTGGTCCTTGTACCTTTAACTATGACCCTAGTACCCTCACCTAAGACACCCTAATTGTATTTTATATTATTATAAGTGACTTTATTGTTGGTACCCACCTAAGACTCGTTAATTATATTTTCTTATAAATAGTTTGATGTCTTAATCCTTGTTTAGTGGAACCCTAACTCATTAAAGAATTAAAATGGGCATGATCCTTCTAGAAGTTTTAGATCCTATATAATGAAGTCTATCTTCCTCATTTGATATCATCCCATCTAATATATCTCAGCTCTGATTTCCTAAGATTGACGTCAAGGGTTCCATCTGTTTGATTAAAGTCTTGTTGTTGCTGTGATTGAGCCGTGACCCTTTCTACTGACGTGTGAACCGTTTGAGGAAGGCCGTGACAGCTGTTGCCCTTGTTGACATAGCCGTGAGCCCATATCTGCTAGGCCATGAGATTGTGAGCTCTAATCCACCTAGCCGAGTCCTGTTGAAGTTTATTGTGAAGGCCGCAGCTGCTGTTGGCTTGTCTAACTGAGCCGTGACCTTGTTAAGGTCAGTTTTACTAAGTAGTGGTCTGGTTGAGACCCCTTCTGCTGGTCGTGAATATTATTGGTATGGTTATACCTGTTAAGAACTTTCTCTGTGGAAGCCGTGAACCTTTTGGTTGGATCTTGCTTGCCATAAGTTTGTTAAGAGGAGGCCGTAACCCTGTTGGGGTTTGTTGGGCCTACCCTGATCTATAAAGAGTATGTCGTGACCCTTTCTGGTCTGATCTGACTTGCTAAGGTCGATTGATCTGTCCTTATGGGGGACGCATTCCATTTGCTGGCTGTTTGTGATCAGAATATTGTTTTCTTGTGGAGGCCATGGGTCTGTTTTAGTGTGCTGAGGGTATGCTTGTGAAGGCCGTGAGCCTTGTTGGATAGACTTATTGTGCCAAGGTCATATTAAGTTCTGATCTATAGTGCTAAGATCAAATTTGGGTCTGACATATTCTCATGTCCCTTCTCAGAAGAGGACAAAGTTAGAGCCCACTGTAGAGAAAGGCATCTTTGTTGGATATGATGAGACTTCGAAGGCCTATTACTTATACCTTCCTGCACAGAGGAAAGTTGTTGTGAGGAGGGAGGTGAGATTTGAGGTGGAGCGGGCCTTTAGGAAGTCTTGTGACACAGATATGATGTAGCAACAAGTTATTACTCCACAGGTGACAACATCTCAGAGTTCAGCTAGTCAGAGTGCAGGGTCACAGGTTTCAGGGGTGACTGGTCCACAGGTTTCAGGATCTATAGGTTCAGGGACTCAGTCTACAAAGACTTCTGGTACATGGACAGGTTCTCAAGTCACAGGCTCACAGTTTTCACCGTCACGTGATTCAGGTTCACATGGTTTTGGTTCACCAGGCACAGGATCTCAGGCCACAGGTACTTCTTCAGGTAGACAGTTGTCAGATGAGGATGTTCATGAGGAGGGCCTACCACAGGAAGCTACTTCGAGGAAAAGAAAGCCAAGTTGGCTTAAGGAGCTTGTGAAGGAAGCTGAGGAGTCTGTGGGGCCACCCAGGAGAGAGGTCAGAGAGAGTAGAGCAACAGAGAGGTTTTTCGGCTATATGGCGATGGTGACTAGCTTGTGTGAGTCAGAGCCTACTACATTTGAGGAGGCTGCCCCACATTAGGTTTGGAGAGATGCCATGATGGAAGAGTACAATTCCATCATGAAGAATGATGTGTGGGAGATTGTTCCGAGACCAGAGAGGAAGTCAGTTGTGACTTCCAAGTGGCTCCTCAAAATCAAGCATGTTGCTGATGGAAGTGTTGAGAAATATAAGGCTAGATTTGTGGCGCGTGGTTTCTCTCAGGTGGAGCGAGTTGACTATGATGAGACTTTTGCCCCAGTGGCAAGATACTCTTCCATTCGATCAGTGATTGCTATTGCTGCAGAGATGGGTTGGAGCATTCATGAGATGAATGTGAAGACAATATTTCTGAATGGTGTCTTAGAGGAGGAGGTTTATTTGGAGCAACCTCAGGGATTTGAGGTGCACGGGAGGGAGTCCCATGTATGCAGGTTGAAGAAGGCCATTTATGGGCTGAAGCAAGCTCCGAGAGCTTGGTATTCCAGGATTGATGCATATTTGTAGGAGTTGGGATTCCAGAGAAGTGAGGCAGATCCAAACCTCTACTTCATTATAGTTCGTGAGGTTTCACTTATTCTGGTACTGTATTTAGATGACTTGATCATTATGGGTACGGAGAGACTCATTGCAGAGTGCAAGAAAGATATTGCATCGGAGTTTGAGATGAAAGACAATGGATTGATGCATTACTATTTGGGTTTGGAGGTTTGGCAGGAGCCTGGGCATATCTTTCTGGGACAGGGAAAGTATGCCATGGACATTCTAAAGAGATTTTAGATGGAGGAGTGCAGGTCCATGACTACACCCATGATCACCAACTGGAGGAAGCTTCATGCTTTTGAGGGAGGGTTGGTAGATCCGACATTGTATTGTCAGTTCATTGGTTCCATGATGTATTTGGCCAACACTAGGCCAAATATATGTTTTGCAGTGAACACTTTGAGCCAGTTCATGATGGAGCCTCAGAGAGTTCATTCGATAGCTGCAAAACATGTGTTGAGATATTTGTGTGTTACAGTTGATTTTGGTTTGGACTACAGGAGGGGAGATGGAGTGAGTTTGCTTGGCTATATTGATTCTGATTGGGAGGGTAGTGTGCTTGACCGGAAGAGTACATCCAGTTGTTGTTTCAGTCTGGGCCCAGCAGCAGTCTCTTGGTTCAGTCGGAAACATAAGTCAGTTGCTTTGAGTTCTGCAGAGTTAGAGTATATGGCAGCAGTCAGGCCAGTTGTGAGGCCATTTGGCTTCGCAAGTTATTGGTTGGTTTATTTGGTCAATAGGCGAGACCAACTGTGATACACTGTGATAATCAAAGCTGTATCAAGCTTTCGGAGAATCCAATGTTTCACGACAGGTCAAAACACCTTAAAATCAGATATCACTTCATTTGTGATTATGTTTAGAGAGGTGTGGTGGAGTTGTAGTACATTCCTACTGAAGAGCAGGTGGCAGACATTCTAACGAAGTCTTTGGGTAGAGGGAAGCATGTTTACTTCATAGACAAGTTGGGAGTGGTGAAGAACACCTTCCTCATTAAGAGGGAGTGTTGAAAACTACCAAGGAAGTGTTTTTCCACCTTGTGATGCCTAGGGGTGGATGAAACATTAAAAGTGGTCAAAGTGAGAAGCACTTTATAATTTTAAAGTCACTTTATAAAGTTTGCTCATAGTTCTAATTTTTAATTGACTTTATGAGAATTAAGTTGAAAAATGCATTATATTCATTTATTTAATTATTAATGAGCCTTTTATGTGAGCCTTAGATCTCATTGAGCCAAGATCTAATCTCGGTCATTGATTTTCAAGAAGAAGTTACCATGAACAAAAATGGGAGAAACTATGGATTGAGGCATTCATTCATTCATTGATTGTGATCTATAAGAGATTTGGAGAGCAAGAGAGAAGAGGAGAAAGGAAAGAGAGAAAGAGAGAAAACCCTTTAAGAATTTGCAGACTGAGCATGAGCACAAATTCCAAGAAGAAGGGCACATTTCCCTAGACAAATCCATACAATAGAGAGAATCCGTACAACACAGAATTCGAGGTGGCTTCCGACAACACAAAAATCGAGGTGACTGTTTACAGGCACATAAATTGAGGAATTCAGTACAGTCAATTAATGCAGTCCATACTGTTGTCAGAGAGGCACAGAAATCGAGGACTGTATTGCTGCAATTAATGTAGATTGTAATGCTGTCAGAGAGGCACATTTTTCGAGGTCCGTACTTTATTTAATGTCGACACAGTTTTCGAGGGCCGTATTGCTGCAATAAATGCTGCACATGTGAGGTCGTACTGCTAAGATAAGGGTACATAATTTTTGCTGAGTTTTGGCATGCTTTTCGAGATGAAAAGATGAGATAAGTACTACTATTCTGTTTTGTAATTTGTTGAAAGAATAAAATTTTCTCTCTCCTATCGGGTTTTCCCTTCGGGTTTTTTCCTGAGCCAAATTGGCTAAAAATTTATGGGTCTAAATTTTTCATGTGGCTGATTTAAATTTCTGTAGATGAAAAAGTTGTAAAAATCTCATGTGTTTCAAGCAAATTGTTATTTTCCTGTTTATGAGAAGCTAATGGGGTTTGGGTATTAAAATCTATGTGAACAAAACTTGAAATCGAGTTGGGGTTGGAAAATTTACATGGTATCAAAGCCATTTAAAGAAAAAAATCAAAATCAGAGATTGAAATTTCAGATTTGGGAAAGAAGGGAGAACAAATATTTTGTGAAGAACACAGGTTCTTGAACAAGTTGTAGTCATGGTCACTGGACTTAAGCTTGAGGATAGATTGGATGGGGCTGCAAATTTTAGCCCATGGAAGGCTAGAATAATGTTGATACTTGAGGAAAATGAACTATGGGAAATAGTGAACAGTACATCAGCAAATCCGTTCACATTACCTATTGATGCTACATATAGGGCTTCTTTTATGAAAAATGATGTAAAAGCGAGAAGGATCATACTTGATGCCGTGAAGGATCACGTGATCCCACATATTTCAGCAAAAGCCCATGCTTTTCAGATGTGGACTGCTTTAACGAACCTTAACCAAAGTTCGAATGAAAACATGAAGATGGCGTTGAGATAAAAGTTGAAGAGTGTTCGCATGAGTAAGGGTGAAAGCATGGCTTCCTACCTTACTAGAATCACACAGGTGAGAGATGAACTTGCAGCTGTTGGGGAGGTTGTACATGGTAGTGAGTTGGTGCGGAGAACCTTGAATGCCGTGACATCGCCATGGGGTATCTTTGTGCAGACTGTGGTTGCTCGTGAGCATATGCCTTCTTGGGATTGTCTCTGGGATGACTTCATACATGAGGAGACTTGGAGAGGATATGTACAAGGTAGTGAAAGTTTTAGAACCCCAACCCGGTTTCAAGCTCGAGAGCTTCTCTGCATATGGTTTAATGCCCAAACCCTAGTATGCACATTTTCATTCATAAAAATGACTTCAACTTGAAACATGACATTCTTTTTCAAATTTTTACAACTAAGAAATTTAATTCTCAGTCTATAAATTCAAACTCAGAAATTTATGACGGCCATTCACACATAAAAATAACACAGAGATTTTTGACCAATAGGTCCAGGATAAAACCCCGAAGGGAAAACCTGACTGAGAGAGAATTTTTATTTTCAGAGACAAATTATAAAAATGACAGCAGTACTTATTTCAACCAATTTCATCTCGAAATTTGTGCCAAACTGTCCCAGAAAGTCCTACTGTACGGACTGTACTTTTCCTCCAAATCTGTGCCCAACAGATTGCTGTACGACCTCACACGTGCGGCCTCGATTTCTGTGCAGAACTGTTCCTTGAATTCTATGCTCGAATTTTGTCCCTGTATGGACTGTACGAACATCATTAATTGCTGTACTTCACCCTCGAAATCTGTGCCAATTCTTAGCCTTGAAAACTGTGCAAATATCCTTGATTTCTGTGCTGGTACGAACATCATTAATTGTTGTACGATCTCCTCGAATTCTGTGGTAGAATTAGACTGTACGGCTTCCTTGGAAACTGTGCCAACCTACTGTACGGATTTCCTTTGGAATTGTGTCAGGAATTTGTCTTCTTTCTCTTAAGGTCGACTTCTCTCCAAACCCCCCTTCTTTCTCTCTTCCTCTCCCAAAACTCTCTTGGAAA
Organism: Larix kaempferi; assembly: GCA_027924585.1. Classification (NCBI taxonomy): domain Eukaryota; kingdom Viridiplantae; phylum Streptophyta; class Pinopsida; order Pinales; family Pinaceae; genus Larix; species Larix kaempferi. Next base: position 6,198,633 of record BSBM01000203.1, on the reverse strand, counting down.
ATGTGATAATGAATTAGGTTTCATTCCCCCAAGCCTTTTTGTTCATGACAACTTCCTCTTTTCAATCTAATGGTCCAGATTAGATTAGATGAGGGGTTCTCATTAAATCCTCAATTAAATAATTAATAAATGACATTTAGTGCACTTCATGTCATTTAATAAAGTGAGCACCCCCTTTTAATTAATCACGCACTTGACTTTTCATTAAATGTGAAAAGGATAAACTCATGACTTAACTTTTAATAAAGTGACTTTATAAATATAAAGTCATTCTCACTTTATTAATTAAAGGCTAGGGGAGTTACCTTTTTAAAGTGCCCTTGTCCACCCCAAGGTAACACAAGGTGAACAACACTTCCTAGGTAACATTTCAACACTCCCTCCTACTGATGAAAGTGTTCTTCACCACTCCTAACTTGTCTCTGAAATAGACATGCTTCCCTCTACCCAAAGACTTCGTGAGAATGTCAGTTGCCTGCTCATCAGTAGAAATATACTGAAACTGTACAACTCCTCTCAGAACATAATCCTTGATGAAGTGATACTTGATCTCAATGTGTTTTGACCTGTCATGAAATACTGGATTCACAGAGAGCCTGATGCAACTCTGATTATCACAATGTATCACTGTAGGTCTCAATTCCTGACCAAATAAATCAACCATCAACTTGCAAAGCCACAAAGCTTCACAACTAGCCTGATTGGCTGCCATGTACTCAGCCTCTGCAGAACTCAGTGCAATGGACTTTAGCTTCCGATTGAACCATGACACAACTGCCGAGCCCAAACTGAAGCAACAACTGAAAGTGCTCTTCCGGTTCGAAACACTACCTGCCTAATCTGAATCCGTGAAGCCAACCAAGCCCACTCCATCAGATCTCCTGTAGTCCAAACCAAAATCTACTGTGCCTGCAAGATATCTCAATATGTGTTTGCGGTTGTCCAATGCACTTTCTTGGGCTCCACCATAAACTGACTGAGTGTTAACCGCAAAACTCAAATCCGGTCTGGTGTTAACCAGATACATCAACGAACCAATCAACTGACGATACAAAGTAGGATCCACCAACTCTCCCTTAGAAGCATGAAGCTTCGTCCAGTTGGTGGTCATGGGTGTGGACATGGGTCTGCACTCCTCCATCCGAAATCTCTTCAGAACATCTGCAACATATTTTCCTTGCTCCAGGAAAACATGTCCATCCTCCTGCCATATCTCCATCCCCAAATAGCAATGCATCAGTCCAAGGTCAGTCATCTCAAACTCTGAAGCAAGATCTTTCTTACATGCTTCGATCAGGTGCTCTCCTCCTGTAATGAACAAGTCATCAACATATAACAGAAGAATGAGTGGAACACCTCCAACCACAATGTAGTATAGGTTGGGATCCGCCTCACTCTTCTGAAACCCAATTGACAACAAATAAGTATTAATCCTGGAATACCAAGCCTGAGGGGCTTGCTTCAGACCATACAAGGACTTTTTCAGCCTGCAAACATGTGAATCTCTCCCATGAATCTCAAAGCCCCGAGGCTGCCCTAGATATACCTCCTCCTGTAGAAAAGCGTTCAGAATAACGGTTTTCACATCCGTCTAATGAATCCTCCAACCCATCTCTGCCACAATGGAGATCACTGCTCTAAGCGAAGAAAATCTAGCAACTGGTGCAAAGGTCTCATAGTAGTCAACTCCCTCTACTTGTGAGAACCCTCGTGCAACAAAACGAGCTTTGTACTTGTCGATGCTGCCATCCGCAACATGCTTGATTTTATAGAGCCACTTGGAAGTCACCACTGACTTTTCCTCCGGTCTCTGAACAATCTCCCACACCCCATTCTTCATGATGGATTTGTACTCTTCCATCATGGCATCTCTCTAAACCTGGTGTGGGGTAGCCTCCTCAAATGTAGTAGGCTCAGAATCACTCAAGCTAGTCACCATCGCCATATAACTGGAAAATCTCTCTGGTGCCTTGCTCTCTCTGACCTCCCTCTTGGGTGGCCCCACAGACTCCTAAGCTTCCTTCACAAGATCCTTAATCCAACTTGGCTTATGTTTTCTGGAAGTAGCTTCCTGTGGTGGGCCCTCCTCTTGAACCTCCTCATTTGACAACTGTCTCCTTGAAGAAGTACTTGTGGCCTGAGATCCTGTACCTGGTGATCCCGAACCTGTACCACCCGAATCACATGAAGGTGAAACCTATGAACCTATGATCCATGAACTTGTCCCTGTACTAGAAGTCCCTGTAGATTGAGTACCTGAACTTGATGTACTTGTAACCTGTGACCCAGTCACTCTAGAAACCTGTGACCTTGTACTCTGACTCGCTGAACTCTGTGAAGGTGTCACTTGTGGAGTATCAACCTGCTGCTCCAACACCTCTGAATCATAAGACTTCCTGAAGGCTTTCTCCTCGTCAAATCTCACCTCCCTTCTCACCACAACTTTCCTCTATGTAGGAAGGTATAAGCGAAAAGCCTTTGAAGTCTCGTCATAACCAACAAAAATGCCTCTCTCCGTCGTGAGCTCTAACTTTGTCCTCTTCTCAGAAGGGAAATGAGAGTAAGTAAGGCATCCAAATATGCAGAAGTGACCTATCTCAGGTCTCTTCTTGGTGAACATCTCCTTAGGAGTTTTACACCCCAATGCTCGGTGTGGACTCCTGTTCTGAACATAAGCAGGAGTACTACAGGCCTCTTCCCATAGAAAGAAATGAAGACTTTGATCATGTAGCATGGCTCTAGCTGCTCCCACTATCGCTCCGTTCTTCCTTTCAGCAACTCCATTCTGCTGTGGAGTGTATGAAACCGTCAACTGCCTCCTGATGCCCTCCTGTCTGCAAAACCCATCAAACTCCTTGGAGGTATACTCACCCCCATTGTCTGACCTGAGTGCCCGGATCTTCCTCCCTGTTTGGTTCTCCACGAGAGCTTTGAACTCTTGGAACCTCTGCAAGACTTCCTGAGATTTTTTACTTCTCAGAAAGTAGATCCAGGTCTTCTTGGAGTGGTTATCAATGAAACTGGTATAGTACTCAAATCCCGGCAACAATGCAGAAGACATAGGTCCACATAGATCTGAATGAATCAAGTCTAGTATGCCACCTGATCTCGTGTCACTGCTCAGAAAAGTAGTCTTGGTGTACTTTCCCAAAGCACACCCTCAGCACACACCACCCTGCTCTGTGCTGAACTGAGGCAAACCTGTAGACATCTCCCTCAACAATCTCAACGCTGAATGATGAAGGTGACCCATCCTCCTGTGCCACAACTCACACATCTAAGTACTACTGCTCGTATGGGCTAATGCATGATGAGGCTGGAAGAGAAGCTTGTACAGTTTCCCGCATATAACTCCAATGGCACATAAAGTAGATGGTCCTGCTGCTCTGGGAAACACATACACTTTCCCACGTAGGACATATACTCCAAATCCCCTGTCCTTAATAGCGGAAACTGAAACAAGATTCTTCTTCAGCCCAGGGACATACAAGACATCCCTCAATGCCATACGCTGCATGGACTCCCGCTCAAACATGACAGTCCCATGCCCAACTGCTCTCACAACAGTATCATCACCCAATACTACCTCGAGACTTAAGCCAGTCTCGGTCATCTCAGAAAACATATCACGAGTACCTGTCATGTGGCTCAAAGCCCCACTATCAATATACCATGTAGAAGTAGTGGCAGAAGCACTCAAAGAGTGGCCAACCAATAAGGAACACTGATCCCGATCATCCATGTCACCCTCCATATCATTGCTGGTGAAAGATATCCACTCTGTACATCCAGCATAGAGAGAAAACTCTCCCTCAAACTAGAAGCAAAGTCATCAACATCTGCTGCTGCTGTTATCTGCTGTCCATTCTTCTTCTTGTTTGGGCACTGTCCAACATAGTGTAGAAACTTCTGACATGCGAAACACTTGATTTTACTCAAGTCTTTCTTCTGTTCACCTGTATACTGCTTGGCCCCCCACCCTTGGGACCCTTCTTGAACTTCTTCTTCTTCTTACCCTTCGTTGCCAATGCTACATCCTCATCATTTCTATGATGTGATGGACTGCCTAGTAGGTAACCTCTACGTGTCTCCTCCTATATGAAATCATCCCAAAGATGATCCCATGATGGCATGTTCTCACGAGCAACTACTGTCTGCACAAACACACTCCATGGTGGAGTCACGCCATTTAAGGCTGTGCGTACCAACTCACTGCCCGATGTGATCTCACCAACTGCTGCAAGTTCATCTCTAACCTATGTAATCCTAGTAAGAATGCCATGTCCTCATTCTTCTCCATGTGCACACCCTTCAACTTCTCCTGCAACACCATCTTCCTATTCTCATTGGAGCTTTGGTGTAAACTAGTCAAAGCTGCCCACATCTGGAAGGCATGGTCCTTCGCTGAAATATGTGGAATCACATGATCCTTCACGGCATCAAGTATGATCCTTCTTGCCTTCACATCCCTTTTCATGAAAGCTGCCTTATCAGTAGGATCGGTAGGAACAGTCACAGGATTTGCTTTTGTACTATTAACTATATCCCATAGCTCATTCTCCTCAAGTATCAACATGATTCTAGCCTTCCATGGGCTAAAATTTGCGGCCCCATCTAACCTGTCCTCTACCCTGAGTCCAGACACCATAACTGCAACCTGTACCTGTTCTTCTCAAAGAATCTATTCAAGACCTGTTTTTCACAAACCCCTGTTTTCTGAATGTTTAAACTTCTGATTTATAAACCCGCTTTGATACCATGAAAGTTTTAGAACCCCAACCTGGTTTCAAGCTCAAAAGCTTCTTTGCATATGGTTTAATGCCCAAACCCCAGTATGCACATTTTCATTCATAAAAATGACTTCAACTTGAAACACAACATTCTTTTTCAAATTTTTACAACTCAGAAATTTAATTTTCAGTCTATAAATTCAAACTTAGAAATTTATGACAACCATTCACACATAAAAATAACACAGATTTTTGTCCAATAGGTCCAGGATAAAACCCCAAAGGGAAAACTTGACTGAGAGAGAGAATTTTTATTTTCAGAGACGAATTATAAAAATTACAACAGTACTTATCTCAACCAATTTCATCTCGAAATTCGTGCCAAACTGTCCCAGAATGACCTGTTGTATGGATTGTACTTTTCCTCGAAATCTGTGCCCAACAGACTACTATACGACATCACATGTGCGGCCTCGATTTCTGTGCAGAAATGTTCCTCGAATTCTGTGCTCGAATTTTGTCCCTGTACGGACTGTACAGACATCATTAATTGCTGTACTCCAACCTCGAAATCTGTGCCAATTCTCAGCCTCGAAAACTGTGCAAATCTCCTCGATTTCCGTGTTAGTACGAACAACATTAATTGTTGTACGATCTCCTTGAATTCTGTGCCAGAATTAGACTATACGGCTTCCTTGGAAACTGTGCCAACCTGCTGTACAAATTTCCTTGGGAATTGCGCCAGGAATTTGTCTTCTTCCTCTCAAGGTCGACTTCTCTCCAAACCCTTCTTCTTTCTCTCTTCCTCTCACAAAAGTCTCTCTTGGAAAATGTGATAATGAATTAGGTTTCATTCCTCCAAGCCTTTTTGTTCATGGCAACTTCTTCTTTTCAATCTAATGGTCTAGATTAGATTAGATGAGGGGTTCTCATTAAATGCTCAATTAAATAATTAATAAATGACATTTAGTGCACTTTATGTCATTTAATAAAGTGAACACCCCCTTTTAATTAATCACTCACTTGACTTTTCATTAAATGTGAAACTTAGGATAAACTCATGACTTAACTTTTAATAAAGTGACTTTATAAATATAAAGTCGTCATTCTCACTTTATTAATTAAAGGCTTGGGGAGTTACCTTTTTAAAGTGTCCTTGTCCACCCTAAGGTAACACAAGGTGAACAACACTTCCTAGGTAACATTTCAACATTTAGTTCATCTCATAATAGGGAGGATGAAGACAATGTAGCCTTTCCTCAGTCTAGATTGTAGGATGCTTCTCCTACCCCTTTTATGGGATATTGGTAATCATCTCTAAGTTTCACCTTGTGGGGTGAGTCATTTTTTGTCAAGTTGGTGAGAGAGTTCTTGAAACTTGTCATGTGCTTTGAAGCACCACTATCAACTAGCCAATCATTGCATCCATGAGTAACAGTACCAGTGAGTGCTGAGATTAGGACATATTCTTCATTACTTGAGGAATCTTCCCTTGCTCTCTTCTTGACTGGTTCATTATCTTATATTCCAAGCGATTTTGGACATGTTTTATTGGGTGATGATGAACCATGCAAAATTGTTGGAATGGGTAAGGTATGGATAAAGTTAAAGAATGGTGAATGGCTATTGAAAGATGTACGACATATTCTTGCTATGAAAATAAATCTGATCTCAATAGGGTAGTTGGGAGATGGTGGATGTTTATCTACCTTTGGAGAAACGTGGTGGACGATCATTAAAGGATCGATGGTGATAGCAAAAGTAGACAGGATATGTACGTTGTATTTATGTCCTCATAATATTGACTATTCTATCTCTTTAGCTTCCACAGGAACAAATACCAACATTGTGGCATCATAGGCTTGGCCACATGAGTGAGAAGGGGATAAAGATTCTCCACTCAAGGAAGTTGATGCCAGATCTGAAGCAGGTAAGTTTGGAATTCTGTGAAAACTATGTTTATGGAAAACAAAAGAGAGTCGGATTTCTCAGGGTTCGGAAACATAAAAAGAGTGAAAAGTTAGAGCATGTGCATACAGATGTATGGAGACCGGCTCAAGTACAATCTCTTGGTGGCTCTTGTTATTATGTTACTTTTATTCATGATGCAACTAGAAAAACTTGGGTTTATTGCATTAGACAGAAATCTGATGTGTTTGCTACTTTTAAGAAATGGAAAGCTTTGGTTGAGAACGAGACAGAAAAAAGGTTGAAGTGTCTCAGATATGATAATGGAGGTGAATATTGCGGCAAGGAGTTTGATAGTTACTGTTCATACCATGGAATTCATAGAGAGAAGACAATCCCAGGAACACCAGAAGAAAATGGTGTGTCAGAAAGGATGAACAGAACAATCATGGAGCGTGCAAGGTGTATGAGATTGCATGCCGGGTTGCCCTTACAGTTTTGGGCAGATGCTATAGATACTGCTGTTTACTTAATAAACAAAGGGCCTTCAAGTGATTTGGATGGTGGTATTCCAGAGGAGGCATGGACAGGTAAAAAGGTAAACTTACTCATTTCTAAGAACTTTTGGTTGTGAAGCATTTGTTCATATTAATAAAGAAAATAGAACAAAGCTTGAGGCTAAATCCAATAAATGTACCTTTATTGGATATGGGGTTGATGATTTTGGCTATCGCTTATGGGATTATGAAAATAACAAAATCATTAGGAGTAGAGATGTGGTATTCAATGAAAAGGTCATGTATAAAGATCAGTTGCAGGGAAAGAAAGAGGAAAAGGGAAACACAGAGTACACAATGCTTGATGAAATCAAAGAAAATGAAGTTCCAAAGGTGTCGAAAAATTAAGAACAACAGCAGGTACCTCAAACTCCTGCAAGTGTTAGAAGATATACTAGGTTAAGTAGACCCCCTGAATGATTCTCTCCTTCACTCCTATTATTTATTAATGGTTGATTCCAGTGAACTAGAATGTTATGAAGAAGCAATGCAGGTGGAAACTAGAAAGAAGTGGGAGCAAGGCATGAATGAGGAGATGGACTCATTGGTAAGAAACCAGACTTGGGATTTGGTTCAGTTGCTTGTAGGTAAAAGAGCATTGCAGAATAAATGGGTTTACAGGTTGAAGGAAGAAGGAGGGAAGAAGTGATACAAGGTCAGATTTGTTGTAAAGGGGTTTGCATAGAATAAATGTATAGATTTTGATGAAATATTTTCTCCTGTTGTTAAAATGACTTCAATTAGAACTATTTTAAGTCTAGTGGCGGTAGAAGATTTGCACCTTGAATAGTTGGATGTAGAAACAACCTTTCTCCATGGGGATTTGGAGGAAGAGATTTATATGTAGCAGCCACAATGGTATGAGGTCAAAGGGAAGGAGAATTGGTATGCAGGTTGAAGAAGAGCTTGTATGGCCTGAAGCAAGCTCCAAGGCAGTGATATTTGAAATTTGACAGGTTTATGACTGAACAAGGTTATAGTAGATGTTATTCTGACCACTGTGTTTATTTCAAGAGGCTAGATAATGGAAGATATATTATCTTGTTATTGTATGTGGATGACATGCTTGTTGCAGGGTCTAACATGCAGGATATAAATGTGCTCAAAAGAAAGTTAGCTAATTCATTTGCGATGAAGGATTTGGGTGCTGCAAAGCAAATCCTTGGTATGAGAATAACAAGAGACGAGAAAAATCGCAAATTGACATTGTCTCAGGGTGAGTACATACAAAAGGTGTTGGAGAGGTTTAGAATGCAGAATGCAAAACCAGATAGCACACCTTTGGCCAGCTATTTCAAACTAAGTAAAGAGATGTGTCCCAAGACACAGGAAGAGATAGATTACATGTCCAGGGTTCTCTATTCATCAGCAGTTGGCAACTTGATGTATGCCATGGTATGCACAAGACCAGATATTGCACATGCAGTGGGAGTTGTGAGCAGGTATATGAACAATCTAGGTAAAGAACATTGGAAAGCAGTACAGTGGATTCTCAGGTATTTGAGAGGTACTACCACTCATGCATTATATTTTGGAGGTTCAGGCACTGTTTTACAGGGATATGTTGGTGCAGATATGGCAGGTGATAAAGACAGCAGGAGGAGCACCATAGGGTATGTTTTTACTGTAGGTGGAACAACAGTAAGTTGGATTTCGAAGCTGCAAAAGGTTGTTGCACTTTGAACAACAGAAGCAGAGTATGTTGCTGCTACAGAGGCTAGTAAAGAGATGATTTGGTTACAGAGGTTCATGGAGGAATTGGGTACAAAGCAAGAGAATAGCAGGTTGTACAGTGATAGCCAAAGTGCCATTCATCTTGCAAAGAACTCAACCTTCCATTCTAAGACTAAACATATACAACTCAAGTATCATTTCATACGGTTTGTTCTAGAAGATGAACTGTTGAAGCTGGAAAAGATACACACTAGCTAGAATCCTATAGACATGTTGACAAAAGTAGTAACCAGAGAGAAACTGAGTTCTTGCTCGGTTTCAGTTAGCCTTCAAGCATGAAGGTGGAGATGAGAAATTAGCCAGGTCCAAGGTTCAGAGCATAGTCAAGCAAGTGCAGCTGCAGTGGAGTTGTTGTGATTAGTCTCCAAGTGGGAGATAACCTGATCTTCTTGATTCAGAGATGTTGTTGTTTCAGTTGTGTTTGTACCCCAGTTTTATATGCTGTACAGGTGGACTGTACACTCATCCAGCAAGAGTTCGGGGGCGAAGCCCCCAAAAGAATTTTTTTTTATGTTGTTTTGTTGGCCAGCAGTTTGTGGGCCCATGGTTTTGGGTAGCCCGTAGTATTTTCTCATGGTAATTACCCTTTAAAAGGAAGACATTGTAATACGGTTGTGTAATGTATTGTAGCATCGTAAAGATCTCTGATTGTGTAAGAGAGACCGTGAGAGAGTGAAGAGGAAGTTGCAGCGGATGTGCTGCAGGTTGTATCCCTTCATTTGTTGGATGGTATAATAATAAGGGCTAGCCATTTCTGTGTGGACGTAGCCCATCTTGGGTGAACGACGTTATATTGGTGTCTTTCTCTGGTAATGTGTTTTATGTGATTTATATTTGCATCTTGTTTATTGTTATTGCTCCGCGATCCTGTTTTTCTAACAAAGCAAGGTAACTTGCTTGTAGGGGTTGTCTTACTAAAATGTAAGATTACGATTTAGCCCATTTTCATAAATCATTGTTTTTTGAGAAATTTTGCATGTTGTCACAAAAAGTTTAGAATTTTGGATTCCTATACTAAGGTGATCTCTCTTATTCTGATAGTTTTTTATGTAATACGCATGCAAAATCATCAATTCCCACCATGTCACCATGTCAGGATGAGACCCTCTCTCCTAGATGATGGAGGCCCTCTTTCCTTGGCCCATGGGAGGACTTGGCACACATTTGGGCCATTCCCTCCCACGTTGGATTGATCTTCATCACTTTGGACCATTGGCGCATGATCAGGATCTCCTTGAGGATGTTGGAGCATATTATTGGAGGGTCGTACCACATGTATGATCGTTTGGAGGAGTTTCCTTGTCTTTTGGGTGGAGCGATCTAGGGTTTGACCCTAGTATGGACCATTATTATCACCTGATACCTCATTCATGGAGAGTGCTCCTCTCTCGGAGGCATCTTCCACTTGTTTTTGGACCATTGGAGCTAGACGTCACCTTGGAGATTACTTTTGGACCAAACGTGTTGCTGTTTAGTGGAACACTCTACATCCCTTTCCCCAAAACCTAAGTCACCTGGTTCGAGTTCGTGTTCGAATTCAGAGACCTTAAAATTTGACAAAAAGTCGGCAAGAAAAAAATTGATGATAAAATTCGACAAAATATTCAGCATTAAGTTCAAGTTACCATAAATTTGGAAATAAAAAAATATTTCATTTTATATATAAATATTAAATATAATAATGATATATTAAGCTATTTATATATTATAAAATTTATTTTCATTGAATCTAAGAATATTTAGTTTAGTTTAGAAGGCCAATCTTTCAAATTTAAATATACCGTAAAAATATATTAGTAGAGTATTCAGTTTTACATCTCTAAAATCTCATATTTAATATCATTCTTAATAAATTAAAAAATATATTAATAAATATATGATAATTATTTTAATATCATTCTTAATAAATTAAAAAATATATTAATAAATATATGATAATTATTTTAATTTCATTCTTGATAATTTTTATTTTTAATAAAATTCATATTGTTGTCGGGTTTCCATCGTCCCATCCTTAGACTGACCGAGACCATCGTTCCACCCTTTGATCGACCGAGAAGAAGTGAAGAAAGAACCCACGGACCGCTTAATAGAAAGACTAATCTTTGTTGTTTGGGAGGGAAAACCGAACTTGTGATAGCGAAAAGCCCTCTCGCACTGACTTGGCACATGATCCACGCCACCCTCACAAACCTAGGTGCATACAGAGATCCGTAAACTTCCAAGAAACGACCCAACTCATGAAACTTCAGGGTGGCCGGGGGCTCACACTCCAAGAAAAACGAAGTCACCGAGGGCTGAATCTAGGGACGGCCGGGCTCACACTCTAGAAAAAACAAAGTCACGACCGATGGAATTTAGGGTAGAGTTTACAAGAATGAAAATGGGCGAATTTTTTCAACAAATTCGTGTTGCAGAAAAAATCTGCGATTTTCGATTTTGAAGGCGAAAAATCACCGAATCCGGTGACTTAGCCCAAAACCTAGGTCCTGCCCCATGAATTAGTGGTACGATAAGGACTGCAAGAGCTTCCTATCGTCGTCTCCTCCACCACAAGAAATGCCTCTTTATTTCTCATAAGAGACAAAAGTTGAGTGCTTCCCTTATCCACTCCCCCAAAAAATTCTGGCTTACCATTTCCCCTTGCCACACCTATCTCCTGCGCGGTCTTTATCCAAAATCCATGTTCTCCCATACCTCCTCCCTCTATGATATCCCAAGGCAACCCCTTATCCTAGGGCAACCCCTTATCTGGGTTACCTCCCCTCCCCCTTCTTGCTACTTATTCACTTATCGTAATATCCGAGAGGCAGTTTGGGTCATGAGTTCCAACTAAGCAATGGATGAGGAGGGGTTCCAGATTGAATTCTTCAAGCATGGTTGGCCACACTTTCTTGAAACTCTTTCATGGTTGGTCACACTTTCTCAAAATGATCATGGTTGGTCACACTTTCTCAAAACTTTATGCTACAGTTCTCCACATGCAAGCTTCTGAGGAGCTTGAGCAGAGACATCTTAGAGCTAGAGTATAGGCTGGATTTAGACCAACACACCAGACCATTGATCACATTCGTACGCTCAGGGCCATCATTGAGGAGGCACACCATCACTCTTTGAAAGTTTACTGCTGCTTTGTAGACTTTCAGAAAGTGTTTTACTCGATCCCCAGAAAGGCATTATTCCAAAGGCACAAAGACACTGGCATTTTGGAGACCTTATGACTGCCATCATGCGATTATATGAGACAGTTCTTGGCCATCTTTGCACAGCTCATGGGGTATCATATTTTATCAGGAGTACCATTGGGGTCAAGTAGCGGTGTCTCCTATCCCTTACTCTATTTGGGATCTACATCATGAGCTAGAGTCCTTCCTATAGGAGCACATCTAGGACAGAGATGGGTGCTTCCTCCATCAGCTCCTGATCTCTATCTTGCTGCGGACAATGTGATCCTCTTGGCCTCATTTCCGGAGGGTTTGCACTTTGCAGAGACAGTTAGATGCCTTGGCCCTCCTCTGTGATCTGCGTTAGTTGATGGTTAACCGGTGTAAAACGAAGGTCATGATATTGTTATCACGTGGATCTGCACCCACATATCTCAATTTAATAATTTATCAGGGGTTATTTACAAAGGGTTGTGTAAAACACTCAGATCATTGTTAATGGGTGCTTACCTGGGTCGGTGAAAGCAAGGTGGTGTTATCACCCCCACCAGGTTTCAAGTTTCTCAATGACATGTTTGTACTTGTGCTCCTGTTTGTGTGCTTCTGTACTTGTGGGAAAAATGGTTGGGGCCAGCGGCAAGTCCTAGGTGAATTTGGCGGAATAGATAGCCCCCACTTATGGCTTCTTTGCTGAACAGGGCTTCTGTAGCATGGCAGGACGTTTCTCCCATTGTTAAATCTAAAATAGAGAAGTTGTCACTCGCTAGTGTTGACTGAAAGCTTTCAGTGGAAAAAATCCTCATAGAGCATTCTCTATCCTCTTTGGACACTGCTGTTTCTTAATCATCAGTTCTGATTTAAGAAATCCGGTTGTGCTTCCTGTTTTCGAATGTGGTTTGATGGAAAGTTGGAAACATTTAGTATATCTGTCTTCTTTTTTTAGCTAGTTGACTCTGGACTTTTTGTTTCCAGGAAATCTGCTCCTCCTAATCCTGTTCTTCCATTTTGTGGTAGATTGCTCTCCCCGAGGGCCAGGCCATTGGCTAGGTCTTCTTCCACTATAGCCTTTTGTATCTTTTTTCCATTTATAATCTGAGTTCCTTCTTTTTGACAAAGCTATTACCAAATACTTCCTGATTCCAGGTCTTTAACCTAAGAATTTTTAGCTTCCATTCCAAGGTAAATATTTTCGAGCATTTATCTTGGTCTCCTCTTCACAATACTACAACATTCTCAAACTTGACAAGGGCATTGACAGGCTTACGGTGACTACCATTTTTTCTTCTTGTTTAAGTAGAATGAATTGGCCAGTGATATGTACCAGCCCCCTTTAGTAAAGGATTCTATAGAAAGGTTGGTGGTGATAAGGGAATCACCAGAATCTGTTCAGCCATTTAGCTACTAGTGCTTTTCTACTTTTTCAGTTATTCCAAGTGGCAAGCTCTTCTTTAGGGGGAGTTTCCATTAGTGCTAGATCACTTACGAATAAGTTGGAGGCTTTGCTCGAGTTGTCCAACTGTCTTTAAACTCCCTTATTTTTGTTCAAGTTTGCAATGGAATTGAAATTCCCTCATATTATCCATGGCTCTTCCTGCCTTTCTCTTTAATGTGGAGATGGATATCCAGCATTGATTTTGCTTGAGAAATCTATGGCGCATAAACATTGGTTATCATTTTGGTAAATTTAGAAGAGATGGTTTGCTAATTTTAATAATGACTTAGGACTTCTAACATAGTACAAAATATATCCTGGTGCTGTTGGCAGTTTCAGACATCTTTTGTGTTTTATGGACATGGAAAGAGAGGAATATAACGATAGTTTATAAAGCTGGAGCTAGTGTTGTAGGTGGAATTGACTCTTGCAAGGGTCTCCCTAAATTATATATGCTCTAACATTGTTTCTTTCCTTTCCAGGTCCAGTTGTTATGGATACATCAGGTTTTACTGAAAAAGGGATCAAGCGGAAGGCTGCTGTACAAGCACTTTTTAGTAAACTCCTTTATTTATCTGAGGTACAACAATTCACTTCAATTTTTCTTTCTTGCAGGAATAATAAGATCAGTTACAATCTGCAGTTACATCCACATTTATATATTAGCTGACTTCACTCTAGATGCACCGTTTGAATTTGTATCCCATGAATTATGAACTTTGGATAACATAGTTACCATATGAGGGTTCTTTTTTGTGTAAATAACAGCTTTCTATATATTTTCAAAAAGATATACATGGCTGCCAAAATCTCGTATGAGTGTACAAGAGCCTTTGGTATTTCAGTGTTCAGAGATATACATTTGTATCAGACTTAACAAGACTATGGGAGATGTGAAACTACTCCTAGTTTCTCATCAATCGGGGTTTGAGCCCCTGAATCTACTAGAATTGATCTAAAATTTGCAGAGATTCCATGCTTGTTTTCTTACCTCTTATTTTCCGTGGAAAGGTTCTGAACTTTGAAGGAAATAGATCCAGGAATGGTTTTGATTCCAACCTTCCTTTTGGGATTGGGGAGTTGGATCTCTTCTTCTTCAGGATGATTGTCATGCATATCTTGATCCTGAGAGGGATGGTTTTGAGTCTGTTCCATCGAAGGATTCTGCTGAAAGGATGAACTTATGAAGCATGGGCTTGATGCAGGTTGGTTTATGCAGCATGGTGGCTAGAGTGAGGCATTGTGTTACCATAAGGATGGAGGCCAAAACTCTAGGGTTTCGAAGGGAGCAAAGTCTCCAGCTGGTTTCAGGCAACAAGAGGTCACTAAATTAATTGAGATTAAGTATTGATCTTAATGTAAACCCTTAGGGTTAGAGGTGAGATTTCTTAGGTCTCAAACAACAAATAGAAATAGCAGTCAAATTAACCAAAGAAAAGAGTGATTAAACTAGGGCTTATTGACCTCTTTTGCTTTCGTAAGCTAATTACTACTCGCAAGCAAGGAAAGAGAACTTGAAATGCAAGAATATGCAATCTAGCTAATCCGTTCTCCACCAAAACCCAAATAGCAAACAAGAAGCATTAGGGTTTATTCCCTTTTCACTTTGGTAAATATGCAATTTGGGAAAGGAGAACCTAGGGTTTATTTATTTTGTAAGTGAAAGTGCCCTTAACTAGAAGTGGGACTAAGAAAGCAAGGGGAAGAAATACTTGGGTTGAGATCTAGGATAAACAACAAACAACCAAAGAAGAGTTAGAAACATATGTCATCGTATGTGTGAACTTGTCGATGATCTCATGTAGAACAGGCTTGGATAACTATTTTCATTAATATATGCAATAAGTGACACATAAACGAAGCAATTGAGCACAAAGGATCTAATGAACAAAGTGCAAGCATGAAACCCTTGGTGCTTTTAGTGAGAATGTATCTTCTTCTGTTAAAGTTGTGCTGGAATCTTCATTAAGGTGGCTTTTGGTAGACTAAGATGTGTGTATCAACAAAGATGAAGATTAGTGTTAACAAAATTGGCCTGGAATCGGCAAAACCGGCTGGTCCAACCGGCTTTCGGGGTTTTCTAGGCCAACCAATGCTTTCAAACTGTTTTTGATCGGTTTCGTACAGAGCCGACTGATTTTCTCAAACAGGTTGGGTTCCGTACGAAATCGGCTGGTTTTCTCAAACCGGTTGGGTTCTGTACGGAACCGGCCGATTCCGAACAGTGTTTTTGTGGGGCAGAAAAACATGTGTTTGAATTTTTTTTAATAAATCAGACACACCAGCTTACCTAATGACCCTACAAGATAAGATAAGATAATTTTATTAATGTCCAACGAATGACCACAAAAGTAGGTCAATGGGACTAAAATGATACAATCAATCTAAGTACAATGTGGGAGTGCAAATGCAACTCCTAGAAAAAGCCAAAACTATATCTATGATAAACTCAAACAAAATAAAAAAGGGAAAAATACAAGCAGTAAGAGCGCCTCCAAAACATGTATATAACTATATCCAAAGCATGGTGATGAAGAGTGAACATGAAGTCGATGAAGTTAAGAACATCTTAGTCTGATAATCGATGGCGATGGGGGCGAACTAGGCATTGGCTCACTATGAGAGTCCTCTGGAACTCCTGAGGTGTCTAGCTGTATGATCCTGGGGGATGTAGGAGTGGGGGATACTCGTAACATCCGAGGTCGAAAGAAAGAAACTCTAGATAGATCTTTGATTGTTCCCTTGGGGCTGAGGAGGGATCGTGCGTCCAGGGGGCGCCCTGTTCTGGATCCATCGGGAACTGTTCCTCCTAGCGCTCTGGGTGTGGGGATTGATGTATTCAGCCCCTTCGGACCGGTCTCAAAGATGTTTGTTGGTCTCTTAGAGAGGAGGGCTGAGAGGAGATCTGAGGTCTCACGGTCACCACTCTGCTGTCTGAAGTACTATGGAGCTCAACCCTCTGATTGTTGCTTCGATTAGGAGGATCGACATGAAAGTATGAAGTGATCTTCCTGGTCCTCTCAAGGCGTGGTGGGGTATGTAAGAACTGAGATTTGTGGCTAAATACCTCCTTGATGAAGAGGGCTAGGCATTGTTGATCCTAATATCTGAAGAAAGTAGAGATGGAGCCCCTTGAGTCTCTATAAAGGCAGTGGTAACGTCCTCTGATCTGGTAATACAAGGGACATCTAACAATGAGGTTCCATTCTATTTCAGGTTACTCTAGGTGACACATTTGGCAGATCCTATTAGATTGTGGTATATGATGGTCAGTCTCCACTTGGAGTCGATGAGATCCAACCCGAAGCTGCCCCAAAGGAATCCTGAGTGAGTGCATCCAATGTTTGTGTGTGTATGTGGGGCGAACGATGATACCATCCTACAACTCCAAGAAGTGCTCAAGATAGAATGACATCTTCGAGCCCAAGTCCATCGGAGGTGAAGTCCAAGTGACCTGGATGTATAATCTGTATATATCCTCTTTGATGCACTGGTTTAGAACCTGGCTAGGCAGCAAGAGATGGCTCTGCACATTAAGGGAGATTCTAAATAGGATGTGGGTACACTCTATTTCAATTACACTCATCTTTGGAGTTTCCCTAAAGCTAGGCTTAGCATACAGAGTACAGATTGTGGCAGGGCATTCTGAATTTCGACTATGGTACAGAGGCACAAATTGTGGTAGGTTCAAGTTTTGGAGCTGTTTTGATTCCCATTTCTTAGCAATTAGCTTGCTGCTCATCCATTTGGCATCCGTAAGTATTATCTTAGATTCTCATTGTCCAAGTTTTCAACAACGTGTAACTGTGTTACTGTATACGAGCCACATTATTGGTTAGACTCAGTATATTACATATGTTGCACATGAATGATGAAAGAAGTTTTCCTTAGTTGTTGGATTTTGTACAACTTCGGAAGATATTATTCATTATATTTTATTTTACTTTAATTGTACTTGTTTGTACCTCCTAAGGGAGATGAACTGGATGTAATTATTTATGTAACCACATGAAAGAATCAATGTGAACCTTGGGGTGCAAATAGACAAAAAAAAAATATTAAAATTAAATTATTTATTGCCCCCAGGTGAAGTCGGCCCAGTTAGGGATTTTTCCAGTTTTGCACTTGTATAAATAAGAGGCTAGTGCACCTCATTATCACTCATTCACTCACTTAGCATTTGCGCAACACTTGGAGAGAGCAGATTTCGCACTAGCTGGAGGAGGTAGTTGTTTGGGGTTTCTACTTGTGGAAGACATTTCCACATTTTCTCTTTTCTTATTTGTACTCTGATCTCGGGATTATCATCTCTATGCGAAGGTTGCTGGGTTTTTCCCAATTGGGTTTCCTAGGGTAAACTCTGTGTTGTTGTTTTGTGCTTTGTCTTGCTTCTAGTGATCTTGGTTCTGCATTTATATTATTATGCTATGAATGTATGAAATTTAACATGGTATTAGAGTAGTTCTAGAAGAAGTCATTGCCGAAACATTGTCGGAACCCTGCCAAAATTAGGGTTTCATCTTGTGAAGTCTCCAACCATCATTTTGGAGAAAAGGGGCTATAGGAATTTCGTTTTTGTCAAGGCGCATCTTTTGGTGAAAATGGAATTCAATTCCGAGAATTTTCAATTTTTTATCTAACTTTGTGGCTGCAGCTGAATTAGGGTTTCTGAACCAGATCTGCAATCAAGATGATTGGGATGAAGGTTGAAGATCGTTTGGAAGGAGCCTCCAACTTTATCTCCTGGAAGTCGAGGGTTCTTCTACTCCTAGAAGAAAATGATCTCTTGCTATATGTAAATGAGAAGGTCCTTGAACTAGAAGCCGAAGAGGATAAATCCCGATGGAGGAAGAATGATGCTAAAGCAAGAAGGATTCTTGTGGATTCAGTGAGAGACCATTTGGTTCCTCAAATATCAAGAAAGAAGAATGCTAGGAAAATGTTCAAGACCATTATGAAGCTGTTTGCACACACTAGCCTAAATGTATCCATGACTTTGAGAGACCAGCTCTCAAATATGAAGATAGCAAAATCAGAATCCTTTGCCTCATACTTCATGAGGATCACAGAACTCCGAGACAAGCTCAGCACCAGTGGAGATCTTATTAGCGATAAGGAGCTTGTCCTCCACACTCTAAATGGTCTTCCACCATCACGAGAGTCCTTTATCCAAAGCATAAGTGGTAGATCCAAACTACCAAAGTTTGATAAGCTTTGGGCAGATTGCTCTCAGGAGGAGACAAGGATTGCAGCACGTCAAAGACTCCATGGCACTCAACCTGAGGAGAGCCAAGCTTTTGTTTCCCATGCCAAGAAAGGTAAGGGAAAAGGGAAGAAGTTCCATAAACACAAGCACCAAGAAGAAAGGAGATCAAGTCCCCGCCAAGAACAAAAGAAGAAGAGGGATGTATCTCAAGTTCAATGCTATAGGTGCAGGAAGTATGGACATTACGCCAGTAGCTGTCGAAGCCAAATCAAAAGGAAGCATGAAGCATCCACTACTGATGTAGAAGAAGATCATCATCACAAGAAGCAAAAGAATGAAGATCACACATAATTTCTATTCATATCAGCACTATCAGGTACTATTCCTACCACTAGTGACACTTGGCTCATAGATAGTGGCGCATCTAGACACATGACAGGTTATAGAGAGAATCTTTCAGAATTAATTGAGAAAAATTCACATCTCCGTGTTGTACTTGGAGATGATGCAAATTACATTGTGAAGGGGTCTGGAGCCACCACCCATCAATTAGAATCATATGATACATTACCCCTAAGTGATGTACTCTATGTACCTGGTATGAAAAGAAATCTTGTCTCCATCTCAACATTGGAGGACAAGGGATATAAAGTAGCTTTCTCAGAAGGGAAAGTCCTTGCTTGACATAAGAACTCAAGCATGAGAACAGCCAAAGTTATTGGCATAAGAAAAGAGAGCTTGTATAGACTAAACACTTCACCAGTCCAAGCCCTAATACATGATGCTGCAAGTATGGGTGAGTTATGGCATAGAAGGTTAGCTCATCTGAACTATCGAGCTCTCCCAGTTCTGAAGAATATTGTGACAGGTTTGCCAAGGCTCCAGGTAGACCATGATGGAACTTGTAGAGGATGTGCACTTGGCAAGAATACCAAGAAATCCTTTCCAGATAGCGAGAGTAGATCCAAAGGGATTTTGGATCTTGTACACTCCGACTTGTGCGGGCCCATGATAGTTGTGTCATTAGGTGGTTATCATTACTATATCACCTTTATTGATGATTACTCACGGAAGACTTGGATATACTTTCTCAAGTCAAAAGAATCCGAGGAAGTGCTTAGCAAGTTCAAAGAGTTTAAAGCACAAGTTGAGAATCTGTCAGGAAAGAGGATCAAGATTTTGAGATCCGATAATGGTGGAGAATATACCTCTACAGAATTCAATGATTTCTGCAAGGAAGTAGGAATTAAGAGGGAGCTCACAGTTCCCTACAACCCTTAACAAAATGGGGTTGTAGAAAGAAAGAATCTTACAATTATGGAGGCAGCCAAAGCTATGATACATGAGAAGAGTCTTCGAATGTTCTTGTGGTCAGAAGCATCCAGAACCGCTGTATAAGTACATAATAGATGTCCATATAAGATATTGAAGAACATGACTCCGGAAGAAGCATTCACAGGTGTGAAACCAGAAGAGGGCCATCTCCGGATCTTTGGCTGTCCAGTCTACATACATGTGCCCAAAGAGAAAAGATCAAAGTTAGAACCTTCAGAAAAGAAGGGAACCTTTGTGGGATACAGTGAGTCTTCAAAGGCTTACAGAATTTACATTCCAGGATCCAGACAGATTGAAGTTATTAGGGATGTGACCTTTGAAGAAGAAATGGCTGTCAGGAAAGGCAGAGGATCAGATATGGAGATCGATGATGAAGAAATGCTAGAACCTAAGGAGATGAGATCATCTCCCCCTCCAGTTCAGAGGGAGACAACAGAAAAGGATGAACCTATCGATCCCATAGATCCAGTTGATATCCCCAGAGATGTTGCAGGTCGAAAAAGACCTAGATGGGCACAACAGACACTGCAGGATGCATAGGGGCATGAAGCTCCACTAGGCGCTTTAAGGGAAAGCAAAAGACCTCGGAGGTTCTCTAGCTATGTGGCATTGATGAGCAACATTATTGATTCAGAACCCACCACTTACGAAGAAGCATCCAAACATCAAGTTTGGAAGGATGCCATGATGGAAGAATATCAATCCATCATGAAGAATGACGTGTGGGAGGTTGTGCCGAGACCTGAGGAGAAGTCAATAGTGACTTCTAAATGGCTATACAAGATCAAGCATGGAGCAGATGGCAGTGTTGAGAAATTCAAGGTCATATTTGTAGCCAGAGGATTCTCTCAGAAAGAGGGAGTTGATTATGATGAGACATTTGCTCCTGTGGCCCGATATACTCCCATCAGATCCATTATTGCGATTGCCTCAGCTATGGGATGGAAGTTGCATTGGATGGATGTGAAGACAACCTTTCTCAATGGTGTTATTGAGGAAGAAGTTTACATCGAACAACCATATGGGTTTATTGTCCAAGGAAAGGTGTCTCATGTATGTAGATTGAAAAAGGCATTGTATGGACTCAAGTAAGCACCCCGTGCTTGGTATGGACGGATAGACCGATTCCTGGTGAGCTTGGGATTTTCCAAGAGTGATGCAGACCCCAACCTTTACTACAAGGTTGTAGATGATGAGCCACTGATTTTGGTATTATATGTTGATGACTTGTTTCTCATAGGAAATGAGAAACTCATTGTATGGTGTAAGAAGAATCTCGCCTCTGAGTTTGAAATGAAAGATCTTGGATTGATGCATTACTTCTTGGGATTAGAAGTATGGCAGAGGTAGAAAGAGATTTTCCTAGGACAAGGAAAATACACCATTGACATATTGAAGAGATTCGGGATGTTGGACTGCAAGTCCATGGCTACTCCGATGGATGCAAATTGGAAGAAGTTGAGAGATTCTACTTCAGATTCTGA
The DNA here is from genome assembly GCA_027924585.1 of Larix kaempferi. Taxonomy (NCBI): domain Eukaryota; kingdom Viridiplantae; phylum Streptophyta; class Pinopsida; order Pinales; family Pinaceae; genus Larix; species Larix kaempferi. Next base: position 6,177,083 of record BSBM01000203.1, on the reverse strand, counting down.
TTTGTTTGATCCCACCATTTATCGCCAGTTGATTGGGTCATTAATGTATCTGACCAACATCAGACCAGATATATGTTTTGCTGTGAATGCCCTCAGTCAGTTCATGTGCGAACCGAGGTAGATTCACTGGATTGTTGCAAAACATGTGCTCTGATACTTACGTGGCACTGTGGGATATGGATTGAAGTATGCTTCAGATGGTGACCTGATATTGCAGGGGTTTACAGACTCAGATTGGGCCAAATGTGTTGCAGATCGGAAGCGTACTTCTGGATGTTGCTTCAGTTTGGGTTCTGCAGTTATTTCCTGGTGCAGTAGGAAGCATAACTTGGTAGCACTCAGTACTGCAAAGGCCGAGTACATGGTTGCTAGCACAACAGCTCGAGAAGCAGTTTGGCTTCGTAAACTCATGGCAGGATTGTTCGGCTAGATTCCAGAGCCGACCGTGATTCACTGTGATAACCAGAGCTGTGTGTAGATGTCAGCGAATCCTGTATTTCACGACAGGTTGAGGCATATCGAGATTCGACATCACTTCATTTGTGATATGGTGCAGAAAGGTGCGGTCGAGTTACAGTACGTGCCGACAGACGACCAGACTGCAGATGTTCTCACCAAGGCTCTTCCAGGGTGAGGTTCGAATACTTTCGTGAAAGACTTGGAGTCGAAGAGAACGTATCCCTCCTTGAGAGGGAAAGATGACATTGAGATGCTTGCCCTGCTTTGCCCAGGTGCCATTGTAGTCCAGTTACTCAGCCAGATATGGGAGAAATCCCATAGGCAGATGAGTAGGATAGTCGGCAGTTGGCCGGGCTCACCCAGGTACCTTTTGTAGTCCAGTTACTCAGCCAGATATGGGAGAAATCCCATAGGGGTGCAAATAGACAAAAGAAAAATATTAAAATTAAATTATTTATTGCCCCCAGGTGAAGTCGGCCCAGTTAGGGATTTTTCCAGTTTTGCACTTGTATAAATAAGAGGCTAGTGCACCTCATTATCACTCATTCACTCACTTAGCATTTGCGCATCACTTGGAGAGAGTAGATTTCGCACTAGCTGGAGGAGGTAGCTGTTTTGGGGTTTCTACTTGTGGAAGACATTTCCACATTTTTTCTTTTCTTATTTGTACTCTGATCTCGGGATTATCATCTCTATGCGAAGGTTGCTGGGTTTTTCCCAATTGGGTTTCCTAGGGTAAACTCTGTGTTGTTGTTTTGTGCTTTGTCTTGTTTCTAGTGATCTTGGTTATGCATTTATATTATTATGCTATGAATGTATGAAATTTAACATTAGTATTGGTCCCATAAAGCTTACGGTGTGACTGTTGAACTCAAACGACAATTTCATTGTGCAGCTAGAGAGGCAATATTCGTTAATGTCTAGGTAGATTGCACTCGGTGCTATTTTGGTTTTATACACTCTTGCTATATACATGAGAAACTTTGCATATTTGTGTATAATGGTTTGAATTCACATGGATGCACATGAATATATATTTATTTTTTGAAAATATGAATATTTTATGTATTTTTGCTCAGCTGGTTTTTTGATTCATTTTTTTCCTGGTTTTTGTTCGGTTCCGGGTCCTGGGGTCGTCCGGTTTGACCACCGGTCCGGTTTTTGATAATACTGAGGAAGGCACCTTAGAGTAATCAAATGATCCAACAAGAGAGAGTCCAAGCCAAGAAGAAGAAAGACTTGTTGAGGAAGCTTCCAATTGGCTGGAGGGTTGAGAAGATAGTAGATGCAGTATAGATGCAGGTAGCAGTATAGATGAGTAACATTGGGTATACATTCTCCAAAGGAATCCATGGTGATGGAGAATGACTCATTCACTCATAGAAATAACCAGTTTGGCTAGTTTTGAATGGCCCTGGCTTAGTCTTAATAGACTCGAGATGCAGATTATGGACATTCTCACTAAGTTAGCGACTTGGCGCAGAATGTCTCCCTCGCTGAGAGGGAGTGTTGATGTTCTCCATGGTTCCAACATTGGGCAAACATTCTGCAGATCATTCTCTTGGATGGGTTCGTGACCTAGAGAGAATGGCCCCGTCGTAGCCCTTGACTATGTGTCTTGTGTCTCAAATGCTTAGCCTCGTCTCGTCATGTGTCGATTGGAGTGGTAGTAGGCTAGAGGTCACATTGCGTACTCCAGGTGAGAGTTCTCCTTGGCAAGAGTGATCTATTCTTATAGAGTGAGATGACTTGTCTATGTTACAAGGAGATTTTATCTCCTTGTATATTAGACAAAGTCTAGTCTAATGTTGAATTTGACAATTGGCTCTAAGAAGTGTCCAGGACTTCATAGAGTATGGTCAAATCAACATTAGAGCTCTATTGAAAGAATGCGACCGCATGTGAGGAGATATCAACGAGGAGAACTTTTTCTGTGATGAATAAATAACCAAGGAGTCAAGACAATCCATTGAAGAAGTCCCAGAGAAAGTGGAAGGCAAGAAAGAGCACAACTGCCTCAACAAAATGGGTAAATTGACCCTAGAAGACAAAATGACAAGTCGGCTTGAAAGATAAATAAAGAATAAATAAAAGTACAAGTCGACCTCAAGAGTAAAAATCAAGTCAACTGAAGAATATAAATAGAAGTGTTCTCACACTTCATTACACACATTCAAGCAAGCTCATCTCTCTCAATTGGTGCGCACTTCTCAAGGAGGACTAGTGAGGTTCACTAGAAGAATAATTTTTGGGGTTTCTCTTATTCTCTTGAAAGATTATCTACCCTCGTTAGGGTTTATTGTGAAGGAGATCGACCCTATCTTGTGCTAGGGTTCAACTTCATGATTGGTATTATTTTTGTATTGGATTAAATTCTTCTGAGAAAAGTTTGCTGGGTTTTCTCCCATGAAGGTTTCCCAGAATAAATCTTTGTGTCTCTTCTGCATGGTTATTCTTTCAGTGTTCCTTGTTTTATTTTCCCCTGCAAATGAATGATGCTATGATTGTGGGATGAAATGAATTATGAAATTAATGTTGAAAGAGATGAAAATTATACTGCTAAGCTAAAAACATCAACAATATGAAGGGTACGTGTATGAAGATTGTGAAGTGCAAAATCCATACAATATAATTTCAAGTTGTGTGACAATTTGCTGAACAAACTTTGGGATTTGATATTTCTCTGCCTTTGAGATCGGCTTCTCCCTGAATTTCAATTCCTCATCTGCCTCTAATTTAGCAAACACAATTTGGCCTTTGGAGTGTGATTTCGTGGGAGTAGCTTTTGTTTTTGAATTATTCCCTTAAGGAAGAGTTGAACCTAAGTCTTCCAAGGCTTGAAACGGGTTCAAATCCAGTGTTTTGGCTTTGATGCATTGCCTTAGGTTTGCACCTTTTGAGCCGCCTCTAACCTTGTTTTGATTATTTCCCAATTTGAAGATGCTTTAGGGTTTGATGGTGGAGTAGGAGTTGCTTGTAACAAACATAAAATATTAAATAAATTATAAAAACTCAATATTAATAAATAAAAGCTTTGTTTGTGAAATTATATTATATTATATGGTGATTTAAAAAAAAGTAGAGTGAGGAAAAAGACAAGTTCATTACTTTATGTATTAAAGTACACATAACCCAAAAGGAAAAAAAGTTGTATAGCGTATTATTTAAAGGAGTAATATTTGAAAGGATATATTTATTGAAGTTATATCGAGGGAGATATAAGTTCATATTCATATTTTTGTATCGAAAAATTTCGACAAAAATGCAAATCGAGTCCAATAACAAAGGGAAAGGAAGGTTCCCTAAAACTTCAAGAGTTTCTGCTTTAGTGCTATTTAGAGTCAAAGGGAGACCTGGAGGGAAAGATATCAATATCTCCATGGATCCCACCAGATGTAATAATTATATTAGTATCAAATTCGCTAACGAGTTAGCGGTTCCCAAGTAAAATATTATTGAAAAACTAGATTTGTGGAACGAAAAACAGTATAGCATAAGCAATTTACAGCTAAACATTGGAGATTATACTATTGTCTTGCAATTCAGTGTTAAATCTTTTTGAAATACGGTGACATAATTTTGGGTGCAGCCTAGATGTAAGCACTAGGGACATTCATTTTAAGCACGAAGAAGTTTTTGACATTTTCTTATAAAAAGAAGAAAATCACATTGCAAGACGTTAAAATGAAGTCAGATTCAGTGGTCATGTCATTTAAAGATTTCAAAGATATCTCAAAGGTGATTTCACAAGAAAATCAGAAGTCAATACAGAAGATGCAAAAAGAATTCAACAAAATTTGTCGTTGATAAAGACGAGGAGATCTCTCATCTAAGAGATCATAGTAAAAAATTACTTGTTCAACTCAAGAAGACAAAGTATAAAATGCAGTTCAATCAAAAGTTAGAAGAGGAGAATCAAGATCCCCAGAAAAAATTATCAGAAAAAGACAATGCAAATTCCTCCTTCAAGAAGGTTAATCAGGAATTGTTAGAACAAATAAAAAAGTTAAGAGGAGAGCGAGAGAATCAATGAAGATTTTCCATAGATCCAACCCCGGTTTCAAGTCTCAATGAGATTTTTGTTTAATGCCCTACCCGCATGTGCATGTAAATAATTTTTTTCTCATAAACAGGAAACACAATGAATCTTCTTTCAAATACTGAAACGAAAACAATAAATGCAAACCATAAATTTGACAATTATTTTTGGTCAAAGACCCTGGAAAAACCCTTGCGGGAAAACCAGTGAGAGAAAGAGTTTATTGAGAGCAACTCAGAAATTCTTCTTGCTTACAAACTGTACGAACAACATCAGAAATTACTTATCTCACTCCTCAAACCACTTTGATTTCTGTGCAGACCTGATTGTACGTTTTTCTCAGCTGTACGACCAATTTTGCCAGCTTTTAAAGCCTCAGGATCTGTGCCAGCTGCTGTAGTTGCGCCCAGAATTAAAGCTGCAAACAAATACTGCTGTACGGTCACTGAAAAGAGACAGAATATGCTTCGATTTGTGTGCTGAACAAAATCCTTGAAATCTGTGCATGTGTGAGACTGTACGGCTGATAAACCTCACTGCTGTACGGATTCCACTGCTGCTGTAGCTTCTCGGTTTGTGTACCAAGCTCAGACTTTGGGATTTACACCCCTTCATCAGTGACTTTGTGAGAATGTTTCCTACCTGCTCATTGGTGGATACATATTGAAGCTCAACTACCCCTTTCTGAATGTAATCCCGAATGAAATGATATCTGATCTCAATGTGTTTAGACGTGTCATGAAATAATGGATTCTCCGTGAGTCTTATGCAACTTTGATTATCGCAGTAAATTATCGTGGGCCTCAACTGCTGACCAAATAAACTCACTAGCATCTTGTAAAGCCAAATGGGCTCACAACTAGCCTGACTAGCTGCGATGTATTCTGCCTCTGCAGAACTCAGTGCCTTTGACTTTTGTTTTCTGCTGAGCCATGACACAACCGTCGAGCCCATACTGAAACAACACCCAAAAGTGCTTTTCTTGTCCATTGCACTACTTGACCAGTTAGAATCCGTATAGCTAATCAACTGTATTCCATTTCCTCTCACATGGTCCGATCCATTGTTCATTGTACCCTGAAGATACCCGAGCACATGCTTTGCTGCCACCTAGTGCACACTCCTGGGCTCCACCATATACTGTCAAAGTATTGATAGCACAACAAAGATCTGGCCTAGTGTCGACTAGATACATCAAAGACCCTATAAGCTGACGATACTTGGTGGGATCAACCAACTCACTCTCAAAAGCAACCAGCTTCTTCCAGTTGGTTGTCATTGGTGTGGCCATAGGCCTACAGTGGTCCATTTGAAATATCTTTTGTATGTCAATTGCATACCTGCCTTGTCCCATAAAGATATGCCCATATCCTCCTGCCAAACCTCCATACCCAAAAATTAATGCATCAGCTTAATGTCTTTCATTTCAAAAAGCAAGATCTCTCTTGCAATTGGCTATGAGTTTCTCTGCACCTGTAATAAACAAGTCATCCACATACAGTACAAGAATGAGTGGCTCCCCGTTAACCACAATATTATAAAGATTGGGATCTACCTCACTCTTCTTGAAACCCATCTGTTGCAAGTAAGAATCGATCCTCGAATACCAAGCTCTTGGAGCTTGCTTCAGCCTTATAACGCCTTTTTCAATAGGCATACATGAGACTCTCTCCCATGCACCTCAAAGCCCTTTGGCTGCTCAATGTACATCTCCTCCTGTATGAATCCATTTAGAAATGTTGTTTTCACATCCATTTGGTGGATCTTTCAACCCATCTCTGCTGCAATGGAGATGATTGCCCTTATCGAAGTATACCGAGCAATTGGAACGAAGGTCTCCTCATAATCGACTCCTACCTGTGAGAAACCCCGCGCTACAAATTGAGCCTTGTACTTCTCAATGCTACCATATGCAACATGCTTTATCTTGTAGAGCTACTTGGAAGTCACCACTGACTTCCCTTCAGGTCTCGAAACAATCTCCCAGACATAATTCTTCATGATGGAAGCATACTCTTCCACCATGGGATCTCTCCAGACCTGCTGGTCTGCTGCTTCCTCATAAGAAGACTTAGACTCACTGATACTGCTCACCATAGCTAAATAGCTACAAAATCTTTCTGGCACCTTACTCTCTCTCATAGTCCTCGTGGGATTCCCCACAGACTCCCGGGCGTCCTTCAAAGTGTCTTGAAGCCACTTAGGCTTCCTCTTCCCTGAAATAACCTCCTCTGGAGGGAACTCCTCCTGCTCATCCCTATCAACTGACTATGTACCTGTAACCTGTGAACCTGTACCTGGTGAACTTGTACTTTGTGAACCTGTACCATATGAACCTATAACCTATGGACCTGTCACCCTCGATACCTTTGATCCTGTACTCTGCAATGTACTCACTTGAGGTGTGGGAGCCTTATCCTCCCCCCTTCTCTAACTCATGTGACTTCTTGAAGGCCCGATCCTCCTCAAATATCACCTCCTGCCTCACAAGTACAACTGCCTGTCTCCTGGCAGGAATATATATGCGATAGGCCTTAGAATTCTCATCATACCCAACAAAAATACCCTTTTCTGTCATGGGATCTAAGTTTGTCCTCTTCTTTGAAGGGACATGTGAGTAAGTCAGGCAACTGCCCAACCTCAAGCTTCTTCCCTGTAAAATCCTCTTTAGGAGTCTTACACCCCAAAAGCTTATGAGGATTCCTGTTTTGAATGTACACCGCAGTGTTGTAAGCCGCAACCTAAAGAAATAATGGTAAACTCTGATCATGTAGCATAGCTCTAGCTGCCCAAACAATAGGTCGATTCTTTCTCTCAGCAACCCCATTCTGTTGTGGGGTATATGGAAATGTCAACTGTCTTTTAATCCCCTTCCGTTCACAAAATTCATTAAAATCCTTGGAGGTATACTCATCCCCATTATCAATCCTCAATACCTGAATCTTCCTTCCTGTTTGGTTCTCCACACGAGCTTTTGAACTCTTGGAACCGTTGAAAGACTTATTTCGACTCTTTGCTCTTCAGGAAATAAATCTAGGTCTTCTTGGAGTAGTCATAAATGAAGTTCACATAATACTCATAACCTTTGAATGAGACAAAATATATTGGACCACAAAGATCATAATGTATCAAATCAAGTATCCCTGTTGACCTGCTGTCACTACTGGGGAAAGCAGTCTCAGAGTACTTTCCAAGAGCACATCCCTTGCACACGTCACTATGCTTGGTGCTAAACTCTGGCTAACGTGTAACCATATCTCTCAACATCTTCAGAGATGGATGGTGCAAATGGGCCATCATCCCATGCCACAACTTGCATAACTCACAACTGTTGTTGCTATTGTGCCAAGGCATGAATGGGATGAAACATGAGTTTGTATAGTTTTCCACATCTGACACCAATCACTGCAGCTGTAGTGTCATTAGATCCCTTGGGATTAATGAGTACATGCCCGTCTCGGAAAAGCACCACAAATCCCCTATCCTCTATAGTGGAAATGGATATCAAATTCTTCTTCAACCCAAGGACATACAATACATTCCTCACTGTCATGGACTCCCTAGACTCCCTTTGAAAGGTAACTGTCCCTTGTCCAATTGCCTTGACAGTAGTGTCATCTCCAAGCACAACCTCAAGATCCAAACCATTCAGTAAAATCTGTGAAAAGCTCACGAACACCTGTCATGTGGTTGGAGGCCCCACTATCAATGGACCAAATGCTGGAAGTAGATGCACTCAACGAATGACAAACAAACAGGGAAAACTCTTTTCAAACTTAGTGGAATACTCTTCCACTTCTGCTGAAGCTGCAACCTGTTTCTTTTTCTTGTTGGGACACACTACTGTATAATGCCTCGTCTTATTGCAGGCAAAACACTTTACCTTACTCATATCTTTCTTTTGTTCACCTTTGGGCTTGTTCCCACCTTTGGAACCTTTCGTGGACTTTTTCTTACCCTTTGCTGCAAGGGCAACGTTCTCCTCACCATCACCATGCTGATGGCTTGACTGACTGGATCCCACTCTCATCTCCTCCCAAGTGAAATCATCCCACAATCTATCCCACTTGGGAAGTTTCTCTCCGGCAACAATGCCATGGACGAAAGTGTCCCATGGTTTAGAAAATCCTTTCAAGGCTGACCGAATCAACTCCGAATCTGCAATCATCTCTCCAACAACAACAAGTTCATCCCAAACTTGTGTAACTCTAGTGAGATAAGCTGTAACAGACTCACCTCTGGACATCTTCAAATTGTGAAGCTTCTCTTGTAGCACCATCTTTCTGTTCTCGTTGCCACTCTGGAAAAGTTTAGTCAAGGCTTCCCACACCTCGTAGGCATGTGTCTTTCCGGTCACATGTGGAATCATGTGATCCTTCACAACATCTAGTAGGATTCTGTTTGCCTTTACCTTTCTCTTGTTGTAAGCGGGCAAGTCTACTGGATCTGTAGGAAAAGTAACCGGTGCTTTGACAATGTCCCACTGCTCATGCTTTTCCAACAACAGAGTAATCCTCTCTTTCCAGGGGCTAAAGTTTGCTCCCCCATCCAACCTATCTCCAAATCTCAGACCTGTCGCCATGTCCTTGTAAATCTGATAACTAAGTCCAAAAACCCTCTTGCATTACTTTCGTCAAACAGTTTGTAGTCTTGCTGATTTCTCCTTTCAGTATTGCTCTGATACCATGAAGATTTTCCACAGATCCAACCCCGGTTTCAAGTCTCAATGAGATTTTTGTTTAATGCCCAACCCACATGTGCACGTAAATAATTTTTTTCTCATAAACAGGAAACACAATGTATCTTCTTTCAAATATTGAAACGAAAATAATAAATGCAAACCATAAATTTGACACAAGTATTTTTGGTCAAAGACCCTGGAAAAACCAGTGAAAACCAGTGAGAGAAAGAGTATTTACTATTTTATTAAGAGCAACTCATAAATTCTTCTTGCTTACAAACTGTACGAACAACATTAGAAATTACTTATCTAACTCCTCAAACCACTTCGATTTCTATGCAGATCTGATTGTATGTTTTTCTCAGCTGTACAATCAAATTTTGCAGAATTTAGTGCCTTGGGATCTGTGTCAGCTGCTGTAGCTGTGCCCATAATTAAGCTGCAAAACAATATTGCTGTACGGTCACTGAAAAGACACAGAAATTGGCCTCAATTTGCAAACCAGATCCTTGAAATCTGTGCCTGCGTGAGACTGTACGGCTGATAAACTTCACTGCTGTACGGATTCCACTGCTGCTGTAGCTTCTCAGTTTGCGTGCCAAGCTTAGACTTTGGGATTTATGCCCCTTCTCAAGGTGTCACTAATTTCTCCTTGCTCGTCTCCTCTCTCTCTCCTCTCGTCTCTCCTTCTCCTCTCAAGAAAAAATTAATAATGAATGCCTTTTACCCTTATGATCTCCTTTTTATAATTTCTCATTATGAAAATAACTTAAACCTAAGATCTGATGGCTTAGATTAAATCCTAGCCATCAAGATCAACGGTTGTGTTTTAATCAAGGCTGTTGGAAGCAGGGAGCGGGAGCAGGAAGTGAAATTTTCAAAAGCTTTCGTTTTGGGAGCGTTTTTTATATAATATATATTTTGATATATTTTGATGCATATATTTATAATAAAATAGGTAGAATGCCAAATTAGCTATAGAAAACATGAAAGGATAAAGCATAGATGTAATCATTTAGTACACATATAACATCAATCATCTAGGAGCTATAACTTATAACATTGTCATCAATTGATCAATTGTCATCAACATCAACCTTCATGTTTCAACATATAATATTTGCAATCAACAAACTCTAACAGATAACATTAACCATGAAATGAAACAGAGCATCATATTCATTACCAAAGAGTTGTAAGATAAAGACAAAGTTTCTACATCTAAAAAGCTATTGGTGGTTGGAGGTGTGGCATCTTTGTTTTATGAATTTGATCACCATCCTTATCACCCAATAGTTCAGCCTCCAGGCGCCCTAATGCTATGGCTCCATCCTCCAAATTAGCCTCCTCTGGATTGTTGTCCCAAGTCAAATATATTCTATCATTCTTGGTCGCATCACAATAATGGGACAACAACGTCAAGTTGTAGTGCACATAAACCAAGCTTTCTGCTCGATCTACATTCAAATTGTTTCTCTTCACATTGGATGAAGTTGTAGGTATTCCGACACCTCTCTACAAAAGAAGTGTTAACAACCTATAAAAGCACACCCTCACCGCCAATTTATGTCGATATGTGGTAGAGGAGCAATACATGTTCCACCATTCGATAGGAATCAACCTATCTCGATCTTTTGTTGCATGTAGGTTACCAAAGACTCCATGTTCACTGATATATTTGCTCAATTGACTTTGTACTTGAGCACACTTCTCCTATGCCCGATCTTCATTCAAAGTGTTTCTCTTCACGTTGTGGGTGAAGTTGTAGGTGCTCCAAGACCACTCTACAGAAGAAATGTTAACAACCTATGAAAGCACCCTCATTGCCAATTTATGCAGATATGTGGTAGAGGAGCAATACATGTTCCACCATTCGATAGAGCTCAACCTATCTTGATCTTTGGTTGTGTGCAGGTTACCAAAGACTCCATGTATCACTGATGTATTTGCTAAAAAATTCACATCGAACTTGAGCACACTTCTCCTCATTAGGGACCAACTTGTCTAATGCAAGCATATACCCATTCTGCACCTCTGGATTTGTGTGTGGTTTTCTCCTAGATCCATCCCCAGGTGCTAGTTGGGTCATCCAAGATGCAAGATGGAGAATAATATTTGGTACATTTTTATTAAGGTCATAACAGAGGAGTGCAATCGACTTCAATATTTAGGCATCAACACCACCAACATCAAGGTACATAGAGAAGTTGATATGTTTGATTAAATTCCAATCCCTTACCTTCATACATGATAGAATCCAATGGAAATGTTGTAATCCTGAAATCTTGAAAACTATTGAGTTTGCTCAATTCTGAATGGGATCTAAAATTCTACTTTTTCATATGAAGTCCGATGAGGTTGGAACCACTCTCAAACGTCCTGAAACAATTAATGGTAATGTTAAAAATTTAAGTAAAAGGATAGAAAATGAAAGATAAGGAGAATGTCACTTTTACTTAAATCCCATTAATAAATCCGCTAATAATTAATTACGATTTAATAAATCCCCTAAATGTACCCCAACCATGCCCAAACATCCAAGTGGAACCATGTCTTGGTTCCCAAAACCAAAAAAAGCAAAAAAAAGTGCCTTAATTCCCAAGAGCGTTGAGGTAGCGATCAGGGTGCATTCTTTTTGCTCCTGTGAACGAGTAGGGAGTGATGAGGGAGTGCTCTGGGAGTGACGCTCCCTCATCGTTCCCTGGTCACTCCCTGAAAAACCAAGAAGCCCTGAAAAACCAAGAAGCCCTGAAAAACCAAGAAGCATTTTTTTTCATCAGGGAGTGCGTTCCCAGAAGGGAGTGATTCCTGATCGCTCCCTCTATGAGCGTGCTTCAGGAGCGAAGCGTTATGGGGTAGGGCACTCCTCCGCAACATAGGTTTTAATTCTTTGTTGACACAACTTAGGGCACCTTAAGTCACTTTCTCATAAATATTAATAAAAAAAAGTCACTTTCTCATAAATATTAATTAAAAAAAGTCACTTTCTCATAAATATTAATTAAAAAAAGTCACTTTAACTTTATATCTCATAAAGTTAATAACTTAGGGTCATGATGGACACTTTTCCTAGGCTAGGCACCAAGCCAAGGAAAACGTTTGTCCAAGTTAACTTTTTCAACAATCAAGATACTCAAAACGAAGTCAACAAGTCAGACTATAAGGAAGAACTCTTATGCTTAAGGAGACATAATTAGGACTTGCTTATACGAGTTAAGAAGCTAAAGCATGATAAGAAATCTTTACAAGAAGAGTTAGATCACAAAGGATCATTAGTTGACAAAGAAACGATGAATAGCCCAATAGAGAAATCATCAGACGCTCAAATTCAAACATCAGAAAGGGGAACCAATACAGAGTCGGTCAACACTCAAACTCAGAAGGATGCTTATATTTACAAATCACTACAAACATAAAAAAAGACGGTTATGAGGAACGATCACAAAAGATCAAGATGCCTTATCATTATCCATATCATAAGAATCAATATGAACAACAATAAAAAAAGATTAGGATACCTTATTGTCATCCAAATCATAAGAGTTGTTATGACCAACAACAAGGTCAAAAGGAACCTACACAATATTTGTCTTACAAACAGATGAGAGATGTTTTAAAAAAAGGATGGCGACAAAGTCAACAAACGGTGTGGAAACATAAAATGAGAAGTTCCATCGAACCATTTGATCAACAAAACGTCCCAATGAAGGTTAACTTGGGATGGACCACTTCACAAATGATGCAACATTTTTACTCATTGTTTAGAAGAACATATCGTCTTGTTTTGTTAAGTGTCGCAGCTATCAACACTGAAGATCACAAGAAGCCATTACGAGTAAGAACAAGGGATAAGTCTTCCAACGAGTTATGCTTTGAGGACTGCTAGATTTTCTACTTTTAATTAATAGTTATCTAGGATCTTAACTGAAAGAATAACATGCACAACATAACACAATAGACACAGAGAATTTCCTCGGGGAAACCATAAAGGAGAAAACGCCGCACCTTCCTCAGAGATAGAATCGTCACCAATACAATATCACAAAAGTAAAACCCCAAAACAAAGATGGTCTTCTGCAGCTCCTCTTCTTTTCCTCCTATGCGAACTTGTCCTTTCTCTCACTTATGCGAACTTATGAGTGAGTGTGTTGTCCAAATGAGAGAGCTCCACTCTCTATTTATACTTTATCTTTCACTTGACCTTTTCACTTACTAGGTCGGCCCGAGTTGTACCTGACTGGGCCGACTTTTCTAGGGGACTCAATAGCCCTAATCTAACTGACTCTAGGGGGAACTATTGCCCCGACTTACAATGGAGGATTTACCTCAATGACTTTACATGACCAAATGTAATAATGACATCCCCGATCGAAGGAATAAACATCTCCGTTGGAGGTACAGATAAAATACAATAATAATAACAATATAAAATACAAGTGAATATCTTCCGAAGTTACAATTACATTAGCACTCCCTCTTAACTAGGAAGGTATTCTCTTGACACAGTCATCAACACATCTGGACACAAGTCTTCGTCGCTGGATCATCATCAATGCTGGAACATCATCATCAACACTGGATCATCATCGTCGCTGCTGCTGCAATCCTCATTAAGTCGATCATTGATTGGTGACATCTCTCGAATCTACTCGTCATAGGAAGTTCTACAGAGCCAACCCTTTTTCATGCTGGATGTAGGCCTAGCCCTCATGTAGGTCTTCATCATCTTTGCGAGCAAGCCATCAAGTAGGTATAGCCCAGGACCAGTCATTACATTGCCACTGCAAACACCTGCGTCTCCTACTGTCGCCTCATCGTCTTCAGATCATTTCATCATCACACGGAGCACAACCCAGATGCACATCACATGTCCCACAACGGTCAACCCGCGTCTACCAGCAAGGGAGGACTTTCCTACCACCATGCGAGATCCTACCTAGGTGCACACACAGTGTCTTAAGACCGGTGGACATCACAATGTCTCCAGTATGGGAGGACTTTCCTACCACCATACGAGACCCGGTCTACCAACATGCGAGGAATTTCCTACCAGCATGTGAGACTCACGTCTACCAGCATGAGAGGAATTTCCTACCATCATGCGAGACCCAACCCTTACATCGACCAACATGGTAGGACTTTCCTACCACCATGCGAGAATGGCTCAGCCCTTACATAACATGGGAGGACTTTCCTACCACCATGCGAGAATGGCTTGGCCCTTACATCTACCAACATAGGAGGAATTTCCTACCACTATGCGAGAATGGCTCGACCCTTGCATCTACCAACATAGGAGGACTTTCCTACCACTATGCAAGAATGGCCCATGTGCATCTGCGTCTTCTGGACCCATCATTTCCTCTTGGAAGGAACCACGATCTGGAGAACACCAAGCTTCTCTCTGAAGTACTCGAACTTCACTCTGGCTAGCGGCTTGGTCAACACATCAACTATCTTCTCGTCCGTCGCAATATACTGGAGCTTCACTGCTCCTCTCTGCACCATATCCCTGATATAGTGATACTTGATCTCAATGTGCTTCGACCTGTCATGGAACACTGGGTTCTCAGACAACTTCACACAACTCTGGTTGTCACAGAATATGCAAGTCGCCTCTAACTGGAGATCAAACAAATCAGACAATAACTTCCTAAGCCATACTGTCTCACAACTAGCTAAACAAGCTGCAACATACTCTACTTCGGCTGTACTCAGTGCCACGCACAACTGCTGCCTGCTAAACCAGGAGATCATACCAGATCCCATACTGAAGCAACATCTCGAAGTGCTCTTCCTATTTGCGGCACTGCCTGCCCAATCCGAATCAACATAACCCTACGGGTTAATCTTCCGATTCGCGTCATACTTGAGCCCATAATCAACTGTACCCTTCAGGTACCTCAATATATGCTTTGCAGCAATCAGGTGAACATGTCTCGGATCCGTTAGGAATTGGCTCAATGTGTTCACAGCAAAGCATATGTCTGGTTTCGTATTCGTCAGGTACATTAATGACCCAATCATCTGACGATACATCGTGGCATCAACTGACTCTGATGAAGCATAACATAGTAGCTTCAAGTTCGATGCCATAGGTGTGGCCATAGCCTTGCAGTCCATCATTCTGAACCTCTTCAGAATATCCATTGCATACTTCCCTTGTCCAAGGAAGATCCCATCCGCAGTCTGCCACACCTCCATGCCTAGGAAATAGTGCATCATACCCAGGTCCTTCATCTCAAACTCTGTGGCAAGTTTCCTCTTCGTATCTGCAATGAGCCCATTCTCCCCTATTACAAACAGGTCATCTACATAGAGTAGAAGTATCACTGGATTTCCCTCTTCAACCTTGTAGTAAAGGTTGGAATCTGCTTTACTCTTGGTAAAGCCCAAGCTCATCAGGAAACTATCCATCCTGCCGTACCACGTCCTGGGTGCCTGGTTTAATCCATACAAGGCCTTCTTCAATTTGCACACATGAGTCTTCCTGTCATGTGTCTCAAATCCGAGTGGATGCTCTACGTACACTTCCTCCTCTACTACACCGTTCAAGAACGCTGTCTTGACATCCATCTGGTGTACCTTCCATTTTATCACTGCAGCTAATGCAAGAACTGATCTGATGGAAGTGTATTTGGATACAGGTGCAAATGTCTCCTCATAATCTATGCCTTCCTTCTGGGAGAAGCCACGTGCCACAAACCTCGCCTTGTGTTTCTCGATGCTGCCATCTGCAGCATGCTTGATCTTGTAGATCCACTTCGAAGTCACAACAGACTTCCCTTCTGGTCTCGAAACTACCTCCCAGACATCATTCTTCATGATCGATTGGTACTCCTCGATCATGGCATCCTTCCATTCTTTATTCTTTGTCGCTTCCTCATAGTTGGCAGGTTCTTTGTCAATGATGTCACACAACAGGGCTACACAGCTGGAGTATGGCCTAGGTCTCTTGCTTTCTCTGTGTGTTCCCTCTGGAGGGCCATACTTCTTTGCATCTTGTATTGCCTCTCGTACCCATGCTGGCTTACGAGGTGGATCTACAGGTTCTTGTGGTTCTTCCATCTCGCGATCTTCATTATCTTCTGGAATCGCTTCTTCCATTGTTGCATCTCCAATCCTGGGAACTTCAGGTTCTTCAAGGTCTTCAATAGTTAGTTTTCTTGATTGTTGAGTCTTCGTCGCTTGTTCTTCGAAACAAGTTTCTCTTGTAGGTGATGGTACATGATCTTTTCTACAAGTCAAATTCAATTGCATGATTAGAAACATCTCATAGTTTTCAGAACAAATTCTTATGCATAAAGACATATGTCATACAGTCATGCAATTATCTTAGCCAATGCTTCAATACGACATTCATCCATATCCTGTAACTTTCTAGATGCCTTCCATCTCTACCAGGACATTGTGAAGAGTGTGCACTACTCCCAACATGTCAGCAAAAAGGTTTCATTCTAGATAAGTAGCAATGGAATGTTGTACAATACCATAGGCCACTTACCCATCACATGCATATTAGTAGTGTTCTGTTCATTAATGCAACTTTTCTAACATGCATAATACACATCCTAAATCTAGGAACATAAGTATGTACATGATTGAACAATATTATTTCAGTAATTATATATACAAGAAATGACAATTCAAATACTTATCTTTGTTTGTTTGTTGGGTGGACTCCCTCTTGATCTTTGCTTCCTTGTAGGAACTATTGGAGTCTCTGACCGAGTGTTCTTCTTCATCGTCTGATTGCTTATGATCGAAAATGTTGAGTAAGTGTTCTACACTTGTTCTTTGTGTTGGAGTAGACTTTGTGTATCCTTTCTTATGCATCCTAACCAATGCTGAAATGGATGAGAGGCTTCCATAGAGCATTGATCCTTATTTGTTTCCGGAGACCAACTTTAGCTTCACCTTATGAGGTGGAACCTTCTGAATGAACCCTTGTAACTGGTTACTTTCATTACAATACATATTCTTCATCACTTGAAGAATCATCTCTTTCTTCTTCTTTGGTTCTTTTCCTTGCGGGTTCATCATCTTCTGTGGTGTGAGCATGGTGTCTTTTCTTGTTGGTATTCTTATTGTGGGAGACACTTCTGTTTCTGGGACAATCTCTAGAGTAGTGTCCCTTCTCATTACATGTATAAAATGTAATGTTGGATAGATCTCTTTTGGATCTTCTATAGTTCTCCCTCTGATTTTGGTGGTGTTTCTCCCTCTTACTTTGGTGATGGTGCTCCCTCTTGTTATTATTCCTTCTGGTGTGTGCTGTGAGAGCTTGATCATCATTTGCTCCCATCTTCTCTTCTCGAGCTACAAGTCGAGCTTCTTCTTGTGAGCATTCCTCCCATAGCCTACTGAATGTGATTAACTTTTTCCTAGCACAAATCCCTTGAATGAATGAGTCCCATGATCTTGGGAGACCATTCAAGGTGGTCATCACTACTTTTCCTTCTTC
Source organism: Larix kaempferi (assembly GCA_027924585.1). Taxonomy (NCBI): domain Eukaryota; kingdom Viridiplantae; phylum Streptophyta; class Pinopsida; order Pinales; family Pinaceae; genus Larix; species Larix kaempferi. Next base: position 6,159,440 of record BSBM01000203.1, on the reverse strand, counting down.
TACCTTTTCTCCCACAGCTTCAAGTTGCTCCTTGATCTAAGAGACCCTTGTAAAGTAAGACTGCATGGTCTCTGCATTTTGTATCTTCACATTCTTCAACTGGTTTCTCAAGGTCATTTTTTGGTTTATATTCTTCCCTTCAAATAACTTGGTCAAGGCATCAAACATATCTTTAGGTGTCTTCAAAGATGACACATGTGGGATGAGATGATCCTTAATAGAATCTGCAATGATCCTCTTGGCCTTAACCAAGTTCTTCTTGTGTAAGGATTTAGCTTCATCTCCCTCTGGTGCTGGAACCTCTTCATTCACATATGTGTCCAATTCATTCTCTTCAAGGACAAGTGCAATCCTATACTTCCCAGCTCGGAAGTTATCAACCCCTTCAAGCTTATCCTCACGCTTAGTGTGGTGAGACATCTTTAATGAGAACTTGAAATGGAAATAGAAAAGCTTTTAGGTCTTACCACTTTCAGATGCCCAAACTGGTTCTAGGGTTGGCCTAGGGTTTGTCAGAGAAACCCTAATTTTTCAAACTTGGAATTTGAAACTTTTGATTGATAAATAGATGCGCCTCCTCAAGGTGAGTTGCCCAATGTACTCACTTCCCCAAATCATTGAACAAAAACCCAAAATATCTGATGCCCTAGTTTTCCTCCGACAGTAGTGACAGGCCAAAAAATGAAAATTCTCAGAATCAACTTTTGCTTCGACCGAAAGATGTGCCTTAGGCGAGTTAGCCTAGCCTCTTTTCGTTGATGATCTGTGGAGAGAAGTCCAAAAATTAAGAAGCCCTAGCTTCCGCAGCTGCATAGTGTCTTCTTTTCAGGTTAGCTCTGATACCAAGTTAGATTTTCTACTTTTAATCAATATTTATCTAGGATCTTAAATGAAAGAATAACATGCACAACATAACACAATAGACACAAAGAATTTCCTTGGGGAAACCATAAAGGAGAAAACCCCGCACCTTCCTCAGAGATAGAATCGTCACCAATACAATATCACAAAAGTAAAACCCCAAAACAAAGATGGTCTTCTGCAGCTCCTCTTCTTTTCCTCCTATGCGAACTTGTCCTTTCTCTCACTTATGCGAACTTATGAGTGAGTGTGTTGTCCAAATGAGAGAGCTCCACTCTCTATTTATACTTTATCTTTCACTTGACCTTTTCACTTACTAGGTCGGCCCGAGTTGTACCTGACTGGGCCGACTTTTCTAGGGGACTCAATAGCCCTAATCTAACTGACTCTAGGGGGAACTATTGCCCCGACTTACAATGGAGGATTTACCAAAATGGCTTTACATGACCAAATGTAATAATGACATCCCCGACTGGAGGAATAAACATCTCCGTTGGAGGTACAAATAAAATACAATAATAATAACAACATAAAATACAAGTGAATATCTTCCGAAGTTACAATTACATTAACAAGGACAAATCATTTGTAAGGAGAAGGCAATGTAACAAACATAAAATATTAAATAAATTATAAAACTCAAGAGTCAATATTAATAAATAATAATAATTAATTATGAAGGACATTTATCTAAAGGGCTATTTAAGCACACTGTCCCATGGCATTGTAATCTGTTTTTCCTCAGTATGGCATTGTAATCTATTATATCATCATATCTTATTTTAATATACATTTATTATATATTTGCTCATTTACGGATTATTTGTCCTATTTACATTGTTTGTTTCTTCAGTAAACAAACTCTGTCCGTCTCATTGCCTCCTACTTCTGGGGCTGTTTGGGACACAAATGTGCCAAATGACCTGGCTTGGAGCTAATCTTGCATATAAATGGTATGTTAGGCATACCTCCCATGCATATTCCATCAGCCTCAGGTTCACTGATGTTGGTAGGGGCTTTTTAAGATCTAGATCTACACAAATGTGAGCATACACTAGATTCATAAAATTTGTTGTGATATTAGACTCTTAGAGTCCATTAGATGTGTACCAACGGAGTTCCCTATCTAAGTGAAAACTAAATCTTTCTAGAATTCAAAGGGTAGCCCTAGAGGCCATACCCACGCTGGAACAAATGAAGTAATCTCCTCAAATGGGTCAAAATTGACCTTCATAAACAGTGTTGTTTTACCCATTATCCAAGGGCATTCTTCAAAGGCACAAATCCTGTCTTGAGGACTTGAAAAGAAAACAAGTAGGCCCTTGGAAGAAGCCTAACAGTCACTCTGTTTCCGAACTTTCCAATGCTGTTGAATCCTTTTGGTGATTGTTTATGCTGTGGGCCAAATGTTTATAAACTGGGAGATGAAGGCAGAAGAGAGAAAGCTTTCAATATGGCCTGCTAATGATTCAGACTATTAAGACCACCTGCCTAACATCAAGCCATCTTCAAATCATTGTTATTTATTTATTTATTTTTGATGGTTGCTTTTGGTCAACATGTGCAAATGTTATCTTCCCCATTGTGTGAATTTAGTGCAATGTAGTATGCATGTCTCACAACTGACAATATCCTTTGGCTAAATGACCATGACTAGTGGGTATCTGTTCTGCCAAATTTGCCCAAGACTTGCATTTGGTCCTAACCACATGAGTTGGCCTGCTTGTGTGGGTGAGACGGCCGACAAGGGGCTAGCATGCCACTTTCAGGTAATCAAGCCTTGGTAGGGGAATAACAACACCCCCACTATACCAACCAAGGAAGCTGTTGTTGACAATTAACTAATTCTTAGCATTCAATTTACCTTTTATTTGTGGGTGTGCTTTCGTTTGTGGGTCATTTAATGGGTGTGCTAGCATTTATAATATGCTTCTCCAGCAATACAAGCCAGGAAAGCTAGAAGTTGTCATTTTCTATTTTCATGAGCATTAGCTATGAGAGAAAGGTGACACATGCTTTGGGAGATCTAGATTAGCAAATGATTTTGGTTGGGATGTATTACTCTAGAAAAACTTCATCTATCTAGAAAAGTCTCGTATGTGTGTAGATAATAACTATGCAAAAGGAGACTCTGCTATGTGAAAGTAAAGTCTATTAGTGCAACAGAAAAGAATCTGTAGTTGCATAGTCAACATGATGCCTTTTGTTTGAAAAGTTAGTCAATACCTGAATTGGTAATATTGGATTTGCGAGTCAAATGAAGTTGGGGCAGTTTATGGAGAGCCCCCTAATTATCAATTTAGAATCTCTGTTTTAAGCCTCTTTGTCTTCTGTATGTGCATGTAAGGAGGCTTTAAAGGATTCATCTACCTTCATTTCAATGGTAAACCTAACCCCATGTCCCTTATTGATTCCCAAATTAATGTCTTTGGCTACTGTGCGAAAGCCTAAAGAACGTTTTTGAAATATATTCCTTTTGCACCCTTGTCCTAATCACTTGACTGCTTCAGAACCAAACCAAAGTACATTGGAAGAAATAACTGCAGAATATGAGAGACAGAATGGTTTTCCTTCAATTACCCAAAGTGGAATGTCTACATACATAGAGAGGAAAAGGTGTCAGTTTTACATATTGCTCCAAAGTCTTTTCTCAACAGATCAGTTACAACCATGATCCTTGTGCAGAATTTGCTGGCTGATGGAGTGAAGGAGCATTAGAGAAGACTCTAGTGGAGGCACACTAGTTAAGGGACAACACATGGTGCGTGCATGCATTTGCCATATTTAGAGATGCTTTCTTTATCTCTAGTTTAGGCATGATTATAATTTTAGTAAATCACATGGTACAAGGGGGTTCTATAATTAGACTGGGTGCTATTTCCAAGGTGGGAGGTGTTGCTACCGGATACGCACCTCGGGGGGGGAAAAGGGGATTAGCGTGGCAGAAATCTTCAAGCCACTGGGTGCAAGCAAAGAGTCGAGATACTGTCACTCAACACTCAACTCCTCTGTCTAGGCCAACTCCTAGCGTGGTCCCTATGAAAATAAACTATGGCCTTTAAGTTAAGTTAGAGAATGAAATTAATCTAGGAGTTTGAAGGTGAATTAACACTAAAGATTGCAATTTGTGATTTAAAATAACAACATGAAAAAATGATACATCCATCTGATACATTGATTTACTTAATTGAATTGATTGTTGTAGACTACACCAGTGCCAAATGGAGTCACATGAGATTGTTGGAGTGCTGATGTGTCGTGAAAAGTGTCACAAGTCTTGTTGGTCAGTTTTAATTGATTTTATTAGATGCGTGAATTAAGGAATGGTTTAGTTCGTGGTTTGGCCCAATTCCAACTTACGCCTTCGAAATGAGTGTAGTGACAACTAAACCAAGGGTCCAACTAGGCGAGGCATAACCTGCTTAAAGTAGCCCACTGACTCTGCAGTTAGTTTCATGCGACCTCCCAAGTTCTAGAGCTTAAGTTTTTCTTAGATTGCCCTATTAAAATAGTCACTCAAGTCCCTTTCTGATTGACCAACTGACCAGACTAAGCTGCAAAGGTCAAGATCATACTCAGGAACTTTAAGCCTTGGTCAATTTTATTAAAACAAAAATAAAATTTTATTTTGTGGTTGAGAATCTCTTTTCCCTTTCGGTACTTCAGGAATGCATAGTCGGATTTAGTTTTTGATGTTCGTTAATTGTAAAGTACAAGATTGTAAAAGCAAGATTGTAGCAGTAAACAATAAAACTAACTATACAACCCAATTGAGGTGGATTGTGTGCATGTGAAAATAAAATAAAATAAAGAAAAATTAGAACAAAAATTGCAAACCACAAAATTGAGCTTGCAAGATCCCCAGGGGGGATTAGGTGTGGGCACTGAAGTAGCCCACTTGTCTTTATTACTTATTTTACAATTTCAAGGTGGATGCCTTTGGTCCTTAAAAGGGTTACAAGTTTTCACAAAAAATTAACTTTAAGGCACAAAAAGTGCTCCTGAGGTTTTGGATGTCCCGGATCTTCAAATTTTCGGCAGCACTTCCTCTTACTTGTTCATAAAAAGTGAAAACAAACAACCACCAAATTTGTACCTAATATGCTGATTAAGACGATAGAAGCACAATTTTTTTTTCAAGTACTTGAAAGATAAAAAATTTGCAATAAACTAAGTACTTGAAAAGGGACCAGATCTACAAAATTACAACTTGAATAACCAGATCTAGCTTATGAAAACATACTTAAAAGAAATCAGCTTATGATTTTCTTGAAAGAAACTAATTTATATTAAGCATGTAAAGAACTGTAACTAGAAAAGAAATTTAATTTAAAGAAGGCAGAGAAAGTAGAAAGCCAAAGCCCTTTTGAACTTGGGCGATGGAGTTGTTCTGGTGGCGTTGAGAGAGACTATGTCCTCTTCACAAAGAATTCAAAGAATGAAGCAATCAAACTAGTTCCTCCATCAATCCAAATTGAAGTGCCTGTAAAAAAACCCTTACACTTGCCAAACAACTTGTCAAATCCATTAGTAAAAACTCAAATCGAAGATGTGAAGAGCATACATAAAAACTATTAAGCATGCAAATTCCCTATCTTAAACATAAGTATTTTAAATGAGAAAAGAAACTTCTTTACTCATCCCTATTGATTAATACTAATCCTTCCAAGACTAATAATTGACAAGTAAAGCAAATGCAAAAGAAACTCTACAGTTACCTCAGAAAACACAGAAGACAATGATCATCAAACATGAGCCAAAGATACCATAATAGACCTCCAAAGCCTTTTATTCATCAAAAGATTTAACACTGAAATTGTACATAAGAGCAGAGGTTCCACCATTTTTCCACCTCTTCACCAAGGAGGAATGCTCTCGCTTTTATAGAGTTTCCAAGAGAGAGGGCGAGATCTCCCAAAGGAGGGCGCATCACTTAGATTGAGGAGCGAATAGAGGAGTGAATCCTCTTGATTGATACGACTTGGATGTGATTCATGGACGGTGCACCACCTCTCTTGAGGTAGGCGACCTCCTTTCTAGATCGTATCAACACTTAACGATGGGCTTCCACATGTGAAGGGGACGCCCACGTGAGGAGGATGGCGCATCCTATAAAAAGATCCAATCGCTATCCATTATGATTTGACTTTTAATCATATGCTTTAACCCCCAAGATGATTCACCTTGCATAAGAGACAAACTTGCCACCTTTTCCCACATGCCAATTGCCTTTTTTTATAATATTTTTTTTGATATTTTGGTGCATTTTGTCGAATAATTAGCATTTTCCTGCCATTCTGTAGTCTCGTTAAGAAAAAATGCTCTAAGTGATGATTTAATCACTCAGAACATGGGAAAAGTTGGCTACGGGGTAAAGAGGACGCTCTGAGCGTGAAAACAAGCACCCCCGCGCCAAATTCTGCCTCCAGACCATACTTATATTAGAATTTGAAAACGAAAAAAATTATTTTTGCTGGAATTGAATCAAACTCCTAGGGGACCTAGTGCATGTCCATACGACATTATTGATGACTAGCATGTAAAAATACATAGACACTTAGGGTTTAATAACCTCCCAAGGTTTGACCGTCAAGGAAAATATCCCAGCTTTGGAGGTGTGAATGAAAAACTCAGGAATTATACATCACTGAATCGCAACTCATAATTCTTAAGGAAGAAACACTCTAGAGTATCCCCTTGATAGATAAACCTAAGGTAAGCCAAGCCTATTACAAAAAGACCATGCTTAGACCAACTTATTACAATTCCCCATGGGGGTATGAACATACATTTTTTTTTTGAAAAAATGGCCAAAAATTGGCCTGATGGATCACGAAACACTGATGATGAACAATTTGATTGTTCAAGTCTTCGACGGTTCACTCGGGATCCATTAAGTGCAATTTAGTGGATAACATCTGGCTACAACTACGGGATGTGTGCTCGATCTTGCCTTCATGCAAGGAGAGGATGCGAGAACACTAGAATCTTTGGTTTATACAACCTGTAAAAACATCTCAACTTGACAAGAAAAACCTTTAGCAACACAAGTTTTATCAAGAAACCAATGAATCACAAATTGCGTTTGTTCATAAAAACTAAAACTAAGGAAGGAAAAAAGTTATCATTCCTAAGTACTAGAAATAAATGCGTAAAGTAAATGCTCACTTTGAGGAGCTTATTTTCCTATTCTAAACATGGTACAAAGGAAAAATGCTAAGTGTAATAAGAAATCCAATGTAACCATCTAAGCATTTCATCAATAGAATAATTTTTTACCTTGTCTTTGGTTACCAGTGAAAGCAAGGACATGCTTATCAGAAAGTGCAAACCTGCATGGATATTTTGGATGGGAGGGATGGATGGGAAATCGTAGGTATGTGATAGATCTTTGAAGTGCTTCCCCAAATGGTAAGTCCTCATACAGGCTTCTTCTATCCATGATTGGATAGGGCTAAGAAAAAACTCAGAATGATAAGGCAGTGCAAGTACCTCATCATATTGATCTAAAGGGCTCTTCTGATAGTAACTTTCTGTGAAAGTATAAGCCCCAAGCTGCTCCAAATCATAAGGAACCTCTGTATGTAGAGACGATGGCTGAGATTGCTCTTCAATAAGCTGTATCTGATCTGATTCTTTACTACATTGCTTCTTCAGGTCTTCATTGCTGATGCTCATGCATGGCTCATATTGATTATATAAAAATATTTCATGCTCCTTCTCCATGCAAGATATCCCAAGGTCTTAAGGTCCATGCTTCCTTCTTTGAACACCTGATAAATGGGATTTTCAATAAAATCATTAAGAGCTTCTAACTTAAACTCTCTTTCTTCAGATATGTCATATATGGGATTCTCAATTATGCTCTCAAAGGATTCAAGCGCATCATTCTCTTCTTCAGACATGGAATAGATGGGGTTATCTATAAATGTCTAGTTATCATCATCAACATCTATATCAGTCATGAGGGACTCTTTATCAGACATATCATGATTCAAGCTATATCTGTCTTCTTCATGCTCATAATCCTCCTCTTTAGAAAAAGGCCATAAGGAAGGAAACCTTCCAAACTATCATCATTATATACATTGCAAACTTCTTCATGAATTTCAATATGGGCTTCTTTAATGGTTTCTTCTGGAGGTGGATCAGGAGTACAAATGTGCTCATCATCATTGAAATAGTCTTGAAAAAATTCCCACTCTTCAACATTTTCTGTTGAGGTTACATGAGGAGGGTTTTCAATAATATCTTCAATGAACGGTTTATCATGCTCTTCAATGGGATCAACATGAGCCTCTGAAAATGGAATGTCATACATCATGTTGACATTGGGTAACTCGGGCTCTTCCATATGAAATTATTTTGAAGGAAAGAAGTAAGCAAGCATGTTTTTAATGAATAATTCAATATCAAATAACCCAATATGATCATAAATATGCCATTGCCTCAAAAATGTCTCAAATAAGTTAATGAGGGAAGTAATAGTCTTATCATGAAGGCCCTCATAAAACCAACATGAAGCATTCCCTTGCAAATAATAAGCAAACATCTGCATCATATGATCTTCATGGCGTATGTTATATTCGCTCATTCGTGAAAGGAATGTCATAACATGGAATCTGGCTTAATAATCCCCATCACGACCATAAAACATAGGAAGGGGATAAGATGTCTTTTCACCCTCAAACTGATTAGGAAAGCCTGGAATTCTAAAGTAATCAATGGGTGGATATGCAAGGGAGATCCGAGAGGCAATTTTTCTTCTCTTAATATCCATATCACAATAAATCAGACCTCGGTTTGAACTGATCAAGGAGAATCTCAAGTACTGAAAGAATAGAGCTGTCCAACAATGAGCTTTAAAATTTTCTGTATTTGTATGGGCTCATCTCAACACACAAATCTCAACAAAATGAGATGCAAGGGTTTTATCCCTTCAATGGTGTCGCCATGTGAGAATAAAAATATGCATTTAAAATACTCACAAAAATTCAACTTTTTTGCTTTTCTTTGAAAAAAATTACAAAACTGAAAAAATGTTAGTGGAGTCGCCAAATGAAAATAAAAAGGTCTACTCTAAACATTCATTAAACAAAGCAAAAACAAAAAGGAGAAAACAAAAGTCGTAACCCGGAAATAAAAAGATTTATCCTCGGCAATGGCGCCAAAAATGTTGTCGTCGGATACGCACCTCGTGGGGCAAAGGGGATCAGCATGGCAGAAATCTTCAAGTCATTGGGTGCGTCCTTGGGGGCAATCAAAGAGTCGATATACTGTCACTCAACACTCAACTCCTTCGTCTAGGCCAACTCCTAGCGAAGCCAAGCGGGGTGGTCCCTATGAAAATAAACTATGGCCTTTAAGCTAAGTTAGAGAATGAAATTAATCTAGGAGTTTGAAGGTGAATTAATATTGAACCAAAGATTGCAATTTGTGATTTAAAACAATGGCATGAAAAAAATGATACATCCATCTGATACATTGATTTACTTAATTGAATTGATTGTTATAGACTAGACCAATGCCAAATGGAGTCACATGAGATTGTTGGAGTGCTTATGTGTTGTGAAAAGTGTTGCAAATCTTGTTGGTCAATTTTAATTGATTTTATTAGATGTGTGAATTAAGGAATGGGTTAGTTCGTGGTTTGGCCCAATTCCAACTTAGGCCTTCGAACTGAGCGTAGTGACAATTAAACCAAGGGTTCAACTGGGCGAGGCATAACCTACTTAAAGTAGCCCACTGACTCTGTAGTTAGTTTCACGTGACCTCCCGATTTCTAGAGCTCAAGTTTTCATTGGATTTCCCTATTAAACTAGTCTTTCAAGTCCCTTTCTGATTGACTAACTGATCAGACTAAGCTGCAGAGGTGAAGAGCATATAGGAACTTTAAGCCTTGGTCAATTTTATTAAAACAAAAATAAAATTTTATTTTGTGGCTGAGAATCTCTTTTCCCTTTCGGTACTTTAGGAATGCACAATCGGATTTAGTTTTTGATATTCGTTAATTGTAAAGTACAAGATTGTAAAAGCAAGATTGTAGCAGTAAACAATAAAACTAATTATACAACCCGATTGGGGCGGATTGTGTGCATGTAAATAAAATAAAATAAAATAAAGAAAAATTAGAACAAAAATTGCAAACCACAAAATTGAGCTTGCGAGATTCCCCCAGGGGGGATTAGTTGTGGTCACTGAAGTAGCCCACTTACCTTTATTACTTATTTTACAATTTCAAGGTGGATTCCTTTGGTCCTTACAGATCTGGATGCAAAGGGCTACAAGTTTCACAAAAAATTAACTTCAAGGCACAAAAAGTGCTCTTGGAGTCTCGAATGTCCTGGATCTTCAAATTTTCGGCAGCACTTCCTCTTACCTGTTCATACAAAGTGAAAACAAACACCACCAACTTTGCACCTAATATGCTGATTAAGACGTTAGAAGCACAAATTTGTTTTCAAGTACTTGAGAGATAAAAAATTTGCAATAAACTAAGTACTTGAAAAGGGACCAGATCTACAAAATTACATCCTGAATAACCAGATCTAGCTTATGAAAACATACTTAAAGAAATCAGCTTATGATCTTCTTGAAAGAAACTAATTTATATTAAGCATGTAAAGAACTGTAACCAGAAAATAAATTTAATTTAAAGAAGGGAGAGAAAGTAGAAAGCCAAAGCCCTTTTGAACTTGGGCGATGGAGTTGTTCTGGTGGCATTGAGAGAGACTATGTCCTCTTCACAAAGAATTCGGAGAATGAAGCAATCAAACAAGTTCCTCCATCAATCCAAATTGAAGCCTCTGTAAAAGAAACCCTTACACTTGCCAAACAACTTGTCAAATCCATTAGTAAAACTCAAATTGAAGATGAGAAGAGCATACATAAAAACTATTAAGCATGCAAATTCCCTATCTTAAACATAAGTATTTTAAACGAGAAAGGAAACTTCTTTACTCACCCCCATCGATTAATACTAATCCTTTCAAGGCTAATAACTGACAAGTAAAGCAAATGCAAAAGAAACTCTACAGTTACCTCAGAAAACACATAAGACAATGATCATCAAACTTGAGCCAAACACACTGTAATAGACCTCCAAATCCTTTTATTCATCAAAAGATTCAACACTGAAATTGTACATGAGAGCAGAGGTTCCACTATTTTCCCACCTCTTCACCAAGGAGGAATGCTCTCGCTTTTATAGAGTTGCCAAGAGAGAGGGCGAGATCTCCCAAAGGAGGGCGCACCACTTAGATTGAGGAGCGAATAGAGGAGTGAATCCTCTTGATTGATATGATTGGATGTGATTCATGGAGGGTGCGCCACCTCTCTTGAGTTAGGCGACCTCCTTTCTAGATCGTATCACCACTTAATGATGGGCTGCCACATGTGAAGGGGACGCCCACATGAGGAGGAGGGTGCATCCTCTAAAAAGATACAATCGCTATCCATTATGATTTGACTTTTAACCATATGCTTTAACCTCCAAGATGATTCGCCTTGCATAAGAGACAAACTTGCCACCTTTTCCCACATGCCAATTGCCTTTTTTTATTATATTTTTTTTTGATATTTTGGTGCATTTTGTCAAATCATTAGCATTTTCCTTCCATTCTGTAGCCCCAATAATAAAAAATGCTCTAAGTGATGATTTAAGCACTCGGAACATAGGAAAAGTTTGCTCTGGGGTAAAGAGGACGCTCTGAGCGTGAAAACGAGCACTCCCACGTCAAATTCCGCCTCCAGACCAAGCTTTTATTACAATTTGAAATTTTCCAATTAAACCATAAAAAATGTTCTAATTTTACGTAAAAAATTATTTTTGCCGGAATTGACTCAAACTCCTAGGGGACCTAGTGCATGTCCATGCGACTTATTATTGATGACTAGCATGTAAAAATACATAGACACTTAGGCTTTAATAACCTCTCAAGGTTTGACCGCCAAGGAAAATACCCTAGCTTTGGAGGTGTGAGTGAAAAACTCAGGAATTATATGTCATTGAAGCACAACGCATAATTCCTAAGGAAAAAACACTCTAGAGTATCCCCTTGACAGATAAACCTAAGGTAAGCCAAACCTGTTACAAAAGACCATGCTTAGACCAACTTATTACAATTCCCCATGGGGGTATGAACATGTATTTTTTTTTGTTTGAAAAAAGGGCCAAAATGTTCTTGATGGATCACATAACACTGATGATGAACAATTTGATTGTTCAAGTCTTCGACGGTTCACTCAGGAGCCACTAAGTGCAATTTAGTGGATAACAGGAGGCGCATACTTGCATTCAGATTTAGTCTTCAGTTGGGCACACTATTCTGGGCAGGGTGCTCCATGCATGAAAGCACTTGTCTCCTAGAGGAGATAGGGTTAGGGTTTAGTTCTTCTAGGAAGGTGCACCATATTTAGTGTAACCCTAATTTCTCTAGTTCTATAAAGAGAAATAGGGTGCTTCATGGACAGTTAGTCAAAAAATTAGAGCTCAATGCTTGAAATTTTGGGGTAGTTTGCTTTGTAATTCTTCTTTTGGTGTAATAGAGAGCGATGTGATTTGATTGCTGCAAATAGTAGTCTGGTGTCCTAATTTATGGAAGCCTGTCAGTACAGGTTTATGGTTTTCTGTTTACTATTTTTGACTTTCCTGTAGAGCACAGCATCTATACTCTTGAATTTACAGTACAGATTTTTGTATATGTAATCTGATGTCTTGATAGGTGTATTCTAATTTCCAGAACTGTTGTTGTAGGGTTAATTCTATTGAGTATAGATGTGCTGTAGCATGTATTAAAGTTTGACATGGTATCAGAGTTGTGCATGTGAAATCTTCTAGGATCTGTATATGGAGAAGGTTGGTCCCTGTGAGAGGGAGATGTTGAAGGGTTTCAGCCGGTGTGATGCCCTAGCTTCAGTGATTGAAGCTGATCCATGCATGGGATAAACACTTGATAAGGGTTTGTGGGCAAGATGCCCGAGAAACTCCATTGATTGGAGTGTTGGTGTATGCCCCAGAGAGGCAATCTGCAGCTGTGAGTAGTCTTCCAACTTTAAACCTTGGAGGTGTAGACTTTAGATGTTGTTGGAGATTGAACTTGGGGTTTTGTTGAGGGAAAGGTTATAGTTCCCACTATTCTTGTGCAGCTGGACAAGACAAAAAGACAGCGGCCAAAGCAAAGCGAATTGTTCTTGATTCTATAAAGGACTACTTGATCCCTTACATTGTGTTGGATCATAGAGAAGAAGTCGGCTAAAGATATGTACGATGCCTTGATTACTCTATAATTAGAGTGTGAATATTTTTCGCAGGATGCTCTTGAGGAACAAGATCATTGCCACACAAGAACACAGATACAGTGGTTAGCTACTTGATCAATATCACTGAATCGAGAGATCAACTTGCTTTTATAGGGATGAATGTCGAAAATGAGGAGTTGGTGCCCATAGCACTACATGGGTTCTCTCTACCTTGTGGATCTTTGCTTTAGGGTGTCTGTGCTTGTGAGAAACTGCCCACGTTTGAGAAGCTTTGGGATGATTTCATTGGAGAGGAGACATGGCTAGAGACAGTTTCAATGGGAATGGAGGAGATCCAAAACCTAGCTCTCATCAGAAAGGTGAGGAGAGGATGTGAGAAAGGAGGACCCAGGAGGGGTAAGAAGGGTAAGAAGGAAGAATCAAATTCTTCAAGTCAGGGGATGGAAGACTTGTTGAGAATATTTGTGTAATATTCACTTGTTGCCATATGCTAGCGGCTAGCCCACTATGTGGGTAGTTGACAGTTAAATTATATACCTTCCTAATATGACAGAGGATGGGCTTATTGCTTGTGCATTTACTTTATCGATCTAGGGTCTTGGAGAATTTGCGAAAGACTGCATACTGTTTGTACAGAATTTATGTTCTTGTATTGACTGATTTTCTAGTGTATGCCTAATGTATACATAAGCTTTTAAGCTACTGGATAGAGAAAATTCTTTCAATGCTAAGTTAAATTCCAATTTAACAATTACAATTAATCAATGATGCATATGCATTCTAAGATTGCTGAATTCAATCAAGCAATTAATTACAATGCCTGTAGCTGATATGCATGTAGGATTATAATGTTGATTAAGTTGTCATTGATGCCAACAGTGTATAGTCATTGATGCCAACATGTCTTGGTGCCCCTTGAGGATCCCCTGAGGGTTAAGTAATTTTCAGTGTCTAAGGAGACCTTTTGATCTTGTCCAAGCCCAAGTTTGAAGCCCTTGGAGCCCTTGGGACAATGACAAAAGCCCTGAACACCCTGTAGAGTGTTTAAGTACCCCAAAGATGTTTTGCGTTTCCCCAATTGTTTCTTTGTTTCCCTAGTACCACAACTTATGCCCTAGTATGCTACAAAAGTGTTGAAGAAGTTGCAAGAGTCCAAATGAACCTTTCAGTGGTCATTTGTGTTTATTGAGGTCATGGTACCCCAGGAGAAGGTCTAGCAACCCCACAGGTGATGTCATGATGGATCTTGACCCTTGTAGGTCTCCTGGTGTGGTTGAGGTGGTTGAAGAAGCCTATGAAGCCCCTTGCTTGATGAAGAAGCCCTGAAGAAGTCCTTGGACCCACATTTGATGGCTTAATGGTCCTTGTCCCCTTAAAGGTGATGATGTGGTCATTAATGACTTGATGAAGACTTGGAACCCTTGATGAAGATCTTGATGCCCATGTATCCCTTGTTGGGGTCATGGAACCCTTGGAGATGGTCATTATGCATGAGAAGGTCTGGCACCCACATAAATGGCGGCATGATGACCCTTGGACACTATATGATCATTGATGGTGCATTTGGAAATGATTTGGGTCTTGGAATCCATACATATGGTGGTTTGTAAGCCCATGATTGTTGGAGCCTTTGATATGATAGAATCCTTGGTCATGATTCCCTCATCACTTGGCGATGGAGTCCTATGTGATGGGCTTGAAGTCCATGGAAAGTATCTTGTTTAAATATTATATGATATCCTTAAAAGAGTCCTTGAAACCCTTGCATGCGGTGCCTTGGGTCTTGAACCATGGTGATGTAGGGTCCTATTTGTGGTTATATGGCTATTGGGATGTAGATGGAGGTAGATCCCACGGACTTGCCTTGATATGTTGAAGAAGACTTTGAAACTCTTGTAGTTAGTGGTATGGTCTTTGGCACCCTCATGTGTGGGGTCTTTGACGTCCTGGACACATTGAATAATTTAAGGGTATTAGACCAAGAATTTACAAATAAACCCATCATAGGGAGATAGTCCTTGTCAAGCCATTTCCATTGATATGTGGAGCATCTTCTAACTCCTTATGGTTGAAGAGATATGAATTTTTGAAGTTGGTGTACCCCACCTTTTTGGGTGAGCCGACCTAAAAAAAAAAATTAATTATTTGTAATTTTGAATTGCATGTCGGCCCTGTTTGAGGTAATAACTTTCCTCCACGACCTATATAAATAGAATATCAAACATTTCATTTGCTCATCAATTGGAATTTCGCAACTCTTGGAGAAAAGTGCGAAATTTTGTGGAGGAGAAATTTTTGGGCATCTTTACTAAAATTGGCATAACTTTCTCATACGGAATCGGAATTACAAAATTCTCGGCTCGTTGGAAATCTTGTTACGAGGGCTATGTGATGACATGATATAGAGTTTATTTTGGTTTGTCTATTGTTTCTTTACCTTATGATCTTCAAAAAGGTATGGCTCATGCTTCTGGGTTTCTCTTGTAATGGCACATGTCTCTCATGGATAGAGTTCATCTTTGATATTAGTATGTGAGCCTATATATTGGTATATATATTTGACGTCATTATGGAGGATATGATGATGATGTTGCATACCTTTATGCTATGATATTATACACTTTATGATAATGATGTACACTCTATGAAGTTGATGCACTCCTATACAATATGATGTACATGCATACCATAGTGTGATGATGCTCTCCTATGCATTATGATGTATACTTGATGTTGATGATGCATACACGGTGCACACTGAAGTGACAATTATGCATATTTTATGATGATGATGCATACCCTATGACGATGATGCATACCTATGATGATGATGCATGACGATGCATGCCTTATGTTCAGTGGAAGTAGAGAAGGATTATTTGTTCAGTGACTGTGTATGACGAGGTGTACAAGGATGTACATGAGCAGTGTATGGCAATAAAATGACTTGTTGGTATACATGGATGATTTGGCAGTGATAAGAGTGCAGAGGTTATCAGCAGCAGATTCAGGGTTTGGTGTGCAGTTGGTTAGACTCAGATTGACTGAGTCGGATGATGTGAACAACAGATTGATTGGTCAGTTGATGAGTAGTGTGGAGCAGTTGTGGTGCAGTGGTCAGTGGACAGTTGATGAGCAGTGAACAGTTGATTAGCAGTGGTCAATTGATGAGTAGTGACAGTGGTTGTGCAGTGTGGTACAGATTGGGTACAAGTGTTGGATAGCAGGTCCGCAGGATCAGTGAAGTTTGTGGTTCAGTAGTTTCAGTTACTATCTTCATATCAGGGTGGCAGGACGAGGCAAGGAAATATAGGGAGTTAAGGGTTCCTTCAGGTTGTAGCCTGTAAACCAGGGGGTTGTAGCCTCCTTCCAGTTGTAGCTGGAGAATTGAAGTATTTGTAACAAAGGGGGTTGTTGCCTCCTTCCAGTTGTTGCTGGTAAATTATTATTATAAAGGCTTCCGTGGTTTTCCCCCAGGACTTGGGTTTCCACGTAAAAATATTGTGTACTTTGTTTTGCAATGCTTCCTATGTGATGATGAGATGTAGTTGGTAATAATATTGATGATGATATAATGATAATGTGATAATTACGTACTCTGCATAATATTGAAAAAGCTGCCAATGGTTGTTAAAGTTGAAAAAGTAATAAAAGCTACACACATTGTTCACCCCCCCCCTCTCAGTGTGCTCGGTGTGTCCAACATATAATTCTATTAGTCTATGGCTATTCGTTGCACTGTAAATAGAAATGATTATATCAACCAGTTGATTGTATCATCACCATAGCATTACTTTGCTTTGACTGACTAAGTTTGAAACCAATTTCATCATACATATGGTTACTACAACTTGTGAATAAAACAAGATAAAACAAAGTAAATGCAAGTAAGAAAACTTGAACATAAACAATTTACAACTAACACAAACAAAATAGAACATAAGTGATAGTACTAGTACTGATCAGTGTTTTAAAAACTGGTTACTCGGACTCAGACTTGGCCGAGTTGATCGAGTTGACCAGCAGAGGTTCCAAACTGATCACCAAACCGGCTTGGCCGACCGGTTTGGTACTGAATCGGTCGTCGAGTCAGACCTTGATTCGACTGGTTTGGTACCAAACCAGTCAAACCGACCGAGTTTTCCTTAACTTGGCCATGTTGAATTTCAAGTGCTTGGGTGCACACGTGGAGGGGAACAGTTTTGTACGTACCCGACTGGTTTTGTACAAGTGACATTGAAGCCAGTAATATTAAATGGTAATGTTAAATATTAAAGTAAAAGGATAGAAAATGAAAGAGAAGGAGAATGCCACTTTTACTTTAATAGGATAGAAAATGAAAGAGAAGGAGAATGCCACTCCTATCCTATTAAAGTAAAAGTGGCATTCTCCTTCTCTTTCATTTTCTATCCTATTAAAGTAAAAGTGGCATTCTCCTTATCTTTCATTTTCTATCCTTTTACTTAAATTTTTAACATTACCATTAATTGTTTCAGGATGTTTGAGAGAGGTTCCAACCTCATCGGACTTCATATGCGAAAAGTATAAATTTAGATCCCATTCAGAATTCAACAGAGTTACTAGTTTTCAGGATTTCAGGATTGCAACGTTTCCACTGAATTCTATCATGTATGAGGTTAAGGGATTGGCATTTAATCAAGCACATCAAATTCTCTATGTACCTTGATGTTGGTGGTGCTAATTGTTGAATTCCTTTGTCATGACCTTAATAAAAATGTGCCCTTCAGTCAAGCAAAATCAATTATTAAGCATGGGAAGCTTTTTCTACCTTATTTTAATGCTTGGATTAGTAAGTTTCATCAAAATTGTAGGGTGTTAACTAATGACCTTGGATGATTAGCTTTGAGATTTGAGGTAGAGGCAAGGGCTGGAGCCTAGAGGAGGGGGCACGAGGTGCTATTGATGAATAGGATCCCAATATCGACAATGATTTTGATGATCGATCATGCCAATTAGTATTAGATTAGACTTGGAAAATTTTGAGCATTTCCTTTCCTGCAATTTAATTTATGTCTAGTTTATTTCCTTTTTTTCGATGAATCTAATGAGTGGTCTGTGAGAAGGGTGTAAGTGTCTTTGTAGGTACTTCGTTTACGGCTGTTGTACCAGAGATGCTAGGTTCTCAAGTACTCTCTCCCTTAGAGCAGTTGTCCCCATGGAGCTAGATGTTACGCCACACTTTGTGGGGCATACCTTTTTCTTGACAAATTGTTGTTTTTTCAGCAAGATGCAATCCAGAGTATTTAGGCCTATATTTGCTGCTCTTAGGTCTCCCCTTTTTGATGTAATGAGATGGGCTATGATATGATGATCAATGATATGCCAATGTCTCTACTGCTATGCGATGCCATGATGATGAATTAACAAATGATGTACTATATGCTGCTATTGATCTAGTTGATGTATTGCCTGTCTGACAAGTATAGCTAGTAGTATCACACTTTCAAGTTGACGAGGGTAGTAGATCCTTGATTTACTTATGTTACATTGAACCTAGGTAATGTTTGAGTGTCTTGCAAGGACTTGCACCCTCTTCTTTGGGTCCATAGTAATGCCCTCCATCCATCCATTTCACCCATAATTCTGGTCTGCATCCTTGGTCTAAGGATTGATGAGGTTGGCTCTTGCCTTTCCTCCTATGTTGTCAGTTGTCGGTGTTGACTGATGGAAAAATGTGTCTTAGAGTTGACCGTATCATAGGAATTCCTCTAGCTAGGGTTCCAGTGGGATCGTGACCTGTGGCCTTCTTTCTTTTCAGTCAGGATGACCTATAGAGCACTTCACCTTTACCAAAGCATGAAATGGAAAAATTAAAAGGAAAATAAAAGAGGTATGCCTGAGAAGATAGAAGAAAAAAGGGGTGATACAAATGCAAAATAAAAAATAAGTCTCTTGGTTTGGAAGTATGGGGACTAGGGACCGTCAGGGCTGTAGGCGCCTGACTGGCATGGATAGGTGAACACCTTAACACTTTGTGTGGATGCCATGCAACTCCGGGATTATCTAGTGGAAGCTCGCTGGACTCTCATGACTGTCATCTCTTCCAAGTCAATGATCTCCCCTATTGAGTAAGGCTACATTTAACTTAAGGGTGCATCTCTCTGATACTCCTCTTGGTGAAACATATGGCTTTTATTTGCTTATTCTACTGGCATAGATAACCTTGGAGTATATCATTTTCCATTTACACCTTGAGTCAACCAATTCATCCTTTGACCAAGAGTTTCACTTGTCTATCCTTGGTCTGTCCATCTTACTCACCCCATTGAAGAAACTAGTCCTTGCAAGTACTTGAATGTTGTCATGGATCTGGTTAGTAGGTAAATCTTGCTTTCCAAAATCCTGTTTGAAGATACTTGTGGTGTAGGTATATAATCATGTATACATGACAAGTTGTATGATGACTCAGTTTTGATGGTTAATGACATCCTCTATGTATTGGTCCACGTGAACACCCTTTGCTGCTGGTCCACCAGGGACAAATGTGATCCTAGTACATCTTGTTCAATGCCACAAATAAATTATCAAATCTTCTTCAGTGTATCGGAGTTTGCGGAATCAATGTATTAGTCCCTCTAGGGGGTTGAAAAGTGGTGAATCCATATCTTGAGTTCTAAAAGGTTTGGAAACACTCCCATCTGTTTCCATAAACATTTTGTAAATGGAAAATTCTCCGAAATATTCCCGGACTGGGACCGTTTCTGCATCATAGTTGTGAATGAAACCTTGTTGTAAAAACTCTGCATAACGTGAAATCTATGCATTATAAAGGAAATGTTCAACTATAATTTTCTAGAAGAAATTCGAGACGTAATTACTAAAAACAAAACTTTTTAGCATGTCTTCGCAGGTGACATGCCTAGCATTCTAAACGAACAAATGACACAAATTTGTGCCTGTGGATGCATAGAGGCTGAAGCCCCTACAGAATTTCATAATGTTGAATAAGCACTAGTTTTGGGATTTATCCTTCTGAAATTAATAATTTTATTTGTCTGTCGTACTTTGTTGACATTCTATAGAAGATTAACCTTCACAGAAACTGTGTTAACCATACAATGTTCATAGTATTGCATATTAAGTATTTTTATTTGCTTCTTTGTAATGTTATTTTCTATTTGTTAAGACTAGACTCACCAATTATA
Source organism: Larix kaempferi (assembly GCA_027924585.1). Lineage (NCBI taxonomy): Eukaryota > Viridiplantae > Streptophyta > Pinopsida > Pinales > Pinaceae > Larix > Larix kaempferi. The sequence continues at coordinate 6,139,152 of BSBM01000203.1, read as the reverse complement.
GGATGCTAAGCAAAATTAGAAAGACTGATGCACAGAGAAACTGTTTGTGGGATGTTCTTGTTTTCCTTTACTGCCTAGAATTAGCCTTTTTGCTTCAATTTAGGTTCATATTTATTGAACTCACCGTTCTAATTTTTTTGGCAAGGCAGCTTGATGAATTTTGTTCAACAAATCGGAGTTCTCTCAGCATTAAAGAAATCTTTGGTGTAACTGAGTGCGTGCTATCCTCATTCATATCTGGAAGTTTCACTTTGTTTTTGTCCTTCAGTCATTTGTGTTGTGGTCTTTACCTTTCCTTGAGTTTGAACTTAAGTTTAGATTTTCCATGTATGTTGGTTTTGCAGCGAGGATGCAGATGCTCTCAGGATTGAGACATTATCCGAGGTATCTGATGTGGATTCACTTGAAAAGATGGTAAAATTGTCATCAGACTCGGATTCAGACTCCGAGGAAGCAGATACAGGAAACAGATAAACCACATAGATGACTTCACAATAACCAGGAAATATCTCAAGTTTAATGCCAAAATGCATTGGAATAAATTTTTTTAGTTTGCGGAACAGTTTTTTCGAAGTGAGGCTTCTAGTAATTTTAACAGGATGTGGAATAGATAAGTGAGCTTATTTAAGAACTAAAGAATATTCCTGGCTTTGGAATGGTGGCGATTCCTTCGAGGTATATAAGTATCATATAAGTTTGTAAGAGAAACATGCCTTCTCAGTGTGACTATCAAGCTGAAGAAGAAATTTCACAATTCTTCAAATTCAAAATAGAAAAATTGAGACATCTTTTTCCTCTGCAAATGGCATAATTTTCCCAGTGTAATAGGACTACAGCACAATGTTCAAGAATGCTATTTCTTATTTGTTAGAGGGAAATATTCAAATAGTAATTAACACCAGTAGCTGTTCATGTGTTTGCTTGCTAGTTAAAGGTGTAGTCCATTCTGTATATGCTGTATGCAGCAGGCAGTCTATCTGCACAATTTGTTGTCAAGGACTACCTCATCCATCTTCACACCTTGGAAAAACACCTAAATTTCTGCTTTAGGTGCTTGGGTAGTACCTGGTATATGACAATCACTGAAGTTTCTATTGTGTCCCAATTCTGAGGGCTGTGATGTACACTGTTTGAACTGTACTCATATCTCTTTGGTCTTAAATTTGAATGGTAAACGAGTGTCCATACATTGTATAATTTGACATTCTGTGTCACTTCTCTGTGTACTTTGTATCTGAATTTTCCATTTTTATGGTACGACATAAGTGTCATTTAACATTTTCATCTAGTTGCCTTGTCCTCTGTTGGTACCATGATCGTATAATCCATACAGAAGGAATAATCGGCAACAACAGTCAAGGTTGTGGGTATACATACTAAATAACTGTCACTATGATTATGGTGGAATATTAGAATATTCAGTTAATGTCACAGGAGATAAATGTAGTATCATGAGGAAGCAAGGTCTTCCTAAGGGAGGGAGATTAGCATGACAAGAGGTGTTGAGTACTAATCTCGAGTCTCAACATTCAGGGTCGAGACAAACCTTTAGAAGCGTACAAGTATGTTCCATAATTGGCTATATCTATCCTTTTTCAATTACATATGTTAATGCTTGTGTATCTCAAGTTGGGCATATTAATACTGCTACAGACACTTGGTATGCTTTCACCATGTTGCAGTGGGAAAATATAGAAAGCATAATGTAATGTTTTATGTCTATCCTTTACCTTTGAGTATAATTTTGTTTCCAACAATGCAACTTGGATGCATATTATGATTTGTGCATGTTTCCTTATGCCTGGGCTATGCCCTGATCGTTTTTCTGCTCAAAAAATAGAAAGCTAACAGTTCATGCAATTCGAAGATATTTACTTATGCCAATAACTAGGAATTTTAAAGGATTTGCTTCAGTTTGAATGCTTTGCAGGAGTCCACTTAACCAATTGAAACTAGCATCAAATGATCTGAAATTGTAACTCATGGAAGAACAACTTGGGCAAAGATATTACTTGATTTTTGGTCATTCTAATTCAATTCAAGTTTTTTCTAAGGACTAATAAAATATTCCTATATTAGGTGTTGAAATTTTGTCAAGTTAGGGTTTTGTACAGAAAAATAACAATTCAACATATTCTAATGCAGAAAATACATTTAATAAACATTTACTAATATTGAATATTAAATGGTGCAGTAGTAAAAACTATCATAACATAAATTTCATGTCTTTAGCACTCTCAGGTCACTGTGTTAAAGTACTTTTAACACTACCTGTTAGGTCACTGTGCTATGTTAATCTTCAGCAGCATGTAACGTAGAATAAATAATAAAAGAGAAGATACTTACCTGTATGTGAGACCCTTCCTATAAAATACTCAGAAGAGTTACTTACTTTCAGTAAACACTGTGCCTCAGAGAGACCAGTGAAATCTGGAAACTATCAGACCCTACAAGAGGATAGTACAAACCAGAGAGAGAGAGATGACAGGTTGAGATAAAACCAAGAAGACGATGACAGTCAGAAACACAGTGGTAAGACCAACATAATAGATCATACCTCAATAAGTCTTAGCACATAAATTTAACCACAAACAAGTTCTCAACACAGAGTAAAGACCCCAGATAAATCTCAGTGCATAAATCTGGCCCGAGATAGGTCTCATCATAAAGATCAATTCTCAGTAGTATAGATCTGGCTTAGGGCAACCCTTAATTCAAAGATCTAAGCTAAACAGTCAATCAGAACGTGCGACCTCATCAAAACAGAATAGCAGACTTAAGTAGGATTTCAACATGTAGGTTCAGGTCTGTAAAGAACACGGCCTTCACAACTAAACTATCAGCATGCTAGCACAGTTCAGCAATGCGCACAGCCTTCATACAAATATGCAACCAGCAGACTAGATCAGGCCCTAAATGACTCACGACCTTCACCAAAAGACTCTCAGCAGGTAGATCGAGGACCAAGAGGGTTTACGGTCAGGTCTCAAACACAGCAAGGATCACGGCCTCCACAAGATAGACCAGATCTGGCCTCTAGGCTTTACGGCCCAGTCAAGCAAGTCAATAGGAACCAAATCGGCCCACTATAAAATCTCAGGCACATAGATCAAATCCCAGACAGGTCTTAACAGTCAGATCAAGCTCATGTAAGGGCAGATTAGACTCCTTTCTAGTAGATCGAACTTTAGGCAAATTACAATAAGAAGAACAAACCTTAATAGCACCAGACCGAACTTTCAACAAGGCACAAATCAGACAAATAACTCAGCAGTAGGTTACGGCCTTGATCAGCAGAGCTCACGGGTGGCTGGGTAATGTTTCCAGGGCTGACTACTTAGTTCAGGAGCAGCATAAACCATCAACATTAACTTCAGATCAGCTCTGGTAGGTTTAACAGGTGGGCAACCTTCAAAAACAAAAGTGAGCAGTAGTGAAATCCTTGACGTCAAGATAAGGAGATAAACTAGCTGAGATATATTATGTTAACAATTGATAAGTAATAGATCTTTATTTATAGGATAAAAGAATTATTAAAATAATCCTTTAAACTAGGATTCCTTAGAATTAGGAAAGAATAAAAGATAAAGAAATAATAAAATATTATTTCATTAAATTAGAGAGAGGTCACTTTAAAAAATAAAAATAAAAAAAATAAAAAAAATAAAAGATAAATAAATAAAAGATAAAAAATAAATAAAAATAATAAAAGATAAAAATAAAAATAATAAAAGATAGAAATAAATAAAAATAATAAAAGATAAAAATAAAAATAAAAATATATAAAAATAAAAATAAATAAAAGAACCTCAGAAAGTGGACAAACCCATAAGATCAAAACATCAAGGGTGGTGTAAATAAATAAATAAATAACTCAAGGTCCCCTTATTAACCATAAGTCAAAATCAACAAAATGTAAGGACCAAAAGTAAAACACCCAAGGTGGAAAGGTTCAACCAGTCATCTCTCTCTCAAATGTACAAATGTTCCATATACTACTGAAAGTCCATCATCATTGTATAAGGAAGGGTTCACACAGATGATGTGATCATGTGATCCTCTCAACTGCTCCTTAGGTCAAATGTTAGTGGCTTCCACAAGGTGTGGCCAATCCCTTGAGAAGACCAACCAACTCATCCATCTCGAAGACCTAGGAGAAGAGGACATCACACATCATAATCTTGGTAACTGACCAAGTGCCTCCATTCTCAAGGAATGGCTCTCAGCCCCAGGCTGAGTTCCCAGTCCCAAACTGGGTCAATGTCCTGGTAACTGACCAGGTGCCTCCATTCTCAAGGAATGGCTCTCAGCCCCAGGCTAAGTTCCCAGTCCCAGACTGGGTCATGTTGATCAACCATCTGGTCCATGACCAGGTTCTCCATTCTCCCAGAGAATGGTCCTCAGCCTCAAGCTGAGCATTCAGTCCTAGACTGAATGTTGATCAACCATCTGCAGGACCTAGGAAGTCTCTGTCTCAACCTGCAGGATCTGCTTGGTCCTCGACCAAGAAACTGTCTGGTCCCAGACCAGAATATCCTAGAGACAAATAGGGGCCCTAGCTACATGCTAGGGACTTTGCCATGGCATCCATCTGCTTGGTCCTCGACCAAGAACCCCAGGAGACAGCTGGGGGCCCTAGGGTACCTTCTAGGGTCTTACTCATTACTCTGCCTGGTTAACATGACCAGGAACCCTAGTTAACTGACTAGGGTACTATTCTCTCTGAGAATGGGTCTCGCAGCTGCACTAAAAAATTAACATTAGGATCATTCATTGCAGTGAAAAGGGCTTCAAAGTTGGCAAATTCAGATGGGCATGCATAAATCTTATTCATAATACAAATCAATCATTCCTTTCCAGAATGAAATCAGCTGTTGTATTGTACACTATTTTTACTAGAACTACAGAGGACATGTGCTACCGGGTACTAAAATTTAAATGCACTGATATGCGAAAACAATGTACTACACATAACGCAAGTCCCAGTGGGAACTAGTGTTTCTATCACAAGAAAGCCATTGAAACAATCCTGGTAAAAACTGTTGACCACTGAAGATTGTATAGGGAGTTTCCCATCACATCTGACCCTCGAGCATGATTAGTTGAAAATTGACTCTGCCTGTAGCATTATTGCCATTTAGGATCTTGTCTTTTGTTACAGATGGCATTTATAATGAATAGTTACAACTTATTTTCTGTTGGTAAAAGTTTGTGTACTCTTTTCGATTTTTCATTGCTAGTGGTTACATTTCTAGAGTCCACACAATATTATTCTCTGGTTATTGTTATAACATTCTTTCTGCAACAATTGGGGCGGCAGGTGCAGGGGGAATCCTATTGGATCTCGACTGAAACGTAATGGGAATGGGTCAAGCAACAAATAACCACGTAGAAACGCAAGCCCTTCTATTGGGATTACCTCGAGATCTCCAAAGTTTTGATTATAGGCAACTCCCTCTTGGTGATCTCTCAGGCAAAGAAAAATGTTTACAATGACGAAACAAATTTGGGAAGGCTTCAACATAGAATCTTGGATCTGCTTCATCAGATCAGGGAGGTGAACATCATGCATATCCATAGTCTCAACAATACGGAAGCGGATAGACATGCCAAGAATGCAGTTGCACTTGGACGGGGATTTTTTTTGTTTTAAATGGGGCCCTCCTCAATGTCGTTCGTTCCCTTGAGATATTTTCAAACCTCTCTTCCTTGCATTAAATGGAGCATTTAATGTTTAGGGTCGGCATGTGAGCCATTTGAACAACTTTCAATGCATTGGGCACGCGGAATATGGAGCATTTAATCCCCCACATGGAGGGCCTTCTTGTGTCTTCACTTTGGTGGGTTACTCGGCTATGTTTTTGCTCGTGGGATATCTCTGAGAAGGGATTCCCGTACAGTAGCAGATTGAGGTAGTGAATTCGTTGTGGGCTCAGGATATTATGGTTGGGCCATGAAAAGCTAGGAACCTCAATTCGTGTCTTTAAGTATCTCCTTGAAATCTTGCACAGATTTGTTATTTTAGCTAGCATGCTGTTTAGTGGGAAGGTCTGTTTTTTTTGCTTTTTAGGTTTCTCCTACAATTATATTCGGGGATCTGTAGATGGATGTAACAAACACAATAATAATACTAAATAATATTACTTATTTCACATACATATTCACTTGTGACCAATCAAACATGGATCAAATTTGAAGGCCCGGGTCCTATTTCTTCTTGAAGGGCTCTGGAATATTAAACCCTTCAATGTTGACACGTAAAAAAAATAAAATTATAAAAATATTAAAACTATTTTCATTTAAAAATGTAATAGTACATAGAAATTTCAGCAATATTAAAACAAATAGTAATGTAAATTAATTTCAAGAAATTTTAAAAACAAAAAAAGACCAAAAATAGAGTTACAGTTTTTTTTATTAAATTTACTTACATTTGTTTAAAATAGTGTGATGGTTGTAATCTGATGATGTCTATCTTTCTATTATTGTTTTTTCCATGTAATTTCCTTTCATTTCTTTGAAATAGTGTCTTTCCATTATTTTTTCTTCATTGTGAATCCACAATGCACATCCTCAATGTCCATTTCCCGCTCCCCTTCTCAGAAACTTGGGGGTACATCGAATCAAATAGACAAGCTCAGAAAAGATATTGGTTTTCTTCTATATTAAGAAAAAGAACAATTGATTTAAATGCTAAAAAGTTTATGCCATTCTTGGGCCAGACTTCTAAGAACTATAAGAAAAGGCTTCCCCTTGGACCAGGTTCATCCACAAACAAGTCTAAAAGAAAGAAGTAATGGCTTCCCAAGCCACAATGAATGCAATTCTTCCTCACGTTGGAATCGGGACCTCCTTACGATAGGGAGGGCAAGCGGTTCGTTCCCTCACCTTTACCAGCAACTCAATTTCCTCGATCTCCCTAGGCTATTTCTTTTTTAGGGAGGGGTTTACAAACAAACAAACCACTTGAAATTGGGCAATCCAAAGGTCCTACCCTGACCTAGAGAGTAAGAACAATCCAAATAAAGAGATGGCAAGGTCTCACCTACAACAAAAGGAAGGGGCACAATGAGATCCAAGCTCAATCTTGATATTCTTGGGAAAAATGTAAACTAGAATCATGGGCACAACAGAGGTTAGGCGCACCCTATATAATCATGGGTACAACGCAGAAAGGTTTGATGCCCCTGTATCCCCATACATAGACCAAGATACCCAACTGGTTGCAGTGAAAAGATGGGTGCCTAATAAACAAGGAGCCCTAGCTTTGTCAGCTCAAAGTGAAAAAAAAATGTAGTCAAAATCATAGAAACTCGTTGCTTTCACCAAATTATGAATTCGGGGGCATACATCTCACAGTCACATGGAACACACACACATAGTTCATAGCAGACTCGTCAAAAGAGCTGCAATAATAAAATGTGAAAAACTTGTTATTCTTGACATCTCACATAAGGACAAGACAACATGTGCAACGAATTAAAAAGGCCCAAGGTCTTCACCAGTGAATGCAAGAGAAAAGCAACATCAGTATTAGACTGCATTCTCCTAAGTCCTGATCCTATTCACACACATTTGAAGAATAAATTGCTCTTTGGCAATGCAGGCGAAGCTCCAATTAAGTAAGACGATAATTAATTTAAGTTATATTACACCCACATCGAATTTAACTTATAGTTTGATTAATTTCAAACTTTTGTGAATTATTCATAAGGGAGTTGAGCAAGGCATATGGAAATCATGGACAGCAGCAGCTTACTCGTGTCACGTGTTCCTTTCATGTGAAGAGAATCTTGTTCCTTGAGTAAATACAATAGCTACAACTACTGAATAGAATGACGCCAAAAACCCGACGCAACTTCTCTTTGTTACATTATAAACAGATTCAGTCACAGACTCACAACATTACGAGTTTACTACCAAAGGCTTTAGGGTTTACGGCATTAGGGTCACAACATTAGTGGTCACAGATGAATTAGTGGTTAGAGCATTATAAACCCAACTTCAATCTCTCCTCTGCTCACCCCATGGCGACCATTGCGAATCTATGATGACAAAGAAAAGTATTTCCATATGGAAGATCTCAAGCGCGGCATCCGAGAACCTCTCAGCCCTGTCCAAAAACCATCCTGAATCCCCGATCTGACCGATATTGTGGAAATTTGTAGGTAGAGGCAGACCAAATACCCATTTACGATTCAAAAATATCAACAACAAAAGTAGCCCAAGTCTGCTCGACATGGTAAAATGAATAAAGTTCCAGCTTGCAGCTACTTCCAGTTCCATCACATGCATTTAAGACTTGGCATTATTGCCAAGTGCCAACAATGAAACTATTAATCGACGATCAATCCACATTAATGAAAATCCAACCTAACTCCGCATCTACTAGCAGTTAAAATATGTTACAGGCAAATTTTAAGCATGTCGAGTTATTACCCATATTGCAAATATAAAACATGTTGGCTTTCCCAAAACGAGTTAATCGAAAACACAAACAAACTCACATAGAAAAAAGACAGAAGATCAATCTCTAGTATCTGACTCTCTTGATCGATCTCTAATCTCCGTCAACATCATCTGGCTTTCTATTTTATTATTATTTTGATTAACCTTTTTTATTTTTATTTTGATTAACCTTTTTGATTAACCTGGTAATAAAATTAATTTTTTTTTGCATGGTAAAATTCGAGACAGCCTTCTATAAAGTGTAAAATGGCCTTTGACAGGCCCTGAAGGCTTCAAATTTGAAGCCTAGTATCAAAGCCAACAAGTGTAGGTTAAACCTATTCCAACATTCAAACTACCTTAAAATTGTTGTTCGTACACAGTTATAATCAGCTTGTACAATCAATTTGTTGTACAATTGATATCCGCATGATTGTTGTACAAGTGCTAATTGCTATCCATACATCAATTTTCGCCACATTAATTGTATGAACTTTCGTACATCCACTTTGTAAATTCGACATATTACACGTGCACTCAACCACCAATTTCTGTTTTCATAATCCATACTCTGTTGCATCCATTTGTACATATTCTATATGTTGTCACACCTGCAATTTTTGTATGCAGTCGGTTCCTTCGATTTACACAGTTGTGCCCTCATCTGTACACCAAACATATTGCCTCCACAGTCCATATATTTGTACGACCACCCACTTTTTGTAATCTAGGGGATTACATCTATTAGTTACCGACATTACATTAAAATAGACATGCATCTATAAAGATACATGAGTAAATGTGATACCAATAATACATTATATTTTCAAATATAGGACCAATTTACATCACAAGCTAATAGCCTTTTCATACATATGAATCGACATAGATAATTGCACATGATTGTTTGCATATGTCGGTTGACCTGCCAGGCAAGTTGATCACTTGGATGTTGGTCGAATGGTGAGCCTAGTTGACTAATCGATTAGGCACTTCCAACATCTCCCCCATCTTCAAACTCTTTTTTCATCCCGAAGAAGGGAGATGTTATAACAAAACTTCACAAAAAAATACAATTTTACAAAATGTATATTACAATTACTATGGTCTATCAATTTCTATGCTTTCAGTCGGTACTTGTTCTTGATTTATAGATGTGCTCGGTTGAAAGAAGTTATCAACATGTCAGGAAGGCGGTGCTGGTCGAAGTGGTGGCTTTGGATGAGTAGCTTGAAAATTGACAACTGTTTTGTAAATATGCGCTACAAGATGTTCTTAGAGTTAGAAATTCTTCAATTGTGTTTCAATACTTATTACTTGGTGTATTTATGGTCGATTTGAGGAAGATTTCAACTTGTGTAAGTTTTTAATGTTGACAGGAGTGGTATTAATGAAGTTAGTTATGCTATCATCATTCGGTTTGCACGCCTTTAACTTCGTGATGTTCTCTGATTTTTTGGTCGATGAGTTTGTCACCTATTTTGATCGATGTTTTTTCGGTCGAATGAGTGCCGATCAACTGCTTTCTTTTACTTTTGTCTTTTCCTATCGACTACCTTCTGTTCTCCCATCAATGGTCACCAGTCGACCATCCCGCGGTTGATTTTCACCAAGTCGAATATGTGATACTTGACTTTTTTTTTAGATGACTACTATTGCTTGTATGTGATATTGGTATGTTTACAGTTTTCTTATATGTCTTACTCCCTTTTCTAATATATATATATATATATTTCTTTTTTTGAATAATGATGCTCCTATGGATGGTATCTTTTTAGTCGACCACTGTTTACTACTTTGGCAAGTAGTCAACCTTGTAGTGTTCTTAGTTGCATCGTTGGTTGGTCTTATATCTTCTACAACGTAAGGCCCAAGCCATATTGTTTCTAGCTTCTTTAGTTTTCCTTTTATTGTGCTATCATACAATAGAACTAAATCCCCCATTGAGATTTCTTTCTTCTTCATATTTCGGCCGTGCCAGGATTTTTGATGTTGATTTGTATCTCTCGATGGTGAAGGGCAGTTAGTCGCTACTCTTCTAGTTATGTAACTGAAATAGTTGGTTGTCTCTTGCTTTAGTCGTGCCAAGATGAAGAACTTTGGCAACCCGATCAATGTGTTTTCGAGATTGTAGGGGGATAACTAATTCTTAGCCATATACTAATTAAAATGGTGTTTGTCCCATTGATATTTTATATGTTGTTCTATATGCTCATAGTACAATAGGAATCTTATCATCCCTGTCATTTAAGTTACTGTTACAAATTTTGTTAGGCCTTTTGGTAAGGTTTTGTTAAAGGACTCGATTGCTCCGTTTGATCAAGGGTGGTAGGCACTGCTCTTATGGTGATTGATCATGTATTTTTTCAATAAGATTTCAATTGTTTCGTTTATGAAATGTGTCCCTCTATCGCTTATCAACACAAGAGGACATCCAAATCTAATAACTATGTTTTCCTCGATAAACTTAGCAGCAACTACCTTTTTGCATGTTTCAACCGGTTCAACCTTTGTTAATTTTGTTAAGTATTTTACTCCTGTGATAATATATCTTGCCTCTGTCCTTTCTTGTTTAGGAAAGGGTCCTATAAATTCGACTGCCCATATCTCAAAAGGTAGGTCTGGATTGATCTATACTAATGGCATTTCGTCATGCTTAAGTGGCTAACCCAGTCGTTGACATTTATCGCATCGACTTATTGTTGTTCAACAATCCTTGTTCAGGGTGGGCCACCATAGTCCAACCTATAACATTTTTTTGTTGTGTCAAAATGGTAGTGGCCTCTGATTGGTCATGCATGGACTTCGTCAATTATGTCCTGCCTTACATGCTCAAGTACACATCTTCTAAGGATATCATCAAGCCCTCTCTTGTATAGGTATCCATTGATTATTGTAATGGGAGCAAACTTCGTTGTTAGTATCTTCATTTTTTTCTCTAGAATATTTGGTGGTGTTGTTTCTTCTTGTAAGACTTAGACTATGTCAACCAACTCTACCGAGTTTGCTTCTACCTTGAAGAGATTCGTTTATGGGAGGTCATCCTCAATTCCTATCGGGTCTTCTCCAATTTCTAGTCTTGATAAATGATATGGTCCAACATTTATCTTTCCTAGTTGGACTATAAATTTGAATTCAAATTCTTGCAATAGGAGTAATCATTGAAAAATCTTTCCTTGATGTATTGGTTTCTTCACTAGGTACTTGAGTGCTTGATGGTAATGTAAAATATAAATGTATTCGCTAGTAGATAATGTCAGTGCTTTTTTAGGGTAAAAATCATCACAAGGGACTCCCTCTCGATTGTTGAATAGTTCCTTTTAGCCTTGTTTAGTTTACAATAAGCATATGCATTTCGATGGTCGAAGTCATCCTCCCTTGGTTGTGCCAAGACAACTTTGACTGCTATGCCTAATGCGTCAATGTGAACATGGAATTTCTTCAACCAGTCAAGAAATTGTAGTATAAGCGCCTCGACCAACTTTCTCTTTAATAGTTCAAATGACTCATTGCATTCCTTAGTCCATTTGAATTCCATATCTAGTTTTAGGAGATTTTCCATTGGGTAAGCTATGTCGGAGTAGTGCCTTATAAACTTCCTGTAGTAAATTGTGTGGCCTAAGAATACTCATATATGCTTTTGGTTGACTCCGGGGCTTCAAATCGAATATCACTTTTATTTTGGTTGAGCCGCCTTTTATACCATCTTTGCATACTACATGACGTAATAGTACACTTATGAGTGTGACAAATATGCATTTCTTTATATTTAAAGACAACTAGATTTGTTGATTGCGTTCAAGCATTAAGCTAGATATTGGATGTGATCTTTTAGAAGATTGTAAATTGTTTAGTCGTCGAGTATACTGCCATAGTATTGTATGTATATTCTTGAAAGGCTTTTACTACGATTCTAGAGAACACAATAGGTGTGTTTTTCAACCTGAAGGGCATAACTATGTAAGCATATGCTCCAAATTATGTAACAAAAGTTGTCATTGGTTATCTTCATTAGCAATAACACCCTGATTATATCCTGAAAACCTATATGTAAAGGAATAACATTCGTGTCTTGCAAATTTATTTATAATTTTATCTGCAAATGGGGTGGGAAATGGGTTTGTAAGAGTAAGTTTATTTAATCCCTTGGAATCAACACAAATCCGTAGTCTCTTTGGGTCATGTTTCTTGGGTTGGACAACCATAGGGGTGGCCCATTCCAATTGATCGACTAGGTAGATAATGCCTACTGCTAATATAGTATTGATTTATTTTTTACAATTTTATTATATTTATGGGCCAATATTTATGGATGTTTCTTTACTGTTTTGCATCTGGCATGAGGTCAATTTTTATTCCATCCATTCCTTCTATTAATCCTTTTAAATCCTTGTAATCCATGGGAAAAAGTCATGATATTCCTCGAGTAAGTTGGTTATTTCATATTTTTGTTGATTTGATCAGTAATCTCCTAACAGGGCCATTTTAGGTCGATCATCATTAGAAGTGTTGGCTTCCTTTATTTGTATGTCTCCATCCATCCATTCTGATGCTTTAGATTCGTCTATTTTCTTTTCTCCCTCTTTAAATCTTGTATCCACGTTGAGAAATTTATTCTTCTTGTCGTCATTTGCATCGACTGTTATCGCTACTAGTCGAACTTCCTTGATTTGCTGTAGGACCATCATGTGGTGTCTTTTCCATCTAAATCTGTTACCTAAAATATTTTTAGTTTTTGCATTTATTCTTCTCACTTTTACGTGTTCTGAATTTTCTTTTTGGCAAGTGATTCTTTTACAGATTGGAGTCAACATTGTGTTGACCAACGCCTTTTCCTACACCCCCTTTAGTCGACTTTTTGGCTCTTTAATAAACTCTTGGATTTCTTGTAATTCTTTTTTCAATTCTTTCTTCATAGTTATGCATGAGAAGTTATCAACACAATTACTTTTTTTTTGTTGGAACCTATTTAATACTAAGAGTGGGGGGGGGGGGGGGTGAATCAATATTAGCGCAGTTATGAACAATTTTTAATTTCTTAGCCGATTATTCAGACCTCAAATTATGCATCCATCATAAATAAAATATTCATCCACATATGCGCAAAACACAGAATGCACAGAATTTGTATGTGGAAACCCAAACGAGAGAAAACCACAGAATACTATTTAATAATAAAAGCATTAGAGGAAATTTGGGGTCTAAAATGGGCCTTATAAAAAAATGTGCCATGGACGAGTGTGTGGTGAGTAAGATTTCTCAAACCAATAGAATTCAAGTATTTTGGTCAACCATTATGGTTTAGTTGGACCTATAGAACTCAAAGATGCTTTATAAACATCACCTTGGTTAAGATTTTGAAAAGTTCATTTCGAAATATGATAAATATACTTGAAATAATAAATATAGAGTATTTTATATTATCACTACTTCTAAGTTCTTTAAAATATAAATATCACATTAATTAAGATGATAGTGGAGTAATTTTGAAATAATAAAAACATTTATATAATTAATCTCTCATAAATAAAAATAAATAATATTTAAAAAAGTATCATAAATAAAAAATATGAGAAAGATAAAATAATTGTTTGTTATTTTTGTGATACATTTCTCCACTAAACTCAGAATTTGATTCTCTTGGTACCGTTGGAAAGGTCTCGACGAGAGCTACAACTTTCATGTTTTGAGTTTTCCAATATTCCACACCGATGTTTTGGGGAGGACACTTTAGTACCAAGGTACTAAAATGTCCACCTCGGAAAATCGGTGCAGAATCTTGGAAAACTCAAAACACGAAAGTTCTATCTCTCGTTGAGACCTTTCCAACGATACCAAGAGCGTCAAATTCAGAGTTTGGGGATACAAAGTTATCACAAAAATAGCGAAATATTATTTTATCTCTTTCATATTTTTTAATTTATGATATATTTTTAAATATTATTTGTTTTATATTTTTTAGTTATTAATTATATAAATGTTTTTATTATTTCGAAATTACTCCACTTTCATTTTCATTAAACTGAGATTTATATTTTAACGGACTTGGAAGTAGTGATAATATCAAATAAAATAAAAATAGTAATTGTTTATTTTTAGTATTATTGTAATTATATTTTTTCATTATAATATTAGTTTTTTTTTTCAAGTTTTAGATTTTATTAAATAAAAAACGTAGTGATATATTTATAAAATTTTTAAAAATTATAATATAAATTTAAAACATTTACCACTATATCATTTATTGTGTATGCACAATAATTTAAACTCTTCATTATTATTTTTAACCATCATCTCTTGACTCTATACTAACCCAACATACTTGTCAACTACCATTAATGAGATATTATAGGTTGACCTTCACTAGATAACACCTTTAACTTAGTGTGACATGGCATATTTGTAGTGTGAGGTGGTTTTTTTTTTTTTTTTTCTTAAGACGCCCATTTTAGACCCCACATTTCCTCTAATGATTACGTTCGAGGAAGCACCAACTTCGAAAGTTTTCCAACACCAACTGGAATGAGGCACCGACCCCCTGTTTTTATAGACATCGAACTGAAGAAAACACCAACTCCCTAATTTACCATCTTCAACTGGAAGGAGGCACCGACCCCTTGCTCCTTGCCCCATACTCCTGCCCTGATATACAAAAAGAAGATGTTGCTTTACTGTTCTTTTGATCCGAGCACTCTTTATATTTTCTGCTGTTCGTTCTGTTGTGTGCACCTTTTGTATGCTGTAATATTGTTGTCACTGTGTTGCATACATCACCTGAATTCAAACTTAACTCATCACTTCAACTGGCGTCACACTTCACAAATTGTGTGCTACTTCATCACGTTCTACAGTTCGCGCTCTGGTTCAATCTGCTATTTTGATACTACGCATATGCAACTTCAATTAATGCTGTGCATCTTCTATAGTACTGCTGTTCTGATTCTGCGTTATAGTATCAGTTTCCTCTACCCACCTTCAGTGATATATCCATTCTGTCTTGGTGCAAAAACCTTTAGATCATCTATGACATACTGTGCATCATCTATGATATGTCCTTTCTGTTTAACGGACTTGCCTAAGATCATCCTCATAATAATGCGCATCCTTTACTGTGCTGCAACTTTGTCTTTGCGCATCCGATGGAATGCTTTACTTCGCACACCTCGAGATATACTTCAATTCTGTATTCGTGCATCTATTACTTCCTGCGTGCTATATGCAAAACTATCTTTCTGGTCTCATGCACTTCCGCATAAACTGTAGTTCTACATTTTTGTCTTTGTGTAACTGTCATAGATAGACTTGCATCATACTATGCACCATCAACAATCCATTTCTCTTCTTGTGCGCACTTGGATCTCTGCTAGATCATTTGTTCTGGGTCCACGAGCCCATTGATGCCCCGAGAATTAGAAGCTTGATAAATCTGTATCTTCCATCTTTCCACTTACCAGCTTACAAACTTACTTCCATTCTACAACTTGGATTCTTATTTATACTTGCTCTACGTGGATGGTGATGTCCACAAGTTGGTCATGGCATCCCTTCTTCCTTTCTTCATGGTTCCGCTTACTTAATGCTTCTACCACTTGTCATCTTCTGCGCCACTGAGGTGTCATCGTATGTGGGTCTTGCCCATACTTGGTATTTGGCTGGTGGGACTTGCGCCCTTGATGTACGCTACTTGTGGAACTTGCGCACTTGAATTCTTCAACCATGACTTTCTTCTTGGGACATTTGTGCGCTTCAACAACTTGTATGCTTCTTCTCATTGATGTATCTTGTGTACTTCCCGGGCTTGCATAACTTATTGACCACTTCTTGTTCTCAAGCCACTTGTGCATTCCCAAACCTTGTACAACCAATTCTATCAACTTAGCCTTGAGGTGGCATGACTAGGTGGAATTGAGTCTTGCTCATGTACCATATGTACCGAATGCATTTCTTATGTACTTGATGTACTTATGGATATACTTCTTTAGACTGGATTCCATATATTTCTGGCTTTCATATATTTCTTCAAACTGACACAAGGAATATTGAATCCTCTTGGACATCAGTTGACATCAATGACAACCAAAGTTCAACGGTTTTCTAGTTTTTGGTTTCTCCCTTGGCTTCTTCGGCCTTGTACCATTTCTTGGGTAGGTTGTATAAGGTATTTGAAAACACGTGGGGCCAAGTTCTTTCATCTTTATAGCATATCATCCTCCATTCTTGTTCACATCTGTGAATATGAGCTACTAGGTCGAAGCCAAGTAAACGTTTCTTCATCTGGGTTTTTTTCTGTTACTTTTTCTTCAAATATTTCAATAAAGTATGTTGATGTAGTTGTAATGTCTAAAGTTGAGGTTTGTGAGTATCCCACCATATTGCAACTTTCCCTGTAAATGTATGGACAAGACTTTGTAGACAACCCTGTTCATCAACATTATTTGTTACTTAGTCATTATGTGATATAGGTGAGTCTCTCTCTTTATATCTTAGCGGGGGAAGCACTGCTGACCTTGTGTCGCATGGTAGGAATATTGGGATCCGAATTTCTCCTTTTTCATGAATTCACGATACTATTGTGATGGATAAGCATTCTCGATAATTGTCTTGTGCTATAGCTACTATTGTCTAGTAGTCTTGAGGTTTTGATTCACAACTCTTCATTTTCTAGTCGAATAATTGGGTGTCTGAGTTCTAGCAAATAGATAAAGGTGTCCCTATATGTAATTCTCCCTTCTTAGGGTCAACTATGTCTTAATGACAATGGATCACCTGATATAACTTTCTTATATAAACTTCTTCATCACAGGGTTTCATCCATGGTTTCCATTCATTCGGTTCGAGGTGTATTATAATCCCTTTTCCTTGATCCTTAAGATTTATTCTATTTTTTTCAAGGATATGGTATCCTTCATCTTCCTTCCCCAAATTTGACCTACCAATGTTGTATATGGTTCCATCCCATCGACCAAGTTGATGGCCTCATAGTCGATTGTTGTTGATATTCCCATAATACTTGTTTGATATTCTTTCAATATTCTGATAAGTTCGATCAAGCCTTGGTTTGCTAGCTTGAGATAATTTAGAGATCTCACCAAGTTAGGTCGGTCCATATTTACCCAAGTTGCTTGAGGCAGTATGTTTACTTGTGACCCGAAGTCGACTATGACCTAAAGAACCTGTAGAGAATTTGATAATCTTTTATTTCTAAGTCAATCAGGGGGTCTTGGTCTTCTAATATTTTTTCTTCATTATTGAACTAGGATACGATTTTGGAACTTTGACCATTTTATTGATAATATTTTAAGAGATTTAATAGCTCAATTAATCGACCGATTGCTTCTTCCTTAGTTATGAGTGTAATAAATTCATTTAACACAACATTTCTGTTTGTTTGGTCTTATCTAACTACATATAATTCCTCTTCCTGGACAAGGTCTCTAAATACTTTTAGTACTTCCTTGGATATTTCATTTTGTTTCTGGGGATTAGGGTACCCCACTTCTTTATTTTTCTCGATTCTTGTAATACAATTCTCCCATTGTGTAGTGTCATTTCCTGTTTTGGTGCTTGACCTTGTTATTACTTGTATATATTTGGAGTTTAACTTTGTATAATTTGGGAAACTCTGTAATAGGTGAACAATATTTTGATTCTGAATTTTATCTAACATGTGTTGACATAGTTCTGTCAACAGGGGTTCACTTCGCACTGCTGTCAACAAACACCAACTAGATACCCTTAAGCATCAGCCCAGAAAGGTTTCACCCTTTCCAGCAACACTCATAGAGCGAGTGAGGTCTCACCCGAGATGTCTAAGGGGGGATGCAGGAGCCAAGTTTCCGTAGTAAGGAGAAGACATGTGTTAACTCTTACTCAGTCGCTACAGAAACCAGATATCTGTCTTCACATTATACTAACAAATCAAATATATATTCGACATCCACATCAACCACATGTAATCGACATTCACATCAACTAGCATTACAGATTAATCGACATAGAAACAAAAACTTAAACACATCTCATCAATAAGATAACATTCATCATTCATAACATGGCGACACAAATAGAAACATAGAATAAAGACGTAACTAAACATCCCCATGCATTAACTCATCTCAAAATATGCGGTACAACCTTCGCAGGAACAGTTCCAAGCGACTTAATGTGAATCCATATACACAGAGTAAAACTTGTCGAAGGCATACAAATACATAGATGCGAGATATCTCTGTCCAATATCAATGCCCTTAGGCTTACAATTGTGGTTCTATTTGTAGGAAACTAGTACTATTACAAAATGGTCAAAATGACCCATTCTAATTGACTGGGACCAAAACTTGCGCTTTCCTCGATTCTTATCTTTTGCAAATGGTCCTTTCTTCCATTCATGATCCCTTTGTCGCTGTTGTCTTCTGCACTTCATGCGCTCTAACCCCGTGCCAACAGGCCCCCAACACAAACTTGTGGCTCTCCCTCGAGCCACCTCAGATGGACACCTCTGGTGTGTTTACTTGGGACTTGAAGTCATCATATGCATCTTTGATCTGATTAACCACTTCCTTTGCTGATACTTTGAGTTGTGCATAGTCTTCTACCTGTTGTTCTGTAGCGTGTTCACAACTTATTTGTTGCGCTTCTTCCAGTTGATGCTTGACCTATGTCATTCCGGCCATTGCTTTTACTGCCAGTAGTTCTGCCTTTGTTTGTAACTCGTCGAGGTGTGTAGTCCTTCTTTGCTTCCTTTCGCGCGCCTTAGTTACCCGATATTGCATTTATTTCAGTTCCGTAGCCTTCATCATTTGTGTAAGTAAGGGCATCGCTTTAAGTGATCCCTTCAAGGATTCCAACTATGTCTCCGCCTCGCTGAGTTGCGCATTTAGTTGGATCAGTTGTTCATCTTGGACTATGCTTCCCCAAAATTCTATGACACCCTCTGCAATTTTTTGGGCTGTCTTTTTCATCTCCGTGATCTCCATCACAGCTTCCTCGATTTCATTCTATCTACCTTGAATCTGCTCTGGTGGTGTGCTGGGTACCACCCTTTCCTGCAGGGCTTCATTTTCCTTCCGCAAGTCTGCGATAACTACTCCTAGCTGTATCGCCTTTGCCTCGGCTAAATTATCTTTATCTACTTCTAGTGCTTCTTCGCATGCATTTGAAAGCGCATGCTCCAACCTTCACCTATCTTCAATGGCCTTTGCGACGTCTTTTAGGATTAATTCTTTTTCTTCTTGTAGGTGCTGAACTTCCGCCTCGATGTTCTGCACCTGTCGTTTATACTAGTTCATTCGATCATGTGCTGTTGCTTCACGTTCCAAAATTTCTTCGCTCACTGCTGTATGAATTTGCTGTAGTGACAGTATCAGAAAGATGTTGAAATCGACCATGATCTGGTTGTGCTTTCTTAACTCCGCATCCAACTCTTCCATTCCTGTTGTTATAGCCCGCGACAAGATTTTCACTATCCTTGGTTTCGTGCTGATGTCCACCTCGGTTCTGTGTACCGAGGTATTGGGTTGCACCTTATCTTGTTGAAGTCTTGTCTTGGTCACTACATCTGTTAATACTTCCAATAGTTGCGATACGTGGTTGAAGAAGTCAGTCGCATGCTGAGTGGATTTCTCCCTGTTGTCTTCCACCACTGTTGTTATTTGTTGTATGAGTTTATCCATTTTGTCTTGAGGGATATCAATAGGTGCGCTCCCCTTGAATTTTTCAAACCGAGACTTCGTCCTTCCTTCCCCGAGTTGTGCCTCAACGTCAGAGTCTGTTCATGTCACGATCGATGCTTAATCATGAATCGCGGTGTGGGAGTGTTGGTCTTCTTCCGCATGGTCGCCTTCTCCTGCATCTTCTTGTCCGTTGTCTTTATCGTCTTCTAGTGGTTTTGGTTTAGTTGTTGACTGCCCTTTTTTCGGATCTGATAACCCCTCCTCTGCTACTGGAATTTTCCATTCTTGAGGCCATTCTTATATTATTGCATCCAACTCTTCATTTGTCAACTTGTACTGTGTTGCCGACCACTATTTTCCTGGGTCTGCGTGCGCTTGTATGTTGATGACTTGCAGTTCGGCTGACAGTCTTGTGACTCACCAATGCTTTTGAACCGCTTCCTCTGTTATTCACAGAATATTCTTCGCATCGTTCTTCAACATTTCTAGGTAGATATAAAAATGATATTATTATTATTTATCCACTCCTTCGTTATCGCCCATAAATTTTGGTATTGTGATCCTCGGCACACCCTGACTCCTCCCATGCAACCATCGCAATTAGGATCAGCAACCAGGTATATGTGAATGCTTTGCCATGTTCCTGCGCAAGCGTTGCATCCTCTACCAGCTCGTTCACTAGGAACAACGACCAATTCATCTGGACCCCTGCGACACATATTTCTGCAGAGGAAATCACCCCTGATGCGCACTGGTTTGGGCGATTCTTCCTGAACATATTGATGACTAACAGTTTTGCTGTGACCCTTACCGCCTGGTCATTGATGGTGTTTATTTTGTATCCTCGGGTGTCCTTCTCCACACCATACTTTTCCTTTAGTTTTTCCACTAAGCGCTTGTCATTATCTTTTCCCTTGAAGTACTGCGAAGGGTCTTCCCCGTTTTTGGGTAACCTTGTTATCTGCGCTATCAAATCGACTGTTACCCGGATCTTTTCACCTATCCATAAGTAACCGCCGTGAAAGCAAGCGAGGAGCTGCTTCGCGCATGCATTCACTATGGCCCCTCTTCCAAAATGTGGCATTTGGGTCAGATTCAAAAGACCTAACTTCGCTAGTCATAGTGCCCATTGTGCAGTCTGCCGCGTGACTTAACCATTTTCTCCATGCTTTACATGCTCGTATGTCGCAACCATGCATTCTGGGTGTAGTAATATATCACGGTCACTATATTGTAGTATGATATTCCCCGTTTTGCGGACCCCCTTTGGGACCTCCGGTTCCTTCATAGTATACTTGGCATTCTTCTTGATTTTGACAGCTAGCCAGGGATAATTTTAAGGACCCATACTTATTTAAAAGTGTATAAAACTTGGCGAATCTTACCAATTCTTAAAATGTCAACTATAAAATATTTGCCGATATTTTTCTAAAATTATTTCAATTTCTAAGGATTTTATAGAGTTTATATAATAATTTGGTGATTTTTAGAGTGAAAAGAGTTTACCCCATCAAAATTGGGTGAAATTGGGCTTCAAAAAATGCAAATTAGTGAATCATTTTTTGGAAAAAAACATGGAAAAATAGCCCATGGGCTAAATTTTGTCCCTAAAATTATCCTTGCAGCTGGTGCACCTGCTTTCCATGGTGGTATATATCCTGGAATGTGTGCTTTGGTCGGTCCTGCTGGTCTTCCGCTTGCTATTATTTCTTCCTCTGTGGAAGCCAATGTGCTCGCCCCTCCTTCTACCGCTGTGTTCCAACGGATCGCCTTCGGTCTCCAATGTGAGCCGACCGGATGAGTAGCACTTCTATTCTACCTTACTATGTGTTATGTTCCAATTTCTGGCTATTCGTAGAGTATGTCAGCCCTTGCTTGTGGTGCCTCCGGCATACTTGTACCAGAAATCACTTGCACCGTTGGAATCTACTTACTCTTTCTGCGTATCCTCTAAACTCTCTACTATGCCTCTTCGTATGCTTAATGTGCCGAACAGTTAGTTGCACCTTGCTTTTATAGCTTGTCGTCTCCTCTTCCATGGTAACCGAATCAATCCAAGGCAATAATGACCAAATATTCCACTAACTCACTAAATCTTCGGTTGGTTTTCTCGATGCTATGCCTTCATTGGTCCTTTCTGCCGACTCAAGCGGTTATTAATTATGGTTTAATCTGCTCGCACCATCTTAATTATGGTACTTATTGCTTGACTTGACCCGTTCGTACTCCTCCCTATGTTGACAAGTCTTAACTGTTCGATCCTTCTCGCAATCCTGTCCTTGTTACTATATCATCATCGCATTTTTTTTAAGACTTTATCGCGCTATCCTGATAGGGCCGTAACCATCTCCACTTCGCCGATCCTTCTCTTTATTTCAGCTTTCAGGTGCTCCTTATACTCGAGATTCAATCTGTAAGGTTGCCGCTTCACTGGTTTCGCATCAGGATTCAGTGGGATCTTCATCTCACCCAGTTCCTCGAAAATGCCTTTCATTTCCGAAAATTTTGTTGGGAACAATTCCTGGAATTCGCGTAGTAGATCCGTGACTTTTGCGATTGTCGCATCATCCCAATAATATTCGATGCTTGCGAACTTGGGGTTTTCCTCTGACCCAATATTAGCTTTTTTGATGTGCAACGATTGTTGAAATTTGTCGAAGGGAATCTCGGGTGCTTCGGCATTCCAGCTTCCTTCCGACTTTGGTATGTAAGTGGTTTGTGGATCATCCTAGTCATCAGGTTCTCCTGTCACGTTGTAGCATTCCATCAACATTTATGATGTCGCAGTCCACTATAGTCCCATTGGTTTTTTTGTCAGAATTGCTTTGAGTACCTTCTCTGGAATCTCCTACAGTGCGCTATGGATGAAGGGGTTTTGATTCGAGAAGCTGAAAGTCCAATTAAATTTGAAGGTTAGCTCTGCCCACGTAGTTTTCCCATGTCGCAGTTCTGCTGCGACATACCAGTTTCGTGGTACATCATCTGGTGTATGGATGAATGCATGGACCCATTCTTGTTGTGGTATGACTCCCCATGTGCTTTGACATTCCTTCAAGTTATCCCTTGGGTTACTCCATCCGTTGTATTTATTTCCGCAGTATCCTTCAGCTTCGCCGAATCTAACTTCCATTAGTTGTCGACATAGTGGCCAATTTGTTATTGTTGACTTATGCTCCTCCCACTAGCGTGTTGGTGTAGCATTTAGTGCTTCCTCCAATGCTAGCAGCCTCTGCGGTTTTGCTACCCTTTCTTCGAATTTGGTGATAAATTCAGTTAGATTAGGAAAACCTTCGTATGTTGGAAGTTCGCGTACTTCTGTCACCACCCGTTGCAGCAATTGGGTAATCTGTGCGCACCTTTAGAACGATACTTCATGTAGTCGGTTCTGCCAGTTCTCAAGTGCTTCATCTGAATTCGATGATGCCGAGCTAACACTCCTCCATCCGAACTCTCCATCAACGGTAGGATTGATGTAGTCTTCTGAGATATCGTAAACATTGTCCCATCTTTCTGTGAATTCGTTCCGCATTGGTTCGACATACCGCTTCCCTTCTGCTGGATCCAGGGTGCGACTACCCTCATGTCGTGATTCTCAAACGACATTGTTCGTTTCCAGAAGTTGATCATGGCTTGGTTTTCCATTTCCCAATCTATCCCTAGCAACACCGGATAGGGCTTGTGTTATCAACTATCTCTATCACATCAAAATATGCATAGGTATTCAGGCGGTTTATCTCAACTGGGATGTGAGACAATCGACCTATAGGCGTGACCTTGCTCTAATTCACGAATCAAAGCTGTGGTTTCCCCATTACCTCCCATGTCTGCTTCGTCAATATGTTGACATCTGATCCCAAGTCGAGAATAATATTGTCGGCGTCGAATGCACAAATTTGTGCAGTCATCGTCATCTCTTTCCTTGTCTTCTTCCTGTGCAGTTGATTTACTGTTCGAATTTTTCGTCCATCCTCTTGTCGGTGTAGTAGGATGGCTATCTATGCCAATGCATCCTGATGTTTTTCCATCTCCAAGCAACTCTCTAGGAAGGCTCTTAATGTGTTAATATTTTTCTGTGAGTTCGTTGTGTCGAATACCGACGACATCTCATAGGTGGGTTCTTTCTGGCCAGTAGGTGTCTGCCTCATCCATCTCATTGTCTCTTGAGCTTCTAAGAAAGTCTCCCTTTCTGCTTCCATATTGAATCGGACTTATTTTCTTGCTGTTGGTCAGACACTCGGCTGTGTCCTGTCTTCCCCTGTTGTAGCTCCTCCTCTGGTCACTACTGCGATGTTCGCCTGTCGACTTCTTATTTCTGCCAAAATATTCTATATGTTTGGAGGTGGATTTTGACCCTAATTAGGATTCGACTGAGGTTGGGGTGGATTTTTATTTTTCCACTTTGCAATTAGTTGGGGACAATCCTCAACATTGTGGTCCAGTGCACTGCAATAAGTACACTGCGGAACTGGTCTCGAACAATCTCTTTGGTAATTCCTGACTTGACCACAATTGTAGCATACAACTGGCCCTCGACCTCATCCAAAAGTTCCTCCCCGACCAACACCTCCACCTCGACCTCCACTGAATCCTCCTCGCGGTTGGCCATATGTCTATTGGTTATATTGTGTAGTCTGATACTGCAGTTGGTTGTACTGCGACGGGGATTGACTGTACATCGGCTGCGACTGGATATAATGGAGATGCGGTTGGTTATACTGCTGGTTTTAGTGCAGTTGTTGTTGATTGTACTGCGGTTTCCGCTGACTATACTGCGGTTGCTGTTGTACCGGGGGTTGCTCCTCCCCCTTCATAAAATATGTATCTACGGTCCTTTCCTAGAGCAAGTCATATGCCCTACAATCCTTCTCTTCGTTCCCAACCAATCGACATAAATTGCAGTAAATATTTTTTGGTTTTGACACCATCTTTTGTAAATATACGCAGTCTTCCAACCGATGCCCCCTCGTCTGACAGATTCGACACCACGACATTCCTCCTTGACTAAGAGGATTCGGTGCGCCAGATTGTAAGTATTTGCGGAACTCTGGGCACTGGTCCTTGTGATTCCCTTCTGATTTGTAGCGGGTACACCATATTTCCTCGTGCATTTATTTTCCCTTCTTGATGTCCTGCAGTTGGATCGTCAGATTTGCTAGCTGCGCTTGAATGTGGTTCTTTGCCTAACCCTAATTCACTGACTGGTGAATCCTCCAATTTCATCACGATTTCTAGAGCTTCTTCCTGAGATGTGATCTTCTGCTGCATTTGCGGCCCACGAATGTGTGGGACTAATCCTGCGATGAACCATTCTTTGTGTTGCATGTCATTCATCCCAAAACTTACTTTTTCCATCAAGGTTTTATATCTCTAGTTGAACTCCCACACTGATTCATTTGGGAACTGCTTGATCTCCTTTAGCTATGTGATGTATTGTGATTCAGACTTCGGCTTCCTAAACTCATCAATTAGTCCAGCTCTGATCTGCGACAATCTTTTCTCCGAGATTCCTGTAGGTACTTGTATGGATTTCATAAACCAGTCTAGCGCACGGCCCTTGAAGGTCGTCACTAGTTGTCCCTTTTTGATATCTTCATCTTGGACTTGCTTTACTGTCCACACCGCTTCGCATAAAAACCAATACTGTTCGAGATCCTCGGTCCCGTTACCCTGGAAAATTGGCATTTTCATGTTGTCACCTGCCATCCTTGATCCCCTATTATTATTTACGGACCCACTACTCTTACCGCTGTTTTGACACTTCAGACAACATTGCGAAGAACTTATGTTTCTTCCTCCAAAATTTGGCGTAGTGCGCGGGGTTTTCGGTATGTTGTAACTCTGGGTCTGTCATTCTTCGGCTTCATGGGTAGCCTGGTCACTTCCGTTGTCACAGTAGGGTCACTTCATCCCTTATGGTCCCGTTTCGCAGTTCTCTGTTCTGGTCACCTCAGGAGACTCTCTCTCAATCTTAGTCCTCCTATTCTTCTCTGTCCACCAGAACCTCACTCCACTTCGCAGGGTAGCACAACCTTCCTGAGCCTCCCTTAATAAATCGTCATTGCTCATGTCCATCTACCCCACATCATTCTACCAGACCCGCATTCACGCGATACCCGCAATCTACTCACACCGGGATTTACTCGTCAGAGTTCATCTTTAGTATACCCTTTTTTGTAGATAAGCATCTTAATCCACAATTTCAGCGACAGTAGAAACCTTCCATGGGGTCCCTTGAAAAAATTCCTTTCCGTGTCGCTATGTGACTTGATTGTGTCGACGTCAAATTCAGTAATATATCCCTCCAGAATACTATCTACCTAGACTTTGACGAAATTCTTCTTTTGGAATGTCAGTTGTGCCAACCACTCATGTAGTAGTATCATGAATTCATAGAAAAATATCTCATGGATGTCAGAGTATATATATTTATGTAGCCACTCAGTCGTCGACCATCTGGGTTGGTGATTCTCTTCTTCAACAAACTCTCGTTCCTTCTTGTCGAACCAATCCCCGATCTACGGTTTTGTCGGATGCCGCAAAATGTCCTCTCTTTTTCTCTTCGCACTACGGTCTCGACAACAGAACCATTTGTTGACACAGTTCTATCGACAGGGGTTCACTTCGCACTGCTGTCAACTAATACCAACCAGATACCCTTAAGCATCGGCCCAGAAAGGTTTTACCCTTTCCATCAACACTCACAGAGAGAGTGAGGTCTCACCCGAGATGTCTAAGGGAGACTGCAGGAACCAAGTTTCCGCAGTAAGGAGAAGACATGCGTTAACTCTTACTCAGTCGCTAGAGAAACTAGAGATATGTCTTCACATTATAGTAACAAATCAAATATATATTCGACATCTGCATCAAAAACATGTAATCGACATTCGCATCAACTAGCATTACAGATTAATCGGCAGAGCAACAAAACCTTAAACACATTGCATCATTAAGATAACATTCATCATTCATAACATGGTGACACAAATAGAAACATAGAATAGAGATGTAACTGAACATCCTCATGCATTAACTCATCTCAAAATCTGCGGTACAACCTTCACAGGAACAGTTCCAAGTGACTTAACGCGAATCCATATACACAGAGTAAAACTTGCCAAAGGAAGACAAATACATAGATGCGAGATATATCCGTCCAAGATCGATTCCCTTAGGCTTACAATTGTGGTTCTATTTATAGACAACTAAGACTATTACAAAATGGTCAAAATGACCCATTCTAACTGACTGGGATCAAAACTTGTGCTTTCGTCAGCTTCTTATCTTTTGCAAGTGGTTCTTTCTTCCATTGATGACCCCTTTGTCGTTGTCGGCTTCCACACTTCATGCACTCTAACCTCGTTCCAACAACATGATTGGACAACCTTCTAATGAATGATCTCTAACACCTCATTTTGTGCATAAATTCAAGTTGGTTCTATCTTTTAGGGAACAATTCAGACTCAAGTGGTTATTTTTGTATCATATAAAACAATATGACTTTTTCGTACGACCATCCAAGTGACCTCCCCTGTTCCCATTTTTCCCTCTATAGCCACCGCGATTTCCATATCCATCTCGGCTATCATATTCTCCTTGACCATTATATCCATTATTTTGGTAGCCATTTCCTTTTTGATTTTGGTCAAAGGAATGGCTCTGATAAACATTCATCTTATTTCATGCATTAAGATGACATTCAGAGGTGTTGTGAGTTCCCTCTTCACAAAAAGCACACTATTTGTTCTTGTTGTTCTTCAAGTTGCGTGGGAAATCGCGGGCCACATGGTTGGTTGTACATTCACAAATTTCACAGTAACTCTCAGCATGTAATGGTTTTGTATCCTGGTGTTGGGTGTCCGACTTCCTAGAGTTGTCTTTAGTGTGACCATTAGAGAAAATTTGATGTCTAAAATGGGCCTCCTAAGGAAAATAATAAAATAATAAAATAATAGTTATGAATTTTGGAGAAAAAAAGACAACTATTTTTTCCCTGTATTTTCAACTTCTCTCCCTATGATTTTACTCAAATTTTGATCAAGGGCACTCATTGGATGCGAAATTCAATTATGCATCCAATGAGTGCTCCTGCTCAAAATTTGAGTAAAACCATAGGGAGATAAGTTGAACACACAAATTTAAAAAGTAGTTTTTCATGAAAAATATGCCAAGTCAACCATTATGGTTGACTCATTTTCTTGAAATTCTATTGGTTATTGAATTCCAATGCATCAATGGATCATTTTATTATAAGGCCCATTTTAGATCCCAGGGCCCAAATGTGCTCTAATGCTTCATGCAAACAATTTATACACCATAACTTTGAGCATTGTATAGTAAGGTATTTATGAGATCTTTGTGTCATGTCTATTATTTATTTTAGTCTTTTGTCGGTGCCCGAGGATACCTATTCATCATCAGTTTCAATACATTGAGACATTCTCAGGGTCTCTTCATAAGTTTTAGTCTCATGAATTTTGAGAGGGGATCTGATTCTGAGTAGTCTTGCAACAAACCACTGGACCAATGATTTGTCATCTATTGCATATGGTATTGGACTAAGAAGATATTTAAATATGTTGTCATAGTCATAGATAGATTCTCTTGGTAATTAGTTAATTTCTTTTAGCTTTTGTGCTACTAGATGTTCACTGTCTTGTGTCTTAAATAATGGGAAGAAGTTTTGATTGATTTCATTCTTCATCCTATTTGGTTTTCAGTATAATTCATAAACCATGTGAGGGTTCATTTTAGCAGATCTTCTCCAAACTGTGCCAATTTTATTTATTTATCGATGATGTTAGTTGTGTCCCAAATCTTTTCACATAAAAACCAATGTCATTTGGGATCTACATCCCCTTCGTATATGGGTATCTGTGTAGTTTGGTTAATCGCTATTGCTGATACGACCAACATAATGTCTTGAATTTTGGAGTTCCCTTATTTATAGATAATGACTTTGAATGGTTGTGACTCTTCAACTTTGTCTCTTGTCGATTGAGGTGTTTCTTCTTCTTCACTAATTGACTATGGAAAGGGGGGTGCTTCCATGAGGTCCAAGTACTTGACGAGGAAACTAGATGTTCCTTTGTTTGGGATGATGGAAACCCAGTTTCCATCTCCGGGTCTCTCAATCATCATCCTAATAACTCGTCCCATTTCATCTATTCGATTCCATACTGATGCTTGGCTAGGTTCAATACTCAATCATTTCTTAGGATTTCTCTAACAATGGCACTTTGAGGGGATTGTACAAGTGTTTTAGGAGTTGCAACCTTTTATTCGCTTGTTTCTTCCCCATTTTTCGAGTCTAACAAACATAACACTTCAAATCCCGTGACCACCCTCTATATCTCATTGTATAGGTTTGGATCAGTCGTGTTCACTCTCCTGTCTTCCTCTGGTTGGGAACACTTGGACTCATATAGTTCCACAATTGTTCCTTCCATCCTTTTCCCCTTCCTTTTCGAACAACAAGGGCTTGCAACTTCTTGTAACTCTTCCCTTCTTTTCCTTCTTTTATCTCTTTCATTCTTCTGATTATTCATTATTACTTTATGTTTTGACATCTTGATTGTATCTTCAATGTGTGATATTTTGTGAAATTCTCATAGATATATAAAGACAAAGATAAAATTCACACTAAGTCTAACAAAAATCAAAAGAATCGAGCAGGAAAAATAGAGAAGGAAAAATTGTGTTACAACACAAGAGAATGAAGAACAATTGGAAAAAATTCCACTACCTCTATTATTTAGTAAAATATGTGCATAAATAATACATCTCCAAAAGAGAAATTTGTGAGCCCAAAGAGGCAGTTGGAATCCACACATGTGGCAGGCTTAGTTTGCATTGAAACCATCTCCCGATAAGGTCTAGTGCCCACCGATGATGAATGACTAGTAAAATGGGGTGGAATGGCACATAACTGAGTCATTGGGGATATATATTAGGGGATGAGACTCCAAGGAGGTGCAATACTAACTTGTAGTGGTCAAAATAGGAACTCCTACACTCAGTATCAGTGAAACTAGGTGTAATATTCAGTTAACTGAGTAATCAAGGAGACAAGGTGCCCTAAATCATGGAATTGACTGTACTAACTCCTAAAATCATGCATGAGGGATACCTTGGACTTCAATGATGTAACCAAGGCACTATGAGTGGATAAGAGGGATAATTATGACCAAAGTTAAGCTCTAGGGGGCCTAAATTAAGGACTAGGTGCTAGGAGACTCAACTACCAATGCATGGATTGATGGAGTGCTACATGGAATGCATGCATGCATGAAAAACCAAGATGATATCGTTATAATATTCCAACACCCCCCTTAAGCTTGAATATGTGAGGAAAGATAAAAAATAGGGCCCTGGTAACTTAGACCAAAGTTCACCCTTTACAAATTTATTAGTCCATTTAAGTGAGGAAAGTGTTGGAATATTCACACCATCCTTTTTGTATTTTGCATGCCCGCATGGAAATATGCATGCTTTGCATGCCACTGCATGCATCTAGTCATCATCATGGTTGTCTCTCTAGCACCTAGAGCTTTCTTCTATCTCTCTAGATCCTGTCTACAACCTCCATTTGGCCTCCTACCTACCTGATGTGCCCTTCTTGACTGTTGTGCATGGCAAGTGTGCCTTTCTCACCTACCACTATCATTTAGAGTTCCTTTACTCACCCACCTTCAGTTATCACTCAGTTAGGGTGCCTTATCTCACCTACCTACAATTTATGATTGATACTATTGACTGGATGATGTCTCCATTGTTATCCAAGCTAGACTTTGAGTTAGATAGCCTCATGCACCCACTTTGGAGTCTCCATTCCCTGATTTATGGCTAGATGGTTATGTTAGACTCAGTTGGTCACACTTTACTGACTCTTACCATTTATGACTGACACTAATGATTGGATGATGTCTCCATAGTTATTCATGCTAGAATTTGAGCTTAGATTCGAATTCCCTACTTGGCTAATTCGAATCCTATATGATTCCTCATCATTGATCATTGTAACACATTCTCTATATTCATTATTCATTGTATGATATTGAAATTGTCCATTATTCTGTGTTTATGAGTGATTATTGAATGCATGCTTCTTCGTCTTTGCAAATAATATTGAGAGTTAGATTGTGAGTTTTTTATAGTTGCTAGATCCTTGCAGATTATCATAGAAAGAGGGAAAACCCTATGGGAACAAAACCCCCCTCAAGATGTACATGAAACACACAAAAAATTTCCTGCTCCAAACTTCAAGTAGGTGTGATGCTTGAATTAGTGTCTCGAGGTATCTTCCTCTTGGGAAGAAGTGGATAATGTTCGAAAAACATGTGCTTGAATTATCCTTCAGTGGATGCAAGCAAATCTAGAGGATCTTTGAACTTTCTCTTCAGACCAAACATGGTGAGAACAAATCCAAAAATATGAATATCATCACGGAACTTGAAATTTGAACCAACTGAGGTATGATAAAATCCAGGAATGTGTAAATGGTTCCTTGATATCTCCTTTGAACCAACATAGGTGAGATCAGAACCAAATGAACCATGACATGATGGTGGTGGCTTGGATTTCAAATCAAATCCAAGTGAGAGGAGCAAGTGTCCTAGCAAATGCAAAATGTATCCAACTTCATTTGCAGCTTGAGGAAGTGTGCATTTGATCAATGGAATAGGAAGGAGGCATGGAACCAATGAGAGCATATGTAGCAGCTCCAAATATTGATATAGCCTCCAAAAAATCCAGTAGATCACAATCTTGCACATCGGTAAGCTCATGGGAAGTAGAAAATTCAAAACTTTCTTCAAACTCTAGAGTAGTAACTTACAGATCTTGCTCATAATTCGAAATAGAAGACATTGAGAACATGAGTGAGGAATGGATAATATATCCAAAAGGATCAACTTCATTAGTTGTATCACTTTCATTTGGATCAACTACATGGGAATGGGACAATTCGAAACTGTCTTCAAATTCTAGAGCAATAGAGGAATGAATGTCTTCAACATGAACTTTCTGTGTTGAATCTGCAGCTTCTTCTTCATCTTGAACAACTTCATCATGATATATAATTTAGGTCGAAACATAATTAGAGAGAAAAATTGAGGAGGTATCACTGGGCTTGTTCTCCAAATGATTTGCACCAATCTCTCCATTCTGCTTTCCAAATGCTTTGTCTAATTGGGTCCAAAGATAACTTGGATATTCAACAATTTCCATGAGGTAGCACATGCTAGGAGACATAACAATACACATTTCTCCATAGGATCTGTCATAGTCATTTAACCAATCATTCTTCTCTTCATAGGAAGCAGAATCTCTCATAACACTAATGTATATCTCAAAAATACCCTGTCTCTTTAGATATGCTATCATCTTTGGTTTCCACTCATCATAGTTTAATGGAGAGAGAGGAGGAACTTCTTTCAGATTCATGGAATATTTTGTAGAATACCTGCACAAAAAAGAGATGAAAAACTCTCTGAAAGATTACTTTGCTCAGCAAAGCTCTGATACCATGTGAGATTTTGTGAAAATATCACAGAGATCTAGAGACAAAGATAAAATTCACACTAATTCTAATAGAGATCAAAATAATTGAGCATGAAAAATGGAGAAGGAAAAACCGTGTTACAACATAAGAAAAAATTCCATTACCTCTATTATTTGGTAAAATGTGTACATAAATGATACATCTCCAAAGGAGAAATTCATGAGCCCAAAGAGGTAGTTGGAATCCACACATGTGGCAGGCTTAGTTTGCATTGAAACCTTCTCCCGATAAGGTCTAGTGGCCACCGATGATGAATGACTATTCAAATGGGGTGAACTAACACATAACTGACTCATTGGGGCTAGAGATTAGGGGATGAGACTCCAAGGAGGTGCAAGACTGACTTGTAATGGTCAAAATAGGCGCTCCTACACTTAGTATTAGTGAAACTAGGTGTAACAGTCAGTTAACTTAGTAATCAAGGGGACAAGGCGACCTAAATCATGGAATTGATTGTACTTACTCCTAAAATCATGTTCCAACTGCCTCTTTGGTCTAGTGGCCATCGATGATGAATGACTAGTCAGCTAAGGTGGACTGGCACATAAATAAGTCATTAGCGATAGATATTAGGGGATGAGACTCCAAGGAGGTGAAATACTGACTTGTAGTGGTAAAAATAGGTGCTCATACACTCAGTAGCAGTGAACATAGGTGTAATAGTCAATTAACTGAGTATCAAGGGGACAAGGTTCCCTAAATCATGGAACTGACTATACTGAATCCTAAAATCATGCATTAGGGATCCTTTGGACTTCAGTGATGTAACCAAGGCTCTCTGAGTGGATAAGAGGGATAATGATGACCAAATTTAAGCTCTATGGGGACTAAATTAAGGACCAGGTGATAGGAGACTCAACCACCAATGCATGGATGCATGGAGTCCTGCATGGAATGCATGCATGCTTGTAAATGCATGCAAAACCAAGATGATATGGTTAGAATATTCCAACACAATAGACTTGCATTATATCCCCTACTTTTTTTCCATGTAGTTTTACTAGTTTGTCTTCTTCACTGGGTCCTCATGGAAAGCACACCCCCTTGTACCACAGTAGGATCTAGCTACTATAGATACCTCACAATTGAAATATTTAACTTATTATGAAAGAAACAAGTACATATACATTTCTGGAAAAACAAATGATAAAAAACTAGGCATAAATGATCAAATATCAACACAAATGATCAAATATTGGATTCTAATAATAGTCCAACCTAATAATGAGTTTGAATCATCCTTATATAACAATAGGAATAAATAGGATGCACTTGGAGTGTCCACACTTAGCTACCTTAGATTTAGCACAATCCATCCTAGGTTGACCAAATGGTTCCCAAAATATCCCAAATAGGTCCGAATTGTGCATGTGAATGTTGGGTAAGCATGGGGGACCAAGATGGAGCTCACAAATGTGAAGGAGATGGTTGGTTGGAAGTTGGGTAGGCTAGGGTAGGCCAAAAATAAACAAAAGAGGGGCGCCCTTGGTCAAACCCAGATCCATAAAACATGGAAGGAAGGCGCTTTAGGCATGCTGGGGGTAATAAATGCATGTGGTGGTCTCAAGGAGAGTGCCCAAAAACTATATTTGACCACCCTTTATCCCATATAATCGTGGATATTGTTCACACTTGCCCCAACAAGTTATAGACAACTTATAACAACTTCCTAATAACCTACGGATGTAATTATTAACCAGTTTAGTACCTAATAATCATCAATTAATTAATGATTAAGGTACTAAGGTCTAATATTGCTCTAACACCCCCCCATAAGCTAGACTTAGTGGAATATCAAAATAAGGCCTTGGCAACTAAGGCTCAAGTCACCTTTTACAACATAAAATTTATTTGTCCATGTAACCAAGGAAAGAAGGACAACCACATGGGATATAAAACCTCCCATAAAAAATGGACATGTGGCATATATGAAAATACACCAGTATTAACCATGCATCACTCATCCCAAGGAGTGGTCTAAGGTAAGTGAAGGTCTTCTCAGTAAAACTCTTGGTGAAGATATTAGCAGTTTGCTCAACATAAGGGATATACTGCAATGCTATGATCTGGTCATGCACCAAGCCTCGAATGTAGTGCATGTGAATCTCTATGTGCTTGGTCCTCTGTCTCTGTACACTATCAGTGGATATATTGATTGTGATTTTATTGTCACACCAAATGATAGTGGGTGAATCAAACACAATGCCAAACTCTCCAAGAATACCTTGCAACCACACACATTGTGTAGCTGCATTCACTGCTCCCCTGTATTCGGCCTTAGCTGAAGATAAGGAGATGGTGTGCTTCTTCTTGCTTGACTATAAAATGGGACCAAGTGCAAACATAAACACATAACCATAATTTGACTTCCGATCATAACTATCACCAGCCCAATCATAATCAGTAAAACCAACTAGTTCAAGAGATGAACCAGCTGCATAGTGGATACCAAAATGCTTAGTACCTTGTAGATAATGAAGGATGCTCTTGGTTGCCTTACAATGGAACTCATGAGGCTATTTCATGTTCCTTGCAACAACCCCAACAACATAATACAAATATGGTCGAGAGTGTGTGAGATACAACAAGATCCCAACTAGTTGTCTATATAGTGTGTTGTCAACTAGTGGTGAAGAAACCCAATCAATAAGCTTAACTCCCGAAGGGAATGATACTTTTGATGGATTAAATTCAGCCATATTTAAATTCTGCAACATATCTGAAGCATACCTTGATTTAGAAACATAGATCCCATCCACAGTTTGATCTATCTCCAAACCTAGAAATTGTTTCAACAATCCTAGATTGGTCGTGGAGAATGCACTCTTAACTGAGCCAAGTTATTTGGTGCAACTAACAGTGATCAAAATATCATAAACATACAGTACTATAATCAATATCAGGTCACTAATATGTTTCATATACACATTTGGATCATAATTACATCTCTCAAACCCCAAAGATAGCAGAAAACTATCCATTTTGGAATACCACGCTCTAGGAGCTTGCTTAAGTCCATAGAGGGGCTTCTTAAACATGCACACAAGTGTATGATCTGAAATGAAGCCTTCATGATTCTTCATATATATCTCCTCATCAATATCCCCATGAAGAAATGAACTCTTCACATCCATGTGATGAACCTCCTATCGCTTGGAAGCTCTAATGGCCAAAACTAGTCTTATGGAGTCCATCCTTGCCACTGGTGAAAATGTCTATGTATAGTCACTCCATGGACTTGAGAGTAACCATTAGCCACCAAAATGGCCTTATAATTCATATCAGAGCCATTAGAATCCATTTTGGTTCTATAAACCCATTAGCATTGCACTAGTTTCCTCTTGGGAGGAAGAGGGACCAAATCCCAAGTTTTGTTCTCATGGAGGGAGTTCATCTATTCTTGCATGGATTTTTTCCACCTTGGGTATTCATATGCTTCTGATTATGATTGTGGATTAGATCCAACCATTAAGAAACACCTACCACTCAGATCTGGATCACAATATACAAAAGAATTATGAAACTGAGATCTAGTTTTCCTAGGATCTTGAGGATCTCCAACAAGCTCCCCAACATCTTGTATGGTTTTCTCAGCCCACTTGGGCCCGAGGGAGGGTTATGATCAGAATCCATGTGATAATAATCATAAAAAATATATGAATAAAAAATATCATAAAAATAACCATCACTTACATCATCATCAAGAAGAGGATATGAGCATTCCTCTTCACCTTGTTCTGTAGCTTGCATGGGCTCTTCTTCTTCGAATTAGACACTTATTTCAATGAATGTTTTAAGAGAGGATGGATCAAAGAGATTATATCCCTTTTAATCTTCTTCATATCCAACCATGATTGAATCCTTTCTTTGGGGCTGCAAGGCCTTTCTCTTCTCTGGAGGAATTCTATTCCAAGCCTTTGAGTGAAACACCCTGAAATGAGAAACATTGGGCTTGTGGCCCATCCAAGCCTCATATGGAGTCATGCCTTCCAAGTATTTATGCGGTGTTATATTTTGAACATATGTAGCACAATTCATAGCTTCATCCCATAGATTTGGAGACAAAGACTTAGCCTCCATCATGCAAGTGGCCACCTCCTTCAGTGCTCTATTCTTGCGCTCTGCAACACCATTTTGTTGAGGTGTGTAGGGCACATAATGTTGCATTTGGACGCCATGCTCTTCACAGATCTGATGCATGTCCTTATTGACATACTCCCTCCCATTATCAGTCCTCAAGACCTTCATGGTTCTCCCAATAAAGTTCTCCACACAGTTCTTGAAAACTTTGAAACATTGGAAAACTTCAGATTTTTGCTTGAGTAAATACAACCAACAATACCTTGAGAAATCATCTATGATGGTGAGCACATACTTTGAGATGCCATAGGAGGGAGTGGGGAGTGGACCAATCAGATATGAATCCACTAAACCAATAGGTTCAGTATCTCTCCTTTCCTTTCCTTTCTCATACTTCTTCTCAGCATGCTGCCCAACAATGCACCCTTTGCAAGTGGCATCGAAAAAACTGATTTTTGGATGCCCTTCAACCATCTCTTATTTTGCTCAATGCTTGAATATATATGTAGTTGAGATGTCAAAATATCTCATGCCATATATTGCTGATTTCGTTCCATGTGACAAAAGTGCATTTAGATAAGAGAACTCAAGAAAATGTGATAACTTGTACATCTTCGAATCATGGTCCGCAACACCCACTGCAACAATTTTTCCAGTGGAAATTTCTGATGTCTCCACATCATTTTGAGTGAAGATAACTCTCTTGTCTGAAACAGTGTGGGTCATTTGGTATACAGAGAGTAATTTTCTTGCAAGATCAGGTACATACAATACATTACTGAAATACCCATTTTCTAGAGAGATTTTCCCAATGCCTTTAGCAGGGAATTATGAGTTATCTCCCATGTGAATGTAAGAACCACTGGATGGAGCAAGAGTAGAGAATTCATCTCTTG
Source organism: Larix kaempferi (assembly GCA_027924585.1). NCBI lineage: Eukaryota > Viridiplantae > Streptophyta > Pinopsida > Pinales > Pinaceae > Larix > Larix kaempferi. The sequence continues at coordinate 6,101,497 of BSBM01000203.1, read as the reverse complement.
AAGAATCCATGTGCCTTGAGGCACCCAAATCAATGATTAAATAAGATGACTCTGAGGTACTAGACACCAAAGCATGGCACCTCTCATTGTCTTCAGAAACACCCTCTTTCTTCTTGGAGCTTTCTGGAAGAGGAATGTTGTTTTTCTGTAAGAGATGGGTCATCATGTCTATGGTTTTCTTCATGCATTAAATCTCAGGGTGAAAATCTATTTGACAGTAGCTGCACTTAGTATTCTCTTTCTTTGTTCCCTTGTCATTGATAGGATTCGAACCCCCATCAGTGGATTTGGGCCTCTCATCCGTCTTCTTCTTCTCTTGTGGTTTCGGCCCCTTGGGATTTTGCTTGCCTCTTGCATGTTTCGAATCTCTAGCTACAAGTACTTGGTCTCTTTGCTTAATGGAACCCATCAAGACCAACTTGTCTTGATCTTGAGCTAGCATCTCCATGAAATCAACCAAATATGGCATCTTCCAATTTCTAATTATGAGCTTTGTGAAGTTGAATGTAGAGACAAAAACTGAGTACTCAAGACCCAGTTTTGAGATAATGGACAAAACCAACTGTTCTTACTTCTTGTCAATGCCACATTGTTTGATTTTCAAGGCCAAGCTCTTGAACTTGGTGAATAAATCTTGAATGGATTCGAAATTGCTTTGAATCAGTGAGATCAACTCATTCTCAAGTTGATGGAATCTCATTTAATCGGTCTTCCCAAATAGAGACTCAAGATTGAGCCAAACTTCATTGGGTGTATCTAGAATTTCGACATGAAACAAGAGGTCTCTCGAAATATTGAGACAAAGGAGGCCGAATGCTTTATCCATTCTATTGAAGAATTTTGACTTCTCCACAACAGAGTTTGGTTCAACCTATGTGCCCATGGTGATCCTGAAAATACCCTTGGATCTCAAAAAAATAACTATTTCATCCTTCCAATCGAAATAGTTGAAAGGAGTGAGCAAGTTTGGGTGAGTTTGCTCCATCTTTATTTTGCTGCTTGCGCACTGGGTGACAATGGTGCACTTGAAAACTTGCAATAAAACTCTCAACACTTAGGAGGGGATCTACACTAACAAATTCGAACCCTTCTTGATAGTGGGTGCATTTAGGAGAGCATCATATCCTGGATAGAATCCAATGGCTTCAATACAATGGTTCCAGGTACTTTTGTGGTTTCTCCACTACTTTTGGCACACCAGTAAAACAATCTATTGGTTCGAATAGTAGCTCCAAGAGATCTGGTACCATGTAAAATATATACCACATTAGTATATAGCTACTATAGATACCTCACAATTGGAATATTTAACTTATTATGCAAGAAACAAGTGCATATACATTTCTGGAAAAATAAATGATAAAAAATTAGGCATAAATGATCAAATATCAACACAAATGATAAAAAATCAGGATACACAAATGATCAAATGTTGGATTCTATTAGCAGTCCAACCCAATAATGAGTTTGGATCATCCTTATATAACAATAAGAAGAAATAAGATGCACTTGGAGTGTCCACACTTAGCTAGCTTAGATTTAGCCCAATCCCCCCTAGGTTGACCAAATGGTTCCCAAAATATCCCAAACAGGTCCGAATTGTGCATGTGAACGTTGGGTAAGCATGGGGGATCAAGATGGAGCTCACACATGTGAAGGAGATGGTTGGTTGGAATTTAGGTAGGCTAGGGTAGGCCAACAATAGCCAAAAGAGGGGCAAACGACTAGATTCAATGCATGGGCGTCTTTGGTCAAACCTAGATCCATAAAACATGGAAGGAAGGCACCTTAGGCATGTTGAAGGTAATAAATTAATGTGGTGGTCTCAAGGAGAGTGCCTAAAAGCTATATTTGACCACCCTTTGGCCCATACAATGGTGGATATTGTTCACACTTGCCCCAACAAGTTCTAGATAGCTTATAACAAATTCCTAATAACCTAGGGATGTAATTATTAACCAGTTTAGCACCTAATAATCATAAATTAATTAATGATTAAGGCACTAAGGTCTAATATTTCTCTAACAAAATGTGTACATAAATGATACATCTCCAAAGGAGAAATTCATGAGCCCAAAGAGGCAGTTGGAATCCACACATGTGGCAGGCTTAGTTTGGATTGAAACCATCTTCCGATAAGGTCTAATGGCCACCAATGATGAATGAATAGTCAACTGGGGTGGACTGTCACATAAATGACTCATTGGGGCTAGAGATTAGGGGATGAGACTCCAAGGAGGCACAAGACTGACTTGTAGTGGTCAAAATAGGCGCTCCTACACTTAGTAGTAGTGAAACTAGGTGTAACAATCAGTTAACTTAGTAATAAAGGGGACACGACATCCTATATCATGGAACTGACTGTACTGACTCCTAAAATCATGTTCCAACTGCGTCTTTGGTCTAGTTTCCACCGATGATGAGTGACTAGTCATCTGGGGTGGGCTAGAACATAACTGAGTCATTAGGGATAGATATTAGGGGATGGGACTCCAAGGAGGATCAATACTGACTTGTAGTGGTAAAAATAGGCGCTCCTACACTCAATAGCAGTGAAACTAGGTGTAATAGTCAGTTAACTGAGTAATCAAGGGGACAAGGCACCCTAAATCATGGAATTAACTATACTAACTCCTAAAATCATGCATTAGGGCGCCTTTGGACTTATGTAACGAAGGTGCTCTGAGTGGATAAGAGGGATAATGATGACCAACGTTAAGCTCTATGGGGCCTAAATTAAGGACTAGGTGCTAGGAGACTCAACCACCAATGCATGGATGCATGGAGTGCTGCATGGAATGCATGCAAAACCAAGATGATATGGTTAGAATATTCCAACACAACATACTTGCGTTATCTCCCCTGCTTTTTTTGTGTGTAGTTTGACTAGTTTTTCTTCTTTACTGGGACCTCATGGAAAGCACACCCGCTTTTTGTTGGCCTGACTTACTCTAGGCTAGTGAGGAGTCTAAGCTGGTACACTTTCATTTCCTTAAGAAGTACTCACACTACAAGGAAAAGATTATGTAGTGGAGGTCATAGCGAAGGCTTTTAGTGTTACAAGATTGGAAAAATTTGTCAAAAAAACCTCCACTACAACCTCTTCCAATGATATCAGTTGTTTTAATAGAGGTTATTACAGATATATTTTTTAAGTAAAAAAAAATCGGCGACTGGATGTTTTAGCAGATGTGTTTTTACTGGCGTGCTTTGTTTAAATTGTGCACACCAGTGTGTGTAGTAAAAGAATGCGTTGGTGCTGTACGATGTAAAAATATGCACCTGTGTACTCAAACAGAAAAAGCACTAGAAATAACCAAATTTCAACGCCGCACCAGTGCTTGCGTATGGATATATGCACCGGTGCTTACATCCAACATAAACACACCGATGGAACATGTTACATAATATGCACTAGACAATTTTTAATATTTTTAAATTTTACCGGTGCTATCCATTTATCAGAGCACACCAGCGTATTTCATTGTCAAACACACTGGTGCTTACAAACTATCAAAATAACCCGGTGCATTTAAACAACTCGAACGCTCCGGAGTGCTTAAACACACAAAAAAAACATCGGTTTGTATTCTCGGTGTGAATAAACCATTGACATGCACCGGTGCGATAAAAAAATGAAAACTCAACTGATAAGCCTTCTAGCATGTGGACATTCTTATTTTAAAATTTATGGTGCGTTTAATTTACATTGGAGTGTTGGGCCCGTCGTTGACATAAACACACTGGTGCATAGTGTTCGGGTAGGCACACCAGCACGACATCAATTATCAAAAGCACCACATATGATATTTTGAACAATGGCTACTGACATTGCAATCAAATATATATATTATATTTTTTAATTTTTTTAATTCCATTATTCATCTGAAATTGCAATATTTTTTATAGTACTATTCATTTCAATTTTAATTATTGCGTTTGTTTGGATTAATTTCTTATATCATAGTCGGAAGCATCTATTGTAATATTTAATCATCCATACCTTTAATTACCAATGTACCATTTCACATGTAACATTTGACAATAACATTGAGGAATGCAATACAATAAATTTTTAAATTTTATTATATATCAATAAGAGTGCCTTTGTCATACAAAATAGGACAACATAGATATAACAATAATCAAAATGTCAACATGCATGTAATTGTTACACTTACTGGTAACCTGCCATTTTTCAATTCAGACACTATGTCTAGTACATTATTATACAAAATGTATGATTTTCATAGACAATTATTTCAAAATATACAACAAGCTACAATAACTTACATTAACATGAAAATTAAATATGGATCACCATTCTTCGTTGGAAGTGTTATCGGTGCTCGAGACACTTGCGTCAATTGGGTTATTTGGCTGAATGTTTTGTTGATTGGATCGATTATTTTTCTCTTCTTCAAATTCCGTCTGCAAACATGAAAATAAAGTGTACTGAGTCTATTTACATTGACGGGAATAATAAAAAATAAAATAGATAGTATACATGAATGTAAATTGAAAAGCGACGTACCATAGAAATAATTGAGTCATGAATGATACACATTCTTTCAAAACCAAATCTCATGCCTTCTATCAACAAATATTCTGTTGGATCCACTGTATACTTTGTTTCCTACAAGTTTTATGCCTTGTCACAAATCATAGATTTAATATAAAGGATTTTTGTTGTTTTATTAATTATAAAATGAGAGAAGTAAAACAATCTAGATACTTACAAAATCCACAATTATTTTTTGATACTCCAACATATACTCATAGCCCTTCCTTAACCCAATGTCAATTAATTCTTTTGATGGCTCCTCTTTGTATGTTAACACCTGTTTCGAGGCATCCAAGGATTGCCAGTGAAAACAAAAAAAATAAATACACAAATCACAAACACTACAAGATCTTAATTTCTTATAAGGAAATCACAAATACTCACAAACTTTGCTACCAACTTCTTTTTTCCTTGTTGTCCTGTCTTGTGTGTTGACTGGGTTCCATTTTGTTTTCTTTTCTGCAACAAAAAAATTGAAAATTAATATTTAATGTTGAATTAATTAATGAGATGTACATAATTCTAAAAATCAATGATTTCATACATTTGAAGCACGTTGTTGTTGAGATGGCTCCTCCTGCAATGCAATTATGTCCATTTCCTTGACCATCTCTTTGTACACTTTTTTGGACATCCCTACTGGCAAATTTCACATATCACCTCGTTCAGACTTTGGGATTCATGTTGACTAAAGTTGTTGTTCATTGAACTCATACCATGCATTTTCTATCAATAAAAAACATGGACATTAAATATAGAAGCTAACAATATATTATACAAATTAATTACTGACCTTCAAAAAATAAAAATAAAACAAGTATGACATCGATGCACTTTATTACATAAAATGCCCCCGTGCGTGTATGTACATAAACACATCGATGCGTTATATCAACATAGGTGCACCGTGAATAGCTGAAAATTATTTAACATTTTATGCAAATAAAAAATGAAGCGTTCCTTCCATTAGCGGTGTGATATTCGTATAAACGCACTGTAAACAGAGAATCGAGAAATGAAAAATGATTTTTTCATTTTTATAAAATAAAACGTTACATGCTGCATATCATATCTGGTGCGCTTTATTTATACCCGCACCGATGCGTTCCTGTAATACAAACGCACCGATATTGATGCATGCACATTTTTATTGAATTTTTTCTTTCTAGGGCCGACATGGTTACAGATTCGACCTAAAAAGTGGCCCCATCTCACCCTACACTTTCTATATATAATCACAAGCTCAACAAATCTAAAATCTGTAAAAGGTGAAATCATAATTGTGTATAACAATAGAGGGATTTAAACCCTAATGTAAGATTTTGTAGCCACATAAAACGAAAAGAAGCAACAATAAAATAAGGGTTGTAACATTGAAGGTAAGTATGAAGTTTTTTTCTTCTAAATATAGTTAAACTCTAAATAAGATAATACGATCGACAATAATACTTACATATTGGAAATTTTTACTATGCAGGGACGTTTTGTTTGATTCACCCTACCTAACAAATTTCGATCCTTAGAATAATCCAGTTGCTCCAAACTCCTTCCACGTAAGTCAACTCTATTCCAAAACTCTCCCCTGAAATTTTCAGAAAAATATTGAATTAATGTTTATTTTTTTTTCTTTTAAACACTATTTAGAATTAGTTTTTGAACTTAAAATTGGCGCCCTTTTTTCAGTTTAAGAAAAAAATAGCTTGTGCGTTTTTTTATTTAATTTTGATTTTCTGGCATTTCGATGCGCTTGTGATAATGTTGCACCGGTGTGGTCAGATATGTAACGCACCGGCCCTTTGAATTTCAACGCAACACTAGAAATATTAAATTAAACAACTTAAAAAAAAATCGCATGCCGTGGTTCATATATGATTAGGACGACCCGGTGCACTGATGTTTATGAAACACATCGGCATGAAAAATGTTATAAAATGCATATATAAATATTTTCTACCGAATGTAGCATATATTTTCTACCGCGGGGGATTTTGTGGATGTTTTTTCATGGTGCGTTTATAGTTGTTAAGCACCAGTACATTTGGTATATGTGAGCGCAACGGTGCGTGTATATTTGAATAGATGCACCAGTTTAATTTGTAAATCTCATGGTTTAATGTATCCACTTAAAATTATATATTCGTTTCAAATGTTCTTTTACTATTCAACCACACCAATTACAATATTTCATAGTATATATTTGTTGCTTAAACTCACCTTATTCTTACAAAATGGTTTCCAAACCGTATATTGGAAGTTAGATTGTAATATAGTTCTTGAATTGTTTCTAGGACTGTAGAGATGTATATTGATTTCTGATTTGGCTCAAATGCAGGGAGAAAATTTTGTATTATAAAATGGAAAATTCTTCAGATTACATCTCATTCCATCTTGTTCAAAGTTCGATGAGCTCTCCCTTTCCATCCCCAATAAGTTTAGGTTTTATTTATATTTTGACTATTTATTTGAATTTATGTTATCCATGTGAATTTGAATATCAATTTATTCTTTATTGTAGGATCCCGATTCAAGTTTGAGTTCGAATGCACAAGACATTCCACCAGTTTCAAAACGTCGTAATCTCTTATCAGGAGCAATATATTGCAAGCAGTTCTTAGATGAAAATGGGCAGCCACTTTACCCCACCAATTGTAACATGCGATCTTCAAACCACAATCCTAGTTTATCGACGGTAATTCGTCATGATCTAGAACTCTTTTATGACACTCTAGTAGTTTGTGGTTGTTGGAAATGTTAGGTGTTGAAGGAGAACCCTTGGCATGTCACACTCATCCATCACACCAATGATAGATTACCCAATGTTGATGGTCTAATACCCCCTACTGCAGTAAAAAATCCATTAGGTGAAATAGAAAATATATGCAAGAACACTTTCCTATGCTAATTTTTGAAAAATTTGGAAGCCAAAACAACTATGTTTCATCCTAAATTGACAAACCCCTTTGGTTATGTTCAGTCAACTGAAATTTCTAGTGATACAAAGTATGATATGAATGCCACCCAACCCATATCTACTAGAAGATGCAAAAGGTTTCATGAGTTGAGAGAAAAACTGTCCAAGTACACACCGATGTTCATCCAATTGTTGGAGGGTATTGATGATTTATCCCTTCTTGTGAATTTGCAAAGTAAATATCAAACTTCTTACAACTGCGCTTTGTATGGCGCTTGGATGTATTCTCTACCTATTACTGATGTTGGAACCAAATTATCCTTTTGTGGTAATCGTTTTATGATTTCCAAGTCTAATATAGATGCTATAAATCTTGGGTTGTTTATCCTTTCACATGTACTCGTTCTTCTCAAACAGTTAGTAGCAGTTATGCCATTTTGCGGTCCTATCTATTGTCGGTTTGATTAATTGAGTATTGTTAAATACAAGCATATAATTTCCATGTATAGTATGTGCATGAATGGTTCTAGGTGCTCTTTATTTTATGCAAATTGTTCATTTTAGGAACACTTTAATGACCATGAGTTATTTATGAAAATAAAAGCGTCCAACCCTTTGTTGTTGTACATGTAGTACATAGTTTTTCTTCTGGTGATGAGTTGTTAAGAAACTATAACTTTCGTAGACCACCAATCACTCATTAGAGACGCCTTGCATTGGGATTACTCTTATATATTCCCTTGGGGCGTAAGACAAAAAACATTGATTAATTGTATTTGTTAATTTTCAATGGGAGTCATGTTAATGTATTTCTCAGTTTGAAATTATGTTTTATAAATTGTTAATTGAATTTATAAATTAAATTTGGAAATGTGTTGCTCAATTTTAAATTTTCATATTTAATGTGGAATTGATGTTAATTTATCGCTCAATCTGAACGTTTGCTTTATAAATGGTTTGCAGCTTAACATTATCTATTGGAAATGATTCTCATGCTTATGTAATAATTGTTTTGTATAATGCTAGATCAAACCAATTGTATTGTGCTTACTAACATCATCGATGTAATATTCAATATTTTGGAAATCAGGATTATGATGATGAGCGACTTGCCTACCATCTTCTGTTGCACCCCAGTACAATGTCAAATTGAGAGAAGGCTAAAACAAGAGTGCAACTTGGAGAGGAAGCATACCAAGCATGGTTGAATCAACCACCTAATAAATTTCCTCCACGTCCATCCTCACCAATTAGAAATTCCTACAGTAATAGAAGTTCTTCACATGTTGGCAATGGAGGCAATGAAGTAGACATTGGTATGGATGAGTTATTATGACAGAGGATTTCCATAGATGCAATGCTATTACATACATTCCAGGACAATTAGCTAGGGGATGATGCTCATATAATTGAAGCCTTATTAGAAATCCTTAAATAAGCTTCCACCACACCTGTCTTTGAACATGGCCAGTACACAGCCTTCGATTAAGCATAGCCATTGATGGAATCAACCCATATTCCCAACCAAACACCACCTATACTATTTGTCCCGTAGTTTGCCATTCATGGAGGATTGAAGTGGTGGAGGCACAAGTGGATTGATCTAGATCTTGGTTCAGATTGGTTGCCAGCAAGAGGTCGTATCACTTTGTACTTCTCCTTGTTCATTAATAGAAATACTCATATTCTCGTCCATTCATGTCGTGAATGTTGTTTATTATACATTGGGTTACATTTTCTTGTGATATTATGGACCATTGTTATTGATAATGTTAATGTCATTTATATATTTTATGTACTTGTTGGATATTGGCTGTCAAGACAAATTTGCAGATTTCAAGTGCATGGATTGAAAGCTCCAACGGGGATCTACATCAAACATTTGGATCGAGGTTGGTTACATTTCTCCATTATCTTAACATTGTCATTTATAATAGCATTGTTTTGAAAATTGAGTTGATTTCCGGTAGTCATTTGTCTGTTGTGGTATTCCCAAGCCATAGTGAGTTTTCTCCAATACAGTATTCCTACTAGAAAACCAATCTTATAGAAGATCAAGATCGGCTTTCAATGGTAAACGAAAGAGAACCCAAAGGCCTGAAATAATGACACTGAATTTCTAGCTTAGGGAATATGACAGAGAGAAGGAGAATGAATACATAGAGATGTTCGATTCAAATGAACTTGTGATCGATGATCCTGAATTCTTCAACACCTATGTTGAGAAAGTTCCCAAAGGGATGAAAGGGAAATCAATATTTTATGACCTCCCATATTGGGAGCATTTTAAGATTTCCCACTTACTAGATCCCATGCACATATTTAAAAATGTTTCATGTTCTTTGTGGCGTCACATATCATCCAAAAAAGTGACAAGTTTCCTGTCGGGAAAGATCTTATTTCTTCAAATACTAAAAAGAAGCATTTTCCAAGATAAGAAAATAGAGGAAAGGGTGACATCTCTTTTTCATTTAAAAAGGCGATGTCCCATGGTTTTTGAAGAAATATGGTCATAATTTGGAAAAAGGAAGTTATATTGGGTGTGAAGGTGCCTTCTTTTTATGAGTCTACTCTACGACGTTGCATCACTGCAGAAAAAAAGTTGTCGGGTTTGAAATCACATGACCATCTCAACCTTATAAGGGTACGTATTGTAAGTTTTAAACCTTAACAGTGAAGTACAAACTTATATTGATTCTTAAGCATTAATAGAAAATACACAATGGCACACACATAACACATAGATTTTCACCTGGAAACCCTTAACCAGGAAAAAAACAACAAAACTTAGAGCCGCACTGCTCCTTTTCATTATATGTTTAATCAACCATTTACAATACAATATATGGTATTCCGCAGCATCTAAAACCCTAATTCGTTTACCCGAAATTAGGTTACAACCCTAATCCCTTTTACCGGGATTAGATAGAGTACAATGGGTCGAAATTGTGTTGTACACGCAGCCACCATGTGAAGAGATATAACATTCCCAACATTCTCCCACTTGTTGTTCTCTTCACATACAGGAGAAATTTATGACTTTAACAATTCAGGGCAACAATGCCCATGTTTTCTTTACACCAAGAGAACTTCTGAGTACTCACAGACTTTGTCAAAGAGTCTGCAACATTTACCAAAGTGTCAACCTTCTCCAGCAACACTTTGTTTTGTTCAACCATGTCTCTGACGAAATGGTACTGCACATCAATGTGATTTGTCCTCGAGTGATAAGTAGGGTTCTTTGCTAGAAATATTGCACTTGAGCTATCACAACCAATCTTTACTACATTCTGAACAAAACCAATACCTGAACACAATCTTTGTAACCATACAGCTTCCTTACTTGCATGGGTAGCTACCATGTATTCAACTTCTGTAGTTGAGAGTGCAACTACAGCTTGTCTTCTACTCATCCAACTGATTTCTCCTCCAAATAGATTAAAAACGTAGCCACTTGTAGATATTCTATGATCAAGATCTCCAGCCCAGTCAGCATCATCAAATCCTTGTATATCTATCTCTCTATTTAGACCAGGTCTTCCTTGGTAGCAGATTGCAAAATCCGTAGTGCCATGCAAATACCTGAAGACCCTCTTTACTGCAGTCCAATGTTCCTTTCCTGGTTTTGACATGTATCTACTCAAAACTCCCACTGCATGAGCTATATATGGTCTAGTACAGACCATGGCATACATCAGACTACCAACTGCACTAGCATAGGGAACATGAGACATGTCCTCTACCTCTTCTTGTGTCGTGGGACACTGTTCTATAGATAACCTTACACCTATAGGAATGGGCACCTTCACTGGTTTGCTTTCCTGCATATTAAATCTCTTCAATATCGTTTCAACATATTTCCTCTAATTTAACCATAGTTTCCTGTTTTCACGATCTCTTTTTATTTCCATGCCCAAAATAAAATTTGCAGCACCAAGATCTTTCATGTCAAATTCAGAGGACAGCTGATTTTTGACATCCTTGATGATTTCCTTGTTGTTTCCAATTAGCAACATATCATCAACATACAATATTACATAAATAAAATGATCACCAGTTAGCTTAAAATAAACACAGTGATCAGCTTTGCTTCTTGCGAAACCAAGTCCCAGTATATAAGTATCAAATTTTTGATACCACATTCTTGGATATTGTTTCAATCCATAGAGAGATTTTTTCAGCTTACAGACAAGCTCCTTTCTTCCTTTCACCACAAACCGTTCTGGTTGCTTCATATAGATCTCTTCATTAAGATTTCCATGTAGGAAAGCCGTCTTTACATCCATCTGTTCTACTTCAAGTTCAAAAATAGTAGAAATAGATAGAAGAAATCTAATAGAAGTCAATTTTGCAACAGGTGAAAAAATCTCACCAAAATCGATGCCCTCAATTTGGGAATAACCTTTCGCTACTAGTCGAGCCTTGTACTTCTCCACTTTACCTGCTGCATTTAACTTCTTCTTGAATACCCATTTGCTTCCAACAGGATTTCTTCCTTCTGGCAACTCAACCAGATCCCATGCCTCATTTTTGTCCAAGGCATCCATTTCTTCTATCATGGCCTTCTTCCATAGTTTACTATCTTCTGAGTCCATTGCCTCTTTAGCAGTTCTAGGATCATCATCAGTAATAGATAACACAAAATTAGAACAAAAATCAAGGGGACTATACCTTTCAGCTTTCCTTCTTACTCGGTCAGATCTCCTCAATACCGGAGTCTGTGGATCCACCTCTTCATCTGATTCAGACGATTCTGCCTCCTCATCTGATTCAGACGAATCTGGTTCCTCAAAAGAATCACCTCTTTCATCCTTGATATCAAAGTGTAGCTTCTATGAATCCTTTTCCTTTGGTACATCCTCAATCTTGGAAGTGCTTTCAACTTCTCTGAAGATCACATCTCGACTGTAAACTGTTTGCCTTTTTACTGGGTTCCACAACTTGTAACCTTTCACTCCATCCTTGTAACCAATGAAAATACATTTTTCCGCTTTATTATCCAACTTGCTCCTTTTCTCCTTTGGAACATGTACAAAAGCATCAAACCCAAACACTCTGAGATGAGAGAGAGAGGGTTTCTTACCAGTCCAAACCTCATGAGATGTCTTGTCAACCAACGCTGATGTGGGTGTCCTATTCACTAAGTAACACGCAGTGTCAACAACTTCTGCCTAGAATTGTTGTGTTAGCCCTGCACCACTGAGCATACTCCTTGCCTTTTCCATCAATGTCCTGTTCATCCTTTCTGCAAACCCATTCTGTTGAGGTGTGTATGGAGTAGTCTTTTTCCTTGCTATTTCACACGTTTTATAGAACTCCTCAAATTCACTTTCATAGAATTCTCCACCATTATCTGTTCTGAGTACTTTTATTTTATTTTCAGTTTGATTCTCTATAAGAGCCTTAAATTCTTTGAATCTTTTAAAAAACTTCAGATTTCTTACGCAGGAAATAAATCCAAGTTTTCCTTGAGAAATCATCTATAAATGAAACATAATACACAGATTTATCTAGTGATGGAACAGGCACAGGTCCAAAAACATCACTGTGTATTAACTCTAAGATTCCTTTAGCTCTTACAACACCAGATGAGAATCTTACCCGATTCTGTTTACCATATAAGCAATGTTCACAGAAATCAAAATCTAATGTGAAATCAGACATGCCTTCAGCCATACTTTTACCTTGTAATAGTCGAAGACCCTTCTCTCCAATATGTCCCAGCCTTCGATGCCATAGCGATGTCTTCTCACTAGAGACAGTAAGGACTCTGTCTCCTTCATTTTTACCCTTAGGAACAATAGTACTGTTACATCCATTTTTGAAGGTGCTTCCCAACAACTTGTATAGAGTTCCAATCCGAACTCCCCTCATCAGCACCAGTGATTCTCGAACCATCTTGCATGTGTTCTTTTCAAATAAAGTTTTCACACCTGCATAATCCATTTTACTTACAGATATAAGGTTTCTATCCAACTTTGGAATGTGCAAAACCCCGGGAAGAGTTTTAACCCTTCCATCTTTGAGCAGTAGCTTGATCTTTCCTCGACCTATGATTTTCTCCACCGAGTTGTCTCCCAGAAATACATCTCCTCCATCATACTTTTCGTATTCAGAAAACCACTCCCTGTGAGGAGTCATATGATAAGACGCACCTGAGTCAATCAACCACGAATCATTCTCTGCATGTGTACTTGAAGATTCCAGATACACATCTCCTCCTTCCTCTGTAGATTCTTTCCGATCTGCGGATGGAGAATCATTAGGTCCTCTGCTTTTATCAGTATTTTTGGATTTACAATCCTTCTTGTAATGCCTAGTTTTACCGCACTTCCAACATTTTCTTACAGAAGGTCCTGGAGATTTAGATCTCCCTCTAGATTTAGATCTACCACCTGAAGACTTATTTTTAGATCTGTCTCCAGGGCGACCTCTTACAAATAAGGCATCCTTGGTTGAACTATCCATGGATCTCCACCTCATTTCCTCCGATAGCAGGGATGCAACCACATCATCGAAGTTTAGCGTGGTTGCATTACTCCCAATAGCTATAACCATATTATCCCATGAATCTGGCAAAGAGCACAACAGACTAATACATTTTTCATCATCAGTAATCGTAATACCAACATATGTCAACTAACTTACCAGAGTATTGAAGGCTTTTAGATGCTCTGACACAGAGTCTCCATCAGTCATCCTCAGAAGGTACAATTTCTTTCGCAGAAATAACTTATTTACCAGGGACTTTGACTGATACAGATTTCCCAGTTTATCCCATAGCTTCTTTGCACTGTCTTCTCCAGATACATTCACCAATACCGAATCTGCGAGGCAAAGACAAATGGTGCTCCTTGCTTTTCTTTCCAGCTTATCCCATTCTTTTTTTACCGCACCAGTGGGCATGGTACCTGGATCTACTACGATCCATTATTCTCTATCTACCAGAAGATCTTCCATCTTGAGCTTCCATAGCTCAAAGCTCTGGCCATTAAATTTCCCAATCTCGAATCTAGAACTGCTCGCCATTCTTTAAATAAAAATAAATCACCACTGAAACCAGGTTTATCACAAATCCAAGATCGAGCCAAACCCTTGGAAACAAAGGCATCCCTCTGAATCCAAAAATGCTCTGATACCAAATGTAAGTTTTAAACCTTAACAGTGAAGTACAAACTTATATTGATTCTTAAGCATTAACAGAAAATACACAATGGCACACACATAACATAGAGATTTTCACCTGGAAACCCTTAACTGGGAAAAAACCAGCAAAACTTAGAGCCGCACTGCTCCTTTTCATTATATGTTTATTCAACCATTTACAATACAATATATGGTATTCCACAGCATCTAAAACCCTAATTTGTTTACCCGAAATTAGGTTACAACCCTAATCCCTTTTACCGAGATTAGATAGAGTACAATGGGTCGAAATCATGTTGTACATGCAGCCACCATGTGAAGAGATATAACATTCCCAACACGTATAATGTCAATTTTTTTTTTTACTTTTTATTGATATCTTTACCACACAAGTTAAATGAAATTAACTTTTTGCGTTTACTTTGTAGTGTCATTATCCATTGTTCGTGCATGGGTGTGTGAACCATGAATTTCCCGATGACCTGTGACGTACCATATCTAAACTATATGCATTTGTATGGTGGATCACATCAAAGGATATTTACATCACTAGCATTCCACGGTGGTGTCAAGAGATAGTTGAAATTGTCTGTATGTTTGAGAAGGAATTATTGTCGATTTTCATGTATTTGCATGCTCATCTTCTAATTCACCTAGTTGATGAGGTTGAATTTGTTGGGGTGGTAACATGTCATTGAATGTTCTTCTTAGAAAGGTTCATGAAAAAGTGAAGGGATTTGTTTGACAAAGAGAAAAATCCGAGGGGTACATAGTATATGAGTCGTTCTATTATTCCAATGAGTACATCAAGCAAATCGACCACAGACCAGGCGGAGTGATTTGGGATGATGAACATGATGAGGACAAAAGGGAAGGGATGGTATTGGAAATGAACGGAAAAAGGCACATGATAAAGAGTAAGTCACTTATGTTTCGATCTCCAAATTTCCACATAGTATAAACTATTCACAACAAACTTCAAAATCTATATTTGATCCCATACGTATTGAATGTGGTTTTGTTTCCATGAATACAACACCAAATTCAGAAATTGATGCAATCAATAAATTCATTATTTACAACGTGGAGGGAACATATCCGTGGATCACATTGTATGAAGAGAAGTGGAGGAAATGGGACTTGACAAAAAATAATTCAGGCGATTGCATGGTAGAAGAATTCCTTTTCTAGATCATTTAAAATAAAATATGCCAATGATATGTCCCAACAATTGGGTTGCATACCAAGTCAGAGAGAAATATGGTGCATCGAGTCGTTACCCTCATGAAGAGGAGGATGCGTTAAACATTGGGATTAGGTGCATCAACTCAGTAATAAAATATTTATGTACATTTCTAAATTTATAATGCAACTTTGAATTATAACATCTATGTTTAATATATTAATGCTTGGGTTATTAGACATATGCCACCATATTTGATAAATTTTCTTACAGGTGCATTCGTTCCCATCTATGTGGGATTATGGAAATACTTTTTGCATCGAGGATGCTGATGATGTGTCACGTCTCTTCTACGCATTTTTTTTTGTCAAATATTCTAACCACTCAAACAAATGCAGAAACATAAATACTAGCTGTCACTACAGCCTACTTGATTAATATTCTGGTTGTGTGTGCACTATGCTTCACTATTACTTTTGTCGCTATTCACGCAAGTGTAAACACTTGAAAGACTCTTATAACCACGACGGTGTACCTATATGTAAACACGCTAGTATATAGGGACCCCTTCAAATACAAACCAAAAACATAATGACTTTATGCTACACATTGGTGACACTTCCAAATTAAATGCAACATTTAAATTTCAATACACACATATATTAAAACTATTAAAATATTGATAAAATGAAACATAAGACTTTAGTTTTTATGTTAATACCAAATCATTTAATTCAACATGGTTATATGTTATAACTATGTTAATAACATATAACCAATTTTTTAATATCAATTTACGCTCTAGGCTTACCCTTGTAAAGACCTAGGCTTATAACTTATACCGTATGCGCTCCTACTAGCTCCATAAGATACCTTAACCATAAAACAACATTAATAAAAAGGAAATGCAATGCATTACATATATGTTAATATATCATATATGCATTGCAATATAATATATGGATATATTATATATATTGGTCATGCGCTCCAAGGTTGACATAATTATGAACTAAGGTCGAATACAAACCATGTTACAACATTAATATAAGGGAGTGCGATGTAATACATATACATATGTATTAAAATAATATTTATACATATAAAAATGCAATATAAAAAGTGTGGTTTATGCGCTCAAGGTTGACCTAGGGTCGAACCAAGGTCGAATACAAACCATGTTACAACATTAATCATGACCATATCGACCACTCCAAACCTTTGACAATGTTGTGATAAAATAAATGTTATAACATATAAATGTGATGGTTCTTAACTATGTAATGTGGTGATTATGCGCATAACGTTATTATGGTGTGACTGTGTATTGAATTAAAGCTCTGCCATGCAGATTTCAACGTGTGAACCAATGTTTTAACCCCCGTGGAGTGCCCTCCTAGCAGGTAGCTCTACTCTTAGTGACATGGTGACACTACTCAACAAATAAATGCCTACTCGTGCTCCAACTAGCCCAGATGGCCAACACACGAGGTTTACAACCCAACGTCCACTGCATTAATACCCTGTTGGTTAAATAAATGCAGGTGTGGTCTCGACCGTCGATCACGATCTGGGTCACAAAATTTGGGTGATGCGAATGCAATGGCTCCGTTGATTAAGTTATGGTTGTTGGCGCCCAAAACTATGGTGGACTAAGCATTAAAGGATGGAGTATCATGGTTCAGAGGTAGCCTCCTCCTCAAGCCGATTACCATAGCGTTCATCCAAAAACCCTTGCTTGGCTACAGGCTGTTCATTTTGATGCTACGATAGGTCTCATAGAGCACCTATGCTCAAGGAAGAGGGCTCACACCCTACGCAGTAAGAACAAGGTGCTCTCAGCATGACTACGAACACAGTGGGAGGAATCATGCTAAACTTCCATGTAGAGCAGGTAAGACTGAAAGTTTTCATGCATTGTTAAGGTTTCATTTGGTTAGTTTCTGTTGTAGAAAATGATGTTGTCTAAGTACCCACTGTCGCGGCCCTTGTACAGGTAAGGAGCACCCATGACTTGATCCTTGCGGCTTGCCCTATCCCACGGCAAGCAGTTACAACAACAACATTTTTACTAACCAAATTTTTTACTTTAACTTATTACTGCTCAATTGAATTTTTGTTTAAATGGTTGGTGGTGCGGGTGCAACGACCGTTGACGATGTGCTGGGAAATCCACAGCTGGCACCATGGATTAGGTGAGGAGAACAACCCCCATGGTGGCCAGGTAACTCGTTGTCTGTTTGTCCTTCACGGTTAAACATCCTGATGGTTAGAGATGGGTTACTTAATAATTGGCTCCATTCTTATCTGCAACATGAACCAGCGATGGCCCTCGGCCTTGTCCTCAATGTACATGACCATGTTTAGTTGGCTTGAGGGCTGGCTTTGTTAAATTTTCAGAATTTAATTCATTCTGATCTAGGATGTTAACTGAGAGAACAACATGTACAACAAATCTACAACATATCATTCATGGACACAATAATGCAAGCACAGAAGAGACACCGAGTTTACTTGGGAAAAACCATAAAGGTGAAAAACCCGAATAACTTCCTCAGAGATAGATAGAGCAATGATACAACCAAAATACAAGAGATAGTCTTCTCCTAGTAGCAGAGCCTCCTCCTCCACAAGTGCGCCACTCTCCACAGTGTGAGTGAGAGAATAGAATGTGTAAAATGAGAGAGACACACTCTCTATTTATACACTAACTTGACTTGACCTTTACTCAACTAGGTCGGCCTCCACTTAACCACTTAACATAATGCTGACTAGGACGACCCCCACTAGGGTGGTCTAATAACCCTTTGACCCACATGGCCGACCCCCAATAGGGTGGTCTAATAACCCTTTGACCCACATGACTTATACAGGGCCGACCCCAACAAGGTGGTCTAATAACCCATCAAGTATAAGTTACGACACTTACAATATAAATGACGACACTTCCATATAGAGGAATAATAACATCTCTATAGGAATACAACCACTTCCGTATAGAGGAATAATAACATCTCTATAGGAATACAATATACATATATGTGAAATACATTCCGAAGTTACATATACATCAACACTCCCTCTTAACTAGGAAGGTATTTCTCGACATAGGTCTTCTAGCACAAGTCATCTTCTCTGGATCATCGTCACTAGATAATTGTCATCGAGTCATCATCATCGTCACTGCTGTTGCTATCTCAATCAATATCTGAATCTACTCGTCATAGGAAGTTCTACAGAGCAAGTCCTTTTTCATACTGGATGTAGGCCCACCACCTGCAGGTCTTTGTCATCATTGGCCATACTGTGGAATTCTCAAGACTTATTACGTGCGTCACAAAACCTGGCTGCAGCATCCCAGGCTATTATGAGCACACAGTTCTACCTGTAGGATATCCCAGGAGCACATTACATGTGACCCATCACAAAACCTGGCTGAAGCATCCCAGGCTGTTACGAGCACACAGCTCTACCTGTCGGATCTCCCAGGAGCACATTACATGTGATATCACCACAAAACCTGGCTGAAGCATCCCAGGCTATTACGAGCACACGGATCTACTTGTCGGATCTCCCAGGAGCACATTACATGTGGTCCACCACAAAACCTGGCTGAAGCATCTGAGGCCTTTTTCATCTTGTCCAGATCTCCCAGGAGAAAATTACATGTGGTCCACCACAAAACCTGGCTGAAGCATCTGAGGCCTTTTTCATCCTGTCCAGATCTCCCAGGAGAAAATTACATGTGGTCATGGCAAAACCTGGCTGAACATCTGAGGCCTTTTTCATCCTGTCCAGATCTCCCAGGAGCAAATTACATGCCATAGGACAAAACCTTGAAAGAGCATCTGCCAGATATCCCAGGGCACAAATTACATGCCATAGGAAAAACCTCGAAAGACTATCTGCAGATCTCCCAGGGCACAAATTATATCTCCTCCCAAGCAAAACCTCAAAAGAGCATTTGCGAGATGTCCCGGGGTACGAATTACATGCCATAGGCAAAACCTCGAAATACCATCTACAAATCTCCCAAGGCACAAATTACATGCTTACCTGCACAACCTGTTCCATGGCCATAGAGTATCATCTGATACTCATCATACATCATCCTGATGTACACATGATCACCCTGATCGTCATCACTGCAACATCCTGCCGCATGTCATCTGGAGAAGCTCGTCATCCACGATCATCCTGATCATACAATGCATCCATCTGATGCACACCAAGTATCTACCTGATACATATCATCATACATAGTGTATCCACCTGATACATAGATACATGATCCACACAATGTATCCATCAACATACATGATCTACTTGATCATACCTGATACATATCAATATACATGATCTACTTGATCATACAATGTATCCACCTGATACATATACAGATACATGGTCCAAGCATCCAACATGATGCATATACATATAAATGATCCAACCGATCATATCCAGCATCGAACATGATGCGTACATACATATACATATAAATGATCCAACTGATCATATCCAACATCCAACATGATGCGTACATACATATACATATAAATGATCCAATTGATCATATCCAGCATCCAACATGATGCATACATATAAAAATGATCCAACTGATCATACAAAGCAGAAACCAAAACATCATCCTGATGTTCATCATCCAACGCTTACATCCACAGCCATGTGAAGGATCCTCCTTCCAACATGCTTGGAATGGCTTCAGCAAATGTGTCCATCACTTCTTCCTCGAAGTGTCCTTGATTTGAAGAACGCCAAGCCTCTCTCTGAAGTACTCGAACTTCACCCTGGCTAGTGGCTTCGTCAGCACATCTGCAATCTGCTCGTCCGTCGCAACATACAGGAGCTTCACAGCTCCTCTCTGCACCATATCCATGATATAGTGATATTTGATCTCTATGTGTTTCGACCTGTCATGAAACACTGGGTTCTCGGACATCTTCACACAACTCTGGTTATCATAGAAGATACCAGTAGCATGCAATGGGATATCAAATAACTCAGACAGTAGTTTCCGTAGCCATACTTCCTCACAATTAGCTGAACATGCTGCAACATACTTTGCCTCAACTGTACTCAGTGCTACGAAGGACTGCTTCCTGCTAAACCAAGAGATCACACCTGATCCCATACTAAAGCAACACCCATATGTTCTCTTCCTATCTGCAACACTTCCTTCCCAATCTGAATCAACATAACCCTACAGGTTAAACTTTTGATTCGCTTCATACTTGAGCCCATAATCCACTGTACCCTTCAGGTACCTTAGAACATGCTTTACATCAACTAGGTGAACATCTCTCGGATCCGTCAGGAACTGGCTCAATGTGTTCACCGCAAAGCAAATATCCGGTCTCGTGTTCGTCAGGTGCATAGAGGACCCAATCATCTGACGATACATCGTGACATCAACTGGATCAGATGAAGCATCACATAGAAGCTTCAGGTTCGAAGCCATAGGTGTGGCCATGTCCTTGCAATCCATCGTCCCGAACCTCTTCAGGATATCTACTGTGTAATTCCCTTGACGAAGGAAGATCCCACCTGCACTCTGCCACACCTCCATACCTAGGAAATAATGCATCATTCCCAAATATTTCATATTGAACTCAGCAGCAAGCTTCCTCTTAGTATTTGCAATCAATTTGTCATCTCCTGTTACAAATAAGTCATCCACATACAGGAGTAGAACCACAGGATTCCTTTCTCAACCTTGTAGAAAAGGTTGGAATCCGCTTTATTCTTGGTAAAGCCCAAACTGGATAGAAAGCTGTCTATCCTACCATACCAAGTTTTGCACACATATATGACTACACCATGCTATCTTGAAATTCATCTGGTGTATCTTCTATTTCATCACTTTTATATTTCTCTATGCTGCCATCTGTAGC
Source organism: Larix kaempferi (assembly GCA_027924585.1). Classification (NCBI taxonomy): domain Eukaryota; kingdom Viridiplantae; phylum Streptophyta; class Pinopsida; order Pinales; family Pinaceae; genus Larix; species Larix kaempferi. The sequence goes on along the minus strand of BSBM01000203.1, from coordinate 6,079,781 downwards.
ATGCTTGATCTGATAGTTCCATTTGGAAGTGACAACAGACTTCTCTTCAGCTCTTGGGACCGCATCCCAAACATCGTGCTTGAACAAATGTTGTAGTCCTTCTTTTGTAGGTGATGGTATACGATATTTCCTACACAACAAGTTAAATTGCATGATTAGAAAACATCTCATAGTTTTCAGAACAAATTCTTACACATAAGGAAATATGTCAGACAGTCATGCAATTATCTTAGTCAATGCTTCAATACAACATTTATCCATATTCCGTAACTTTCTAGATGACTTCCAATCTCTACCAGAACATTGTTAAGAGTGTGCACAACTCCCAACATGTAAGCAAAGAGGTTTCATTCTAGATAAGTAGAAATGGAATGTTGTACAGTGCCATAGGCCACTTACCCATGCATATTAGTAGTATACTATTCATCAATGCAACTATTCTAATATGCATAATACACAACCTAATTCTAGGAACATCATTATATACATTATTGAACAGTATTATTTAAACAATAAAATATGCAAGTAATGACAATTCAAATACTTATCTTTGTTTGTTTGTTGGGTTGAATCCCTCTTAGTCTTTGCTTCTTTTCTGCAACTCCATTCTTATGTGGATTGTGAGAAGTAGTCAACTCCCTCTGAATATCTGCATCCTTGCAGAAACTACTGAAGTGTGCTCCTTTCCTTTCTTGCAGGAACAACTAGAGTGTGCTCCCTCTTGATCTTTGCTTCCTGGATTACCTGTCCTTGAACTTACATCCATCCTTAATCACTATGCATGCTTATTAGTATCATCATTGTGTTATCCTTGAGGTCTCATACATAATCACACATTTATTAGTATAATCTTAATACTATCAAAACACAATAATCTTAAACATGTATATTCATGATCATTCACAGATAATAAACATTAGTATTCAAGGTTTCAGGGAAGTCTTCTTTTACTCATAAATATTCTTATTTGATCATAGGACTCTTCTAGTTAGTTGAATCATCAATCAATATAAGAGATATAATATGCATAAAACCCGTGATTATTCAAACCTATACCTTCATGATTCTTCTGGTTAGTCATATCATCAATTATGGTAAGAAACATAATATGCATACAGCCATGAATATTCAAACCTATGACTTCATGAATAATCATTATCAACAACACAACAGTATAATATTCTAACACAAGGTAGGATTCTAGCTTGATATAGGAAAAACATACCTGGATTAGCATGCTAGATAGTTATGTCTAACATACCCGCATAATGTCTTCTGGTTCTCTTCAGTGACTTGTGCTAGTAACCTGCATGTCTCATAAGTTAACCATTGTAGAACCAAGTTATACATACCTCAAAAGTAGATCTTCTATGTGATCCATGGCAATGGATGAATCCTTGTCTTCACGTCACCATGATCATATGTTCTTGAAGTAGAACATGATTTGTCTTTCTTGGTGTACCTTTTATGTTAGCAGACAACATAAACCTCATACAACACCATAATGCATTAGTACAATCATAAGTGTCAACACCCTAACCAATGAATATCTTCTATCATGCATTCATAATTTTGTTAAGGTGATACGACAAATCTAAAATCAAGATTGTACTAACCGTAATAACATGAAGGCAAACATACCATAAACTTAATCATGAACAGATATCGAAACATACCTCGATGAGTCATACCTGTCGAGATCGCTTGTAATATTCTTATGTAAGGCCTTAGCCTCATCTCCCTCTGAAACAGGAACTTCTTCACTTATGCAGGTGACCAATCCATATTCTTCTGGGATTAACCCAATCCAATTGATTTGCAAGAACTGGACCTGGAGCTGGATATGGGTTTGTCAGAGAAACCCCAAAAATTCAAACTTCCGAAAGGATAGAAATATGCGCCTTGATGAGTTGATCAAGCTGGTATATTCAGAATTTGAAAACTACAAAGTTTCACTCCTCAAATTTGCCTTTGAAACTTCTGGATTCACTGGACGTGATCCTGAACTGGGGTTTGATGAAGCCCACTCTTCTGCCCAATCAAAAGGTTTGATCCAAATCTCTAAGCTTCTATTTTTTTGAGGAGCTTCCAGCTGTGGTCACAGATTTCAAAAATTCCCATTTTTATAGAAGCCCTAATTTTCCACTTTTCTGATCAAAGTCCCGAACTAGGGTCTGATCAAGCCCAGCCTTCTGCCCAACCAAAAATTCTGATCTTGGTCTCTAAATTTCTATTTTGATGAGTAGCATCCAGCCGTGGTCTCCGATTACAAAAATTCCAACTTTCTCCGAAGCCCTAAATTCCGGAAGCCATGAATGAAGGTACTAAAAAATAATTCTGTTTTGACAGAATTATGTACCTGATTTTTTCTGGTGTAACTCTGAACTTTTCGATCCATAGGGTCTGAAAAATATTCCTACAATAGCCCGACCTGTTATCTTTCCATCCCGATAGGTCTGACCTCAATTGGATTCTCTGAGAGAGAGTTATGCCAAGTGTCGCAACATGACCTGTTTATGGGATAATATAGGAGAGCGAACTTGTACGACGTGCCATGTGTCTCTGTTTCAACTTCGTCCTCTGAAATTTTTTCTTGAGATATCCCGACCTGTCATATTTCCATCCTGATAGGTCTGACTTCAATTAGATTCTCTGAGAGAGAGTTATGCCAAGAGTCGTAATGTGACCTGTTTATCAGATAATACAGGAGAGCAAACTTGTATGGTGTTCCACGTGTCACTGGTTCAACTTCGGCCTCTGCCAAATTTTCCTGAGATATTACAGTCTGTTTAATACCTGTCACTTTTTACGAAATTTCATTTGGATCTTCCTAGCCCATGTTATGACCTTTTTCCCAAGGTCACCTGATTTTGACTCAGATCTGGAAGAGGCAAAAACCCTATATTGTACATATCATAAATCACAAAGTACAATGAATTAGAGGTTGTCCTTTGGAAAAAAGGTATATGGGGATTTAATCTTCGACCTGTAACGATTTTAGATCCGAAAACTTCGCCAAAACGGATTTATAGAGAAAGTGCTACGATGACTGGTTTTTTCTATATCAAGCCCTAGCATCGTAAGTGCAACAAGTGTCATACATGCCATATCATGCCTTCTTTCAGGATAGCTCTGATACCATGTTAAATTTTCAGAATTTACTTCAATCTGATCTAGGATCTTAACCGAGACAACATCATGTACAGAAAATCTACAGCATATCATTCATGGACACAATAATGCAAGCACATAAGAGACACCGAGTTTACTTGGGGAAAACCATAAAGGTGAAAAACCCCAATAACTTTCTCAAAGATAGATAGAGCAATGATACAACCAGAATACAAGAGATAGTCTTCTCCTAGCAGCAGAGCCTCCTCCTCCACAAGTGTGCCACTGTCCACAGTGTGAGTGAGAGAATAGAATGTGTAAAATGAGAGAGACACACTCTCTATTTATACACTAACTTGACTTGACCTTTACTCAACTAGGTCGGCCTCCACTTAACCACTTAACATAATGCTGAATAGGCCGACCTCCACTAGGGTGGTCTAATAACCCTTTGACCCACATGGCCGACCCCCAATAGGGTGGTCTAATAACCCTTTGACCCACATGACTTATACAGGGCCGACCCCAACAAGGTGGTCTAATAACCCATCAAGTATAAGTTACGACACTTACAATATAAATGACGACACTTCCGTATAGAGGAATAATAACATCTCTATAGGAATACAACCACTTCCGTATAGAGGAATAATAAAATCTCTATAGGAATACAATATACATATATGTGAAATACATTCCGAAGTTACATATACATCAACAGGCTTCGGCCTGTAGGTGGTTGCACGTATTAAAACGTTGGACTATATGCTGTGAGCAAAAAATTATTTATGATTAATTTTGGTTTGACCCCATAGTGGGTCGGTGGTTCTCAAACTCTGTTTCGAAGGTGTTTCCCCCATGAAGGGGTTTCTGTTTGGAAAAGGAAATACGATAGCTCTGAAAATTAATGTGTTTGTTTTGTAAATAATGAATGCATTAAGTGAAAAACATCAAACCTAAATCGTTTACATACACAGTGTTGGTTGATATTGTGGTTGCTTCCTGCCTTTCATTTCTTTTGAATAAATGTACAGGGTTAATCTTATATATAAAAATGCATTCATTTTACTATTTCACACTATTTAAAGGTTGTAATACTGTTTAATGTGATCAGATGGGTAAAACGCAACCCTTGTTGGAAAACGTAGATCATACAGTAATCACTAGGTTTTTAAACTTATAAAGGAAATCGTGATACTGCTGTTTCGTCCAGCACATACTGTTTAGTTTCGCTAAACACTCATGGTCGAGCTTCGACCAAATACTTGCTCGGCTCCCATGCCAAAGCTTAAGGTTCAACCACTTAAATGGAAAGGAACGACACAACGATCATGATGATCATGGTTCTTTGGAAAACTCTGTTTCCCCGAAATGCTCCCTGAGCATAGGTATAAGCATACTTGAAAGCTAGTTACGACAGCTAGGGTCGCCAACATAAGTAAAACTCAGCACTAAAGATTTAAATGCTTACCGTTTAAAAAACATAGTGCCCATGGTACTAAACCCTTATTTAACCATAGGTGCATAAATGATTTACATGCTGTAAATGTTTCTTCGTGTTGGTTCTTATGCAATGTATACAATTTGGTTGTAAAATGTTATGGGTCTCCGCTTCGACCATAGGTCGATTTCCTATGCCGAGAGCATAGCATGCACTTACCCATACAATAACGCATTTGCAAATTAATAATTAAATGTTTACATAAGTAACGGAACCCAAATCGAAATTCCATATCAAATGTTATTGTTAAATTTAAACCAAATAGACTAGCAGGATCACTGAAAGAAGCATAATCACAATATAGACACAATATTTACCCTGGGAAACCCTCATGGGGTAGAAAACCCAGCAAAGCTTTCCTCAATAAGATGATTAACCAAAATACAAGATGTGCTCCCTCCTTCTATTCCTCCTTAGCAGATCTCCCAGACAAGTGCGCCTCTTTTCACAAGTGAGTGAGTGATCTAATGAGGAGTTCACCTCCTCTATTTATACACACTCCTGACCACCAAAAATACCTAATGGGGCCGACCTCTCCTGGAGAAGTCTAATAACCCCTAAAACCTAACTTCAGGGCCGACCCCCACATGGTGGGTCTAACAACCCTAGTTAACACAATTCCTCGGAGGAATAAACATCTCCGGATACATAATAAAATCACATCGGAGGGATGGAACATCTCCGGAATAAATAATGTACAAATATAATATTCTTAGAAGTTACAATATTCAACACTCCCCCTTAACGAGAAGGATATTATAACAACATCTGCAGGAGCAAGGAGTCATCTACTACATCATCTATATATCATCGGAAGCTTTCTTCAATTCACCATCATCAGTAACTTGACTAGTTATTGGAACATCAACATCATCAGAGTTGATAGTACTCAATCATCAGCATCGTCATAACAACATCGTCAACACACGATCATCAGCATCACGATCAACATCGTCATCACACGATCATCAGCATCGCGATCAACATCGTCATCACACGATCATTAGCATCGTCATCACACGATCATCAGCATCGTCATCACACGATCATCAACATCGTCATCACACGATCATCAGTATCGTCATCACACGATCATCAGCATCATCATCATACGATCAATCCAGTTCTCTATGTCCATGGATGATGCAAACCAGTCATGTACCTTTTGAACCGAAGTCCAGGGACGATCCAGTCCTATCATGTACCTTTTGAACTGAAGTCCAGGGACGATCCAGTCCTATCATGTACCTTTTGAACCGAAGTCCAGGGACGATCCAGTCCTATCATGTTCTCGGAGACCACATGTCTACGGCTCAGTTTACAAGACCAAAGTGCAAGGATGATCCAATCCTTACCGTACATTTAGGACAGCGTCCAAGGATGACTTAATCCTCCACCGTACATTTAGGACCACGTCCAAGGATGACTTAATCCTCCACCGTACATTTAGGACCACGTCCAAGGATGAATTAATCCTCCACCGTACATTTAGGACCACGTCCAAGGATGACTTAATCCTCCACCGTACATTTAGGACCACGTCCAAGGATGACTTAATCCTCCACCATACATTTAGGACCACGTCCAACGATGACTTAATCCTTCACCGTGCATTTAGGACCACGTCCAAGGATGACTTAATCCTCAACCGTGCATTTAGGACCTACGTCCAAGGATGACTTAATCCTCAACAGTGCATTTAGGACCTACGTCCAGGGATGACTTAATCCTCAACCGTGCATTTAGGACTTACGTCCAAGGATGACTTAATCCTCAACCGTGCATTTAGGACCTACGTCCAAGGATGACTTAATCCCTCACCATCCACCAAGGACTTCATTCTCGAAGACTTACTTCTACGGCTCTTCTTTAGGACTGAAGTCCAGGAATGATCCAATCCCTTCACATGTTCACCAAGAACTTCATTTTCGAAGACATATGTCTACGGCTCTTCTTTAGGACTGAAGTCCAGGAATGATCCAATCCCTTCACATGTTCACCAAGAACTTCATTTTCGAAGACATACGTCTACGACTCTTCTTTAGGACTGAAGTCCAGGAATGATCCAATCCCTTGACATGTTCACCAAGAACTTTATTTTCGAAGACATATGTCTACGGCTCTTCTTTAGGACTGAAGTCCAGGAATGATTCAATCCCTTCACAACATGTATAACAAAACATGTATCCTCATCATCAAAACATGTATAACCACAACATGTATCATCATCATCAAGACATGTATAACCACAACATGTATCATCATCATATAACCACAACATGTATCATCATCATCAAAACATGTATAACCACAACATGTATCATCATCATCAAAACATGTATAACCACAACATGTATCATCATCATCAAAACATGTATATCTAATCATCAAAAGCATGTATACATCTAATCATCAAAAGCATGTATACATCTATCATCAAAAGCCTGTATACATCTATCATCAAAAGCATGTATACATCTATCATCAAAAGAAAGAATATAAGAGTCCTACATCTAAATAATTCTAGGTAAATAAGTGCAGTAAATAGGTAACCTCATCATTGATGAGATAGACTTGTTTGTCAGATGCTGTGCTACTCCCCCTTTCGAGGAGGGTCCTTCTGAACTACACCAAGCTTGTCTCGGAAATGTTCAAACTTCACTCAAGACAGAGGTTTGGTCAGGATATCAGCAATTTGATCCTCAGTGCTTATATACTCTAGCTTGATAGCTCCTTTCTGCACCATATCTCGTATATAAAAGTATCGTATCTCTATGTGCTTTGACTTATCGTGAAATACAGGATTTTCAGTCATCTTGATGCAGCTTTGATTATCACACATAATCACAGTGGGGTCCATTTCTAAGTCAAACACTCCAGATAAAAGTTTCCGAAGCCATACTGCTTCACAGCTAGCAGAGCAGGCAGCTATATATTCAGCTTCAGCAGTACTGAGGGCCACACTCGATTGTTTCTTGCTGAACCATGAGATCATGGCAGATCCAAGACCATAACATCCACCTGAAGTACTTTTTCTATCTAAGACACTACCTGCCCAATCAGAATCTGAGTAACCATGTAGTCTGAGTTCATGACCTCCAAGATAAAATAGGCCAAAATCTAATGTACCTTTTAGGTACCTCATTATATGCTTTTCAGCTATTAAGTGAACCTTTCTAGGTTCTACTAGATACTGAATTAGGGTATTTACAGCAAAGCATATATCAGGCCTAGTATTGGTTAAGTACATTAATGATCCAATGATTTGTCTATATAGAGTTATGTCCACTAATTCTGATGAATCATTAACTAATAACTTTAAGTTGGAGTCCATGGGAGTGGACATGGCTTTACACTCCAACATATCAAATCTTTTGAGAATCTCCACAGTATACTTACCTTGATTTAGAAAGATTCCTTTTGGTTCTTGCCATACTTCTAAGCCTAAGAAGTAATGCATTAATCCGAGATCTTTCATCTCGATTTCTGAAGAAAGCTTCTTCTTGCTTTCAATAATTTGTTTCTCATGTCCAGTTAGGAATAGATCATCTACGTTTAACAGCAATATAACTGGTTCATCATCCATCACTTTGAGATAAAGATTTGGGTCAGCTTTACTTTTGGTAAAGCCCATGCTAGTTAAGAAATTGTCAATTCTTCCGTACCAAGCCCTGGGAGCTTGTTTCAACCCATATAATGCCTTCTTCAATTTGCATACATGAGTTCTTCCATCATTAACCTCAAACCCTTGAGGTTGCTCTATGTATACTTCTTCTTCAATTACACCATTCAGAAAAGCTGTCTTAACATCCATTTGGTGTAATTTCCACTTCATCATGGATGTAAGTGCCATGATAGTTCTAATTGAAGTATACCTAGCAACTGGTGCAAATGTTTCTTCATAGTCAATTCCCTCCTTCTGAGAGAATCCTCTAGCTACAAATCTTGCTTTGTATTTTTCAATGCTTCCATCCGCGGCATGTTTTATTTTGAAAATCCATTTGGAAGAAACCACACTTTTATCTTTCGGTTTGGGAACTATATCCCAAACATCATTTTTCATTATTGAATGATATTCTTCTGTCATTGCTTCTACCCATTCTTTCTTCTGAGCTGCCTCTTCATAGCTAGAAGGTAGTTGATCCACAAGATCACACATCAAGGCCATATAGTTGGACACTAGTTTTGGTTTCTTTCTTTCTCTAGTGGAGCCTTCAGGAGCTCCATATCTTTCAGCCCCTTGAATAATATCTCTAGCCCATGCTGGCCTTCTTTTCTTGGATAAGTCTGTAATAGGAGGCTCTTGTGGTTCCAACATGTCATGATCCTCTGGAGAATCATCTTCAGGCATGGGTACAGCCTCTGTGATTCTGGGAGAAGTACCTTCTTCATAGATTTCATCAAGTTGGCACTTCTTGGATTTCTTGAGAGCTGCTTCTTCATCAAATGTTACATCTCTACTTATTTCTATGTGATGAAAGCCTGGAATGTAAATTCTGAAGGCTTTGGATGATTCACAATAACCAACAAATATTCCCTTCTTACCAGAAGGGTCCAACTTGGTTCTCTTTTCTTTTGGAATGTGGATGTACACAGGACACCCAAATATTTTAAGATGACTTACCTTAGGCTTCTTACCTGTAAATACTTCTTCTGGAGTTTTGAACTCAAGAGCACTATGAGATAATATATTTTGCACATATACTGCTGTCTTGGCTGCTTCAGCCCATAGATACATGGGAAGATCTTGATCATGTATCATGGTCTTCACAGCTTCCATGATTGTTCTATTTTTCCTTTCAGCCACCCCATTTTGTTGGGGATTATAAGGAGTAGTTAGTTTCCTTTTAATTCCAGCTTCTTTGCAAAAGTCCTCAAATTCCTTTGAGGTAAATTCTCCACCATTATTTGTTCTGAGAATCTTGATTCTCTTCTCTGATAGATTTTCTATTAGAGCCTTGAACTCTTTAAATTTTCCAAAGACTTCATTCTTACCTTTCAGGAAGTATATCCAAGTTTTCCTTGAATGGTCATCAATGAATGAAAGATAGTATTCAAACCCACTTAGAGAAGTGGTGGGAATTGGTCCACATACATCCGAGTGTATTAGTTCTAAAATGTTCTTAGTCTTTGTTTCACTCTTTGGAAAGGGGTTCTTGATATTTTTCCCTTTCTTACACCCTTTACATGAGCCATCATGATCAACTTTCAAATCTGGTAATCCTATGACTACCTTGCTTACATAGGGTAAGGCTTTAAAGTTGATGTGAGCTAATCTTCTATGCCATAACTCACTGGGGCTAGAGATCTCATGTGCAAGGGCAGCTTCTGGATGGCCCTTGAGTTTATAGAGACCTCCTTCTTCTTCACCAATAACAACTGCATCTTTAATTGTTTTTCCTTTGGACCACATGAGTACTTGTCCATCTATGAAGGCTACTCTAAAACCTTTCTTATCTAGTGCTGAAATAGAGAGAAGGTTCTTCTTTAAACCTGGTACATATAAGATGTCTTTCATCTTCAAGGGTGTTCCAGAGTCTAGATTATAGCTACCTTCACCAATTCCTTTGATGGGATATTGGTAGTCATCTCCTAGAGATACTTTCTGTGAAGAAGACTTTTCTTCAAGATTTGATAAGGTCTTCCTTTGACCTGTCATGTGCTTGGAAGCACCACTGTCAATGAGCCATGTATCTTCTCCAGGAGATACAGATCCAGAGAGTGCAGAGAATAGAACATATTCTTCTGGATCTTCTTTCTTCACCTTACATCTTTTCCTTTTAGTTTTTACCTCTACCTCTTCTTCTTCTTCATCTTCTTCCTCTTCTTCTTCTTCACTATCATTTTCTGCCATATGTGCATGATGTCTTTTGTGGAAGAACTTCTTCTTTTGAGAAGGACAAAATCTGGAGATGTGTCCTAATTTATGACAATTGTAGCATTCTACCGTGGAAAGATCTCTTGCTGAATTTGGTCCTCTTCTCTTGTTAGATCTAGAGAAGTGTTGAGATCCTTTGTGGTCAACTCTCTTGAGATGACTCATTCTTCTTCTTTTGGTATGAGTGGCCAAAGCTTGGTCATCCTCTTTGAGAAGAGCTTCTCTGTTTGCAACCCTAGCTTCTTCTTGAACACAATCCTCCCATACTATATCAAAATTCATGCTCTCTTTCCTAGCACACATGGTTTGTATAAATGACTCCCAAGATCTAGTGAGACCATTGAGAGCAGTCATCACAAGTTCATCCTCATCAAGGGTATCACCAATTGCATCTAGTTGTTCCTTGATTTGTGAAACCCTTGAGAAGTATTCTTGAATGGATTCTCCTTTGTGCATCTTGGTGCTATTCAATTGAGTCCTCAGGTTCATCTTCCTATTGATGTTCTTTCCTTCATACATTCTTCCTAGGGCATCATACATTTCCTTTGGAGTCTTCTTGGAGGCCACTTGGGGAATCAAGTGGTCTTTAATGGAATCAGCTATGATTCTCTTTGCCCTAATCAAATCCTTCCTATGCTTTTTTTTGGCTTCATCTCCTTCTGGTTCTGCAACTTCTTCCTTGATATACTGAGCAAGATCATTCTCCTCAAGAATGAGACCAATTCTGTATTTCCATGCCTGGAAATTTTCTATACCTTCTAGCTTGTCTTCAAGCTTAGTGTTTGGAGCCATATTCTCTTGGGGGAGTCCAAGAGACAGAGCAGACTTACCTGAAAAGTTACTTTTCACTTTTCCGGAATCTGGAACCGAATTTTATCGCACTTTTGGTAGAATTAGGGTTTGACTTTCCTGGAGTTCTACTAAACCAAAAAGTTCGATCTATAGCTCAAAAGAATGCTCTTGAGAAGGGCTATCCAGCCATGTAATCAGAATTCAAAAATTTCAACTTTTGGCTGAAACCAAAATCTGACGTATCGCACTTTTGGTAGAATTAGGGTTTGGATTTCCCGGAGTTCTACCCAACCAAAAAGTTCGATCTAGGGCTTAAAAGAAAGGTAGTGAAAAGGGCTATCCAGCCATGCAACCAAAATTCAATAATACCAACTTTGGGATGAAACCCTAACTTCACTGGAGAGAGAGAGAGAGGTATTCTTACCTTGTGAAAGATGTCCTATTCAGTATGGCTCTGATACCATGTTAAATTTAAACCAAATAGACTAGCAGGATCACTGAAAGAAGCATAATCACAAGACAGACACAATATTTACCCTAGGAAACCCTCATGGGGTAGAAAACCCAGCAAAGCTTTCCTCAATAAGATGATTAACCAAAATACAAGATGTGCTCCCTCCTTCTATTCCTCCTTAGCAGATCTCCCAGACAAGTGTGCCTCTTTTCACAAGTGAGTGAGTGATCTAATGAGGAGTTCACCTCCTCTATTTATACACACTCCTGACCACCAAAAATACCTAATGGGGCCGACCTCTCCTGGAGAAGTCTAATAACCCCTAAAACCTAACTTCAGGGCCGACCCCCACATGGTGGGTCTAACAACCCTAGTTAACACAATTCCTCGGAGGAATAAACATCTCCGGATACATAATAAAATCACATCAGAGGGATGGAACATCTCTGGAATAAATAATGTACAAATATAATATTCTTAGAAGTTACAATATTCAACAGTTATGTACACACAGAGTTGGTATAATGCACTCTGAGATTTACTTGTTGTTATTACGATTTTGATAGTAAACCAAAATCGATCTCCATACTGAATTTTAAAATTCTATTTATATACCAAATCATCATGAATTTATAAACTCCATCAATTAAATGAAAAACCACCCACTGTAGGTTTAAAATAATTTTTAATCACATCATTTTCTATTTATCTATGCAATGATAGAATAAAAACTTAATTAATGCAATGGCTGGACATGCAAACCTCACAATTTACATGTCTGCCTCTTTTCAACCATTAAAATGAGAACATATGCTCTGCTAGTAATAAGGATATGGTGAGTAAAAGAAACAGATTCTATTTAAAATATAATCAACATATCCTTAGGGTGGAATATAAACAATGATCATTTCATACTACCTATCTCAGACTTATAAATAATTATTTAAATTATATGTATATCTGCCTACTGCATAAAGAATGTGTCCATCAAACATAAACTATGAAACTGAAGTTGTTTCAAATAGATCATAATTCTGCACAATGTTACATAGACCTATAAGTCTATCTATGATCCATAAGCAAAGTTCAGTATAACAATATAGCCATGTTCATATATGATCAACAAACCATTCAATAGTAAATCATAGTTATACAACAATTAAACCCTAGCAATTGTTCCATAAAATTTAACAGATAAATACAACATATAGACTTATTTGTATTTTGAAGACCAGTGGACCTAGCACAAACCTCCCAGCCTTTGACCAACAAGTTCACCATGCTTTCAAGTCACCTCGGAGTTGAGTTCACAGTCCCCTCTGGTTCAAGGTTTAGATTTTATTTACCCTTAACTTGTTCTCCAAGTTATTTAGGAAATTTTTGTGGCAGCAGGAAACCCAACACCAACTCAGTGCTCCTGAGCTCCAGGGGATTTTAAGCCTTAACCATTAAGAGAATCATTAAATCACAACCTATTCAAAGTATTTCTACAGTGCTCCTGCAAGCTTGGGGTATTGCTCCTACCTGAACACAACCAAGTGTCCAAGCTATACCTAGCTAGCTGTTCTGATTTCTCTTAATCTGGTCCAGTTTTGTGCTCCAAAACTGTCCCCCTTTACTTGTCTTCATTTACTCTAGTTATTGTTCTTCCCAGATCCCATTTATCTTGTTGGAATAATGATCATGAGAATGTTAAGAATCAAGTGTTTGAATGAGTTTCACTTTTTATTCTCTTAGGTGTGAATTCTCTCATTTTGTTATTTCTTTTATTTCATTATTCCCTCAAATCTTTTCTTTAGGGTTTGCCATTTTATCCAATAATAATTTCTCATTATTATATTAATTGGCATTGTCCCTCCAACCCATAGGGGGTTGTGACTCCCATCTCATTAATGTGCTGGTCCACATGGTCAATATAAATCAATTTCTCAAATTTCTAATGTCATCTAAGTAAAATGAAATAATACTTAGAAAAATATAAAAGGGATTAAAGTCCAACATTTTGGGTATTACATTTCCCCTCCCCTTAAGTTTTCACCGTCCTCGGTGTTAAACAATATTGCAAAATGAAAAATAACATAATAACCAAAATTAGTTTGTGTCATGTATTTCTTTGAACATGAAAGGGTATGTTGCTCGCATTTCCCTTTCCATTTCCCAGGTAGCCTACTCAGGCTTATAATGCTCCCATTGCAATTTTACCTGAACGATGGTTCGATTCCAAAGTACCACCTCTTTCCGATCCAGTATGCATACATGATCTGTCTCAAAGTATCCTTCTGATTCCACTTGAATGACATGCCAATTCACAATATGCTTAGGATCATATACATATTTGCAATAAAACATGAAACACATCATGTACTTTAAAATTTGCTGGTAGAGCTAAGTGATAGAGCTAACTGGTAGAGCTAATCAATAGAGCAAGTATTTGGAAAGGACCACAATATCTTGGTGCAAGTTTGACAATCTTTCCCAAACACAAAGAAATTTTCTTTGCTTTCACTCTTAGGAATACATGATCCCCAATTTCAAATTCTTTATGTTCTCTATGCCGATCTGCATAACTTTTCTGTCTGTCCTGAGCAATTTTTAAGTTTGTTTTAACTTTATGCACAATGTTTTCTAGTTCTACTAACATTTCAGGACCCAACACAATCCGATTCACCAGATCATCCCAATTCATAGGGGTTTTACATTTTCTGCCATATAAAACTTTGAATGGTCTCATTCCTGTAGAAGTTTGGTACCCTTTATTGTAGGGAAATTTAGCCAAGTATAGGTAATTCTCCCACTGTTTTGGGTTATCCATGACATACAAGCGAAGCATGTACTCTAGGATTTGATTCACCCTCTCAGTCTTCCCATTTGTTTGAGGATGGTAGGCTATACTAAAACTTAGTTTGGTACCCAAACCTGTAAATAAATCTTTCCATAAATGTGAAGTGAACTTTGCATCCCTTTCGGATACACTCACTTTTGGAATTTCATGAAGTCGAAAGACTTCTTTCATGAATATTTCTGCAATGTCTATTGCTTTGAATGTGGATTTGATTGGTATGAAATGAGCTGCTTTAGTAAAATTATCCACTACAACCATGATGGCATCATGTTACTTGTTATTTTTAGGCAACCCAGTGATAAAATCCATAGAAATGGTCTCCCTTTTCCATTCCGGTACGGGTTTAGGCTGTAACAAACCAGTCGGGTGTTGATGTTCCACTTTCACCCTTTGATAGTCCATACACTTTGCTATATACTCATCAATTTTAGATTTCAATCTAGGCCAATAGTGTTGTTTTTTAACAGTTGTTATCATTTTCTCATAACCTGGATGACTAGAATATGACCTTTTGTGAAACTCATCCAGAAACAAATGTTTTAATTCTGCCTGATCCGGTATGCATAATCTATTTTTAAAAAAGCAGTAGCCATCTCTAGATATACTATAATATGTTGCTTGTTGTTTTGAATTTTCTACAAGACACTTTTGTCTTAAAATCAGATATCTTGGGTCTTTTTCAGCTGTTGTCCGGATATGCGACATTAAATCAGATTGAAAACTATTAACTGAAGCCATCATTAACATGTGCATTCATTTGCTAAGTGCATCAACTATTTTGTTTTCTTTGCCTTTGATATGTTGAATTTAAAATTCAAACTCGCTTAAGAAAGCCAGCCACCTTGCTTGCCTTCCATTCAGATTTGGTTGTTCAAAAATGTATTTCATCCCAATGTGGTTAGTTTTAAGAACAAACCTTTTTCCAAGAAGGTAATGTCACCACATCCTTAAAGCATGAATTATGGAAGCTAGTTCTAAATCATGTGTCACATAGTTTACTTCATGCGTCTTTAACTTTCTAGATTCATAACCAATTACAAAACCATATTGTGTTAACACGCCTCCCAATACTTCCTTTCACGCATCCGTGCATACCACAAAGTCATCGTAAGGATCAACCACTTTTAGAATCGGAGTTGAAGTAATCAACTGTTTCAGCTTCGCAAAACTTGCTTCACATTTGGCTGTCCAAATAAACTTGACTTCCTTTCTCTGAAGATAGGTTATAGGATGAGCCACCTTGGAAAATCCTTCAATGAATTTTCGATAGTACCCGGATAATCCCATAAATGAGCGGACCTTGCTTACATTTTGGGGAGTAGGCCAGCTCATCATGGCCTTGATCTTATCTGGATCCACCGCAATGCCTTGGGATTATATTATGTGACCCAAATATTGTATTTGGTCTTTGTAAAAATCACATTTAGTTATCTTTGCATAAAGCTGATTTTCTCTTAGGACCTGCAACACCAACCTTAGGTGTTCCTCATGCTCACTTTCATTCTTCGAATAAATGAGTATGCCATCAATAAACACTACAAAAAACTTATCCAGGTACTTAATGAACACATTATTCATAAGGCACATAAATGTGGATGGTGCATTCGTCAAGCCGAATGGCATCACCACAAATTCATAATCTCCATACCAAGTACGGAAAGATGTCTTATGCACATCTTCTTCTTTAATTCATATTTGATGATAACCCGACCTTAGATCAATTTTAAAAAATATAGTAGCACCCCCAACCTGATCGAACAGATCATCAATCCTTGGCAAGGGATACTGATTCTTGATAGTTAATTTATTTGAACTGTCTATAATCTATGCATAGTCAGAATGTTCCATATTTCTTTCGTACAAAGATCACCGGTGCTCCCCACGGGGACACACTTGGAAGGATATAACCTTTTTCTAACAGCTCCTGTAATTGTGCCTTCAGCTTTATTAATTCAGGAGTGCTCATCTGATAAGGTGACTTAGAATTAGGTATTGTTCTCGGGGACAGGTCTATTGTAAAATACAGTTCTCTTTTAGGTGGTAACTTAGGAATTTATTTGGGAAACACATCCTCAAATTAAGCAAAAATAGGGTGTTTTGTGAAATATGAAATTTTACCTTTCTGGTTTTCTGCCATGTGAATAGCATAAAGTTTACACCCTTTTCATGCATTTCTTTTCAGTTGAAGAGCATACATTTCCCTTAATTTAACTGCTCTTACTATCCCTTGAATCTTTTCGAGATGTCCAACATCATTCATAAAAGTGACAGATTTTTGATAACAGTCTATGACAAACCTATGTTTTTCTAGCCAATCCATACCGATAGCACATCGTAAGATACCAATGGAAAAAACATTTAAATCTGCACTAGTGTAAGATTCATTTAACTTCAAAGGACACTGATTTACTACTTCAATTTTTTTATTTTATTTTTGCTCCTGTGGCCATTTGAACCAGCCAAGGCTGTATGTATTTATTTTTTCTAAGTTTGCAAGACTCAAAAAGTTTTGGGTCTATATAGCTTTTACATGCACCAGAATCAATCAAGATAGACACATGTGTCCCAAAAATCATACCTTCAACCTCGATTATAGAAGCTTGATGTTGTGCTTGATGATTGTTCAATGCAACATAGATTTTCGAGCTCCTTGCTATATCTTGAATTGTCGAAGCCTCTTGAAGATTATGTACTGATTTGTTTTTATCCTTCCGATGAGTACATTCATACCATCTATGATTTTCTCCACATCCCTAGCACTTGAGTGGTATCTTAGATTGTTTGTCTTCCAGTTTTCTTATGCATTCAGTGTTCATCTTCTTGCTTGGTGGAACAAAGTTTGAGTGTGACTTGCTTCCATCAAACTTGTTGTTGAAAGGTGCACGTGTAACTTGGTTTCTGAAATGGTTGGGCTTGTGACCTTTCTGCCTACTATCAGATTTGGTTTTTTCTTTTCATTCCACCTTTTGATACTTCAGCCTTATTATGACCTTGTTCAAAACACAACCTAGCCTTTCTGAAAGCATCCTCCAATGTCTTTGGATCGTCAAACTCTATCTGGTCTTTGAAACCAAATGGTAAACAATTCAAGAAACACTAAATTCTGAATTTTTCATCATGGATATAAGGAACATACTTGAGAAATTCTAGAAATTTGCTGATTAATTCCTCCATGGTTTGCTGTCCCAACTTTAGATCATAAAAGTCTTTTACTTTTCTGTCATAGTATCTTTCAGACAAATATTTATGTTTGAAGAATGTTGCAAAAGTTTTCCACTTTACCTTCTTCTCATTGATAGCTTGAGTCAGCATGAGATCATCCCACCATGCTGAAGCTTTTCCTTGCAGATTGAAAACAACAATCCTAGCCTTTATGAGACTAGAATAGTCAAACATGCACAAATATTTCTCCATGTCCCTAAGCCATAGTTCAGCTTCTTTTCCAGTTTTAATTTCTCCATTAAAAGTAGGAGGCTTGATCTTTCTCAATTCTGAGTGTAGCTGATTTACTTTTCCAGTTTTCTTCTTCTTTTTAGGAACATACTCTTTAGAATATTCACCATGTGACTCTTCATCACTAACATCCATATTATAGCTCACAGAGTTTCTTGGAGGTGTAGTCTTAAACTTGGAATTTATTGTTTTCCTAGGCTTATAACTTATACCTTATGCGCTCCTACTAGCTCCATAAGATACCTCAACCATAAAAAAACATTAATAAAAATGAAATGCAATGCATTACATATATGTTAATATATCATATATGCATTGTAATATAATATATGGATATATTATATATATTGGTCATGCGCTCCAACGTTGACATAATGTTGAAGCAAGGTCGAATACAAACCATGTTACAACATTAATAAAAGGGAGTGCAATGTAATACACATACATATGTATTAACATAATATTTATACATATAACAATGTAATATAAAAAGTGTGGGTTATGCGCTCAAGGTTGACCTAGGGTCGAACAAAGGTCAAATACAAACCATGTTACAACATTAATCACGACCATATCGACCACTCCAAACCTTTGGAAATGTCGTGATAAAATAAATGCTATAACATATAAATGTGATGGTTTTTAAATATGCAATGTGGTGATTATGCACATAACGTTATTATGGTGTGACCATGTATTGAATTTAAGCTCTTCCACACAGAATTCAATGTGTGAACCAATGTTTTAACCCCCGTGGAGTGCCCTCCTGGTAGGCGGCTCTACTCTTGATGACGTGGTGACACTATTTAGCAAAGAAATGCCTACTCGTGTTCCAGCTAGCCCAGCTGGCCAATACACGAGGTTTCCAACCCAACGTCCACTGCATTAATACCCTGTTGGTTAAATAAATGCAGGTGTGGTCTTGACCGTCGATCACGATCCGGGTCACAAAAGTTGGGTGATGCGAATGCACTAGATCCGTTGATTAAGTTATGGTTGTTGGCGCCCAAAACTATGGTGTACCAAGCATTAAAGGATGGAGTAATAGGGCTCAGAGGTAGCCTCCTCAAGCCGGTTACCATTGCGTTCATCCAAAAACCCTTGCTTGGATACGAGCTGTTCATTTTGATGCTGCGAGAGGTCTCATATAGAACCTCTGCTCAGGGCAGACTGCTCAAGCCCGATGCACGAAGAACATGGTGCTCTCAGCATGAATACGAACATAGTGGGAGGCAACATGCTAAAATTCCAAGTAGAGCAGGTAAGAATAGAAGTTTTCATGTGTTGTTAAGGTTTCATTT
Source organism: Larix kaempferi (assembly GCA_027924585.1). NCBI lineage: Eukaryota > Viridiplantae > Streptophyta > Pinopsida > Pinales > Pinaceae > Larix > Larix kaempferi. The sequence goes on along the minus strand of BSBM01000203.1, from coordinate 6,060,449 downwards.
GGTTAGTTTCTATTGTAGAAAATGACGCTATCTAACTACTCACTGTTGTGGCCCTTGTACAGGTAAGGAGAACCCACGACTAGGTCCTCGCGGGTTTTCCTATCCCATGGTAAGCAATTACAACAACAACGTTTTTACTAAAAAACCTTTTTACTTTAACTTATTACTGCTCAACTGAATTCTCATTTAAATGGTTGGTGATGCAGGTGCAACGACCGTCGCGGGCGTGCTGGGAAATCCACAACTGGCACCACGACTTAGGTGAGGAGAACAACCTCCATGGTGTCCAGGTAACCCATCCTCTCTTTGTCCTTCACGGTTAAACATCTCGACGGTTAGAGATGGGTTACTTAATACTTGGTTCCATTCTTTTCTGCAACATGAACCAGCAATGGCCCTCAGCCTTGTCCTCAATGTACATGACTGTGTTAAGTTGGCTTGAGGGATCGCTTCAGCCTATAGGTGGATGCACGTATTAAAATGTTGGAATGTATGCTGTGAGCAAAACATTATTTATGATTAATTTTGGTTCGACCCCATAGTGGATCGCTAGTTCTCAAACTCTGTTTCGAAGGTGTTTCTCCCATGAAGGGGTTTTTGTTTGGAAAAGGAAATACAATAGCTATGAAAATTAATTGTTTATTTTGTAAATAATGAATGCATTAAGTGAAACGCATCAACCCTAAATCGTTTGCATACACAGTGTTGGTTGATATCGTGGTTGCTTCTCGCCTTTCATTTCTTTTGAATAAATGTACAGGGTTAATCTTATATATATAAATGCATTCATTTTACGATTTCATACTGTTTAAAGGTTGTAATAATATTTAACGTGATCTAATGGGTAAAACACAACCCATGTTGGAAAATGTAGATCATACAGTAATTAGTAGGTTTTTAAACTTATAAAAGAAATCGTGATACTGTTGTTTCATCCAGCACATACTATTTAGTTTCGCTAAACACCCATGGCCGAGATTCGACCAAAGACTCGCTCGGCTCCCATGTTGAAGCTTAAGGTTCAACCACTTAAATGGAAAGGAATGACACAACGATCGTGATGATCATGGTTCTTTGTAAAACTTTCTTTCCCCGAAATGCTCCCCGAGCATAGGTATAAGCATACTTGAAAGCTAGTTGCGACAGCTAGGGTCGCCAACATAAGTAAAACTCAGCACTAAAGATTTAAATGCTTACTGTGTAAAAAACGTAGTTCCTAGGGTACTAAACCCTTGTTTAACCATAGGTGAATAAATGATTTACATGCTATAAATGTTCCTTCGTGTTGGTTCTTATACACTGTATACGATTTGGTTGTAAAATGTTATGGGTCACAGCTTCGACCATAGGTCGAGCTCCTATGCCGAGATCATAGCATGCACTTACCCATACAATAACGCATTTGCAAATTAATAATTAAATGTTTACATAAGTAATGGAACCCAAATTGAAATTCCATATCAAATGTTATGTACACACAGAGTTGGTATAAGGTTGAATCCCATACAGGAATAAGATAGCATGCATACTCAGATTAAAAACACATCTGGAAAATAATAATGCACTCTGATATTTACTTGTTGTTATTACACTTTTGATAGTAACCCAAAATCGATCTCCATACTGAAGTCTAAAATGCTATTTATATACCAAATCATCATGAATTCATAAACTCTGTCAATTAAATGAAAAACCACCCATTGTAGGTTTAAAATAATTTTTAATCACAACATTTTCTATTTATCTATGTAATGATAGAATAAAAACTTAATTAATGCAATGGTTGGACATGTAAACCTCACGGTTTACATGTTTGCCTCTTTTCAGCCATTGAAAGGAGAACATATGCTCTGCTAGTAATAAGGATATGGTGAGTAAAAGAAACATCTTCTATTTAAAATATAATCAACATATCCTTAGGGTAGAATATAAACAATGATCATTTCATATTGCATATCTCAGGCTTATAAATCATTATTTAAATAATATGTATATCTTCCTACCGCATAAAGAATGTGTCCATCAAACATAAACTATGAAACTGAAGGTGTTTCCAATAGATCATAATTCCGCACAATGTTACAGAGACCTATAAGTCTATCTATGATCCATAAAAAAAGTTCAATATAACAATATAGCCATGTTTATATCTGATAAACAAACCATTCAACAGTAAGTCAGAATTATACAACAATTAAACCCTAACAACTGTTCCATAAAATTTAGCAGATAAATATAGCATATAGAATTATCTGTATTTTGAAGACCAGTGGACCTAGCACAAACTTCCCAGCCTTTGACCATCAATTTCACCTTGCTTTCAGGTCACCCCGAGCTGAGTTCACAGTCCCCTCTGGTTCAAGGTTTAGATTTTATTTACCCTTAACTTGTTCCCAAAGTTATTTAGGAAATTTCTGTGGCAGCAGGAAACCCAACATCCAACTCAGTGCTCCTGAGCTCCAGGATGCTCCAGGGGATTTTACGCCTCAACCATTAAGAGAATAATTAAATCACAGCCTATTGAGAGTATTTTTGCAGTGCTCCTGCAATCTTGGGGTAGTGCTCCTACCTGAACACAACCAAGTGTCCAAGCTATACCCAGCTGTTCTGATTTCTCTTAATCTGGTCCAGTTTTGTGCTCCAAAACTGTCCCCCTTTACTTGTCTTCATTTACTTTGGTTATTGTTCTTCCCAGCTCCCATTTATCTTGTGTGAATAATGATCATGAGAATGTTAAGAATGAAGTGTTTGAATGAGTTTCACTTTTTATTCTATTAGGTGTGAATTCTCTCATTTTGTTATTTCTTTTATTTCATTATTCCCTCAAATCTTTTCTTTAGGGTTTGCCATTTTCTCCAATAATAATTTCTCATTATTATATTAATTGGCATTTTCCCTCCAACCCATAGGGGACTGTGACTCCCATCTCATTAATGTGCTGGTCCACATGGTCATTAGAAATCAATTTCTCAAATTTCTAATGTCATCTAAGTAAAATGAAATAATACTTAGAAAAATATAAAAGGGGTTAAAGTCCAACATTTGAGTATTACATGATGGATGTCTTACACAAGACTGTGGAGTGGAAGTCGGGTTCGACCAATCTAGTCGTGCTAGCCACCACGATTGAAGCCTAATAGGAGGGATGTTGGGTTATGTCAGAAAGATACAAGAGATCATTCAAGTGGACTTCTCATCTTTCCAATGTGTTATTTTTAGGTGCAGGTGGTGGGACGCATTTGACATGAATAATGTAAAGGATGATCATGATAGTGGGTTGATATGTATCAACTCTAGAAATATGTGGGATGAAAGTAAGGAGCCTTATTTTTTCCTAAAACATTGCAACCCAGTTTTTTTTTACCCAGATGTGTTGGATAAAGATTGGTGGTTCATATTAAGACATGACCCTATATCTAAACATGTTTTTGACAACAATAGTGCTATCATGCCATCGAGGAAGATAATGAGGGTGATGGTAATGGAGAGTGATATGTACACACATGTTTTATTTCATCATTTTCAGATTGAGATATCATTTTGTTATTGTTATCTTTGATCATCTAATTATATTGTCTATTTTTCATGTTATGATGGTGGAAATTGAAAGTTGATCACTGAATACAATGTTTAAATAATTTGAATTGGTTAACAACCAATATGATGTGCAACATGTTTCATGTTTATAAAGTAATTTGTGATTGTATGGAATGATTGCATGTCATTCTCCATAGTTAGAGATGATATTTGTAGCTTTCCATTTAGTTCATATGTGCAGTGTGGGTTTTATCATTTAATTTATTGTATTGTTACAATTGGAATAGAATCAACGAATTAGAGTACGAATTATCATTGATGTTAATCATATTTATTGTTTGTTGTAGTTTCATCTACTCCGATTTCAATAAAATGGTCAATTTAATGATTATATTATTCTTAGACACTTATATTTTATATTTTAGATACTTAGACATGTATATATCATTAAGGCAAAAAATACTTATGGCAAGATTAATAAAATATGTATATTATCCCTTAAAATTTATATGATATAATAAATTAAATAACAAACAATATATTTTTTTAAAATCCTATATTTGGAATATGCATATTCATATCTATATGTATTTCAAGTTTCATTATTGATGGGTTATTCCATCATTTGACCTTGGTTAGCATGGGTCTTGGGAATATGATCCAACTCCCTTTTATCATCTTCTCCAATCATATTTAATAGAAACGTACATAACTGTCAATATTGGAAATAATTGCAATTCTTTGAACACTAGCTAGCTTTGAGCATCCACAAACAAATCATGTTAATTATGTATTAATCATAACCAAACCTAATTTTTAGAGGGTATACAATGTGTTCCTTCAATGTGGACTAATGTTATACCAGCGTAGATCCATCTCAAACCTAGATCTATCAAGCACCGAAAGGGATCCAATTTCTTGAGGTGTAATTTTTTTTGTTTTATCTTAAGTTTTTTACACATTAAGAAAAAAATTACCCTTCAAGAAATTGGATCCCTCTCTTTTAATTATTTAATAATTTTATTTTTTTAATATTTTTGATAGGTTATGAGCGAACATGAAATTTTTAATTACTTTTGATTTTTTATAAGTTATGAGCCAACATGGAAACGTAACGTGACAAACGTGACAAATGTGACAAACGTTACAACATCTCCCCCATACTGGGTTGTAACGTAACGTGACAAACGTGACAAATGTGATATGTGACATGTGACATCTGTTACAGGATCCCCCCCATACTACAAATGTGACAAATGTGACATGTGACATCCGTTACAGGATCTCCCCCATACTATTACTTTTTACATTTTATTAATTTTGAAAACGTTACATGTGACATGTGACATCCGTTACAGGATCTCCCCCATAATGGGTTGTAAGCACCTCGTTTACACTCGGTGCAATTATATAATGAAGATCATGATTAATAATAATAAGTTTGGAGAATGCAACTTTTGGGCCGTTTACAATTGAGAGAAAATGTTGTTATTTAATTGTCTTTCTTACTACTAGAGATTTGATATTTGTCATTGTAAAGTGAGTTATTGTCCAAAAACTAAAAATATTGAATGATACATTGACCGGTCATATTGATGTTCATATTTACATTTTTTTTTGTGATGTTCATATTCATATTTTATAATAATATTACATGGTAATACTTGAATTTTTGTTATGGTGTTTGGTTAGACTTATAAAAAATGATTCATTTATGTTTGTCATTTGAATAATTAAGTTATACACAACATTTGATGAAGACTTAATTTCCTTATTAAAAATCATTATATATTATTTTGTAATGCTCAACATAAAGTTGCAACAAAATAAATATATTATGATATAAGTATAATATTATGACAAATTTTACTACATTATCAAGAAAATTACAATAAATTATAATATCCATAGAAATTATATAAGAACAATATGAACACCAAATAATTTTTTTTTTTATTACATAAACATAATACTATGACAAACTATACAAAAATTATAAACATGATACTATGAAAAATTATATTACAACAATTATAAATCATAGAGTTGCCATAACTTCATCCATTATCAATACAAAATTCATAAAATTATTTAATTCAATGATATTTTTAATTAAATTATATTATGTAAAAATAATTTTTTTAACCTATATTAAGTTAATTAATGAAACATTAATTTTCAACATTTTCAATGACCATTGCTCCAATCCATATTTTCACATTTATGATGACCTGACAACTAACCATACTTTCAAATCCATTTTCTAACCAATATATCAACCTATATATGCAACCATACTTCAAATTGTCTACAAATTTTAGGTTGAAATTATTTAATATGAAAAATGGTTTAAAGGATGCTTAAATTTTGACCAAAATTAAAAACCCAATAACTTTGTTTACAAAGGTCTAATGCTTTGAAAACTTGTTAAGTCGTACCAAAAATTGTTTTAAATCATAATTTACGATGCAAATTGTGATGTTTTGTCGACTAAATTAATAGTTACTGTTATCTCTATATATGTTCTTTAAGTTCGATGAGATAGACCCAGGTTCTGCGTGGTTAAGGGAACCAACGAAACCCCTTTTCAAAGGCCCTTTTGGCAACAGTCTGCGAGTAGAATGAGGTCTCACCCGAGGCAAAGTTATGGGGAGGTTGCAGAATCAGGCTTCCACAACTGGATGATGCACGCTTCAATTAAACTAGCGAGCAGTGCGCTACAGGACTTGCGCTGCGGACTGGGGGAAGTTCAACCTACTTTGCCATGCACACTTATGCTATTGCGCATCCAAGTACTCCACGATCGAAACAATTCCTTAATAATAGGACAGTGCCACAGGGGTCTTCGATTCCTCTTCAACACTTACTGTTGACCAGCGCAACCTCAGTCAATAGGGGTTCACCTCACTGTCGACGCATACTGCAGTCTCCCTGGGAACCGACCCGGGCAGGTTTGAGCCCACCCAGCAACACCCGTAGAGCGGATGAGGTCTCACCCAAGGCATCCAGGAAGAGCAGAGGGAACCATGTTTCCACCGAGGGAGGAGGAGAGTTGTGGCTGCATGGACTGACTCTATTGCAATATCTTAACCATAAACAATAAACATTTGGCAAGGAGTTATAACATATCGTAGCATTCAAGGAGTTATACCATCGCAGCATTCATCTTCACATTCTACATAAAACATACTACTTAATCGCAACAATTATCATCATAGCAATAATAAGCAGATATTGCATTAAAAAACATTCATACACTACGTCATTACACAAAGTTTGTACTAAAACATCATTGTATTACTGTCAATATCATACACCGGAAAAACACAGATCTCGCATCCAATTTGTCTTTCTCATCTCATTCTTCTTTCCTCTCTCCCTTAACACTTACAACTCTCATGTATTTATAGGCTCTTTCCCTTACAATATTTGTCCACTTACAACTGACTCCCTAACCGACACTATGGAAAATTGACCCAATATCTAACTGACTTGGTCCAAATGACCCCAAAAACCTGCATACCACGGTATACTGACTCTCTATTACATAATGTATGGTCCAAGTGACCCAAAACCCGCCAACTGCGGTATTCTTTGGCACAAAATACTCCTTTCACGCCCTCCTTTGGTGTGTTGCGGTGTGAGCGGTACTGCGATCTTTTCTCATCAAACCTCCTTCCAACAGGCCCCCAACACAATCTTGTGGCTCGCCCTCGAGCCACGTCAACTGCTGGACAAAGTACATGTCGTGGTCCTTGCCTTGAAGTCTGCATACGACTGTTCGACATTGCTCACCAGCTCCTGAGCCTCCTTAGCTGCTGCCTGATTGCTAGTCACATCTTTGGCCGATGGGTGATCGACAAGCTTGTCCATGACCTATTGTCAATACTGATGTACTGCTGGGAGTGCTTCACTTGGCTGCAACATTAGTTTCCCGCCAGTGTCCTGGAATTCTTCCAACTGGGTCGCACGCTGATTCTGGTGTTCATCTACCTTGGTGACCTGTTGTTGCAAGTCCTTCAGCTCGCACGACTTAGCGACTTGCTCCATTAGTGGCAACGTTCTCATTGTAGCCTTCAATGTGGACACCTAGCCCTCCGCTTCCTGCCGGATCTTAGTGAGCTGTTCAATTTGTTCATCGTGAACGATGCAACCCCAAAACTCTACTGTTTCGATGGTGAGCCTGGTTTCCTTCGTCTCCAGCTCCTCCATCTGGGTGGAAAATTCCTCGATTGCCCTTCTTCGTTCATCCAGCTTGACCTGAGGCATACTTGGTTTCAACTGAGCCTTCAACAGGTCGTTCTCCTGTCTTAACTGAACAATGGAAACCCCCAATCGCTGCACTCGGTGGAGCATGTCTACCTCTTTAATGGGCTCCGAGACATGTTGATAAGCCTCTGCAATTGCTCGGTCAACCTGAACACTGTCATCCCACATGTGAGCCTTTTCCACAATAAGGAAATCTTGTTCCTTTTTAAGTGCTTCAATGGTGCGACTTGTCTCGGCCCGCTCTTGCTTAAGGTCGGCTTCCAGGTCATCCACTACTTTCTGTGCAGCAGCAGCTCTGCTTGTAAGCTCATCAATCTTGGCAGTCGCAGTTGCCTCTGTTGCCTGCAAGTGTTGAAAGCTCTTGCTGATTTCATGCATTCTATCCGCCATTTCTTGGGAGGCGCCCCTCTGCATTGTCGTTAGTGCCATTGCCGATAGTGCATTAACATTGACAGTCACCTGGTCAATCGACTGCAACACTTTTTGCAACTCCTCATTGTCGGTCACAATCGTAGTAGGGGGAATGTTGACATTCTTTACCCGGGGCATGGTGCGGATTGTGATCGTCTCCTGCATGGGTACATTTCCAGGTTCCGTTTGTAACATTGCATTACCCAGAGAGTCCATACGGGCAGCAAGCGTAGAGAATCCCTCCTCCACTTTAACAGACATTTTGTCGGCAGCCACTGTGGCGGCATGGTTAATGGATGTGATTCACCGACCCAACTGCGCCTCCACTGGTAAAGACATCCCACTGATCGTGGCATGCTCGTGGTGCCATTTTGTCTGGTTTTCCTCTAGAGCACGATCGCTATCGTCTGCAGTTGGTGTTCGGATTGACTCATGATCGGAACTATGATGACTCTGTTGATCCTGAGCTGAAACTTGATCTGTAGGCCCTCCGGTGGACCTCCAACATCAATTTCTGCAGAACTCATGGGCTGTCGCCAAGTCTCCAGCCACTCGTTCACAATAGCCTCCAAATATTCCACTGTCACTTTATACCTTGTCTGCAACCATTGTCAATTAACATCACGATGAGCCTGTATATGTATGACACTTGGGCATATTGCAAATGCCATGACAGGTGTGAATCGTGCCACAGTGTCTGCGGATATTCGCGGGACCTGTGTTGCTGTGTCACAAAGCATTTTTGAGTACAACCAAAACTGCATTTGGCACTCCCAGATGCGCTCGGGCTCTTGCACAAACCATATATTCTGATAGCGTGCCCCTCGTCATTTCGCTGCAGTTGAGCAGTCCATACCTTGGTAGGTGTTGGGCTCTTTCCATGCAACCAGAGCAATCAGCAACAACAACCAACTATATGAGAAAGCGCCTCTACCCACTTGGACATCTGTGACGTCCTCCATTAGCTGGTTCAAGAGATATAAGGACTAGTTCATCTGCACTCCTTCTGCGCATTGCTTTGCGCAAGCAACTATCCCCGAATTACATTGGTTAGGGTGACCTCCCCTAATCACCTTACAACATAGGATCTTAATGCCCGTGAGTACCGCCTTATTGTTGCAGCTACTAGTGTGATACCCACGCCCATCCGATTCCAAGACATACTTTTGTGCCAACTGACGCGCTCTCTTTTTCTCATTGTGCTTTCCTTGAATAAACTACGCTGGATCAACACCATTCTTGGGCAAGACAGTAATGTGAGAAATCAAGTCAACAGTAATCGGGACCTCTCTGTCCAACCACAATGAACCCCCATGGAAGCATGACAAGAACTACTTTACACAAGATCCAACTTCCACTAGGCGCCCAAAATGTGGCATGTTAATTATCCCTAACAAGCCAGCCTGTCGCAGTCCTAGTGCCCATTCATGTATCTGTGGGTCCGGTGAATTGCGTGTCTCAGGCACATATGGTGCAGATGCAATTTCAGGTTGAGCCACCATGTCATGGTCCTCATACCACAGGTGCCTCAGGGCCAGCCCAATGTCCACCGAGAACATCATCCCAGTCGAGAGTGCAGGCATCTTCACACTGAACTTTGGTTTAGGATTTAGCTGACGCGGGGGGGCATCCAGACGAACAGGAGGGATGTAACCAAGGATATTACTTACGGAGTGTCCTAACCATGGGGCAGGTGGAGGAACGATGCGACTGGACTGTCCCACCTGCTCCAGAAATCTTCCAGCCATCGCAGATCAAAGTAACCTATTAGTATTTGGGGATTCAGAAGGCTGACCCCCTCAACACTTCTTAACAACAGTTGAAGTTCCCAACGGCATGTTGGCAACCTCGGCTCCAAGATCAACAGTGTTCGAGGATGTACCTCCTCATTCTACCGCAACCGGAATAAATGGAGACTCCACTTCACTGCTAATGTCCATTGTCTCCAGTTCTCCTGGCATACCTCACCACTCTTCGTGATATACCTAACAGTAACTGACTGAAATCACAATAGCGATCCACAACAACCCAGCTTGCTAATTTATCGGTGTTTTCTGCTCGACGCTAAACCATACTTATAACATCAATCGAAATCAGCTGTAATCATGACTAAATCATGCATTAACTCAACCAAATCCTTGTATTAATGAGGGAAATCTATCGGCGATCCTATCCTCCCCTCGGCCGTATTCGCCATTAATGCCCATGATTCGAACATGCCGTTAATAATTAACGATCTCCACTTTTGGCATTTATTACTGATTTGACCGGGTCGCTAAGCTTCCATATATCACTGACTGTTCCAAACTTGCGGTACAAGCCTCCATGCTTCGCATACCTTCTGCTGTTGGTGTGCCATCGGCCACCAAGCAACCTGCAACAATCATCATTATGTTTTTTTTTTTTTACCAATGCGACTTAGACATCACACTGCTCCAAGCCCGAGTGATAGGGATTCAACCTATGACCATTTACCAGCTTGGGGAGCATCCCCCCATCCAATCGATGCAACTGAACCGCTCTTCCTGAAGTAATACTATTGATGCGATAGGGACCTAGCCAATGCATCTGCAACTTGCCTGGATGTTTCATAAACTTACTGTCGTATAGTAACACTAAGTCGCCTTGCTGAAACTGTTTTTTTTGATGTGGTGATCATGCCATGCCTTCTAGCGGTCCTTCTCTACCCCTTGGTGAAAGCCATCGATAAATCGATCCTCTTCAAGCTCCACCAATTGTGCTAGACGTTCGTCTAATGCTGCAACATCATCCATGCTCATAACAGCCGCAATGCGGAGACTAGGAGCAATGTACTCTATAGGCCTAATGGCTTCCTTCCCATATACCAGCTTGAAAGGTGTCTGACTAGTCAACCTTTTACAGGTGGTGCGATAGGCCCACAATACCGCTGGAACTTTCAAATCCCATTCGTCTCGGTTCACATTGCACACCTTTGTCAACGCATGCTCCAATACCTTGTTAAACGCCTCCATCGTTCCATTCGCCTGTGGGTGATAGGGTGTACTCTTCTTATGCTGTATCTGATATTCTTCCGTCAATGCGCTGATGGTGTGATTAAGAAAATGGCTTCCTTGATCACTCAGCAATATCTTGGGGCAGCCGAAACGAGTGATAATGTGGTCAAACAAAAATTGAGCAGCTGTTTCGGCGAAGCAATCAACTATAGGTGCCCATCGGGTCAAGTATTCTGTTGCCATGATAATGTACCGTGCACCTGTGCATTTTTCTGGTGGATGGATTGGTCCCACAAAATCCACAACCCATTTTTCGAACGGTTGTAATGTTACCTGAGGTAGCAGTGGCATCTCGTCATGTCTTGATGGATTGCTAGTTTGTTGACAAACATCACAAGACCGCACGTAGTCTATCACATCATTATGTAACGTGGGCCACCAAAGCCCTGCACGCAGTATTTTTTGGGCAGTCGCCCGGCCACCATAATGTCCTCCTGCTACTCAACCATGTGTCTCAACTAGTATCTATGCTTGCTCATGTGGCAAGACACATCTGCGCAATATATCATCGGCACCCAATTTATACAACTCTCCCGCAATCAGTTGAAAGTTAGTAGCTTTGATGACCAATTGCTTCTTTTGAGTAGTGGTAAAGTTATTAGGCATGGTGCCGGTCACCAAAAGCTGAAGGATGTCATCAAAATATTGATCAGCAGTTGCAATGTGAAACAACTAGGCATCCGGCAACCTGTCTTCGATATTAGTCGGTTCCTCCCCTGTATCAATCCATGACAAATGATTTGGTCCAGCATTCAACTGCCCCGGTTTCACAATGACTTCGAAATCAAACTCTTGAAACAAAAGTAGCCACCGACAGATATTCCCCCCCAACATAGGCTTATTGACCAAGTATTTTAGTGCAGAATGATCAGTGAACATTTTAAAGTGGCCACCCAAAAAATAATGCCTGAATTTCTGCAGCGCATAAACCATGGCCAGGCCTTCACGTTCTGTGGTAGTGTAATTGCGTTCTGCAAAGGATAGCTTCCGACTGGAAAAAGCAATAGGATGATCAATGTCGCCTTCTCCTGGTTGAGCCAATACAACCCCTAGTGCAACCGATGAAGCATCAACATGGACATGGAATTCCTTACTCCAGTCCGGAAAGACCAAGATTGGGGCCGACGCCATCTTCACTTTGAGCGTTTCAAAACTATCCTGACATTCTGGGTTCCACTGGAATGACGCATCCTTCTTCAACAACTTTTCCATAGGGGCAGTAATCGCAGCATACCCCCTAATGAACTTGCGATAATATCCTGTGTGACCCAAGGTCACGCACAACTGCTTAACAATGGTCGGCGGTTGCAACCCCAAAATCAACACAATTTTGGTTGGATAAACCAACAATCCCTACTTACACACAATATGACCTAGCAATATCCCAAATGGTGCACAAAAAATACATTTCTTCAAGTTCAACAATATTTGGTGGTGTCGGCATCGCTCAAGCATTAACCGTAGATTGGCCAAATGATCACGAATCAATCCATAAACAGTCCAATCATCCATTTATACTTGCAGAAACTTCTGAATAAAATCTTTGAATGCGGCAACAACGACTCGGGAGAATATCGCAGGTGCATTCTTCAAACCAAACGGCATGACCGTGTACTGAAAGCAACCCCATTCAGTAACAAAAGTTGTCTTATGGCGATCTTCCTTGGCAATGCGAATCTGATGGTAGCTAGAGAATCCATCAGTGAAAGAGTACATCTCCTGGCCACCCACTCCTTCAAGTACTTCATCAGTAAATGGGGTCGGAAAGGGGTCATGCAAGCAGGCATTGTTCAACTTCCACAAGTCAACACAAATGCGCACTTCGGCTATTTTCTTGTCCTGCACCACCATAGGACTTATCCATTTTGACTCTTCCACAAGTTCGATAATACCAGCATCCAACATCCGATCAAGTTCCACCTTGACCTTTTCTTTATGTCGCGGATTTAGCTGATAAGGTCGCTGTTGGACTAGCTTAGCATCTGGTTTCAATGGAATCTTCATCTCTCCTAAATCACCTAGGATTCCCTTCATTTCGGAAACACGTCCTGAAACTCAGTAACCTTGCTCATCATCTCATCATCCCAATAAGCCCCAACATTAGCAAACTTTGGGTTAACTTCAGTGCCGATATTCATCTTGCGAATCTGCAATGGTTAACTGAACGGATTACCTGGCGCAGTAGGTGGGACTACATCGTGACTTCCTTCAAATTCTGAAATGTTAACATTCCGAGGATCATCATTATCCTTCGGGCCACCACTAATGTTGAAGCACTCCATGAGAGACTGCATCTGACAGTGGGTGTGCGGGTCGACAGGGCAGGCCATAGGAACAACCTGAAATATCACGTCGCGGATGAGCTGGAAGGCGTTATGGACATTAGGGTTGGCATCCGCAAAAGTGAACGTATGTGTGAAACATATCGTCAACTCCACCCATGTTGTAATGTCACGGCGCACCTCGACTGCAGTGTACCACGAGTGCAGTATCTCCTCCAAAGTATGAACAAAAGCATGAACCCACTCATCTCTGGGTTGCACTACCCACAATCGTTGGCACTCCATCACATGATCGCTAGGATCAGTCCGACCATCATACTTGCTAGTGTGATAAACCTCAGTATTTCCAAACTAAACCATCATCAACCTTCAACACTGTGACCAATCTTTAATGAATTTCTTATGTGTTTCCGACCAACGTGCTGGAGCAGCCTTCAGTGCTTCCTCCAAGGCTAGCAATCGTCGTGGTTCTGGGATGCGGTCTTCAAATTATGCTACAAATGTGTTTAGGCCAGGAAATCCCTCATAGACAGGAAATGCGATCGTTTCTGTCGCAACATGACATAAATATTGCGTAACTAAACCACATTTCCGGACGGATACTTCATGCATTCAATTCTACCAATGCTCCAATGCATCATCAGATTCGGAAGATGCGGAGCTCTCACTGCACCACTCCAACTCACCGTAGGCGGTAGGATGAATATAATCTTCAGAAATGTTGAATGCATGGTCCCATCTAGCGGGATCGTCATCTTTTACAGGCTCCACGTAGCAGCGTCCTTCAGCCGGATCCAAAGGAGCGATAACTCTGAAATCATGATTCTCAAAGGTCATCATGCGCTTCTTAAAGTTGATTATAGCTCCACTGTCGTTAGCCCATCCGATCCCCAAGATTGCTAGATAAGAGCTTCCTCCCTCAACCACTTCGATAACATCAAAATCAACATAAGTCTTCATGCCCTCAATATCAATCATGAGCCGCGAAACTCTCCCAATGGGTGTTACCTTGGCATGGTTAGCCAATCAGAGCTGCACAGGAGACCAGCTCAATGGGGGACTTCCCATCTTCTGCCATGCTTGCTTGGTTAAGATGTTAACATCCAAACCAAGGTCAAGAATCACAGAGTCAACATCATAGTCACCAATCTGAATATTCATTCACATTTCCTTGCCAGTCTTCCGTCGCTGTAAGGAGTTTACTACCGACTCCTGCCGTCCTTTCGAAAATCACTGCAACCATCCCTCAATCTCAACTAGGGAAGCTGAGTCTCGTGCCAATGACAGATAGATTTCGAGGAACTTCTATAGTGTCCCTGGTGGTGGTCGGTCGGCATTTGATTTGGCATCAAAGATAGATGGCATATCGCAAAAAACAGCCTTACCGTGGTCTTTCTCCAAAGTGCGACGCGCCTCCAGGAATGTCTCTCGCTCCGTATCAATGTTGAAGGGTACCATCTTCTGACCAGCTAACTGAATCAGTGCTTGCGAACCATCTTCCCCAGTCGTCTTGCCTCCACGAGTGACAACAACCACCAAAGCATCTTGTGGTCACGGTTCTGCAGAAATGGTCACAATATTGGCGCCTTGCGTCTGGTTCTGCTGCAAATTCCCTGTTTGATTGATATTTTGATTGGCGTTCGGTGGTGTTCACAGGGGCTAGTTCTATACTGGTTGTTGCACTGGGTTCTATACTGGTTGTTGTGGCTGGGATTGATTCTATAGCTGCGGAGCGTTCCCATCCTGCCATCGTGCAATCAACCGCGGACAATTCTCAACTGTATGATCATTACCAAAACAAAACGTACACTGATTCTGTAACAGTGGGCAGTCATGCTGATAATGCCCCCATACCGCACAGTGGTAACATTGAACAGGTCCATGACCACCTCGGCCTCCTCCTCCACGACCAAATCCACCACCGTGTCCGCCCCTGTAGCCTCCCTGGTAGCCGCCCTGCTGCTGGTATTGTTGCTGCATTGGTGCTGTTGGAATCCATTGCCCTTGTGGTGCATACTGTGGTTGCTGTACATATTGTGGTTGTGGGGGAGCCGTCTGCATCAGGGTGTATTGCGGCATGAACTGCTACAGTTGTTGTTGTGGTGCAAACTGCATCTGCGGCTAGGCTACTTGCGGTTGCAGTTGTGGTTGTTGCACCACGCACTGATCATCCTTGACGTAGAATGCATCACACATCCTCTCTTGTAGCAACCCATATGCACGGAAATCCTTGTCATCGTGACCCACCGACTTGCAGAATGTGCAATAAAGATTTCGCGGGGTTGTGACCATTTTCTGCATATACGGGAAATTATCATGACCGTGCCCAAACACTTGACAAATGCGACACCACGGCATACTGCCGCCATTCAACGGGTTTGGCACACCTGACACCAAATAATTATGGAAATCCGGAAAATTATCCTTCGTATGCCCTTCTCTTCGGCATCACGTACACCATATTTCATCATATTGTTCCTTGTTCTTCTTCAAATCTTGCAACTGTATAGTCAGGTTGGCAAGCTGTGTATGTATCTGTGACATCCCGACTGCATTATCTCCGATCGGTGACGCCTCCAATTGCATTGCAATCTCTAGAGCTTCACTAGGCGTCAATATGTTTTGTTGCATCAGCGGGAGCCGAATGTGGGGTAGCAGTGCCGCAATGAACCATTCTTTATGTTGGATAGCGCTCATATCGAAACTAAAATTTTCCATCAATGTCTTGAATCGTTGGTCGAAATCCCATACCGTCTCATTGGGATATTGCTTAATTTCCTTCAATTCAGTAATATATTGAGCCTCCAACTTAGGCTGTCTAAATTCAGCAATTAGTCCATCCCGAATCTCATCCAGTGACTTCTCTGGGGCCCCCGTAGGGACTAAAATAAACTTCATGAACCAATCTAATGCACGACCTCGCAGAGTTGTGGCTAACTGCCCTTTCTTAGCATTGTCATCAGTGATCTGTTTTATGGTCCAGATCGCTTCACACAAAAACCAATACTGTTCTAGGTTGTATGTTGCACTTCCATGGAACAACGGTAGCTTAGCATCATCGCTCGCCATCTGGGGCTTCCTTCCTCCAGTCGCTGTGCTACTACTACCAATTAACTTCTGTGGTGTCGAAGTAGTGTTTCTTGCTGGCTGAGAGTTAGTGAGCGGAGTTGTGGGTACGTTGGTACTAGGGTTTGGTCCTACCTCTATCCTGGGCATAGCTTGGTCCTTCCTATCAGGACTGTGAGGTCGCTTCGTCCCATGTGGTCTTCCTTCGCGGTTTTGTGGTTCGATTGCAGCAGGACCACCTTCCGTCCTCTGCCTCTTTTCCTGTCGAAACCTCGCTCCTCCTCTTGTAAGACCACTTTTTTTCCTCGTCTTCACTGACAATCTCCTCATGGTCTGTACCCATCTACCCCTATACCATTCCAAGTACCACTCCCTAGTAGTCGTGGTACCCACAGCCTCTGCCCACCAGGATATCTACTGATTAAGGTGCATCTTTAATATACCCTTTTCGCAGATTAGCATCTTAATCGATAGTTGGAGCGACAGCAGAAACCTTCCCCTTGGTCCTTGGAAGAAGTATCTTTCGGCTTCGCTATAGGATTTCTTCATGTGGACCGCAAATTCAGTGATATATCCTTCCAAAATGCTATCAAGCCAAACTTCAACTGCCTGCGATGCCTTATTATCAACTTCCGGCAATTCCTGAATCAATTCCGGGGTCCAAGTCGTCGGCTCACCACCCTGGAAGTTCTTCTTCTGGAAGGTCAGATTCGAAAACCATTCATACAGAATGACTGGGAATTCACAGAAAAACCATTCATGTGGACCGTCGTGAATCTATCTTCCCACTTAGTGATCTACCATCAGTCACATATTCCGACTTTCTTCTTCAGCAAACTCCTGCAACTTCTGATCGAACCATTTTTGTATCTTTGGCTTCGTTGGGTGCCACAACATGACCTCCTTCTACTTTGCACATGGTCCCGACAACGGAACCATTTGTTGACCAGCGTGACCTCAGTTGACAGGGGTTCGCCTCACTGTCGACACATACCGTAGTCTGCTTGAGCACTGGCCTAGGCAGGTTTGAGCCCACCCAGCAACACCCGCAGAGCGGATGAGGTCTCACCCGAGGCATCTAGGAAGAGAAGACAGAACCATGTTTCCACCAAGGGAGGAGGAGAGTTGTAGCTGCATGGACTGACTCTATTGTGGTATCTTAACCAGAAACATTAAAAATTTGGCAAGGAGTTATAACATATCGTAGCATTCAAGGATTTATACCATCACAGCATTCATCATCACATTCTACATAAAACATACTACTTAATCGCAGCAATTATCATCATAGCAATAATAAGCAGACATTGCATTAAACAAAATTCATACACTATGTCATTACACAAAGTTTGTACCAAAACATCATTGTATTACTGTCAAGATCATACACCGAAAAAACACAGATCTTGCATCCAATTTGTCTTTCTCATCTCATTCTTCTTTCCTCTCTCCCCTAACACTTACAACTCTCATGTATTTATAGGATTTTTCCCTTACAATATTTGTCCACTTACACTTGACTCCCTAACCGACACTATGGATAATCGAACCAATATCTAATTGAATCGGTCCAAATTACCCCAAAAACCCACATACCGCGGTATTCCGACTCTCTATTACATAATGTATGGTCCAAGTGACCCAAAACCCACCAACTGCGGTATTCTTTGGCACAAAATACTCCTTTCGCACCCTCCTCTGGCGTGTTGCGGGGTGAGTAGTACCGCGATCTTTCCTCATCAAACCACCTGCCAACACTTACACACAACTTCCACAGACTTTACTTAGTGCAAATTTATGCATTCACAAGCATCTTAAACCATAACCTTGCAAACTTATACAACACAACGAACCGCAATGTAACTGCGCACTTTCGGTGCTGCGCTTAAGGGAATCACACTATACAGAATTCGCTTTCGTAAGTGTTTACTCTTTTGACTTATGCATTCATCACGTTCAGAAGTATTTCTGCATTCAACATTCATTCATATGCATTCAACACTTAACATATTATTCCCATCATTTATCCTTATGGCGAATACATACAAAAGTGAAGATACATCTACTTACAAGCAAGAACTTAACCATTCATCAAAAGTAAATACATAGAGGAAAATACCCATTCAATCGCATAACAAAAGAATTTAACGTGGTTCACCCACAGGATGGGAGATACATCCACAAGAACTGTTGTTATATTATCAACGGGAAGGGTACAACAGTTCCACTCTGTGCACTCAGCTGCAGACTCTCTTCTCTCTTCAGTAGGTCTCTGTGCACACAACTGCAGAGACATTTTACACTAAGTCTCTCAACAGAGATCAATCTTCAACAATGAACAATAAGAAGATTAAAGATTCAACCCTTTCCCTTACAAAATATTCCCTTTTATAGACCATGCCCTTAGGTCACGTATTTACATTCATGATGGGATCAGAACCCTAAGGTTACCCAAAACTGGTGCAGTTACCCCTCTAACCAAGTCTACTAACCTCTGATAGCAACTCATCGTCATGGCCATCCTTCTGCGTGTGGTCACGTCACTTTCAACCCCTGTGTTGAGCGCATGCCGATGGGTCGCTTTCATCCTATCGTTCCTTCTGTAATGGATTCATGTGGCCGGTCCACGTAGTGCTACCTTTGCTCGTGCTACCGGTCATTTTCCTTCCTCACCACTCCTTACCCATCTGCTAGGAATCTCAGAGTATCTTAAGCAAAACATATTGCTAATTGATCTCACTGGAATTTATACCATTTTCCTTCCAAAAATCTGCCTTGCTGGATCTTCACGGATCTGGCACTTCGTAGCGTTGTATCTCCACAGTGCAGTAACTTCGCGATGCTGGCCCTTACACTGCTGATGCTGTGCTACGCTGTATCCTCCCAGCTCCCAAAAATGACTTATAAAAAATTGGCTTACTTGGGCCAGGTCCAACAGTTACTGATTTAAAGACCCACATGATTTTGAATAGTACAAAGTTCTTTTACATAAGCATACGATGATCATCATTTTCAACACCTAACAAACATAAACATCATGATCATACCATCATAAACATAAACATCATAATACGAACATAAACATAACCATATGCATAAACATAAATGTACCTGCAACATCATAATTTTCACGACATAAACATAAAAATACCATTATTATCATTGTCAGCATCTAACAAACATAAAAATAAACACCATCATACCATAATACCATCATTAACATAAATATAAAAATAAATAGGAATGTACCATCATAAACATTACGTTACATATTCAGCTAACATATAAATTTAACATATTTAAACATCATCTAGTACACATATGTAATAATAAATGTAAACATAAACGTTCCATGATCATCATTTTCACCACATAAACATAAAAATTCCATCATCATGATCATTTTCACCATCTAACAAACATAAAACACATCACCATTAGCATATAAATAAACATCAACATACACATTGGCATCAACATAAACATGAAAAATGAAGTATATATATAGACATGAACATATATGACATCAAAGTGATGATACAATATGCCAAATATAGTATATCTCCAGTCCAATAACTGCTATGACATATCTGATCCATCTCCGCCAGAGGCATCGTCACTATCTCTCCGACCAAATCTAGAGGCATCATCACCTCCACTAATAGAGCCAATAATAGAGACACAGGAAATATCAACACCTCTTCTAGCAGATCCAGAGGCACCGAAACCTCCACCAATAGAGCCAAATGCATCAGTACCTATTCTAGGAAATAAATGAGTTCGGACTAGAGAAGCATGGATAGCTCCATCAAGCTAAATCATATGGACCTTTCTAAGCATCTATGTAATAGAGTCGGATGGAGAAGGAAATGGTGGATGGTCAGGCAGAACACTAGGATCGTCAGGTTGATTGAGTAGTAGTAGAGAAGATGATGAAGTACAATTGGGAGGAAGGTCGAGTAGGATTAGAGGACTAGATGATGAAGGAGGTGATCGAGGTGGAGGAGGAGGACATGGTGGAGGAGGAGGTGGATGAGATGTTGAAGGTGGAGGAGGAGGAGTTGGAGGCAGAGGAGGAGGTGCAGTGGATGTGGAGGCTACACCACTAGTCAAAGTAGCTAGTGGAGAAGGAGGTGGACTAGGACACCGAGGATATCCTCTCTCATCAGACGATGACCTTCCATCAATCATGAAATATAAAAGAATGCAAGCAACAACAATGTGCTGCATCAATATCCTCATATCAGAGGAAGCATCCTCCATATCTCAACATATCAGTCCTTCCTCTGAATCTCCATGACTGGAAGAAGATGAACTCCTTGATATGATAATAACCTGGACAACCTATTCACGATGTCCTTTTAGAACCTCTGCTATGGCCTAAGTCGAAGTCTAGGTATGGATAGCTGATGCACCTTCGGATGATCATGCATATCCACATCCTCATCCTCATCCTGTGGCGAAGGAGGCCCCACATCACCATAAAATGTGCCAATATATGTAAAATATATAATACACAATAATAATTAGACAATTTCATTAAACATGAATTTAAAATAACAATTTAAAATATATTTCATTTACATTAAGTATATAGAGAATAAAATGAACTAGATTAATTTAAACATAACACTAAATTTATCTCTATCATTAAATGGCTCGTATTGGGTGAAGAAGATGTTGGTACACCCTGTCCAATCCAATCCCGCATATGGATATACTCCCATGTCTAATTGAGGCTGGTCCTCGCTGGTTAGCATGTCAAGCATATCCATGGTAATCCTCATAGGAAAGTACGGTTTCTCCCTCTTGGGAATCATCTTCCCCCACATGTGCATACACACATCTGTCATCAACCTAGGAGGGTGCTAGTCAAAAGATGGCATAGTCACCTGAAATATCTGAAAAAGAAGACAAAAAAATTCTAAACCAAAACATAATTTCTCTCTCTTTCCAATAGATGTACGTCATCAAATACGAACATAAAAAAACTATCGTAAAAAAATAGCATACCACCTAAAACATATAGGTGCCTACACGAAAGAATCAACATAATATAATAAAGGGCAGTTAATGCACTTCCCATCACTAGTGTGATGTGTGATGTGTTGAAATTTTGTTGAGATTTTATCTTTAATTATTTTGATATGCAAAGACTTGAAGCAATGAGACACTTCAATCCATGAAATTCATACAACCATAACACAAGATATACCCTGGGGAAAATCCTCAAAATTATGAGAATAAAAACCCCAACAATTCTTCTCAGTATAATATAATGGATAACAGAGAATGCTTTCTTTTACAACATAGTATATTGCTTTAGGAAGACACGAGATTACCAAACACTCTTGATGAATATACAAAAGCAATAGAGAAGAGAGATCAATCAGATGTGTGCCCAACATAATAATAACAAGCATGAAGAATACCCTGCAAAACGAGAAGCACTTGCCTTCAATGGAGAAGAGAATTAGCTTCACATTGGATTCATCAATATTATATAACATATTTATACATTATTCTCTTCTATTTTTATCTTCTAATTTCAGGATGAACTCGACCTCAAACTGGATGTATTAATCTTGCATGCATAGGTGTGCCCCACTTCTCATGCAGTCCTTTATCTCACTTAGCCGTCACTTAGGATGAACTGACCTCTTAACGAAAATCTTTCCCACTTAGTTAGGTGTATAACTTAATTGTCATCACTTAGTTAACTATATCTTCTTTGTTGTCACTTAGTTAACTCTCTTTAACAAATTCTCCTTGATTTACTGAAGTGTCATCTTTTAGTTTAACTAAAGTGAAAACACTTTAGTTAACTAGTCCTTTTTATTTAACACTTAGTTAATTGAAATCAGGCTAGTTGATTTACTTGAAGTGACCACTGTGAGTTCTTTAGTTAACTGAGGCATATATTTAATTGATGCTTTAACTGAAGAATTGATACTTAACTGAAGCTTTAACAATTCGAGTTCTCTTTAATTAGCTGTAAGTGTCTGCATGGGAAATTTTGAATTCTCTTGATCTCTATGCTTTATCTTTTATTTCTTTATCTCTTACTGCATGGTCAATATGTGCTAACTTTAATTATCCATCACATTACATTATACTAAGAAGTATTATCGGATGTTGTGATTGTATTATATTATTCCGGATCAAATGATCATATGCTAAAGTAATTCACTTTAGAGGTGATCAATATCTAAAGGAGACTTAATAGTAATATGGTGATAATGGTTAATACAGAAGCTCCACCTCTATACGGGAGGTCCATCTCATGGATACCTTTATATGGAAGGTTCACATGATAATCATGACTTGACACACACAAGTCTGGATCCTTGTCCAACAAGACTTTACAACATCATTACTTTGATCAATTACCTCTATATGGGAGGAATAACCTTTACATAGAAGGCAATCAAAGTTCTCACCTCTATACGGGAGGATGAATCTTGGCTACACAATATTGGTTTGGATAATGTCTCCTGATGCTGTATATTTAACACTCCCTCTTAGCGAGGGAGGCATTCTCTGCCATACTAATCTTGTATTGGAAGTACTTGAACTTCGTCACTAACAGAGGCTTTGTTAACACAATTGCAATATGCTCATTAGTATCAATGTACTAAAGTTTCAATGTACCTTTATGGGCCATGTATCAGATGAAGTGATACTTCATTTCAATGTGCTTTGACTTGTCATGAAACACTGGATTTTCAGAAATATTGATGAAACTCTGATTGTCACACTTAATAATTGTAGGCTCAAGCTTTTCACCGAACAACCCTGCAAGTAGCTTTTTGAGCCACACTGCTTCTCAGCAGGAAACACTAGTAGCTATGTATTCTGCTTTGGTAGTGCTCTGGGCTAAGGAGCCTTGCTTCTTAATGGTCCAAGATATCATAACCGATCCTAGGCTATAACAGTAGCTGTATGTACTCTTACGGTCCACAATGATTTCTCCCTAGTTTGAGTCTGTATAACCAAGTAACATGAATCCTCCACTAGAGGCATATCTGAGTCAATGTGAAATTGTACCTCAAAGGTACCTAAGCACATGATTTGAAGCTGTCTAGTGTCTGTGTCTCAAATCTGACAAAAAATGACTCAAAATGCTCACAACAAAACATATATAAGGCCTCGAATGTATCAAGTACATTAGTGAGTCTATAATCTATCTATACAAACTGGGATCTACTGGATCTAATCCAGATCCCGACTCATGAATTTTCCTGAAATTGGAAACCATCGATGTAATCATAGATTTGCAATCTATCATTCCAAACCTGCACAATATATCCATAGTGTACTTCCCTTGAGATAGAAAAAATTAATTTTTTCTTTGCCTGATCTCAATGCTAAGAAAGTTTGCATTAGACCTAAGTCTTTCATCTCGAACTCTAAGGTGAGATCCCTCTTGCACCAAGCAGTCAAATGTTCCTCTCTAGTGAGAAAGAAATCATCAACATAGAGA
Source organism: Larix kaempferi (assembly GCA_027924585.1). Taxonomy (NCBI): domain Eukaryota; kingdom Viridiplantae; phylum Streptophyta; class Pinopsida; order Pinales; family Pinaceae; genus Larix; species Larix kaempferi. The sequence goes on along the minus strand of BSBM01000203.1, from coordinate 6,036,366 downwards.
ACCAATATCAACGGTTGGTTCTTCACTACTTTGAAGTACAAATTCGGAACAACTTCACTCTTATAGAAAAATAGTTTCTGAAGGTAGCTATCAATTATGGAGTACCAAGCCCCGGGGGCTTACTTAAGCCCATATATAGATTTGTTTAGCTTGAAAACATGGGACTCCTTCCCATGCACCGAAAATCCTTCAGGCTTCTGAATATAAACCTCTTCCTCAACCTCACCATTTAGGAATGTTGTATTCACATCCATCTGGTGAAGTTTGCATCCTAGAACATATGCAGGTGAAATCATTCCTCGGATTGTGGTGTACCTTGACACAAGGGAAAAGGTCTCAACATAATCAATGCCTTATGTCTGAGAGAAACCTCTGGCAATGAAAATGGATTTATACTTCTTAATGCTACCATACACAACATGCTTTATCTTGTAAAGCCATGTGGAAGTCATAATGGACTTCCCATCAGGTTTGGGAACAACCTCCCAAACATCATTCTTCATTATAGAGTTGTACTCTTATGTTATTGCATCTTTACAAACTTGTTGCTTTGTAGCTTCTTCATATGAGGTTGGCTCTTAATCAATGATGTGACTCATCAGTGCCACATACCCTGAATATCTGTGAGGTTGCTTGCGCTCTCTGGATGAGCGTTGAAATGTTATAATTTCTAAGAATATTATATTTCTACTTTATTATTCCGAAGAAGTTTCATTCCTCCGTGAAGACCATATTGTATATCCAAAGATGTTTTACTCCTCTGTGGAGAATGTGGTAACTTGGGTTATTAGACTTTCCCAGTGGGGTTCGGCCCTGTATGAGTCATGTGGGTTAAAGGGGTTATTAGTGTTAATTTTCGAGCATTAATTCAAGATACTCTAGGATCTTTGCTGAGAGAATAACATGTACAGTATATCAATGCATATCAATCATGGTAAGCATGTCAATCATCACAAGAAGCAAACATAAGAGACAATAGACACAAAGAGTTTCCGTGGGGAAAACCCTAAGGTGAAAAACCCCACAACTTCCTCAGAGATAGATAGAGAAATGATACAACCAAAGTACAACCCAAGTACATAGAGATAGACTCCTCCTAGTAGCTGATCCTCCTCCTCACATGTGTGCCACTTTCCGAGTGAAGGAAGAGTGAGTTCTGAAGTGATCCAAATAGAGATCGGGAGATCTCTATTTATACTTGTCCCGACTTCCCAATATACTTATAGGGCCGACTTGTCTAGCTTAGCACAATAACCTCATGTTACATTAATCCGGGTCGACCCCTTACAAGGTGGTCTAATAACGAATCGGCAAGTTAACACACTTGCGACACTTGTCAATACAAATGACAACACTTTCGTATAGAGGAATAATACATATCTATAGGAGTACAATAAATAAATATATGAAATACATTCCGAAGTTACATATACATCAACACTCCCTCTTAACTAGGAAGGTATTTCTCGACAAAGATATGATAGCACAAGTCTTCTTCTATGGATCATCATCCTCGAATCATCGCCATCATCATGGTTGTTGCTATCTCAATTAATCTCTGAATCTACTTGTCATAGAAAGTTCTACAGAGCTTGTCCTTTTTCATACTAGATGTAGGCCCACCACCTGCAGGTCTTCATCATCACTGGCCATACTGTGGAATCCTCAGGACTTATTACATGCGTCATAAAACCTGGCTGCAACATCCTAGGATGTTACGAGCACACAGCTCTACCTGTCGGATCTCCAATGAGCACATTACATGTGACCCATCACAAAACCTGGCTGAAGCATCCCGGGTTGTTACGAGCACACAGCTCTACCTGTCGGATCTCCCAGGAGCACATTACATGTGATCCCACCACAAAACTTGGGTGAAGCATCCCAGGCTATTACGAGCACACAGCTCTACCTATCGGATCTCCCAGGAGCACATTACATGTGGTCCACCACAAAACCTGGCTAAAGCATCCCAGGCTATTACAAGCACACAAATCTACCTATCGGATCTCCCATGAGCATATTACATTTGGTCATGGCAATGCCTCGAAAGAGCATCTGAGGCCTTTTTCATATTGTCCAGATCTCCCAGGCCCACTTACATGCCATAGGACAATGCCTCGAAAGAGCATCTGAGGCCTTTTTCATCCTGTCCAGATCTCCCAGGTCTACTTACATGTCCTCCTAGAGCAATTCCTCGAAAGAGCATCTGAGGCCTTTTCATCCTGTCCAGATCTCCCAGGTCTACTTACATGCTCATCTGCACAACCTGTCCATGGCCACAGAGTATCAACCTGATACTCTCCATACATCATCCTGATGTACACATGATCATCCTGATCATCATCACTGTATCGTCCTGATGCATGCCATCTGGAGAAGCTTGTCATCCACGATCATCCTGATCATACAATGCAGCTACCTAATGCATACCAAGTATATACCTGATACATATCACCATACACAGTGTATCCACCTGATACATACATAGATACATGATCCACACAATGTATCTACCTGATACATATCAACATACATGATCTACCTGATCATACAACGTATCCACCTGATACATATATAGATACATGGTCCAAGCATCCAACATGATGCATACATACATAAATGATCCAACTGATCATATCCAACATCCAACATGATGCGTACATACATAAATGATCCAACTGATCATATCCAGCATCCAACATGATGCGTACATACATAAATGATCCAACTGATCATATCCAACATCCAACATGATGCATACACATACATACAAATGTAAATGATCCAACTGATCATACAGAGTAGAAACTAGAACATCATCCTAATGCTCATCATCCAGCGCTTACATCCACAACCATGTGAAGGATCCCCCTTCCACCATGCTAGGAATGGCTACAGCAAATGTCTCCATCACTTCTTCCTCAAAGTGTCGTCAATATGAAGTGTGAAAATCCTCACAGCAGATCTAAGAGATGATGTATCTCACAAGAGAATAATTATGATTAAGCAAGAAAATAGAAGAAGAGTGATACATGCAGTATAATGAGCAACAGAATAATATGGTACAGTAGAACTCAGATAGAAGCAATAATACTTCGGTCATACTAGATTATTAATCACAAATGGACATATAAATAATGCAATGCATGAGGAATTCGAATGCCTAAGGTGGCAATTCGAATTAGCCTTCATGGAGTGATCAAAGGATCACTGGAGTGTCATCGGAGCACAACTAGGTGTCCTCATGATCATCGGAGTGCAACTGGAAGTCTTCATCATCATCAGTGGAGTCATCAATGCTCAAGTAACTGTCAACCATCAGTCAAACTAACTCTAGTAGGTGTAACTGAGTGTAACTCAATGTAATTGAGTGTAACTGAGTGTAACTGAATGTAACTGAGTGTAACTGACTGTAACTGAGTGTAGCTGAGTGTAACTGACTGTAACTGAGTGTGACTGAGTGGCAACTGGACTGGTAGGTGAAGAAGGGTGAGTTGCTCCCTAAAATCAAGGAAGAAGGGCGCATTAAGCAACTGGAGGGCTAAAACTGAATAGTGAGAAGCTCCTGGGGGCTAGCTAACTGAGGGATAGGTGCTAGACTGATGACTGGGATGCATGCAAACCCTAAAAGGTGCATGCATGACTGAAAATGTAAATGATCAAAATACTGGTGGGACTAGGATGGAGTATAGGAATATCCTAACACCCCCCCTTAATCCATCCTGGGCCCTGGTAACTAAGACCAAAGGTCACCCAATACAATGAATAATAACAATCAATAAACCAAGGAAGTGGGAAAATTTCATGGGAAACATACCCCCTCCTCAAAAAATAGACTGTAAGGCACACATAAAAATAAATGCTCCAAACTCAAGCAGGTGTGATGCTTGGTCATATGTCTGGAGGTATCTTCTTCTTGGGAAGAAGTGGATCATCCTCAAAAAGCATGTGCTTGTACTTGCTCTTCAAATCGAATGTGATGAGAACAAATCCAACAGTATTAGAATGATCCTTGAACCTGTGATTTGAATCAACTGAGGTAGGATCAAATTTTTGAATGTGCATATAGTCCTTTGTCTTCTCCTTCGAACCACCATGGGTGAGATTATGCCAAAAGGAACTATTACATGTTTGCTTGAAATCAAAATCAGATTTAAGACTTTCAAAACAGTTTCTTGAGATCTCCTTTGAACCAGCAGGGGTGAGATCAAAACTATCATATGCATGAGAAATTTTCCCAAGCAGTAATTGCTTAGAACCCAAATTAGATACAAGACTTGAATCATGGCTTCTTGAGATCTCCTTTGAACCATGAGAGGTGAGATCAAAACCAGTAGATGCATGAGAAATTATCCCAAGCGAATGGCAATGGCCATATTCTTCAATGACCTTCTGAAAGAATGAATTTATGATCATATAGTAGTATAAAATAGATGTTTGCTGAAGAGGAGCGAATGCATTACCTCCATTAGCTGATTTGACCTCTGAAATAATCATGTGATCATGATGCAAACCAACAGACTCTGGTGCAAGAGAGGATTTAGGACCTTCTGCAATATCTAGAGTGTGAGCTGGCACAGAAAGAGAAGAAAGTTTGAGCATGAGCGGAGAATCTGCAAGTTCTTTGTCAACAACTTCAATATGAGATGATACTGGTTCATGATCTGAGAGACCATCAAGAGGAGCGAATGCATCACTTTGTTTTCTTTCGAATGGGTTGGGACCAAGTGCTTCATTCTCTCTGCCAAATTTTCCATCCAGGTGATCCCATATCTCTTTTGGAGTCCATAACTCTCTTGGAATTTCAACACCATCACGGTATTTGAATTGGAATCTCTGGTATGCACACAAAGAAAACATTATTGCTGCAAAGTGCATGTCTCTTTTATTTAACCAGTCAATCTTCTCTTCAGGGGATTCGAACTCTCTTTCAAAATAAAAATAAAAAAGATCATGGATCTTCAAGTCTGCTATCATTCTTGGTTTCCATTCATCATAGTTGAGTGGATCAAGAGGAGTAATTCCTGATGAATACATTGAAGCTGTAGAGGACCTGCAAAAACAATATAGAATAACTGCAACTGCTACTGCTGCAAAAATGCAGAAACTCCTGCAACTGCTGCACTCGAAATCTTGGTAATAACCTGCAAAAAAACTCTCAAGAATGGAGATAAACAATTCTCTCAACATGCTTTGATACCATGTGAAAATCCTCACAGCAGATCTAAGAGATGATGTATCTCACAAGAGAATAATTATGATTAAGCAAGAAAATAGAAGAAGAGTGATACATGCAGTATAATGAGCAACAGAATAATATGGTACAGTAGAACTCAGATAGAAGCAATAATACTTCGGTCATACTAGATTATTAATCACAAATGGACATATAAATAATACAATGCATGAGGAATTCGAATGCCTAAGGTGGCAATTCGAATTAGCCTTCATGGAGTGATAAAAGGATCACTGGAGTGTCATCGGAGCACAACTAGGTGTCCTCATGATCATCGGAGCGCAACTGGAAGTCTTCATCATCATCAGTGGAGTCATCAATGCTCAAGTAACTGTCAACCATCAGTCAAACTAACTCTGGTAGGTGTAACTGAGTGTAACTCAATGTAATTGAGTGTAACTGAGTGTAACTGAATGTAACTGAGTGTAACTGAGTGTAACTGAGTGTAACTGAGTGTAACTAAGTGTAGCTGAGTGTAACTGAGTGTAACTGACTGTAACTGACTGTAACTGAGTGTGACTGAGTGACAACTGGACTGGTAGGTGAAGAAGGGTGAGTTGCTCCCTAAAATCAAGGAAGAAGGGCGCATTAAGCAACTGGAGGGCTAAAACTGAATAGTGAGAAGCTCCTGGGGGCTAGCTAACTGAGGGATAGGTGCTGGACTGATGACTGGGATGCATGCAAACCCTAGAATGCATGCAAACCCTAAAAGGTGCATGCATGATTGAAAATGTAAATGATCAAAATACTGGTGGGACTAGGATGGATTATAGGAATATCCTAACATGAAGAACACCAAGCCTCTCTCTGAAGTACTCGAACTTAACTCTGGCTAGTGGCTTCGTCAACACATCTGCAATCTGCTCATCCGTCACAACATATAGGAGCTTCACTGCTCCCCTCTGCACCATATCCCTGATATAGTGATATTTGATCTCTATGTGTTTCAACCTGTCGTGGAACACCGGGTTCTCAGACAGCTTCACACAACTCTGGTTGTCACAAAATATACCAGTAGCCTCCAATGGTAGATCAAATAACTCAGACAGTAGCTTCCTCAACCATACTGCATCACAACTAGCTGAACAGGCTGCAACATACTCTACCTCGGCTGTACTCAGTGCTACGCAGGACTGCTTCCTGCTAAACCAAGAGATCACACCTGATACCATACTGAAGCTAAAACAATGGAGAAGATACATGATTACCAGGAATCCTGGTGTGAATCCTCCTCCCTTGCCATAAATTCTCCTTCCTTCATCCTTGCTTTTGAAGACTTGGAGCTCTTCTCCTTCCTTCAGAATTTCCTCAGCATGCCTTTGCTCTTTTTGCCTCCCTTTACCATGCCTCCCATGCCTTTCTTATATAGCATTGGGAGATGAGCCTTAGGTTTCTCTTCTAAATGTGGGATTAGTCATTTTTCTCATTTTGATTATTTTCAAGTAAAAACCCACTTTGGAATAGTTTTTAGGCTTTTTGCTCCACTTAGGATGTTTTAAACACAAGTAATGCATTTTAATGCATTTATCAGAGAGGATTCGTCTTTTATTGAACTTGTGTCATGACTTTCCTGTCGCGGGTGCATGGTAAAGATATGTTGCTCCGTCACTTAGTTAAGGGTGTCAATTTGATTGTTAACAGATGCCCCCTAATGTGTGAGGTCCGAAGTAGAGCTAAGGGACGAAATACATTACTGAAATTTATACTCGGTATACTGATACTCTTTATCGTTCAAAGCAAGGATAAGGGAAGGAAAAATCATGGGCGAGGATTGAGGATCACACCTGCAAAACATAGCAATTTCTCAAATATATAATATCTTCCTGAGGTGGGCATACCCATGCTCAGCAGTAAAAAAGCATGGCCACAAACAATACATAGTGGATCCATGTCAAAAGCAATTTTTTTTCTTCTGAAATGTAAACCTGCACTTTGATGAGTGCAAGAACAAAGTATTTATTGAACTTTTGACATGGAAATCTAATCTTGCGTAGCTCAGGCAGTGCATCGATGAGTGATACAACTGTTTTTTCCAAGGTCTTCAATACAAACTGATGATAGTACGATTTTATATTATGTGAATAAGTGAGCTGATGCCGAGCATAATAAAACAACTTCTGATTACTGGTCATTGATGTATACTGTTAACAAACACGAAGAGACCCACTGATAATGATGATGGAATCTAAGATATTGAGTACAAACTAGCAAGTGTGAATAGATGTTCTGAAGTCAAACACTTGTAGAATCAAACAATCAAGGGTCATTGATGTATGCCCACTGTCATTTGCGAGGAAACCTGCCACTAATGAATGCAAGATCCAAGGTACTCTCGGGTTTCTAGATCCATGTCCTAGATGATGATTTTATGTCAATAGGAATAGATCCATCGGAAGGAGGGAATTGATGCATCCTACATCAACTGATACGAAACAAAGATCAATAGTTTGATATATTTTGGTAGAACTGTAAGATCCAACATTGTATACTGACACAAGGAAGGCTGACATGATTGGTCAGGAATATTTGAGGAATGGCCGACTCGGTTTGGACTTCCCTTGAACACATAACACGATGCAGAATGGACACTTGGAAACATAGGACTTTGAGTAACCGACCTTAATGAAATCCGCTAATGCCGGATGCATTAACGAAAGCTCCATTGGTGACGGGAAGGATAACCCATCAGTGGAGATCTGTTCAAAATACTGGTACAGTTCCCTAAGACAAATGCAGATGGTGTATTGACAGTGGAAACCAAATTATGTGCCATGTTCAAGGGCGACAAGGACTGACTGTTGCCGTTTTCTTCAAAGTTTATACTATGAAGTGATTCAAGTTTCTCCCTTTTTGGATTTTTGTGTTTTCCAATTTCTTTTAACCTTTTTCATTTATTAGCTTGAAAAAAGAATAAAGCATGCTATGATACATTAGAGGAGACGAGTGTCTCAAGGGCATGCGCCTAAATGTCAAGGGCATGGGTCAGGCCAAGGCAAAGATCCGTATTGCAAACAAGGGCGGAGCTAGTTATATACACTCTTGTAGATGTTTCCTCCATGGGTATGGGTTAAATATATATAAGCAATGGTTTATAGGCATCTTGTAACAGAAAGTGACTATACAGGAAAATAAGCAACATGAGTAATAAGCAAAAAAGCAGTTTGCATGGATGTTCAAGTGGATATTTTAACACAAGCTTATGTAAAATGACAAATTTTTTGGAGCCCATCAGGATATGGTCAGAAATGAATGAAAGAGAAATATGTGGTCTCAAACTCCAAGCCATGATGGGACTACTAGGGCTCCCGGGTAAAGAATAACTTAGCATGGGCACCAAAATGGCAATGGGGTGCTGACTAGGGTGTACCATGTTTGGTAGGCTCTACTGTCAGAATGGTGGAAAATACAGATATGAAGGGCTGACCCACAAATTTCCAACAGGTTCGACCCTATGATAAGTTTGGGTTGCAAAAGGTTCAAATGCATTTTCACAAAGGGATGGACTAAACCTATATGCAAGTTTTCAAATATACCATATAAGATTGAGGAACATGCAGATCATGCTCCTATACTTGGGTAGATTTATATCAAGTATGCTCCCAGTGGCCCCACAAAAGATGATCTTAGGTGGGTACAACCAAATGTTTACAACTTCAGGGATATCTTCATTTGATGATAAAATGTAATCCAAGAAGTCATGTGAGCTGCGAGATCTCACAGCCCAAATGGGCCAAGTAACCAAATCATATTCCTCCATCAAGGGAAGATTTTCATCCATATCCACCGAAGCTATTTGAGTAGCTTGGTTCGAAACTTCTATGACAGATAGAGGTGATCCATATGCTTGCCAACATGAAAATGACATTACGCAAGCTGAGGTCCTTTCATCTACTATGGTTAGACAGATGTTCTTACCATGAGTCGTTACTTTAATATGAAAATCAACTTCGGGAAGGCTCCTACATATTGAATGTTCTATGTATAATGTGATCAAAGTCTCATCGGATGTAACAACAACACAAAGGGTAGACAATAGTTCCTATCTTGGCGCAGAATGACATTGCAATACCTCCAAGGATGACATGGAACATGGTACTTGAGCTATGTCCTCGAGAACATTACTGTTCTTAGCAAGTCGCATGTTGGGATTATGCATTGTTCTATGTAGAACATCTTTGCGGGGGTGTGGTACTAAGTCTATTGTTGGCTTCTCAATGTAGAGATAACCATCTGGTTGTGATTCCGACTGATCTGGTGTACTAGGAGAGACATCATAAGAATCAAGTCTTGTTTGAATGTTCATCTTAGGATCACACATGAAGACATTGGCATTAGGATCATTTCCCCCTTGCGGGGGGGTTGGCTAGTTGCCCCCTGGCGAAGGTACCAGTGTCAAAATAGTGGGTTGTTGTTTCCCATGGCATTGAAGCACAGTTGGTGCATCACTCTTCCTAGAGTTAGCATCTTGCTCACTCTTGTACTTCTTCTTCTTTCCTCTAAGGTCTATTGATGAGACTGTGGGGATGTCAGAAGTGTTGGAGGGATTAGCAGGTTCATGCATTGCCTGGCCAGCTGTGGGTTGCGAATTCTTAATAGAAACTTGTCCTGAATGTGGGGTAATTTGTTCAAGATAGCTATAGGAATCCATCATACCATTGGAATGAGGTTCATGTGGCAGCCTAGTTGGATCAAATGTAGGTCTTGTAGGTTGGTTCCCAAAAGATTGGTTATTTTCTAGAACCTGACCACTCCATGGCAGAATAGGGTTAATGGTTGGATTACCCCCTTGCGGGGTTAGGTCCAAAAAAATATTGGTTACTTTCTAGAACCTGACCACTCCACTGATGTGGTCCTTGGGTGTGATAAGAATTCCAAAGTGGGTTTCCCATTTGCGGAGACTGACCCTAAGAAGTTTGGAAACTTCCTGAAACATGACCATTGGGTGGATTGCCTCCTTGCGGAGGTGGGGTCCAAGAAGATTAATTATTTCCTAGATCCCAACCATACCATGGTGGTTGAACTTGGTATTGAAAATCATTCCAACGTTGACTGCCTCCTTGCAGAGGTGGAATCCAAAAAGGTTGGTTACTTTCTGAATATTGCCCAATCCATTGTGAACTAGGTTGCATGTATGGATTGTCCTCTTGCAGGGGTATGTTCCATTGAGATTGATGACTTGGTGAAACATGAACATTCCATTGTGGGATAGAATTAATAGATGGATTTCCCCCTTGCGGGGGTATGTTCCATTGAGATTGATGACTTGGTGGAACATTACCACTCCATTGTTGATTGGGATTCATGAGTGGATTTCCCCCTTGCGGGGGTATGTTCCATTGATATTGATGACTTGGTGGAACATTACCACTCCATTGCCGACTGGGATTCATGGGTGTGTTTCCCCCGTGCGGGGGTGGGCCCCAATTAGATTGGTTACTAGTTGGAATCAGACCACTCCATTGAATGTCGCCTTGGTTTGGGTTAGCATTCCAAGGTTGATTTCCTCCTTGCAAAGGTGGGCCCCAAGAAGATTGGATACTTCCTGAAACCTCCCCACTCCATGGTGGAATGGGTTGATAGGCGGACTGCCGCTAGGCATTGTGCTAGGATAATTCGGAGGATAACCCACTGGGGCATTCCCACTAATCTGAGGAGCATAGCCCCAATTGGCATAAATGTTCCTTGGTTCATTACTTTCGCTAGGAATATTACCATTCCATGGTGAAGGGTTTCCCTGGGAAGTAGAGTTTGGACAAGTGTTTTGTATACCATGAGGACTCTAATTTACTCCTTGTGTGTGTTGACCTTGGTTAGCCAAAGCATATGGAAAACCAATGTTTGAGAAAGCCATGGGGTCCTGTGTTGGATTGTGCATGTCATGCAAACTTTCAGAAAGAGGTTTGATATCATCCAGTGACTCACAGATAGTAAGTGTAACTGGTTCTGAAAGACTCATCAAAGGAGGAATTTCATGATCATGTGTGTGATGTTTCAATGTTTCAATTTCAACTAGAGTAAGATTATCAACTACGTCTGTATTCAGTTCGTGATGTGACGATGAATTCTCAATGTTGATTTGATGTTGTTCTTCTCGAGTAATGTTAATTGAGTTGAAAATCAGTTTTGTTTCCAAGTCATTAGAATGTGGTTTTGTGTCTATCTCTGCACTGTAGTAGGGCCTTCAAGTTCTGGTGACTCATCTCACTACCGTCGTGAGTGGCGGATCGGGATAGTAGTCACTTCTAAGAAGTTGATAAAATGATGTGTTTAAAATAATAGTTTGAATCAAACAATCCTAAGGCAGTCTAGACTCAAAAAATGAAAAGTGTCCATACAATAAAAATTCCCTAGAGATTTAAAGAAAGCAAACTTACTTTTCCAAAGAACCGAAGCTTAGTGAAAAGCTGGATTGTAGGGCCTTTCGAAACTAGTAGTTGTTGTGTGAAGAACCTGCAATAATTAATTAACGAGAATATGCGAAATAGAAGGAATAACAGAAATCATAATCACTTTTATTGATCATAGGCCACTTCGAGGGGGCAACCTCCTTTGAGCAAGCTCAATACAAATAACTTCACGGTGCCTTCAATGACCTTAACACACACTTATATACTAAGTCTATGCCCAATACTATGAGTCAAAACCATGGGACATATAATACTACGGGACGACTTACAAAGCATATGCATCCAATATTATGGGTCAATACCATGGGCTAATATAAACTATGGATCAACAAATACTACGAGACGACTTACAAAGCATATGCGTCCAACAAAAATATACTAACAAAGTAAAGAGAAGGGTTGACACGGGTTCCTAACATCCCCTCTCCCTTAGAAAAAGCTTTGTCCTCAAAGCTTTGGTTGGGGAAATTGATGCAGAATCTGAATGAGTGGTTCCCTGGTAGCATCCTAGGGTTGCATTTCAGGCCACTGACGCCTTTGGAGTTTCAGGGAGGATTGCTTGGAAGGCTGTAGACGAAGAAGAACCATATCAGCTGTGTGAAAAGTGTGCTCAAAATGGTGCTAGTCGGCTTGTTGTTGCAGTCGAATTCTGGCCATGTGAAGATTGTCCTGCAGAATGAGAAGAATCTGATTGTGGTTTCGAAGAACCGAGTCAATTGCCTGAATTGGGGAGCTGCTAAGGGTGTATGGAAGAAGAACTGGCGGTGTCTGTCCATAGACTGCTTCATATGGTGTCCTTGTAGATGTGGTATTGTACCACCAAAGCGCTTCTAAGAAATCCATAGAAATAGTTGGCCAAATTTGTGTAGGGATGGGCAAGGGTTTGAGCAGTCCCAAAAGGAGTTTCGTTTCACCCTTGTTGACCTAGAAAGTATCATAGTCAGCTACCATCTATTGAATTGTCATTTTCAGTCCCTGCCAAAAGAAGTTACATTGTTCTCGGTCATACATTTTGAAGAACCTAGAGCGCCCTGCTGATGAAGAAGCATGGAGTTCATAGAAGAGATAGCCCTGTTGAACATATTGCAACCAATTTGGAACAAGCAGAGAAATAGCTGTAAGAGAAACTGGGTCATCAATTGTGTGAGAAGGAGCATCTGCCACCATATTTTCCTTACCCTTATTGTAAGTGATCGCATAGGGATAACCCATTTCAGGTGTGTTGGGGAGGAGACCCATTGTTCCAGGAAATTTTCCAGACCCTGGAGATCAGTCTTGATGCAAAAATAATTCCCTAATAGGTATGGCTGCCAATTCTGTACTGCATGCAAAATAGCCATCATTTCTTTCTAAGAGGTAGATGTGGCTAAATTCTTACCGAAAAGGTCTCTTGAAGGCAGCAAGCTCATTGGTTCAGCAAAGACACCTGCATATCTATCCAAGGAATTAGTGGAGACTGTGGATGGGTGCATCTGAATGGAATGGAGCTGAGCGATGACACCATGTGAATTCCTACTAAGGATTTTTTCTAGGCGATGTGAACTGATGATGCAGAGAGACCCTGGTTGTAAGCCCATAAATTTGTGTTATTCCCCATTGACTGAAAACTGCATCCAAAGTTCAGCAAAATCCCGTAAGATGGGGCCAAGTGTGCATAACCATTGAATTCCCAAAACCACATCACATCCGCCTAAGGACAAGGAAAACATGTCAGAGCACAGGTTATAATATTCCATAGAGATACGCACATTGTGACACTTCCCCTTACAAGGTAAGGTGCCCCCATTGGCAACCATGAATTCAAAGTGGGAGCAAGGATGGACAAAACAATCAGCCTGTTTGGAAATCTGAGGGTCAATGAAGTTATGAGTGCTACCAGAATCAATGAGTATGGTAAGAGGGAGCTTCCTGAAGTATCCCCTGACCCGCATTGTTTGTGGGGTGGTGATGTCGGTTACAGCATGGAGAGAGATCTCGGGTGGGTCGTCTTGAGATGGGGTTTCAACAGGCGGGTGCTGAATGTCAACCTGATCATCTACTGTATCTAGAGCTTCTTCACCAAGTTTAGAGGTAGGCAGAGAATCCACATCCAAGAGATAGAGCTTTTGTTGAACACATCTATGTCCCTAAGTGAATTTCTCATCGCAATTATAAAAAAGCCCTTTTTCTCAGCATGCCTGCATCTCGGTTTCAGACAAATGCTTGATAGGAGTTGGTTGAGGAGCAGGCATGATGGGAGGTCGTTGGGAACCCATATTTATGAAGGGAACAAAGGTGGGTTTGGAGCGTTGTTGAGCTGCGATATTGTCCTCAGCTAGCTTAGCCAACCCTAAGACTTCCATCATTGTGTTGGGACAAAACATTTTTACCTCTGAGTAGATTTCATCCTTGAGACCACTAATAAAACAACTCCTGTAGAATTCAACAGACAATCCTTCTGTGTGATTGGCTAGTTTCTCAAATTCCATCTGATACTCTCTCACTGTGTCAGTTTGGTGAAGTTTAGTGAGTGCTCCTGTGAAGTCGTCAAAAGCACTAGGACCAAATCGTGGCAAAAGGAGTTGGCAAAAATATGTCCAGTTTGGCTCGGGATGAGCTTTGATGTACCAACGGTACCATTGAAGGGCTTCCTGGTCCAAATGAAAGGATGCAAGTGGAACTTTCTGGAAATCAAAAGTATTATGCAGACTGAAATATTGTTCTGCTCGGTATATCCATCCAGTCGGATCAGTACCATTGAAGCGAGGAAAATCAAGCTTCGGCCCACGAAAATTGCTGGAAGAAGAGAATCCGGTGGCTGCAAAATATTTTGGTTGTCGATTATTGTTCATGGTTGAATGCTGAAGATGGAGGATGAGAAATTTTTCATCAAGATCTTGGAGTTTGGTTTGGATGGCTGCAAGTGCTTCTTCCATGGTTTTTGCTCATGCGCAAGTGATAACCACAACCAGGAGTTTTTTTGGAAATGGATAGAAAAACACAAACAAAAGCTTATTTAGTAAAGGAAAATTTGGATTTGGGAAAAACTCAGATTGGTAATTGGGGTTTGACTAGGATTTGGACACTTTCTGATGGACAGGGAGGCAAAAAATGGGGATTTTAGAAGCGGGGTGAAAGAATGAGAAAATTTAATAGAGAGGGACAAAGAAGCAAAATTAGGAAAGGAACACGGTGGCAAAATTTGAAGGCGTTTGGGTGAAAATTGAAGGAGTTATGGCAAACCCTAAAAATAGACAAATGTGGGATTTCTGGTCTTGGGAAGTGGAATTTGGGATTAGGTCTTCAGGAATGAAATATGCAGAATGGGATTGCAGGGATGTCAGTGAAGTTTCAGGGAAAATCGAGTTGAAACAAGGGAGATATGGCCGAAAGTGATCCACAACTTTTTTTTTATAAGAAATGGATCGGCAATGACGACACGAAAGGGATCCGCAACAATTTTTTTTTTCAGAAATGGATCAGCAACAGTTCAGCTGAAAATATATATGGACCCCAGGTATGTGCAACTTCCTATTGGTTCAGGGGATTTATTCAGCCACCAATGCTATCTGACGGCTTGCGTATTGGGGCAATACCCCTCACTCCATGGTTCAGGTAAAACTGATAACCACTTTGCCACAAACGACAACTCTTGGTTTACCTCACGGGTGGGAACTAGTTAATCGGGTAGGGGTCATTGCCCTTTTCGCTGGCAGGTCCTCTCAATGGGCCAGCTACTTTGGGGTTCCTGTGGTACTCCTCACAATGCATTTTAGGGCTTATGCCCAAGTACTTCCCACAGTTAAGCGGATAGGGATTATTCCCAGATCCAAACTTGCAATAGACGCGAAAAAAAAATTTGGCAGAAATTCCACCCAACGAGCCCAAGAAAGTGCTCTGATACCAGATTTGAAGAACCTGCAACAATTAATTAATGAGAATATGCGAAATAGCAGGAATAACAGAAATTAGAATCACTTTTATTGATCGCAGGCCACTTCGAGGGGGCAACCTCCTTTGAGCAAGCTAAATAAAAATAACTTCACGGTGCCTTCAATGACCTCAACACACACTTATATACTAAGTCTATGCCCAATACTATGAGTCAAAAACACGGGACAGATAATACTACGGGATGACTTACAAAGCATATGCGTCCAATACTATGGGTCAATACCATGGGATAATATAAACTATGGATCAACAAATACTACGGGACGACTTACAAAGCATATGCATCCAACAACAATATACTAACAAAGTAAAGAGAAAGGTTGACATGGGTTCCTAACATGTTGAGGGATTTCAAGTCCTCATACAATTGCTAGGAGCGAAGGTGTGAGAAACAGTTACAATAAACTTTAATCGCCAGGGGTACAAGTGTTGGTTCCTGACCACTCACCCTTTCAAGGAGTAAAAGTCCTAAAGTCCGTCTCAGGTATTGCAAGCATGTAATGTCCCAAATTTAGCATTGGGTCACAATGGCCTAATCACATTGTCCCTATTCAGTAGAGTTTGTCAAATTGATGCTAAATTTCAAATAATTGCCAAGGAGGAAGATTACTAGTTTCCTAGGTTTGGGGTGGAAGCTTTGGGATTTGGAATAATGGGGATAATAAATGATGTTTGAACATTAGAGTGGCATAAATATTTAATAAAGGATTTAAATAAATATATACAAGTGAAAATCAAAGTGTCATTTGATCATGAAGACACATGGAGGAAGTGGGACCCACATATGGCTAGATTTCTCCACTACACTTGGCATCATTCTCTCACCAATTCGAATTCAAGGTGAATGGTAACATACTTGGGGGAGTCCAAAAGGTATTATTCATGGCATGACTCATCCAAGGTTGAAATATAGAGGAAGAGTAACTCCCATTGTTGGCTTGGTTTTGCAACCAAGCTTAGTACTATGGGCACCTGCTAACTAGTAGCAGCAGTTTCAATATTAAGCAAAAACAATAAACTAAATCTAAACTAAAACTAAACTAGCATGTGCATTTTTGAATTAAAAAACAAGAACAGGAAAGATAAAAAATAATTTTTGTATTGAAAATGGGGGCAAGCAAGTGCTTGCAATAACAATACCTCCAAGTGATGAAGATAGTTGAGAAGCTCCAAGGATGAGCAGCTCCAAACTCCAATGGGTCCTTTCTCCAAGGTTGCTACAATGGCCAAAAACTCAAGGGAGATTTTGGCAGCATGAGGATAGGAATATGGATGGATCTGAAATGAGGAGCCCCTACCACCTTTTTATAGGTTTTGGTGGTGGGGAATACCATTTGTGGTTTTGTGGAAACCAATGGTATTGACCAACATGGTTTAGGTACTTTTCCCTCCTTTTTCCTTTTTTGAATAAAATTAATATTTTTTATTCCCTTTTTAATATTTTTGGGAATTTTGGACCCTTTTTGAGGGTTTTTTATGCTTTTTTAGGAAAAATAATCTTTTTGAGTGGGAAAAGGGGTGTACTAAGGTCTTTTGGTGACCTTTTGTTGGGTTCAGAGGCTCAGATGGTGGAAAAGTGGACAAATAGGTCATGTGAATAAGGAAATGAGCTAGTGAGCACTTTTTAGGTGTTAACAGATTGCCCCCTGATGTGTGAGGGCAGGAGCTTATCGTATGGCCGATAGACATCATAGTTCTTTTGTCTTTTTTTCGGGGTTTTGGGGAGGAGAAGAGACCGATTGGAGACTGGATCTGCGGGCCTTGGAAGCTGCAAAAAAAAGCAATATTACATGGCCTCAATATGAATGAGGAATAGTCTCTGATAATGGATGAGGTGGGCATACCCATGCTCGTATCAAGACATATATAAACAATTAGTCCTAAGAAGGGGGGCCTGAGAAATAAATAATATACTGGTACATCATAATGTTCCAGAGGGGACATTAGTTTGGGATGTACTCATGATCATAACATGACGTATCTCAATAACTGATACACTGGAATAGAGCAACAACCATTCTGACGAAGGTCTCAGAAGGGTTGACGAACTGCTGAAACTGACGGTGTCCAACATCTGTAGGGACTCAATGACTGAGAGTCATCTCTGAGAAGTACATGTACATGTAACTACATACTCGAGGGAGTATAAAACTGGGGTACATTTGAATACTGTCGCCATGCGCAACCCGGATATCTATAGGAAAAGTATAACTGGTTGTATCCATAGGTAGACTCTCAAATGTGGAGGAGTCAGATGGTATCCGGGGTCTTCGACTAATAATTGAACGGATCGATGCCCTGTGCGAGTCTCAACGATGCAATCAAGGTGTTGAAGTTGAGCATGTGAGAAACAACCATTTGGAGAGGCACTGAGGACTCTTCTCGAAATGATTCATAGGCACTCATCATAAATGGTGATGAGTCCAAGACATAGGGACCTCTAGGTCTATCCTCTGGAATAAATTTGGTTGTCGTCGACAGAGGGAGACCAGCAACTAACAAGGCAATGATGTTTCCTTAATAGGAGCACGAGGTGTAAAACTGAAGTGTGGTAGTACTGATGGTAGGACTGACATACTTGTGGGGATGGGAAGTAACTGGGGTCATATAGTGGGTAGACTCAAACTTCCTTTGTTTAGAGCATGATGACATGGTTGACCTGGCAGCGCAGGGAACTGTTTGTAGGTGTGGGTATCATTGCTTTTTAGGACTGAAGCGTATGTATTGACTCTGGGGGGGTCAAGCTGATGGGTGCTGTCGAGGGATTCTTAGGGTGACCTACTGCAGAATACTCTGAACAAAGGTGACTTAAATGGGGAAGCTGCCCTGTGAGTAGACGTGATCTGTTGTGGCACCGAGAAGCACCATTGGGGCCTTCTTCATGGTTTTAATGAGCTCTAAGAAGGGATAAAAGTGTGCTCTGAAATGGTACTGTCTTGTGGATTTTGTGATCCCAGGACTGTTTGTGCTCATTGGTGCTTTCATTTTTAAGGAGTCTGAAAATGATAAGAAGACTCTGCAATGGTTATGGTTACTGTCCTGTTGGTTTTACGAGCCCAGGATGGTGATTGCTCGTGGTCGCTTTCATGTTTAGAGAGTCTGAAAGCGGTAAGTGGACTCCATTGGTGTTCTTTTTCGTAAGTTAGTCTCCAAGGCCCGAAAAAGCTTAAAATGATGCAAAATGGAGAACTCTTCTAGCCGATGTGACTAGAGTATACCTTTTTCGTAATTAGTCTACAAGGTCCGGAAAAGGGGTAAACTTATACCAGGTAGACGCCCTTTCAGATATGTTTAACGAGCATGAAAGGAAGCAAGGTTGCTCGGCGATCTTTTCATTGTTTTAGGAGTCTGAAAAGAGCTTAACAGAAACTCCCTAAGTGCCTTTTTCGTAAAAGGGATTGCTCGGCCCAAAAAATGGATAAAATTATACCGAACAAAAAGGGATTGACAAGAGCGAGAAAAGGTCTCAAGCGTCATCATGAGTGCGGAAAAATGAATCCGGTGACATAAAGATTGTCAAAAAGGGGCAATGGCCAATGTGGCACGCAAATTGAGGCGACGAGGGGTTATGGGAAAAATGCCCCAAAAAATATGGAGGTGAGAGTGAGAAATGATCTCAAGCATCATCACGAGCGTGGAAGACTGAATCCGGCGATATAAGACTCGCTAGAAACGGACAACGACCAATGTGGCATGCAAACCGAGGCGACGAGGGGGCATGAAAAAAAATGCTCAAAAAATCTGGGTGTGAGAGCGAGAAACGATCTCAAGCATCATCATGAGCGCGGAAAACTGAATCCGACAATATAAGACTCGCTAAAAACGGACGACGGTCGATGTGGCACGCAAACCGAGGCGACGAGGGGGCATGAAAAAATGCCCTAAAAATCTGGGCTTGAGAGTGAGAAATGATCTCAAGCATCATCACGAGCACGGAAAACTGAATCCAGCGATATAAGACTCGCTAAAAATGGACGACGGCCGATGTGGCACGCAAACCGAGTCGACGAGGGGGCATGAAAAAATGCCCTAAAAATCTGGGCGTGAGAGCGAGAAATGATCTCAAGCATCATCATGAGTGCGGAAAACTGAATCCGGCAATATAAGGCATGTCAAAAATGGACGACGGCTGATGTGGCACGCAAATCGAGGTAACGAGGGGGCATGGGAAAAAATGCCCAAAAAAATGGAATTGATGAAAACAGGAAAAGGAAAGAACTATCATGAAGTTCTTCAATGGACGGTGGTGTCCATCCGGTATTATGGGTAAAATCGTTTGAGGTACAACCCGTTGCGTGGGTTGCGGAGGGGGTTTCCTTCTAAATTGATTAGAATGTATGCCCCCTATCCGAGGCAAGTGTGTATAATATATGGGCCTTGCCACATGGATACAAAATTTCCTTTCCCAGTTTTGTCATGAGCCTGATCGTAGGCGAGGACAAGGTCCCCTTCGGAAAAAGTTCTTGGGTGGACATGTTTGTCATAATTCAATTTGGATCGGTTCTTGGCTGCTTCCATGTTTTGAAGGGCTGTGCACCGATCTTCATCGGCCTGCTCCAAGAGTAGTAAGCGTTGCTCAATTGGGGCAGTGTCCGGTAGGAGTTCAACGGCCATATGTAGGGTTGGAATCTGGCACTCAATGGGGAGGATGGATTCGACACCATGAACTAAGTGGAAAGGCGTAAAACCGGTGGTGGTTTTAGTTGATGTGCGGTATGCCCATAGTGCTGGGAAGAGCATGTGGTGCCAATTTGACTTGTGTTTATCTACAGTGCGCTGGAGGATGGTTTTCAAATTTTTTTTTATCGCTTCGACTTGGACATTTCCTTGGGGGTAGTAGGCAGAGGAGAAATGGTGTTCAAATTTCATTAAGGTTGATAGTTCTTTCCAGACGACGTCTTCGAAGTGAGAGCTGTGGTCTGAGACAAGTTGCTGTGGCACTCCAAAACGTGCGATAACATGGTTGAGAAAGAACCGTGCTGCGGTGTCGGCTGTGCAATTGTAAGTTGGCATGGCCTCCGCCCACTTGGTGAAATAATCTACGACCACAATAATATGTTTGTGACCGCTGGCTGACGTGGGATTGCAGTCAAGGAAGTTAATGGCCCATTGCAGAATGGTCCGGCAGTAACGACTGGATGAAGGGGGGCGGGTGGAGTTCTTGCTTTGGGGGAAAAAAGCTGATAATTTTGGCAATGTTTGACTGCGGTGATGCAATCAGTAAATAATGACGGCCAAAAGTAACCTGTACGAATGATCTTTTGGGCGGTGGCCATGCCGGAGAAATGGCCTTCGAAGGCACCGCTATGACAATCATTGAGGACTTGTTCTGCCTCACTATGGGATAGGCAACGTCATAGGATGGTATCAACGCCGCGTCGATAAAGCACATCCCCTAACAAGAGGTATCAGGGGGCGTGGTGACGTATACGACGGCGTCTGTCAAGATCGATGTGGGGTCGAAATTTCTGTGTGCGGAGGTAAATTAGGATGTCACCGTACCATGGGTCGTCGGACAAAATAATGAAGATGTGATCGTCAATCAGATCCGTTTGGATAGCGGGTGATGACGAAGAGGATGGGAGGTCAGTGATGAGATGGGAAAGCACGAGGGATTTGGTTCTCTTGGGAGTTTTGAAAGTGAGGTCATATTCCTAGAGGATAATGACCCATTTAGAAACACGGCCTTGTAGGAGCCGCCAGTTTAGGAGATAGACCATAGGGTTGGAGTCGGCGACGACCGTGGTATGACCGAGCAGAATGTAGTGTCGTAATTTTTGGACGGAAAAGACTACAGCTAGGGCTAATCTTTCCTTGTATGGGTAACGCAGGGGTGGGCCAGACAAGGTCTGGCTGACGTAATAAATGACATGTTCTTGGTGAGAGGCATCTTCTTGGACCAAGACTCCGGACACGGCATGTTCGGAAGCCGAGATGTAAAGGGTGAAGTCCTGAGAGAAATCCGGAGGGGAGATCAAGGGGGCTTGTGTGAGAGCTTTCTTGAGGGCTTCGAATGCCGTGTCTGCTTTCTCATCCCAAACAAAGGGTATGTGGGTGTGAAGTAGGCGTAAGAATCCGTGAAATTTGGTGGCGTAATCAGGCACGAAGCGACGAAGGAAATTGGACCGCCCCTGCAAACTCTGGAGTTTCCGAAGTGTGCACGGAGAGGGAAGGTCTAAGATGGATTTGACTTTCAGGGGATCAACAGTAATTCCATCCTAGGAAACAATGAAACCCAACAAACGACCTGCAGGAACGCAAAAGACACACTTGTGTGGGTTCAAGCGGATTTTATATTTGCGACAACGCAGGAAAACTTGCTGGAGGTCGTTAAGGTGGTCTGATCGTTTCCGGGAACGAGCTGTAAGGTCATCAAGATAGACCAGCAGGATATGGACCAAGTCATGAAAACAATAGGTCATGGCCTGCTGGAAGGTGGCACCAACATTTTTAAGGCCGAAAGGCATGACACGATAGGCAAAGGTGCCCCATGGGGTAGTAAAGGCAGTCTTATACTGATCCTCCTTATGTATCTGAATCTGATTGTATCCGGAAAAATCGTCCATGAAAGATAAAACTTCATTTCCCACACACACATCAATGAGTTGGTCAATGAATGGCATGGGAAAATTGTCTTTGGGGCAAGCACAGTTTAAATCACGGAAGTCAGTGCATACTCTAAGGGTGCCTTGTTTTTTGTTGACGGGAATGGGGTTTGAAACCCATGTGGTATAAGCAATAGGATAAATGAATCCTGCTTCGCGAAGTTTTTCAACCTCGGCTTTAACAGCGGGGAGCTTGGAAGGATGAATGGGTCGCTGTTTCTGACGAACAGGGGGGACATTAGGCCATGTGTCAATGTGGTGTTCTATAATGGCAGGGTCAAGACCAGGCATTTCGGTATAGGACCAGGCAAAGACATCACGGAATTCTTGAAAAAGCTTTTTATATGCCTGAGTTTCTGCTTGAGTGCAAGATGCGCCTAGCGAGATGAGCTCAGGTTTTCCCGGTGTGGTGGAAATATCAATTTGTATAATGGGGTAAATGTTGGACATGTTCCCTTCTTTGAAGGCATCCGGTGCTGGGATGGCGTCCTTGAACCAATCGACTTTAGTGGGTATGAAATATTTTGATTCGACCGACAACTGGTCAGATGCCGTGGATGTAGATGCCTCTGGAAGGAAGTATGAGCGATGATGCATATCATCCCAAGGGTAGTCGGGTGTAGTGAGTGTTTCCAAAATTTGCTCATCAGTATGGAAGTAGTCAGACCATAAATCTAGGGGTTCTGGTTTGAAAGTGGTAGTCGAAGAGATCATATAAATGGTGTTAATCTCTCCAGATGAGGATGGTACGGGAGGGAATATCTCCTCAATTGTGGGGGGTGCCGTCTCAAGGTTCACATTGTTCATCTCGTATAGAGATGCTCTGTAATCTGGGATATCAGGACAGTTGTGGGAGTAGTGGCCGTAAATACCGCATATTGCACATGGGTGGTTGGTACGCAGTGATTTGTCACGAGGCATGGGGTTTGAGTCGATTTTGACAACCGGGATGTTGGGGTCATCGTCAAGCATTTGCATGTGTTCCTGTAATGCAGGTAACTGTGGACACTGATGGGTTGGATGGCCTGACTCATCGCACAACGAGCATTTTGGAGGAGCACGAAATACGGGAGGAGGTTTTACTGCCTTGGGTGGGGGTACCGCAGTGTATGGTTGTGGGCCCCTTCCCCCAGTGGGCCTGATGAGTGGAGGGGGATTCGTCGATGACAAAGGAGTAGTGATACCGGGAGGTGGTTGAATAGAAGTAACAATGGGTTGCACTGGTTGCAGGATGACATTTGGTGTCGGCGGAGGAACGGGAGGCGGAATATACCACACGGGTAATCCCAATGTTAACTCGGGGAGACTGAGGGTAGCCATAACCGGAGCGCTTACTACGTCCGAGGGAGGGAATAGAAAGGGGATTGTGTGGATGGGTGTAACCCCAATGTGACTAGGGACCAATGGTGGTTTAGGGAACAAGGGTGGCTGATTGTTGGGTGTTTGTGTATTGTGGGAAAGTGTATAGAGGTTAGCGACGTGTGTCTCCGGTGACGGTGGTGGAATGGATTGTAATGTAGAAGTCATCGGCGCGTCGGAGTAAATTCCGGGTCCCACTGAGGACACAAACGAGGTAGTTGCACCACAAATAGGTTGTTCAACCATAGGGAGAACATTTTTGGGTGCAGCGGGGGCCTTGGGATCGTAATAGGTGAGTTGGTCGACCTTGACCACGCGTCCCTCATGGGGGAACATCATGGTACGAAAAATGGATGAGGCAACCGCTCGCATGGCATACATGTAGCTGCGGCCAAGTAAGAGGTTATAATCGAGTTGGGCATTGATGACCTCAATGTCAATGAGCACGGTTTTACCCGCCAGCTGGATGGGGACATTGGCGAGGAGGCCTTGGGGTTGAGCCGAACGACTGTCGTAGGCTCACAATGCAGTGGTGGATTGCTGGAGAGGAGGAGATCCCAAATTCTGCCAAACGAAGGTGGACATAACGCATGTAGAGGCCCCTTCATCAATAATGCACCGATGGATGACAAGATTCTGAACGAAAACGGAAACTTGGAATGCTAAAGTGAAAGGCAAGCGAGGTTCGGATTGGTCCGAATCGAATGCCATTAGTTGTGAATCATTGGGGTCAATAGCGTTCATGGAAGAGAGCAAAGTCTTGCATTGTGAAGGACAGTTCTTCAAGATTTATAAAGTAGACATGGTTGCAGGAGACTGGGCTAAGTCGTCTACGATGTTGTAATTCGACACAGCACGAGCATTGAGATTATTGTTGATGCGATGAAGTGGGAAGCGAGGCGCTTTAGAAGTTCCATCGAGTGGAGCCAGAGGTATACGTAACGTCTGATCTGTGGGATGAACGTTAGTATTCTTGTCGGCGGGAGGGGCTTCAGAGGTGGAGCCATATTGGTTCCGACAGGTTTGCAGGTTGGCATCGGCTGTTGACATCATCAACAAGTGGTGAGTACCTGAATCGAACATGGGTTGATCAGGGGCTGCATAAGTGATCTGTTGTGGTGGCACGTTTCCCTGAGGGGGAGCTAACGGCTGAGTGTTCACTACACCTTGGTTTGGAAAGGGGTTTTGCAGCACCAAAGGTTGATGTTGAGGTGGTGGAGGGTTGGGTGGCGGCTGAGGAGCCGCGTTCCCTTGTCGATGGGCATCGTCGGTCCAGAGTTGCCGAGCTCACTCCAAATGTGGGCAAGAATGTGTGTAATGACCATAGACCCCGCAGATAGAACAAGGGTGGTTTGTTCTGAGGTTATTATTTTTAGGCTACTTGGGATTACGATCCGGATTGCGGTTGGGAGGAGCAACATTGTTATTTTGCAGAGGATTGGGAGGTGGAGGACCTTGCTGATGTTGTTGGTTATTACCGTGGTTACATCCTCTTCCATGATTCTGTTGCGCACCTTGGTTGCGCTGGTTGTTCTGGTGTTGGGGCTGGTTGTGCTGTGTGTACACTTTCCCTTGAGCAGCGGGAGGATTTTGGTTTTCCGTAGGTGCAGGAGCAGGTTGTGGCAGATAATAAGCCGGTGGGGCTGGAGGTGGACCAGTTGCCTGTTGGGGTTGTTGGTAACCCTGAGCTATTGGAGGTGTTGGGCTAGCTGTCACAGCTTGCTGCGGGTAATACATTGGTTGAGGTGTGGCTGGGGGAGCGTATGCAGGTGGTGCATGACCAAAGCACTAAGGTGGACATGAAGGTCCGTGGGTATGGTGGTGATGTGCCATGGGAGCATATGAACTGGTTGCTCCAGATTAAGATGTAGCCCGCGAAAGGTCGGGACCATGGCTAGGATGTGCAATGGAGAAGGGTTGGGGATGCGAGGCCATACGACCAATGATGCCATCAGCGGCATGTGATGCCCCCGGTGCATCATGTTGGGATGAATCACCCCGAGGGGCGTCTGGTATAATGGTATATAGATAACCCGACTGGGCGTAAATGAGGTCAAACTGTTGGGCTTTGAGGATGGCCTCTTTTTCAGATTGGGGTCGTTCGGATGCCACATCCTTCGCAATGAGAGGGAGGAGGGATTTGAGAAACCAATCTAAGAAGATACGGTCGTCTAACTTAATTTTGCAGAGGCTTCGGCGTCGACGCCACTCATGAATGTGGTCAGTGATGTGGGTGGCCGTGTTCTGTATGCAAGACAGTAGGATCTCAACTCTCGCATCATAGCGGACAGGTAACTGGAAGAACTGCAGGAAGGTCGAGGCAAGGGAGGTAAAGGTGGCATGCGTCCCATGGGGCTGCTCGATATACCACTTAGCTGCAGAGCCAGTGAAGGTGCGCTGTAACAGACGGAGTCATCCACTATGGAGTTGGAGGAACACCATAGATGGAAGGACATGATATGGTTTTGTGGGTCCTCACCTGCCTTGCCCTCAAACTTAGGGATGTTGGAGGGGAGTTTGGTGGGCATTTGAGGCCACGCAGGATTGTGTCTGATAGGATCATTGGTGAGCCTGGCTAAGTCTGGTAAGTTCAGACTCGCCATGCATGGTAAGCTAGCAGATGAATGTGGCATAGTGACTGGGATATGACTAGTCATGGCGGTATGATGTGGGGGTCCAGTTGTGCCTAAAGGTATGCTAGGTATTGAAGGTATATGTCCTCCAATAGCTGTGGTCTGGTAAGGGCCAGCGTTTCCAAGTGCAACATGGGTTACACCAGGGTTAGGAATAGCAGTAGGGATTCCTGGAATTTAGGATGTGGTAACTAGAGGGGGTGTGACCCCTATGTTGGGCATACCCATAACAGGTGGTGGCCCTGTGTTGGGAATTTCTATAACAGGAGGTGGCCCTGTGTTGGGCATTCCTAGATGTGGAGTGTCCGCCATATTAGGCATACCTAGGGGGTGGTGGTTTCCATGGATGGCATCGCAACAGAAGGGTCTGTGGATGTCTCACCTATGGTGCTGGTAAAAAGTGAGTCGAATTGTGTCCCAGCCATGGGGTTGGTTGGTAACAACTCGGTAGGGTTTTCGGATTCTGCCTCAAAATCAAATGTGAAGTGAGGCGTGTCAGAATCGGATGACTGTCTGTTCGACCGACGATGTGTCAAGTCAAGGGATAAGGCTCGACGTCGGTGACGTGGCAAGCCAAGTAGACTGAACTCTGGGAGTTCGCCCTGAAGACGATGAGAGCGTCTAAAATTCTCAATGGTGAGAAATAAGTTTTTTGTGGAAAAATCTTATGTGTAAAATGGTAATATATAAAAAACTCAAAACCCTAATGCAACCAAGGGTGCAAGAAGGGGAGTGAAAATGAAGGTTCTCAGGCCAAAAAATCAACCTCAAAAAGGCACTTATTATAGCAGCTGTGCTATAATAAGTGGAGGGATGCAAAAAAATGGTCAGAGTACCAACATGCAAACAGCTTCTAGAAAAAATAGGTGCAACTAGACAAAAGGTGGATTGTATCATGCAAACACCTAACTAAAAGTATTGTGAATCAACAAACTATATTCTCTGCAAGGTGATGAAATCCAAGTCAGACAATATGGAGTGTTGAGTCAACAGCTAGATATCCCCCTACCAGGAGGGACACCAGGTAATCAATCCTAAAGAATGGCTACTAGGATACTCCGTTCATGACACGTCCAGAAAAGGTAAATCTGCCATTTGGTTCTTTTACCGCAATACCCCCATACAGGGATATCCCGAGAACTGCGAATGGTAGCCTTCAGTTACTGAATGGATTTCGGTATTCCACTCAGACTTCCGGAACCATCCTCGCGACTTCAACCCTCCTAGGGGAGAGGCCTTCCGATAAACTGGTTATGACCGTGCCAATAAATACTAGGATATTTTGGCTCGCTAATGGACAACAGCTATGTCTCAAATGTAATAACTGAGGGGTGTTATTGGAACACCTATCCCTTCAATACTACCTAGCTACAAAGTTCTTTTAATGTTCCCCAAGTGGGGTTAAAAGTGGGTTGAAATTATGGTAAGTTTTAAGGCTCAGTTTAAATTATGTGTTTGAGTGGGTGCACGTGTGATATTTTAAACTGAAATTGAAAAAGTAAATGCTAAGTATTCAAAAAACAAAGGATTTTTTGAAATAGAAAAGCAAATAATATGACTTTCAATAAATGGAAATTAAATGCTTTGCAAAGGCTATTCAAAAAACAAAGGATCTTTTGAAATAGGAAAGCAAATAATATAACTTGTTTAAGAAATAAATGGATTTCTTTTTAAAAAATTGCTATGGGCAAAATATGAAGGAAGTAAACAGTAAAAAATTTTAATCTAGATAAATGGAAAATAAATCCTTCTTTCAATTTCTGAAAAATTTTAAAAAGACTTTTTCAAATGTGTATTCTAAATAGTAAAATTTTCCTATGGCTGTAAACAATGCTGGAATCTTAGTACTGTAAAATGTGCTATGTGGGCAGAAAAAACAGTAAAAAAAAATTAATTTTTTAAACGGATCGGCCGAATGAAAAAATTGGCATTGCGGGTTTTGACAGAACAGCCGCGATGGACCGCGCGGGTTTCGGTTGCACAGTCGCGATGGGCAGCGCGGGTTTCGGCCGCGAAGCCGCGATGGACCGCGCGGGATTTCGTCACACAGTCATGATGTGCAGCGCGGAAAATGTCCGCGAAGCCGCGATGTGCAGCGCGCTAATTGGCCGCGAAGCCGCGGTGAACCGCACGGAAAAAGGCCACGCAGTCGTGATGAGCCGCGCGACTGTTGGGAAAAAAGCCGTGAGGCGAAAGCCGTACGCGGACGCCGAAAAACGAACCCAAAAATTGAGAATTTCGGGTTGTTAACGGCTAAAAAATGAGCCAAGATCTAGAACAACAATGGATCTGCTGTCTAGGGTGGAAGATGTATGAATTAAACTAACTAATACTATAAAAAACTAAGATCTAAAGCAAAAGTGAGATCTATGGATTCGAAAAGCAGCGGAGTCGCCAAAAACTGTTGGCTTGGTTTTGCAACCAAGCTTAGTGCTATGGGCACCTGCTAACTAGTAGCAGCAGTTTCAATATTAAGCAAAAACAATAAACTAAATCTAAACTAAAATTAAACTAGCATGTGCATTTTTGAATTAAAAAACAAGAACAGGAAAGATAAAAAATAATTTTTGTATTGAAAATGGGGGCAAGCAAGTGCTTGCAATAACAATACCTCCAAGTGATGAAGATAGTTGAGAAGCTCCAAGGATGAGCAGCTCCAAACTCCAATGGGTCCTTTCTCCAAGGTTTCTACAATGGCCAAAAACTCAAGGGAGATTTTGGCAGCATGAGGATAGGAATATGGATGGATCTGAAATGAGGAGCCCCTACCACCTTTTTATAGGTTTTGGTGGTGGGGAATACCATTTGTGGTTTTGTGGAAACCAATGGTATTGACCAACATGGTTTAGGTACTTTTCCCTCCTTTTTCCTTTTTTGAATAAAATTAATATTTTTTATTCCCTTTTTAATATTTTTGGGAATTTTTGACCCTTTTTGAGGGTTTTTTATGCTTTTTTAGGAAAAATAGTCTTTTTGAGTGGGAAAAGGGGTGTACTAAGGTCTTTTGGTGACCTTTTGTTGGGTTCAGAGGCTCAGATGGTGGAAAAGTGGACAAATGGGTCATGTGAATAAGGAAATGAGGTAGTGAACACTTTTTAGGTGTTAACACCCATGGAAGAGGAAGAGGCAATTTGGAGCTAGTGAGACACTTGGGCTAGATTCCCTAGCTCTATGACAACAATGATGAAGATGCTATGACACCTATGACACAAATCAGACCTAAAGGCTGACATATGACATATATGACATGTCAGGGATAAAAATAGACTCCAAGAGGGCACTCAAGGGTGTTAGGGCAGCTAATATGCTTCCACATGTGATTTGGTGGAAGT
Source organism: Larix kaempferi (assembly GCA_027924585.1). NCBI lineage: Eukaryota > Viridiplantae > Streptophyta > Pinopsida > Pinales > Pinaceae > Larix > Larix kaempferi. The sequence goes on along the minus strand of BSBM01000203.1, from coordinate 6,006,858 downwards.
GGGAGACTAGGAATTGTTGTACAAGTGGCGTTGTTTGGAATCTCTTCCCAACTTGAGTTGGCATGAGTGTCTTGGAAGGAATTCAACCCATGGAGGACATTAGAAATTTATAAATGTCAATAACAAAGAATGAAACCAGCTTTTGATCATTTGTAGAATTTGCAATTGCATTTGTGTAGAGGGAGAGCTAGTGGATGACTAGTTTCTTACCTCAGCCAATTTCGAGGGTGAAATATTCCCATCCAAGTTGGTAATTGGAAAGGCCATTCAGAACTTTCATTTGGAGATTTAATGGAGTCTTTATTTGCAGGTGTAAGCTATAGTTAAGCTCATGGTTTATTCTATTGCAGCACATTCTCTCAACCATTTTCAGTTTTGATGGCATATTCTTGATCCTTGAGGAAGGGCGTTTTTGGTGAGATATTTTACTCTTTGGGGGAACTTCTCATGCCCCATTGTTTTTTTAATATGAATTAAATACTATGTTCTTCATCTCCAAAAAGTTTCAGGTCAAATTCCAAGTAGAAATGTATAAATCTCATTTTTAATGGAAGAACAATGCCATTTCCCCACTACCTTGTTATGAGCCAATGTATTGATGATGATTTCGAATGAATGGATGATTATCTGATGAATTTGTGATTAATGGACTGACATAGATGTATTTTACAAGTTTCATGTATTGTACTTGAGCATTTGAAGTATTTTTACTCAGTTTAATTGCATTGGGAGAAGAAATAGTACCATTTCCCCAAGGGTCAAATTGGTAATTTTTGCAGTTGAATGGGAGAGGGTTTGAATAGATATAATAATCAATTAATGGTGCACATGAGACCTTAATAAAATCCTTAATACATTCCCTACCTCTATTCATAAATTTGAGTGGGTTTGGAGGCATTTGGGAAGCCATGTACTAACCCCAGGGGGGTTTGAACCCCAAATTAGTAGTAAAATTACATACTTGGTACAGAATCTTAAGAGAGTTTGCAGAGGTATTTTGGTGGCCATATATCATCCCTGAACATCATATGCAAGTCCTAATATCATTCATACACCTTCCTTGAATATTTGAAGGCATTTGGACTCAATTCGAGACCTAGAGACCAATACTAGTCAAAGGGAAATTACTAGTAAAGTTCCCTACATTGGCTAGAATTGAAAGAGGATTTGTAGATGTATTTTAAAGGTCCAAAAGCATCCCTGAAATACATATTTATGTTCTAACATCATATATATACATTCTCAGAAGATTTGGGATAAATTGGAGCAATATGGGGACCTAGAGCTCAAAACTAGTCAAAGGTCAAACTAGGGAAAAAAGTGAAAAATTGCCATTTTAATAAAATTCCTAACAAGGGACATTACAGTGGTATCAGAGCATGGTCCTTGCACCTATGTATTAGGTACATACATTCAAGAATAATAGGAATCCATGTCTTACTATTATGATGAATCCTATGAGTACAATTCTTATGAGGAATATGCAGATGCTTATGAGCAATATGAAGCAGAATGTGAATGGTACGAGGAAGAGATGCCATCATGCAACACTTCTTACAATTTCAAGAGAAATGAAAATTATTCTTATGACTTTAAATATGATGAATATGAGTGTGTCACACCAACCAAGGATAATTCTATGAGTGAGTTCCAAATATGGAGAGCAAAATATAAAACCTTGCCCCAACAATATCAAAAATATCAAGAATATCTTGCTTTTAGCAAAAATACACAAAATGCCATGTCTTTTGAGTACTTTGCTGAACATGTTTTTGAAAACAGGCCCAAACATGAAGATGTGGAGTTAGTAAAGAAAGGTTTATGCCCTTCTTGTAAAGAACCTTGGAGTGAATATCATACATGTGTGCATGAAATTATGTCCCACTTGAGGAGAGCTTTTGGGAATTCTTCAAAAAGGGATTCCAAAGATATTGATCATAAGGAAAACAAGGGGCAAAATTCATCATATTGCTTGAAGGATAAAAATGAAGAGACATCACAAGAGCATGAATAAGATTCTATTAAAAATATGGAAGATCATTTCGAGACACCTTCTAGCTTAGACATGAACCAAAGAGCATCTACTGATGGATGCTTAAACTATGAAGGAGTACCTACTAATGGGTGCTTACACCTCTATGTTGGTGACATAGAGATCACTTTTGAAAGTGTTTCTACAAGACCAAGTTCCATTAAACATGATAATGAAGACCTTGTAGCAGTTGAAGAAGAACCAAGATCAACTTCCCCATCACCACTTGAGCTTCATGAAGTTGGTCGAAGCAAAATTGAAGAAGATGAGGAGGTTCATTTGCAAGAGCCTCATTTTATTGAAGGGTCCTTAAAGATGAATGAAAATAAGATCCAAAAATCCCTCATAATTCTCCATGACACTCAAGCATTGGTGTCAAATTCTTGTTGGAGAGCTACTTCATTGGAGGAAACATCCTTCCTTGAAGACATGGAGAAGATTCAAAGAGAAATGTGTCACATCAAAGGTAATTTCATGTCTTTTCTTTTTGATAGAAACCATTTGTTTGAGCTTAATGAATTGTTACATGATGTATACTTGAAGAATAATGAGGATATTCATAAGCTCACAATTCAAAATGAGCAAGTTCTTGAAAAGTTGCAAGATTCTTGTTTTTCCTCCTATGTTTCAGATTGTCAAATGGTAGATTGTTTGGAGGATTCTCATGACATGGTGGATCATGAGAAATGTGGGAATTTGAATGTGCTTAATGTGTTTGAAGATGAACTTGAAGAGATCCAAACACTTGATGTGGTGGAAGAGGAACTTGAATTGTCTCTTGATGAAGGTTATGCAATTTTTAAAGAAGAGCATGATTCCTCTACATTGGAACCAATCTATGACAAAGGTTTCCCACTTTTGAAGGAGCTGCATGATACTACCCACATGGATCCTTCCCATGATGAAACTTCTGCACTTTTTGATCATTTCGGTGAGTTAGTTCGTTCTCCTACATCCTACAATTCCATGTTTTGTAGTATTAGTCTCAATGAAGTATGGGTGAAAGGGTTATTTTTTATGGTGCCACATGAGGAGTATGGAACTCCTAGATTTACCTTTTATGATGACATGGTTGGAGCACATTCTTATTCACATTTTCAACAACATTATTTATCACTTTATGATGATGCAAATCTACATGGATGCACCTATGATATGCATTTGAGTCACTTGAAGACTCATGGTTTTTCTTGCTCAACAATTGATTCATTTGATGTTGGAGGAACTTCATCCAACACTTGGGAGAATAGATTTATGATTGGAGAACATTTTTGTTGGCAGCCACATACTTTGTTATATTTTTATGATTCTCACATTCATGGATGTATTGGCGAGACTTCTTTGAGTCATTTGAAGTCTCCTTGTTTTTTTTGCTCATTATTTGGTTCAGATTTTAGCGGAGATTCTTCATTCACTTCTTGGATGAAAGAATACATGGCCGAATATTTTGATGAATATCACACCCTTTTGGAGCAGCATTATAGGACATGGGATCCTCACTTATGTCATTGGAGAAGATTTGATTGGTCACTTGAAGCTTGTATGCACTTGAAAAATGGTGGTCTACTTGCTTGGAGGTATAAGCACTTTCATGACTCTTTGATGAAGCATATCCTTGATGTACATTTTCATTATGCTGTTATGTACTTTGATGATATATATTTGGTACTCATGATGTTTGGAAGAATGCATACAAGAAAATGGGATCCAAGAATCCTCTTATCTAATGGTGTGGGTTGGAGAGCACTCTTAATTTTTTGGGTGCAATACAAGCAATGGGACCATGGAATAATTTGTGTCTCATTGGTTTCATTTTTTTGGGGGAAGCAAGCAGTATGGGAGATGGATTCCCCAATTAATAAAGTGATTTTAATTAGAGTAGTGCAGCATCAAGCATGGTGGTTCCTCTCTAAAATCTTCATAGAAACTCAAAGACTCAAGGTTGGGCAATTCAATGGCAACTTCAAAGAATTATACAGAAAGCAGGTTCTTCAACACCCATGTTTAAAATTGCTTGAGGACAAGCAATATTGGGAAGGGAGGATTTGTAATGTCCCAAATTTGGCATTGGGTCACAATGGCCTAATCACATTGTCCCTATTCAGTAGAGTTTGTCAAACTGATGCTAAAGTTCAAATAATTGACAAGGAGGAAGATTACTAGTTTCCTAGGTTTGGGGTGGAAGCTTTGGGATTTGGAATAATGGGGATAATAAATGATGTTTGAACATTAGAGTGGCATAAATATTTAATAAAGGATCTAAATAAATATATACAAGTGAACATCAAAGTGTCATTTCATCATGAAGACACATGGAGGAGGTGGGACCCACATATGGCTAGATTTCCCCACTACACTTGGCATCATTCTCTCACCAATTCGAATTCAAGGTGAATGGTAACATACTTGGGGGATTCCAAAAGGTATTATTCATGGCATGACTCATACAAGGTCGAAATATAGAGGAAGAGTAACTCCCATGGAAGAGGAAGAGGCAATTTGGAGCTAGTGAGACACTTGGGATAGATTCCATAGCTCTATGACAACAATGATGAAGATGCTATGACATCTATGACACAAATCAGACCTTAAGGCTGACATATGACATATATTACATGTCAGGGCTAAAAATAGACTCCAAGAGGGCGCTCAAGGGTTTTAGGGCAGCTAATATGCTTCCACATGTGATTTGGTGGAAGTGGGAGACTAGGAATTGTTGTACAAGTGGCGTTCTTTGGAATCTCTTCCCAACTTGATTTGGCATGAGTCTCTTGGAAGGAATTTGACCCATGGAGTACATTAGAAATTTATAAATGTCAATAACAAAGAATGAAACCAGCTTTTGATCATTTGTAGAATTTGCAATTGCATTTGTGTAGAGGGAGAGCTAGTGGATGACTAGTTTCTTGCCTTAGCCAATTTTGAGGGTGAAAGATTCCCATCCAAGTTGGTAATTGGAAAGGCCATTCAGACCTTTCATTTGGAGCTTTAATGGAGTCTTTATTTGCAGGTGTAAGCTACAGGGTAGATCATGGTTTCTTCTATTGCAGCACATTCTCTCAACCATTTCCAGTTTTGATGGCATATTCTTGATCCTTGAGGGAGGGCATTTTTGGTGAGCTATTGTACTCTTTGGGGGAGCTTATCATGCCTCATTTTTTTTTTAATATGAATTAAATACTCTATTCTTCATCTCCAAAAAGTTTTAGTTCAAAATTCCAAGTAGAAATGTATAAATCTCATTTTTAATGGAAGAAAAATGTCATTTCCCCACTACCTTGTTGTGAGCCAATGTATTGATGATGATTTCGAATGAATGGATGATTCTATGATGAATTTGTGATTAATGGAATTACATGTATTTATTTTACAATTTTCATGCACTGTACTTGAGCATTTGAAGTATTTTTACTCAGTTTAATTGCATTGGGACAAGAAATAGTGCCATTTCCCCAAGGGTCGAATTGGTGATTTTTGCAGTTGAATGGGAGAGGGTTGGAACATATATAATAATAAATTAATGGTGCACATGAGACCTTAATAAAATACTTAATAAATTTCCTACCTCTTTTCAGAAATTTGAGTGGGTTTGGAGGCATTTGGGAAGCCATTTTCAGTACTAACCCCAAGGGGATTTGAACCCCAAATTACTAGTAAAATTGCATACTTGGTCCAGAATCTTAAGAGAGTTTGTAGAGATATTTTGGTGGCAATATATCATCCCTAAAAATCATATTCAATTCCTAATATAATTCATACACCTTCCTTGAATATTTGAAGGCATTTGGAGTCAATTCGAGACCTAGAGACCAATACTAGTCAAAGGGAAATTACTAGTAAAGTTCCCTACATTGGCCAGAATTGAAAGAGGATTTGAATAAGTATTTAAAAGGTCCAAAAGAATCCCTGAAATACATATTTATGTTCTAACATAATCCATATACCTTCTCAGAAGATTTGGGAGCAATTGGAGTAATTTGGGGACCTAGAGCTCAAAACTAGTCAAAGGTCAAACTAGGGAAAAAAGTGAAAAATTGCCATTTTAATAAAATTCCTAACAAGGAACATTACAAAGCATGTTCCACTCACAACATCATATGTGATATCCTAAGAATATCCACTAAAGTTACCACTTCGCAATCGACGGTCGAGTGGACAATTGTAAGTCGAGGACAACTCTTATTACCAAAAACTCTAGAAACAGTGATGTCACCCTGAGGACTTGTCACTGAATATAGATTCCCTTCGATAAGCTCATGTCCCACTAAATAAGAAAGAAGGGGGAACGACCCTTACTTATCCATATTGACCTCGTGCTTGATGCATGTTTTAGAAGCGCTTTCCCGACAAGCATTTTTTGCGATAGTGGATTTACTCTCGTTAATCAATGCTAGTTTCGAAGTTTTGCATCCCAAGAGTGTTAACTCTCCACACCTACTCCATGGCACTAACCTAAACTTGTTGATGATATGAAAATAAAAAGTTTGTCGATTTTAGATTAAGCGCCAATTTTTAGTGGAAGTTTGCTTAGTCTCAGGGGTGGAAGTGAAACTAATGGTGTTTCGACTCGAAAACAAAATGAACCATACAATGCAAGATTCTCACTATGCTATCTTTCAGTTCGATGAATATCCTAACTGAAGGAGGGTTAGAGGTTCATGAGCTTCTTTCAGACATGCAAAGTTTCAGGTAGATTTTGTAAGAGCAATTCTTTCTAAATGCGTATGACAATCACGAAACTTGCCAAGTGTGGTTTCCCAATGCAAATGTGGTTAAATGACCTTTTCAATTAGGTTGATTGGTTTGATGTTTCCAAGAAGCATGTGCAGAAAGTCTTAATAAAAAAGATCTAGTACAAAATTAAAGAAAAATTTGAAAATAAATTGCAATTTGGATTACTTTTAAAGATTAATGAAAAATATTTAATCTAATGTAAGCAACATTTTTCAAAAGGAAAAAATTACCTAATTCATTTAAACCAAGTGAAAAGAGTATAACACAAATTATGCAAAATCTTTGCGAAATGTTAGGATTCTTTTTACTCCAAAGGTCAATTTTGCCATATCCATCTTGGCTTGAATCAAAAGGAAAACTATTACCAAATCAAAAGTCAAACTATTATCAATATGAGATTATCAATATAAGAAAGACTTACAACCCCATAAAAGACCTACCCCCCCACTACTCAAAAAGGTGCTCTAATTCTTTTTAATCTTTTTTTTTTAAAACTTTTGAATTTTATTTTTTCAAAAGTCATCAAAAATTGATATTGAAAAGAATTTTAAACAAATGTTGAATGCAAAAAAATTTGTTTAGTTTATCCAAAAAGAAAAATTAAAAATATTTTGAATATTTTAATTCTCTTTTGAATGCAAACTATGCAAATTTTAAATCCAAGAATAACAATTTGATTTCAAGCAATACAAATTTTTTGGTAAAGGGCTCCCAAGATGAATTTTTTGACAATTTCGAATCTATTGGTTGGATTTGGCGCTCACCCGATGCAACATTAAATGAAAACGTAGATGACCATGGATATAATTCTGGAAATGCCAATGTATGCACCATAGAACATCCAATGAAATGGCATTCAACATCTAGCACTAAATGCAAATGCCTTCATCAACACGCTTTGACCAAAACGCCTCCACCAAGAGCTTAACACTCAAACCTGCAAGATGGTACGCATAGGCAGAGTTTGAAAGCGCCTTCCACACTAGTAGCCATGGGTGAAAACTGAGTTTTAACTCAAATTAGACAGAGTTTTAAAGATTTTGCAGGTTGGGATTGAAGTTCTTGGCTTCTTCAATGAAGATTCACGTAGACCAACAATCCTATTTAGACCTCTGTTTTAACATGGTCTATGCAGAGTTTTAATGATTTAGACACGGTCTACGCGAAGCTAAGAGATATGGGTAGGGTTTAAAACAAAATTTAAAGATCTTGGCACTTCTCATTTCAAATCATGCAGGGTTAAAGCCCAAAATTCTAGGCAGATTTAAGAAAAACAAAATGCAGATCATGCAGAGCTCTGCAATCTTTCAACGCTGCACTGTTCTGCGAGTTTGAAACTCAATCTTTAATTTCTTTGAAACTCTAGCTTCATGCAGAGCTCTTAAACACAGAAGATCTTGGATGCACTCACACCGTGGCAGAGATCCACCTACAGGGTTTAACGCAGAGATTTTCTGTTGGTCATGACATCCTTCAACGCTCAATGCAGATGTTTAAAGGTTTTAACGCTAAGCTCTAAGGATATTATGAGGGGATCAAACCAATAAATTTTCAATGCCACGATTTCTTGGATGCAAAAATCTTGGGGACTCCATATTGGGGATTGAACCTAGAAGCTTGATGGCTCCTCAGGGCAATATGGTACAAAAGCTTTTCATGTTGAGAATTGTTAGAGAAGATGGATCCAACAGTGATAATCTTTTAAATGTTTGCCATGAGATGTAGCCTATCAAAGGTATGTGCAAATATTGGCAAAGAATTTGAACGTAGAGTGCTACTAGAGTTTGAACGCAGAAGCAAGGATCTCCTCAATGCAGAGTTCAACGCAGAAGCAAGGTCAAAATTATTCATTTTAATGATTGTTCAAAACAGAAGCAAAGTTCAACGCAGAGATCTAATGGACTGAAACTTAAGTTTGAAGATAAGACCACACAGAAGCTGTGATGTGATTCTGAAATTTGTGCTTTAATTTCTTTGCAATTTAATTTTTTAGGCAGAGTTTGTAACAAAATCTTTTAAATCTTTCAAACTACAGATTGTAGCAGGTTTGGACAGAAAGTGCAGAGGTGTTACAACCTTTAAACCATCACGCAGAAATTAAAGAATCCTTCAATGTTTATAGACAGAGTAAAATTTAAAGAAATCTCTCAATTTTTTAAAGATTTAAAGCAGAGTTTCAAAAATTCGAGGAATGATCATGCCGAGATGGAAGCTTTGAAAAATTCAGCACATCTCTTAAGATTAAAACAGAGTTTTAACACTAAAATTCCAGGCACACACTACTTAAAAAATCAAGAAACTCAGATTTGAATACAAATTGAGCTAATTTGATGAATTAGAAGTGTATTTAAGTTGATCTTGAGTTGTTTAAGCTGAATCTTAAGTTCTTTAATGGATCTTTAAGCTACAGAGGAATAGATATAAAGGAAGAACACCAAAAATATGAAGAAAAATCCTGAAAATTCAAGAAAATTCAACAAACTAGTATGGTTGCCATTCTGATAACAGTAATTAGTGCAGGGCTGTGTCTACACATATTAAACTATTTTGCTAAGAGGTCGTGAGTCTCTACATCAGAAATGAAAAGATTATTCCAAGCATCTACAGATCTAGATTCATTAATCAAAACTCATTAAGATCTAAGAACATTTCAGAATTAAAGTTATGCAAGATAAGAAAACATTCAACACTAAAATGGCAGAAACTTGAATCAATTCATGCTAAAACAATGGAGAAGATACATGATTACCAGGAATCCCGGTGTGAATCCTCCTCCCTTGCCATAAATTCTCCTTCCTTCATCCTTTCTTTTGAAGACTTGGAGCTCTTCTCCTTCCTTCAGAATCTCCTCAACATGCCTTTGCTCTTTTTGCCTCCCTTTACCATGCCTTCCATGCCTTTCTTATATAGAATTGGGAGATGAGCCTTAGGTTTCTCTTCTAAATGTGGGATTAGTCATTTTCCTCATTTTGATTATTTTCAAGTAAAAACCCACTTTTGAATAGTTTTTAGGCTTTTTGCTCCACTTAGGATGTTTTAAACACAAGTAATGCATTTTAATGCATTTCTCAGAGAGGATTCGTCTTTGACTGAAGTTGTGTCATGACTTTCCTATCATGGGTGCATGGTAAACATATGTTGCTCCATCACTTAGTTAAGGGTGTCAATTTGATTGTTAACAGTAAACCCAAGTCTTCCTGGAGAAGTCATAAATGAAAGAGACATAGTAAACATACCCACTCAGAGAACTGGATGACATTGGACTGCATACATCCGAGTGGATGATTTCCAAGATTCCTTTAGCTTTGCTTTCACTGCTTGGAAATGCTTTCTTTATGTTCTTTCCTTTTGCACATCCTTTGCAAAGACCTTCATGCTTTGTCTTTATTTCAGGAAGACCCTCTACAACCTTGCTTGCAATTGGAAGTGCCCTATAGTGCATATGAGCAAGTCTTCTATGCCAAAGTTCACTTGGCTCCATGGAATCATGCACCATGGCATGTTCAGGTTGTCCCTTCAATTTATACAATCCTCCCTCTTGCTCTCCAATCGCCACTGCATCATCTATGGTCTTTCCCTTTGGCCACATTAGAACTTGTCCATCCACAAATGCAACCCTCATACCTTTTGCATCCAATGCGGATATGAAGAGTAGGTTCTTCTTGAGCCCAGGTACATGAAGAACTTCTTTCATCTTCAAAGACTTTCTAGAATCTAGGTTGTAGGAGGTTTCCCCACTTCCTTTGATAGGGTATTGATAATCATCCCCAAGTTTCACCTTATGGGGTGATTCATGTTCAAATAGATTTACAAAAGATTCTTTAAACCCAGACATGTGTTTGGAAGCTCCACTGTCAATAAGCCAATCATTACAACCATGAGAAATAGTACCTGTGAGAGCAGAGATTAGAACATACTCTTCTTTGCTTGATGAGTCATGATCATCACTTTCTTCTCTAGCCTTCTTCTTGGGAGGTTCATCATCCTCGGTAGCATGAGCATGGTACCTTCTTTTGCTGCCCTTCTTCTTCTTGTTGAAGTTGTTGTTATCCTTCTTGTTCTTGGGACAATTTATGGCAATATGTCCCTTTTCATTACAAGTGAAGCATATTCTCCTTTCTTTATGGTGATGTGAATATTTCTTGAAGTGAGATGGCTCTCTCTTGGACTTCCCTTTCTTGGTGTGAGCTGTGAGAGCTTGATCTTCTTTCCCCATCTTTTCTTCTCGTGTCACAAGCCTTTATTCTTATTGTGAACATTCTTCCCATAGTCTGCTGAAGGATACCAGCTTCTTTCTTGCACAGATTGCTTGGATAAAGGAGTCTCATGACCTGGGTAGGCCATTCAGAGTGGTCATGACAACTTCACCATTCTCCACCATTTCATCCACTACTTCTAGTTATTCTTTGATTTGAGAGACCCTAGAAAAATAAGATTGAATGGATTCTCCATTCTGAAGTTTTACCCCTTTCAATTGGTTCCGTAGAGTCATCTTCTGATTTATGTTCTTCCCTTCAAATAGCTTGGATAGGGAGTCAAACATCTCTTTGGGTGTCTTTAGAGATGACACATGGGGGATGAGATGGTCCTTGATAGAATCAGCAATGATTCTCTTTTCCTTGACCAATTTCTTCTTATGGAGGGCTTTAGCCTCTTCTCCCTCTAGGACAGGGACCTCTTCCCTTATATATGAGTTCAACTCATTCTCTTCCAGGATTAACCCAATCCTATACTTCCAGGATCGGAAGTTATCAGCCCCTTCAAGCTTGTCCTCAAGCTTGGTGTGGTGAGACATCTTTATAGAGTACTTCAAATGGAAATAGAAAAGATTTAGGTCTTACCACTTGATTTGCTGAAAACTGGATCTGGTCTCGGATTAGGGTTTGTCAGAGAAACCTTAAAAATTCAAAATGTGAATTTCAACTTTTTGAAAGGATATAAAGATGCGCCTTGATGAGTTGATCAACCTGGTGTATTCAGAATTTGAGATCTGCAAAGCTTCACCCTTCAGAACTGCCTTTTAGTCTTCCAAGGTTCACTTGGGAGGACCCTGAACTAGGGTTTGAGTTTCCCGGAGATTTACCTAGCCAAAAATCTCTATCCAAAGCTCTAAACTTCGATTTTTCCAAGGAGCTTCCAGCTATGTCTTCAGATTTCAGAAATTCCTATTTTTGTGGAAACCCTAATTTTTAGGGCCAAAATTGAAAGGGCTCAGAATTGAATTCTGATTGGACAGATAGATTCACCTTGCTGAGGAGAGTCAATCTATCATATTTATTTTCCAAAATCTTTTGAGAGAAACCCAATAAACAAGAAGCCTTAGTTTTCGTCATTGCACAATGTCTTCTTCTCAGGTTAGCTTTGATTACCATGTTAATTTTCGAGCATTAATTCAAGATACTCTAGGATCTTTGCTGATAGAATAACATGTACAGTATATCAATGCATATCAATCATAGTAAGCATGTCAATCATCACAAGAAGCAAACATAAGAGACAATAGACACACAAAGTTTTCGTGGGGAATACCCTAAGGTGAAAAACCCCACAACTTCCTCAGAGATAGATAGAGCAATGATACAACCAAATTACAACCCAAGTACACAGAGATAGACTCCTCCTAGCAACTGATCCTCCTCCTCACATGTACGACACTTTTCGAGTGAAGGAAGAGTGAGTTCTGAAGTGATCCAAATAGAGATCGGGAGATCTTTATTTATACTTGTCCTAACTGCCCAATAAACTTATGGGGCCAACTTGTCAAGCTTAGCACAATAACCTCATGTTACATTAATCTGGGCCGACCCCTTACAAGGTGGTCTAATAACCCATCAGCAAGTAAACGCACTTGCGACACTTGTTAATACAAATGACGACACTTCCGTATAGAGGAATAATACATCTCTATAGGAGTACAATAAATAAATATATGAAATACATTCCGAAGTTACATATACATCAACAATTAGACCACCTTAGTAGGGTTAGCCCCGCCACATTATGTTAAGAGATTAAGTTGGGGCCGACCTAGTTAATGTAAAAGACAAGTCAGAGATGTGTATAAATAGAGGAGGTGTGTTCCTCATTTAACACACATTACACTCACTTGTGAATAGCGCATAGGTGAGGGAGAAGATCATGTCTAGGGTTTACATCTTTGTATTTGCTAGTCATCTATATTGAGGAAGCTTTGCTGGGTTTTCTACCCCATGAGGGTTTCCCAAGATAAATTTGTGTCTCTTGTGTTTATGCTATGCTTGTTGTTCTTTCAGTGATCCTGTATATGCTATTGTTGTGAAATGAAATGCAATGCTGATATTTTATGTCTTAGCATATTAAATCTTAACATGGTATCAGAGCTAGCCTGAAGGAAGCCAATGTATGGCACTTACGACACTTGCTTCACTTGCGACAATTTGAAGGTTAGGGTTTTATATAGCAAAAAATAGTCATCGTGGAACTTTCTCTATAAATCCATTTTTGCGAATGTTTAGGATCTGAAACCTTTACAGGTCATATATAATATCCCCTTGTACCTTGTGTCCAAAGGAAAGCCTCTAATTCCTTGTACTTTTTGATTTATGATCAGTACAAGTTAGGGTTTCTGCCTCTTCCAGATCTCAGTTATAAACAGGTGACCTAGGAAAAAAGGTCACAACTTGGGCTAGGAAGCTCCAAATGAAATTTCCTAAAAAGGGACAGGTAGAGAATGGACTGTACTTTCATAGGTATGATTTTTAGAGGCCGAAGTTAAACCAGTGACATGTGGTACTCCATACAAGTTCGCTCTACTATTTTATCCCATAAACAGGTCACGTTGCGACACTTGGCATAACACTTTCTCAGAGAATCCAATTGAGGTCAGACCTGTGGGGTTGGAAATATGACAAGTTAGGCTACCATAGGAATAATTTTCAGACCCTGTGGATTCGTAAGTTCATAGATTCACCAAAAACAATCAGTTGCATATTTTTGTCAAAACAAAATTGTTTTCTGAGCACCTTCATTCTTGGCTTATCACTGCTGCGGGAATTTAGGGTTTCAGAGAAAGTTGGAATTTTGGAATTGGATTCCATGGCTGAATTTTCCTCAGCAAAATCGAAATTTAGAGAACAAGATCGAATTTTTTGGTTGGGCAGAAGGCTGGGCTTGATCAAACCCTAGTTCGGGATTTTGATCGGAAAGGTGGAAAATTAGGGCTTCTGCAAAAGTTGGAATTTTTGAAGACTGTGACCACGGCTGGAGGATTCTCAAAAAAATTGAAGTTTAGAGCTTTGGATCGAACCTTTTGATTGTCCAGAAGGGTGGGATTCATCAAACCCTAGTTGGTGATCCTGTCCAGAATATCCAGAAGTTTCAAAGGAAATTTTGAGGGGTCAAATTTTCGAGATTTCAAAGTTGAAGTATGCTAGCTTGATCAGCTCAGCAAGGCGCATCTTTCCATCCTTTCAGAAGTTTGAAATTCACAGTTTGAATTTTTAGGGTTTCTCTGACAAACCCTAATCCAGCTCCAGATCCAGTTTCAGCAAATCAAAGTGGATTGGGTTAAAAGCAATCCTGACAGGTATGACTTGAGGAAATACAGGTATGTGTTGAAATCTGTTCATGATTAAGTTTATGATATGTTTGTCTTCATATTATTGAGGTTACTACAATATTGATTAATCTTAGAATTGTCTTATCACCCTAGTAAAAGTATGAATGCATATGAATGATAGAAGACATTCATTGATTAGGGTTATATGATTGTACTAATGCACCTGTGGTGTTGTATGAGGATGATGTTGTCTGCTAACAATATACAGATACATCAAGAAATACAAATCAAGTTATATGACCATGATGACATGAAGACAAGAGATTCATCCATAATCTTTGATCACATAGAAGCTCTACTTACGAGGTATGTATGACTTTGTTCTACTATTCTTAACCTATGAGATATGCAGGTTCTAGCACAAGGTCTCTAAATCATTGAAGAGAACAAAGAAGATATTGTTTGGCTATGTTAAGACCTAACCAAGTTTGATAATCCAGGTATGTTTTCCTATATCAAGTTAGAATCCTACTTTGTGTTAGGATCTTAGGTAAGTGTACCTATGTATGAAATAATCATGACCATACATACTTAAGATTATCTTGTTTTGATAGTATTGAGACTATACTAATGAATGTATGATTATGTATGAGATCATGAGGATGACACTAGTGCACACTTGAGCATGCATAGTGTTCTAGGATGGATAAGAAGCTCAAAGATATATAGAGATCAAGCGGGAGGAAACCATAAAAGATAAGTATTTGAATTGTCATTTGAATCTCTAAAATAGTAAATGATATTGTTTGGAATAGTTGTATGCATATTTGTATTCCTAGAATATATCATGCATAGTGTAAGCATTCATATAGCATACTACTAATATGCATATGATGGGTAAGTTGGACAAACATTCCATTGTTGTTTGTCTAGAATGAAACCTCTTTGCTGACATGATGAGAGCTATGCACTTTCTCGATAGTACGTTCTGGTAGAGATGGAAGGAATCTAGATAACCACTGTATGCACACAGGATATGGAAAAGTGTTGTGCCAAAGTACTGGTCAAGATAGTTGTATGCATAGTAGGTTATCATGCCAACATAATTTGATGATTATAAAGTATTAATAATCATGTGATTAACTTTGGTTTGTAAAAAATATCATGTCCTATGACGATGAACACATGTTCCAAGGAACAAGAGATGGATGTTCAACAAGAATACTTACAAATCAAACATATTTAGAAGGCTCGTGGCTCGAAGATTCTCTTAGAAAGAAGAAGAGGATCATGCCGAGATGTTTTCTCCAAGTGGATAGATAAGACCATTCTCTTAATGGTGTAATTGAAGAAGAAGTGTGAATTGAGAAAACTCCCAGGATTCAATTGAAGAAAGCTCTGTACGGGTACCCAAGATCGATAGTCATTTGATGAGATTAATGATCACCATGGGTGATGCGGATTTCAACCTTTGCTACAAGGTTGACGATGGTGTCCATATACAGATGGAATTCTTCTCTTAGATCGATGCAAGAAGGAACTCACCACAAAGTTCAAATAATCTTGAGTTGCATGTCAGTAGACCCATATGATGAGAGATGGCATGGATAGATATGCAGAAGAACACTCAATGCAGAGTGTGAATGATGTTCAGTCACAGAGGGAGAGCTGATAGCCTCTTCACAAGCTTGGGATTTACCAAAAGTAAAGCTGATCCTAACCCTTACCTTAAGGTTATGGATGATGAACCTGTCATACTATTACTATATGTGGATGATCTCTTTCTGACAGGGAGTGAGAGATAGATCATGGAGAGCAAGAAGAAGCTACCGAATTTGAGATGAAAGATCTCGGATTGATGCATTACTTCCTAGGTCTGTAAGTATGGCAAGGCTCAGAAGGAATCTTTCTCAACCAAGGAAAGTATGTTGTGGAAATCATGAAAATATTTGATATGTTGGAATGTAAAGCCATGGCCACTCCCATGGATTCCAACTTGAAGCTGTTAGCTTATGACTCATCAGATTTAGTGGATATGACTTTGTACAAACAGATTATTGGGTCATTGATGTATTTGACAAATACTAGAACAGATATATGCTTTGCTGTGAATACCTTGAGTCAGTATTTAGTGGAACCTAGACGAGTTCACTTGGCAGCTGCAAAGCATGTGATGAGGTACCTAAAGGGTACGATAGACTTTGGTCTATGTTATCTTGGAGATCATGACTTCAAATTGTATGGCTACATAGATGTTGTTTGGGCAGGAATTGTATCAGACAGGAAGAACACATCGGGTGGATGTTATTGTCTGGGATCTGTCATGATCTTGTGGTTTAGCAGGAAGCAATCTAGTGTGGCTCTCAGCACAACTAAAGCGGAATAGATAGTTGCTTGCTCTGTTAGTTGTGAAGCGTTATGGTTTCGGAAGTTGTTATCCAGATTGATTGACTTAGAGATGGACCCCACTGTGATCCTATGTGACAACCAGAGTTGTATCAAGATGACAGAGAATCCAGTATTCCATGATAAGTCAAAGCACATAGAGATACGATATTTCTATATACAGGATATGGTATGTTGGTTGTGGAGCCTGATCTCCAAATTCAGAGATATTATTATTCAGCCATGTCCATACCCCAGGTTTGGTTATGATCCCGACATGACGCTCAGGCGTTCTGGGGGGCACGGGGGCAGCTCCCCTGAGGAAAATTTTTGGAATTGTTTTTTCCACCAATTTTCGGGCCCATGGTTTTGGGTAACCCGTGGTATTTTCCCATTGTATTTCCCTTATAAAAGAAATACATTGTAACATGATTAGGGTTGATGTATTAGGTTTTATGCATTGTAAAGATCTCTGAGATTAGAAGAGAGACTGTGAGATAGTGAAGAGGAAGTGCAGTGGTTGTGCTGCAGGTTGTATCCCTTCACTTTGTTGGACGGTATAATAATAAGGACTGACAACTTCAGTGTGGGTGTAGCCCAAGTTGGGTGAACCACGATATATATGTGTCTCTCTTGTAATGTGTATGTGTGATTATATTTTCATTTCTGTTTATTGTTATTGCTCTGCGATCCTGTTTTTATAACAATTGGTATCAGAGCGAAAGGTCTATTTGGCAGATAAACTCGCAGGAAGTTAGGGATTCTGGTTCAAGTGGGAGCAATGGCAGAAGAAGGAAAGTTTAAGGTCTAGAAGTTTAATGGCCAAAACTTCCAGTTATGGAAGATGCAAATGTAGGACTATCTGTACCAGAAGGATCTATTCCTACCGTTGGGAGGAAGAGCAAAGCAGCCGGCGGCTATGAAGGATGAAGAATGGGAGGTTCTTGACAAAAAGGATCTAGGAACAATACGGTTGAGCCTGGCTTTGTCTGTGGCTTTCAATATCTCAAAAGAAACGACAACAGAGGGTTTGATGAGCGCATTGGGTAAGCTGTATGAAAAACCCTTTGCCTCCAACAAGGTATTCTAATGAAGCATTTATTTAATATGAAGATGTCTGAAGGTGGATCTGTTACTGATCATTTAAATGAGTTTAATACAGTTACAAATCAACTAAGTTCTATAAGTGTGAACTTTGATGATGAGGTTAGGGCTCTTCTAATCTTGTGTTCATTGCCAGAAAGCTAGAATAGCTTGGTCATGGCTTTAAGTAACTCTGTCTCTGGTTCAAACACCTTGAAATTTGATGATGTTATTGGTGTTATTCTTAGCAAGGCAATGCGAAGAAAAAGCACAGGTGAGACATCAGGTGATGCATTAACCATGGAGAGTAGGGGAAGACAAAAGGAGAGAGGAAAGAGCCAAGGTAATTGTAGCAACTCTAAAAAGGGCAGATCCAAGTCGAGGCTAGTAAAAAAAGAGTGTTGGAACTGTGGAAAGAAAGGACATCTGAAGAAAGACTGTAGATCTCTAAAGAAGAAAGGAGATGCACAGAAGGAAAATACCCAGAAAGCAAATATAGCAGGTGATGTGTTACAAGATGTTTTGATTCTTGCATTAGATAATACAAGTGATTATTGGGTAGTAGATTCAGGGGCTTCATGTCATGCTACACCCCATAGGAAATATTTTCATGATTATGTTCCAGGTGATTTTGGACATGTTTTATTGGGTGATGATGAGTCATGTAAAATTGTTGGAATGGGTAAGGTATGGATAAAAGTTAAGAATATAACTGATTGGCTGTTGAAAGATGCTAGGCATATTCCTGCTATGAAAAGAAATTTGATCTCAACAGGGCAGTTGGGAGATGGCGGCTGTCTATCTACATTTGGAGAAAAGTGGTGGAATATCACTAAAGGATCAATGGTGATAGCAAAAGGAGACAGGGTAGGTACGTTGTATTTATGTCCTCATAATACTGACCATTCTATCTCTTTAGCTTCCACAGGAACAGATACAACATTGTGGCATCATAGGCTTGGCCACATGAGTGAGAAGGGGATGCAGATTCTCCACTCAAGGAAGTTGTTGCTAGATTTGAAGCAGGTAAGTTTGGAATTCTGTGAAAACTATGTTTATGGAAAACATAAGAGAGTCAGATTTCTCAGGGTTGGGAAACAGAAGAAGAATGAAAAGTTAGAGCTAGTGCATACAAATGTATGGGGACCGTCTCAGGTACAATCTCTTGGTGGCTCTCATTATTATGTTACATTTATTGATGATGCAACTAGGAAAACATGGGTTTATTGCATTAGACATAAATATGATGTGTTTGCTACTTTTAAGAAGTGGAAAGCTTTGGTTGAGAATGAGATAGGAAAAAGGTTAAAGTGTCTCAGATTTGATAATGGAGGTGAGTACTGCGGCAAGGAGTTTCATAGTTACTATTCATACCATGGGATTCGCAAAGAAAACAGAGTCCTAGGAACACCACAAGAAAATGGTGTGTCAGAAAGGATGAATAGAACAATCATGGAGCATGCAAGGTGTATGAGACTACATGCAGGGTTTCCCTTACAGTTTTGGGAAGATGCTGTAAATATTGTTGTTTATTTAATAAACATAGGACCTTCAAGTGCTTTGGATGGTGGTATTCTAGAGGAGGCACGGATAGATAAAAAGCTAAACTACTAATTTCTGAGAACGTTTGGTTGTGAAGCATTTGTCCATATTGATAAAGAAAATAGAACAAAGCTTGAAGCTAAATCCAAGAAATGTCCCTTTATTGGATATGGGGTTGATGATTTTGGTTATCGTTTATGGGATTATGAAAATAAAAAATCATTAGAAGTAGAGATGTCATATTCAATGAAAAGGTCATGTGTAAAGATCAGTTGCAGGGAAAGAAATAGGAAAAGGAAAACACAGAGTACATAGTACTTGATGAAATTACAAAAAATGAAGTTCTAAAGGTGCTAGAAAATCAAGAACAACAGCAAGTGCCTGAAACTCCCGCAACTGCAAGAAGATCTACCAAGTTAAGTAGAATCCCTAAACAATACTCTCCTTCAATGTATTATTTGTTGATGACTGATGCTGGTGAACCAGAATGTTATGAAGAAGCAATGCAGGTGGAAACTAGAAAGAAGTGGGAGCAAGGCATGAATGAGGAGATGGACTCATTGGTAGGAAACCGGACTTGGGATTTGGTTTAGTTGCATGCTAGTAAAAGAGCATTGCAAAACAAATGGATTTACAGGTTGAAGGAAGAAGAAGGAGGCAAGAAGCGGTACAAGGCTAGATTTGTTGTAAAGGGGTTTGCACAGAAGAAATGTATAGATTTTGATGAAATATTTTTTCACGTTGTTAAGATGACTTCAATTAGGACTATCTTAAGTCTAGTGGCGGTAGAAGATTTGCATATTGAATAGTTAGATGTAAAAACAACCTTTCTCAGTGGGGATTTGGAGGAAGAGATATATATGCAGCAGCCACAAGGGTATGAGGTCAAAGGTAAGGAGAATTTGGTGTGTAGGTTGAAAAAGAGCTTGTATGGATTGAAGCAAGCTCCAAGGCAGTGGTATTTAAAATTTGACAGGTTTATGATAGAACAAGGTTATAGTAGATGTCATTTTGACCACTGTGTTTATTTCAAGAAGATGGACAATGAAAGATATATTATCTTGTTATTGTCTGTAGATGACATGCTTGTTGCAGGGTCTAACATGCAGGATATAAATGTACTCAAAAGGAAGCTAGCTAATTCATTTGCGATGAAGGATTTGGGTGCTGCAAAGCAAATCCTTGGTATGAGAATAATGAGAGACAGGAAAAATCGCAAATTGACATTGTCTCAGAGTGAGTAGATACAAAAGGTGTTGGAGAGGTTCATAATGCAGAATGCAAAACTAGTAAGTACACCTTTGGCCAGCCATTTCAGTCTAAGTAAGGAAATGTGTGCCAAGACACAAGAAGAGATAGATTACATGTCCAAGATTCCCTATCAATCAGTAGTTGGCAGCTTGATGTATGCCATGGTGTGTACAAGACCAGATATTGCACAAGCAGTGGGAGTTGTGAGCAGATATATGAACAATCCAGGTAAAGAACATTGGAAGGCAGTACAGTGGATTCTCAGGTATTTGAGAGGTACTACCACTCAGGCATTATGTTTTGGAGGTTCAGACATTGTTCTACAAGGATATGTTGATGTAGATATGGAAGGTGATAAGGATAGCAGGAGGAGAACCACAGGGTATGTGTTTACTGTAGGTGGAACAGCAGTAAGTTGGATTTCGAAACTACAGAAGGTTGTTGCACTTTCAACAATGGAAGCAGAGTATGTTGCTATTATAGAGGCTAGTAAAGAGATGATTTGGTTGTAGAGGTTTATGGAGGAATTGGGTAAGAAGCAGAAGGAAAGCAGGTTGTATAGTGATAGCCAGAGTGCCATTCATCTTGCAAAGAACTCAGCATTCCATTCCAGGACTAAACATATACAGCTCAAGTACCAGTTCATATGCTCTGTTCTGGAAGATGAACTGTTGAAGCTGGAAAAGATACACACTAGCCAGAATCCTATAGACATGTTCACAAAGGTAGTGACCAGAGAGAAACTGAGTTCCTGCTCGGTTTCAGTTAGCCTTCTAGCATGAAGGTGAAGAGGAGAAAGTTTCCAAGTCCAAGTCCATCAAGTGCAGCAGCGGTGGAGTTGTTGTGATCAGTCTCCAAGTGGGAGATTGTTGGTTGTGGAGCTTGATCTCCAGATTCAAAGATATTGTTATTTGGCTGTGTCCGTACCCCAGGTTTGGTTATGATCTCGACACGATGCTCAGGGGGTCCAGGGGCTAGCGGGCCCCTGAGAAAGGGGGTTTGGGGGAAACTCCTCCAAGTTACGGGGGTTCGGGGGCAGAACCCCCGAGAAGGGGGTCTAGGTGCAATGCCCCAGAGGAAAATTTTTGGGGCTTTTTTCGCCACTAGTTTTCGGGCCCATGGTTTTGGGTAACCCGTGGTATTTTCCCATTGTTTTTCCCTTATAAAAGAAAGACATTGTAACACGGCTAGGGTTGATGTATTAGGTTTTATGCATTGTAAAGATCTCTGAGATCAGAAGAGAGACTGTGAGACAGTGAAGAGGAAGTGTAGCTCTTGTGCTGCAGGTTGTATCCCTTCACTTTGTTGGACGGTATAATAATAAGGACTGGTAACTTCAGTTTGGACGTAGCCCAAGTTGGGTGAACCACGATATATTTTTGTCTCTCTTGTAATGTGTATGTGTGATTATATTTTCATTTCTATTTATTGTTATTGCTCTGCAATCCTGTTTTTCTAACATGGTGCAGAAAGGAGATATCAAGCTCAAGTATGTAAGCACTAGCAAACAAGTTGCTGATATATTGACCAAACCTTTGTCTCGAGTAAATTTTGAGTATTTCCAAGACAAGCTTGGTGTATTTCAGAAGGACCCTACTCGAAAGGGGGAGTTATATGGTCGATGATGATATGTGGATACTTGTATCGTTGATGAGATTGCCTATATCGACGGTAAGGTCGATTATATGGATACATGTATCGATGATGAAGATACTGTATTGATGATGAGGATACATGTATTGATGAGGTTACCTGTTCCGATGATGAGGTTACCTGTCCTGACGATGAGGTCGATGATATCAACGATAAGGTTAAGAAAGAAGTCCTTAGTGGATGAGAGGGATTGCATCATCCCTGGACTTTGGTCCCCTGAATTGATCCGTAGACATATGTCTCTGAGAAAGAAGTACCTAGTGGACGAGAGGGATTGCATCATCCATGGACTTTGGTCCCCTGAATTGATCCGTAGACATATGTCTCCAAGAAATAAGTCCCTAGTGGATGAGAGGGATTGCATCATCCCTAGACTTTGGTCCCTTGAATTGATCTGTAGACATATGTCTTCGAGAAAGAAGTCCCTAATGGACGAGAGGGATTGCATCATCCCTAGAATTCGGTCCCCTGGATAGACTCTTAGACATCAATCTCCAAAAATTGATGATAGGACTGCATTGTCCCTGAGCTTTTAGTTCAAAATGTACGTGATAAATCCTAGATCTGATCAAGGTCACATCCAGTATGAAAAAGGACTGGCTCTATGGTGGCAAATCCTAGATCTAATATAGGTCACATCCAGTATGAAAAAGGACTAGCACTGTGGTATGGACTGCATTGTCCCTAGACATGGATTGGTCTTAAATGGATCAAGGATTGCATCATCCCTAGACATGGATTTGTCTTAAATGGATCAAGGACTGCATCGTCCCTAGACATGGATTTGTCTTAAAAAGATCAGGATTGATCATCCTGTAAGTAGATCTAGATTACATCATCCATAGACATGAGAGGTGTCTTAAAGTGAGAGGGATTGATCATCCCGTAATTGGATCATGTGTTGCAGATGATCCAGATGCTGTAGATTGAGATGATCCAGATGCTGTAGATCCAGATGATCCAGATGCTGTAGATCGAGATAATCCAGATGTTGTAGATCAAGATGATCCAGATGTTGTAGATTGAGATGATCCAGATGCTATAGATTGAGATGATCCAAATGCTGCTGATCGTGATGATATTGATGACGATACTGTTGATCGTGATGGTTTAGATGACGATGCTGCTGATCGTGATGATGATGATATTGATTGTGTTGAAATATTGTAACTTCTAAGAATATTATATTTGTACTTTATTATTTCAGAGATGTTTCATTCCTCCGTGAAGACCTTATTGTATATCCGGAGATGTTTATTCCTCCGTCGGAATGTGGTAACTTGGGTTATTAGAATTCCCTAGTGGGGGTTGGCCCTATATGTGTTATGTGGGTCAAAGGGTTATTAGACCACCCTAGAGGGGTCGGCCCAGTCAGTTGTAATGGGGTGTTTAACCCAGTGGTTAAGTTGGGGCCAACCTAGTTAATGTAAAAGACAAGTCATAGATGTGTATAAATAGAGGAGGTGTGTTCCTCATTCAACACACATTGCACTTGTTGATGTATATGTAACTTCGGAATGTATTTCATATATATATTTATTGTACTCCTATAGAGATGTATTATTCCTCTATACGGAAGTGTTTGTATTCCTATAGAGATGTTATTATTCCTCTATACGGAAGTGTCATCATTTATATTGTAAGTGTCGTAACTTATACTTGATGGGTTATTAGACCACCTTGTTGGGGTCGGCCTTGTATAAGTCATGTGGGTCGAAGGGTTATTAGACCACCCTATTGGGGGTCGGCCATGTGGGTCAAAGGGTTATTAGACCACCCTATTGGGTGTCAGCCTAGTCAACATTATGTTATGTGGTTAAGTTAAGGCCGACCTAGTAAAGGTTATTAGGCAAGTCAAGTTAAGTATAAATAGAGTGCGGGAGGCACTCTATTTGATCATTCTATTCTCTCACACACTCTTTGGAGAGTGGTGCACTTGTGGAGGAGGATAAGCTGCTGCTAGGAGATGTCTATCTCTTATTCTTGGGTTGTATCATTGCTCTATCTATCTCTGAGGAAGTTATTGGGGTTTTTCACCTTTATGGTTTTCCCCAAGTAAACTCTGTGTCTCTTGTGTGCTTGCATTATTGTGTCCATGATTGATATGTTGTAGATATGCTATACATGTTGTTCTCTCAGTTAAGATCCTAGATCAAATTGAAGTAAATTCTGAAAATCTAACATGGTATCAGAGCTAGCCTGAAAGAAAGCATGGTATGGCATGTATGACACTTGTTGCACTTACGATGCTAGGGCTTGATATAGCAAAAACCAGTCATCATAGCACTTTCGCTATAAATCCATTCTGGAGACGTTTTCAGATTTGAAACTTTTACAAGTGAAATATCAGATTCCCATGTACCTTGTGTTCAAAGGACAAATTCTAATTCGTTTTACTTTGTGTTTTATGATCTGTACAATCTAGGGTTTCTGCCTCTTCCATATCTGAGTCATAAACAGGTGACCTAGGAAAAAAGGTCATAACTTCGGCTAGGAAGCTCCAAATGAAATTTTGTAAAAAGTCACAAGTAGTGCACAGACTTTAATTTCTCACGTACCTTTTTCCGTACCTTTTTCAGAGGCCAAAACTGAACTAGTGACACATGGCACACCGTACAAGTTCGCTCTCCTGTTTTATCCCATTAACAGGTCACGTTGCGAAACTTAGCATAACTCTCTCTCAGAGAATCCAATTGAGGTCAGACCTGTGGGGAAATATGACAGGTTGGGATACCACAGGTAGAAGTTTCAAACCCTATGGATCGGAAAGTTCAGAGTTACACCAGAAACAATCGGGTACATTTTGTCAAAACATAATTATTTTTGAGCACCTTCATTCATGGTTTTGGGAATTTAGGGTTTCGGGGAAATATTGAAGTTTTGTAATCGGAGACCACGGATGAATGCTACTCATCAAAATCGAAATTTAGAGACCAAGATCAGAATTTTTGGTTGGGAAGAAGGCCGGGCTTGATCAGACCCTAGTTCGGGACTTTGATCGGAAAAGTGGAAAATTAGGGCTTCTGC
The DNA here is from genome assembly GCA_027924585.1 of Larix kaempferi. NCBI lineage: Eukaryota > Viridiplantae > Streptophyta > Pinopsida > Pinales > Pinaceae > Larix > Larix kaempferi. The sequence goes on along the minus strand of BSBM01000203.1, from coordinate 5,981,614 downwards.
AAAAATGGGAAATTTTGAAAGTTGTGACCACGGCTGGAAGCTCCTCAGAAAAATAGAAGCTTAGAGATTTGGATTGAACCTTTTGATCGGGCTAAAGGGTGGGCTTTATCAAACCCTAGTTCAGGGTCATGTCCAGTGAATCCAGAATTTTCAAAGGCAATTTTGAGGGGTGAAACTTTGCAGTTTTCAAATTCTGAGTATACCGGCTTGATCAGCTCATCAAGGCGCATCTTTCTATCCTTTCAAAAGTTTTAAATTCAAAGTTTGAATTTTTAGAGTTTCTTTGACAAACCCTAATACAGCTCCAGATCCAGTTCCTGCAAATCAAGTGGATTGGGTTAATCCTAAAAGAGAATGGATTGGTCACCAGCATAAGTGAAGAAGTTCCTGTTTCAGAGGGAGATGAGGCTAAGGCCTTACATAAGAAGATTACAAGCAATCTCGACAGGTATGACTTATCTAGGAGGTTGATGTTGTCCGCTAACATCAAAGGTACATCAAGAAAGACAAATCATGTTCCAGTTCAAGAACATATGACCATGGTGACATGAAGACAAAGGTTCATCCATTGCCATGGATCACATAGAAGATCTACTTACGAGGTATGTATAACTTGGTTCTATAATGGTTAACCTATGAGATATGCAGGTTACTAGCACAAGTCATTGAAGAGAACAAGAAGACATTATGTAGGTATGTTAGACATAACTAGATACCATGCTAATCCAGGTATGTTTTTCCTATATCAAGTTAGAATCCTACCTTGTGTTAGGATCTTATACTATTGTATGGTTGATAATGATTATTCATGAAGTTAGAAATGTAAGTAATCAAGGGTTTATGCATAATATGTTTCTTACCTTAATTTATGATATAACTAACCATAAGAGTCCTTAAATACTAATGCTTACTGTTTGAAATGATCATGACTATACATGCTTAAGATTATTGTGTTTTGATAGTATTGAGAATATACTAATAAATGTATGATTATGTATGAGATCTCAGGATATCACAATAATGATACTTGTAAGAATGCATAGTGATCGAGGATGTATATAAGTTCAAGGACAGGTAATCCAAGAAGCAAAGATCAAGAGGGAGCACACTCCATTAGTTTTTGCAAGAATGCAGATATTCAGAGGGATTCGACCACTTCTCACAATCCACATTAGAATGGAGTTGCAAAGATTCAGAGGGAGTCCACCCAACAACCAAACAAAGATAAGTATTTGAATTACCATTTCCTACATATTTGATTGTTTAAATAATATTGTTCAATGATGTATATACTGATGTCCCTAGAATTAGGTCGTGTATTATGCGTATTAGAATAGTTGCATTGATGAATAATATACTACTAATATGCATGTGATGGGTAAGTGGCCTATGGAACTGTACCACATTCCATTGCTACTTATCTAAAATGAAACCTCTTTGCTGACATGTTGGGAGTAGTGCAAACTCTTAACAATGTTTTGGTGGATATTGGAAGGCATCTAGAAAGTTACAGGATATGGATGAATGTTGTATTGAAGCATTGGCTAAAATAATTGCGTGATTGTGTGACATATTTCTTTATGTGTAAGAATTTGTTCTAAAAACTATGAGATGTTTCTAATCATGCAATTTAACTTGTTTTGTAGGAAATATCGTATACCTTCACCTACAAAAGAAGGACTACAACATTTGTTCCAGCAACAAAGATATCTATTGAATATATTGAAGTTCCCAGGATTCGGGAAGAATGCCATGATCGAGGAGTACTAGTCGATCATGAAGAATGATGTTTGGGATGCAGCCCCAAGACCTGAATGGAAGTCTGATGTGACTTCCAAATGGATCTATAAGATCAAGCATGCACCAGATGGTAGGATAGACAACTTTCTATCCAGTTTGGGATTTACCAAGAGTAAAGCGGATTCCAACCTTTACTACAAGGTTGATAAAGGAAATCCTGTGATACTACTATTGTATGTAGATGATCTGTTTGTAACAGGTAACGATATTTTGATTTTCAACACGCAGCGGAAGCTTGTTGCCGAGTTCGAGATGAAGCAATTGGGGATGATGCGCTATTTTCTAGGCATGGAGGTGTGGCAAAGTACAGATGGCATCTTCCTTAGACAAGGAAAGTATGCAGTAGAGATCCTGAAGAGGTTCGGGATGATGGACTGCAAGGCCATGGCCACAACTATGGCATCGAACTTGAAGCTACTGTGTGATGCTTCATCTGATCCGGTTGATGTCACTGTGTATAGTCAGATGATTGGGTCCTTGATGTACCTGATGAACACGAGACTAGCTATTTGCTTTGCAGTGAACACATCGAGCCAGCTCTTGACAGATCCCAGAGGTGTTCACCTGGTTGCTGTAAAGTATATTCTAAGGTACCTAAAGGGTACGATTGATTATGGTCTCAAGTATGATGCAAATCAAAAGTTTAACCTGCAGGGTTATGTTGATTCAGATTAAGCAGGCAATGCTGCAGACAGGAAGAGCACTTCTGGGTGCTACTTCAGTATGGGATCAGGTGTGATCTCTTGGTTTAGCAGGAAGCAGTCCCGTGCAGAACTGAGTACATCCAAAGTAGAGTATGTTGCAGCTTGTTCGGCTAGTTGTGAGGGAGTATGGATGAGGAAGCGACTGTCTGAGTTATTTGATATACCATTGGAGGCTACTGGTATCTTCTATCATAACCAAAGTTGTGTGAAGCTGTCTGAGAACCCGGTGTTCCACGACAGATCGAAACACATTGAGATCAAATATCACTATATCAGGGATATGATGCAGATAGGAGCATTGAAGCTCCTGTATGTTGCTATGGATGATCAAATTGCAGATGTACTAACGAAACCACTAGCCAGAGTGAAGTTTGAGTACTTCAGAGAGAGGCTTGGTGTTCTTCAGATTAATGACACTTCGAGGAAGAAGTGATGGAGACATTTGTTGAAGCCATTCCAAGCATGATGAGAGGAGGATCCTTCACATGGCTGTGGATGTAAGCACTGGATGATGAGCATCAGGATGGTGCTCTAGTTACTGCTCTGTATGTGTATCATGTTGGATGCTTGTTATGATCTGTTGGATGCTTGGACCATGTATCTGTATATGTATCAGGTGGATACGTTTGTATGATTAGGTAGATCATGTATGTTGATATATATCAGATGGATACATTGTATGATCAGGTGGATCATGTATTTGTGTATGTATCAGATGGATACATTGTATGATTAGGTGGATCATGTATGATGATATGTATCAGGTGGATGCATTGTATGGTCAGGATGATCATGGATGACGAGCTTCGGGATGTTGCTCCAGATGAAATGCATCAGGACGATGTAGTGATGATGATCAGGATGGTCATATGTGATGACATGTATCAGGTGGATACATTACATAATCAGTTGGATTATGTGTGATGAGTTTCGAAGACACAGATGCACATGAGATTTTCGGACATGGTTGTAGATGTGTTCTCCCATGGTCACGATGTAATTGGTGGGATTTTCCAACATGGTGGCAGATGTGTTCTCCCATGGTCGTGATGTAATTGCCAAGGCCATTCAAGCATGGTTGGAGATGTGTTCTCCCATGGCTGTGATATAAGTGCTGGGGCCATTCGAGCATGGTTGTAGATGTGTTCTCCCATGGCTGCGATATAAGTGCTGGGGCCATTCGAAGATGGTTGTAGATGTGTTCTCCCATGGTTGCGATATAAGTGTTGGGTCCATTCGAGCATGGTTGTTGATGTGTTCTCCCATGGATGCGATATAAGTGTTGGGCCCATAGGGGCTTCACTACAAGGAAATATAATACCACGTGTTGGCTTGGTTTTGCAACCAAGCTTAGTGCAATGGGCACCTGCTAACTAGTAGCAGCAGTCTCAAATATTAAAGCAAAAACAATTGTAAATCTAAAACTAAATCTAAACTAGCATGTGCATATCATAATAATTTTTTAAATTGAAAACAAGAACAATAAATAGAAAAAATAACTTTGTATTGAAAATGGGGGCAAGTAAGTGCTTGCAATGATAATACCTCCAAATGATGAAGGTTGTTGAGTAGCTCCAAGGGTGAGAAGCTCCAAACTCCAAAGGGTCCTTTCTCCAAGGTAGCTACAATGGACAAAAACTCATGGGATATTTTGGCAGCATGAGGATAGGAAGATGGATGGATGTAAAGTGAGGAGCCCCTACCACCTTTTTATAGTTTTTGGTGGTGGGGAATACCATTATGGTTTTGTGGAAACCAATGGTATTGACCAACATGGTTTAGGTACTTTTCCCTCCTTTTTCCTTTTTTGAATATTTTTATTCCCTTTTTAATATTTTTGGGAATTTTGGACCCTTTTTGAGGGTTTGTTATGCTTTTTTAGGAAAAATACTCATTTTGAGTGGAAAAAGGGGTGTATTAAGGTCTTTTGGTGACCTTTTGGTGGCTTTAGAGGCTCAGATGGTGGAAAAGTGGACAAATGGGTCATGTGAATAAGGGAATGAGCTAGTGAGCACTTTTTAGGTGTTAACACCACGTTCATTCATATTCTGGTATTAAATATTCATGAAAACCTAAAAATTATATTGCTTATATATTAAAGGGAAAAGGTTTTTTTTTATTTAATGTACTAATACAAAAATTCTTTGGGGTATTTTTTATATGGGTGGGCTGACAAATATCCACCAAACGGAGATGGCGGGATCACAGTCGGATGAGAAATCTGGTTGAGGCAAGGCTCAGGCTTACCAGTACACGGGGAAATCATGTCTTGAGGCATGCTTGAGGCCAGGGGTTTCATAGTGAAGTGGGTTTCCATTCGATCATAGTTGAGAGATAGTGGTCATTGACAGCCACTTGTTACCAATAGCACTCAGCCAGTTGTTACCAATAGCCTTGGGAGGCTTTAATCCTTTAGGGCCTATTATAGGCCCTCGATAGGCCTTGGGGGCTTGAATACCCAACCACTCGTGCCTATTACAAGCCTTGGGAGGTTTAGTCAGCCTCCTAGAGCTTGCTACAGGTGCTGGGGGATTGGATACCTAGCCCACAACATGCTTAGTCAGTGATTGGGGAACTGCAACATGCAATCTAAATGTTGTACTATGTGCATTGGATCTAGTGACATACAAGAAGTGATCTCCTATCTCTTCATTAGTCCATTAGATGTTGCAAATCATAATGATATGTGGTTGAGTAATTGCATTGTGGGTGAAGTAATGTGCATCCACAATATACATTGAAAGAAGCAAGGTGCATTGTAGAATGCATGTGGGGTCATAAGAGGGGTATCATATCAATATACTAGGTAGAAATATAAAAGCGTATAAAAAACGTTAATGAAAAAATTGATACATACAATATCTAGTGAAAATAGAGGTTTTTTTAAATTGGGAAGGCATATTGGGAGAGGGTTAAAAAAATCGATTTTGGAAGGTATTTTCCAATATTTAGTGAAATTAGGGGTATTGTTTCATATGCCATGAACGAACGTGCTATGATAGGGGTTTATTAAGTGAACCCCCCGTGGTTGGGCCATTTGATCATGGTTGTAGATGTGTTCTCCCATGGCTGCAATATAAGTGTTGTGCCATTCTTGCATGGTTGTATATGTGTTCTCCCATGGCGTAGATGTAAGTGCTATGTGATGTGCATCTGGGTTGTGCTTCGTGAATGATGATCATGAGTATCAAGATGATACTTTGTGGCCGTGGACAGGTTGTGCAGATGAGCATGTAAGTAGACTTGGGAGATCTGGACATGATGAAAAAGGCCTTAGATGCTCTTTCGAGGCATTGCCATGACCACATGTAATCAGACCTAGAGATCTGGACATGATGAAAAAGGCCTCAGATGCTCTTTAGAGTTCTTGCTTGGAAAGACACCTTTTTAAGGTTTTGTGGTAGGAGTCACATGTAATCAAACCTAGAGATCTGGATAGGATGAAAAAGGACTCAGATGCTCTTTAGGGTTCTTTCTTGGAAAGACACCTGTTTTAGGTTTTGTGATTGTCACATGTAAAAGATCCTGTGAGATCCTATAGGCCGGAGTTGTGTACCCATAACATCCTGGGATGCTCTTTCGAGGTTTTGTGACACACATAATAAGTCCCGAGGATTCCATAGTATGGCCAGTGATGATGAAGACTTGTAGGTGGTGGGCCTACATCCAGTATGAAAAAGGACTGGCTCTGTAGAACTTCCTATGACGAGTAGATTCAGAGATTGATTGAGATAGCAGCAGCAGTGATGATGACGATGACTCAATGACGATTATCCAGTGACGATGATCCAGAGAAGAAGACTTGTGCTAGAAGACCAGTGTCGAGAAATACCTTCCTAGTTAAGAGGGAGTGTTGATGTATATGTAACTTCAAATTTTTTTTCATATATATATTTATTGTACTCCTATAGAGATGTATTATTCCTCTATACGAAAGTGTTTGTATTCCTATAGAGATGTTATTATTCCTCTATATGAAAGTGTCGTAACTTATACTTGATGGGTTGTTAGACCACCTTTTTGGGGTCGGCCCTGTATAAGTCATGTGGGTCGAATGGTTATTAGACCACCCTATTGGGGGTCGGCCATGTGGGTCAAAGGGTTATTAGACCACCCTATTGGGTGTTGGCCCAGTCAACATTATGTTATGTGGTTAAGTTAAGGCCGACCTAGTGAAGGTTATTAGGCAAGTCAAGTCAAGTATAAATATGGTGCGGGAGGCACTCTATTTGATCATTCTATTCTCTCACACACTCTTTGGAGAGTGGCGCACTTGTGGAGGAGGAGAAGTTGTTGCTAGGAGATGTTTATCTCTTATGCTTGGGTTGTATCATTGCTCTATCTATCTCTGAGGAAGTTATTGGGGTTTTTCACCTTTATGGTTTTCCCTAAGTAAACTCTGTGTTTCTTGTGTGCTTCCATTACTGTGTCCATGATTGATATGCTGTAGATATGCTGTACATGTTGCTCTCTCAGTTAAGATCCTAGATCAGATTGAAGTAAATTCTGAAAATCTAACAACACTCACTTGTGAATAGTGCATAAGTGTGAGAGAGATCTGCTATGGAGGAGAAGGAGCTCATGGTTTTGGATTACATCTTTGTATTTGCTGGTCATCTATATTGAGGAAGCTTTGTTGGGTTTTATACCCCATGAGGGTTTCCCAGGATAAATCCGCGTCTCTTGTGTTTATGCTGTGCTTGTTGTTCTTTCAGTGATCCTATATATGCTATTGTTGTGAAATGGAATCTAATGCTGATATTTTATGTCTTAGCATATTGAATCTTAACATGGTATCAGATCTAACCTGAAGGAAGGCAATGTATGGCACTTACGAGACTTACTTCACTTGCGACAATTTGAAGGTTAGGGTTTTGTATAGAAAAAACCAGTCATCGTGGAACTTTCGCTATAAATCCATTTTGACAAATTTTCAGGATAAGAAACCTTTACAAGTCGTAGATAACATCCACATGTACCTTGTGTCGAAAGGAAACCCTTAGATTCGTTGTATTTTATGAGTTATGATCAGTACAAGTTAGGGTTTCTGCCTCTTCCAAATCTCAGTCATAATCAGGAGACCTACGAAAAAAGGTCATAACTTGGGCTAGAAATATCCAAATGAAATTTCATAAAAATTGACAGGCAGTGCACGGACTTTAATAGCGCAAGTAATGTTTTTGGAGGCCGAAGTTGAATTAGTGACATGTGGCACTCTGTACAAGTTCTCTCTCCTATTTTATCCCATAAATAGGTCACGTTGCGACACTTGGAATAAATCTATCTCAGAGAATCTGATTGAGGTCAGACATGTGGGGTTGGAAAGAGGACAGGTCAGGCTACCAAAGGTAGAATTTTCAGACCCTGTCGATTTGTAATTTCAGAGTTACACCGGAAACAATCAGGTGCATATTTTTGTCAAAACAGATTTGGATTTTGAGCACCTTCATTCTTGAATTGTCACTACTGTGGAAAATTAGTATTTTGGAGAAAGTTGGAATTTTTGGAATCGGAGTCCACGGCTAAATGATACTCAGAAAAAATCAAAATTTAGAGACCAATATCGAATTTTTTTGGTTGGTCAGAAGGGTGGGCTTGATCAAACCCTAGTTTGGGACCTTGATTAGAAAGGTGGAAAATTAGGGCTTCTGCAAAAGTTGAAATTTTTGAAGTCTGTGACCATGGTTGGAATCTCCTCAGAAAAATAGAAGTTTAGAGATTTGGATTGAACCTTTTGATTGGGAAGAAGGGTGGGCTTCATTAAACCCTAGTTCAGGATCCTCTCTAGAGGATCTAGAAGTTTCAAAGGCAATTTTGAGGGGTCAAATTTTGGAGATTTCAAAATTGAAGTATGGTAGCTTGATCAGCTCAACAAGGCACATCTTTCCATCCATTCAGATTTGCGAAAGTCAAAGTTTGAATTTTTAGGGTTTCTCTGACAAACCTTAATCGAGCTCTAGATCCAGTTTCATGGGGAGATGAGGCTAAGGCCTTACATAAGAAGACTACAAGAATTCCCTGACAGGTATGACTTGAGGAGATACAGGTATGTGTTGAAATATGTTCATGATTAAGTTTATAATATGCTTGTCTTCATATTATTGAGGTTAGTATAATCTTTATTAATCTTAGAATTGTCTTATCGCCCTAGTAAAAGTATGAATGCATGTGAATGATAGAAGACATTCTTTGATCAAGGTTATATGATTGTACTAATCCACCTATGGTGTTGTATGAGGATGATGTTGTCTGCTAACAAAAGACAGGTACATCAAGAAAGACAAATCAAGTTCTATGACGATGATGACATAAAGACAAAAGACTTATCCATAGTCTTTAGAAGCTCTACTTACAAGGTATGTATGATTTATTTTTACTATGCTTAACTTATGAGGTATGCAGGTTACTAGCACAAAGTCTCTAAATCATTGAAGAGAATAAAGATATTGTTTGGGTATGTTAGACATAACTACGCATGTATACTAATCCAGGTATGCTTTCCTATGTCAATTTAGAATCCTACTTTGTGCTAGGATCTTAGTATACCCATGTATTGAATGATCATGACCATACATATTCAAGATTACTTAGAATCATAATGTTGTGATAATATTGAGTTTATACTAATGAATGTATGATTATGTATGAGATCATGATGATGACACTCGTGCACACTTAAGCATGCATAGTGGTCAAGGATGGATAGAAGCTCATGACATGGAAGGGAAGTCGAGACCAAGAAGGATGCAACCTCGCAAGACATTAAAAGATAAGTATTCGAATTGCTATTTGAATTATTGAATAGTCTATGATATTGCTCGTAATAGTTGTATGCATATTTGTATTCCTAGAATATATCACGCTAAGTGTAAGCATTCATATAGCATTGAACAATATACTACTAATATGCATATGATTGGTAAGTTGGACAAACATTCCATTGTTGACTGTCTAGAATGAAACCTCATTGCTGACATGCTGAGAGCTGTGCACGCTCTCGATAGTATGTTCTGGTAGAGATGGAAGGCATCTAGATAGCCACTATATGCATACAGGATATGGAAAAGTGTTGTATTGGTCAAGATAGTAGCATAACTATGAAAATCATATCTGTATGCATAATAGGTTATCATGTCAATATGATTTGATGATTGTGAAGTATTACTAATCATGTACTTAATTTTGATTTGTAGGAATGATCATGAAGAATGATGAATGCTGAACAAGTGATGGATGTTCAACAAGAAGATTTACAAATCAAACATACTAAGAAGGCTCGTGGCTAGAAGATTCTCTTAGAAAGAGGAAGAGGATCATGATGAGATGTTTGCTCCAAGTAGCTAGATAAATGTTGTTCTCTCAATGGTGTGATTGAAGAAGAATTGTGGATCGAGAAAACTCCTAGGATTCAATTGAAGAAATCTCTGTACGGGTACCCAGGATCGATAGTCATTTGATGAGCTTAATGATCACCATGGGTGATGTAGATTTCAACCTTTGCTACAAGGTTGAAGATGGTATCTATATACAAAAGGAACTCACCACAGAGTTTGAATGATCTTGAGGCGCATATCAGTAGACCCATCTGACGAGAGATGACACATATAGATATGCATAAGATCACTCAATGCAGATTGTGAATGATGTCCAGTCACAGAGGGAGAATTGACAGTTTCTTGACAAGCTTGGGCTTTACCAGAAGTAAAGTTGATCCTAACATTTACCTTAAGGTTATGGATGATACTATTACTGTATGTGGATGATCTCTTTTTGACAGGGAATGAGAAATAGATCATGGAAATCAAGGAGAAGCTAGCTACATAATTTGAGATGAAAGATCTCGAATTGATGCATTACTTCCTAGGTCTGGAAGTATGGAAAGGCTCAAAAGAAATCTTTCTCAACCAGGGAAAGTATGCTGAGAAATCTTGAAAAGATTTGATGTGTTGGAATGGCCACTCTCATGGGTTCCAACTTGAAGCTGTTAGCTGATGAATCATCAGAGTTAGTGGATGTGACTCTGTACAGACAGATTATTGGGTCACTGATGTATCTGATGAATACTAGGCTAGATATATGCTTTGCTGTGAACACCTTCAGTCATATCTAGTGGAAACTAGATGTGTTCGCCTGATAGTTGCAAAGCATGTGATGAGGTACCTAAAGGGTACGATAGACTTTGGTCTATGTTGTCCTGGAGATCATGACTTCAGATTGTATGGATACACAAGATGCTGATTGGGCAGGAATTGTATCAGACAGGAAGAGCACATCAGGTGGATGTTATTGTCTAGGATCTGCCATGATCTCATGGTCTAGCAGGAAGCAGTCTAGTGTGGCTCTCAGCATAGATGAAGCGGAATATATATAGTTGCTTTCTCTGCTAGTTGTGAAGCAGTATGGCTTCGGAAGTTGTTATCAGGATTGTTTGACTTAGAGATGGAATCCACTATGATCCTGTGTGACAACCAGAGTTGTATCAAGATGACAGAGAATCCAGTGTTCCATGATAAGTCAAAACACATAGAGATTTGATATTTCTATATACGGGATATGGTGCAGAAAGGAGCTATCAATCTCGAGTATGTAGGCACTGATGAACAAGTTGTTGATGTATTGACCAAACCTCTATCTCGAGTAAAGTTTGAGTATTTCCGAGACAAGCTTGGTGTAGTTCAAAAGGACCCTCCTCGAAAGGGGGAGTGAAATGGTTGATAAAGATATCTTTGGATACTGGTATCAATGTGTATACTTGTATCGATGATGAGATTGTCTATATTGATGGTAAGGTCAATGATAAGGATACCTGTGTATACTTGTATTGGTGTGGATACTTGTATTGATGATGTGTATACTTGTATTGGTGTGGATACTTGTATTGATGATGTGTATACTTGTATTGGTGTGGATACTTGTAGTGATGATGTGGATACTTGTATTGGTGTGGATACTTGTATTGATGATGTGGATACTTGTATTGGTGTGGATACTTGTATTGATGATATGGATACTTGTATTGGTGTGGATACTTGTATTGATGATGTGGATACTCGTATTGGTGTGGATACTTGTATTGTTGGTTTGGATACTGTATCGATGATGATGATACTTGTATCGATGATGAGGCTACTTGTTCTGACGATGAGGTTAGTATATGGTACCTAGTTGATATGATAGGACTGTATCATCCCTGAACGCATAGTTCAAAATGTACGTGATGGGGATGGCATCATCCCGGAACCACTAGTTCAAAATGTACGTGATGGGGATTGCATCATCCTGGAACCACTATTTCAAAATGTATGTGATGGGGATTACATCATCCCGGAACCACTAGTTCAAAGTGTACATGATGGGGATTGCATCATCCCGGAACCACTAGTTCAAAATGTACGTGATGGGGATTGCATCATCCCAGAACCACTAGTTCAAAATGTACGTGATGGGGATTGCATCATCCCGGAACCAATAGTTCAACATGTACGTGATGGGGATTGCATCATCCCGGAACCACTAGTTCAAAATGTACGTGATGGGGATTGCATCATCTTGGAACCACTAGTTCAAAATGTATGAGAGGGGATTGTATCATCCCTGGACCTCGGTCGCTGAATTGATCCGCAGACTTATGTCTCCGTGGTCCCTAGTGGATGAGAGGGGATTGTATCATCCCCGGACTTCGGTCCCTAAATTGATCCGTAGAAAAATGTCTCCAAGAAGTGGTCCCTAGTGGACGAGAGGGGATGGTATCATCCCCGGACTTCGGTCCCTGAATTGATTTGTAGACAGATGTCTCTAAGAAGTGGTCCCTAGTGGACGAGAGGGGATTGTATCATCCCCAAACTTCGGTCCCTGAATTGATCCGTAGACATATGTCTTCAAAAAATGGTCCTTAGAATTTGTCTAAGTTAACGAGTGGACTACATCATCCCTAGACATGTTATGGTGTATTAAATGGATCATGTGTTTTGCAGGGTATGATGTTGATGATTGTGTGATGACGATGCTGATGATCATGAGATGACGATGTTGTTGATCGTAATGATCTAGATGACGATGATGTTGATCGTGATGAGCTAGATGATGATGCTGCTGATCGTGATGATCTAGATGACGATGCTGCTGATCATGATGGTCTAGATGACAATGCTGCTGATCGTGATGGGCTAGATGACGATGCTGCTGATCATGATGATCTAGATGACAATGATGATGATCATGTGATAACGATGTTGATGATCGTGTGATGACGATGTTGATGATCGTGTGATGATGATGATGATGATCGTGAGGATCCAGATGATGATGTTGATGTTGCTGTAGCTGTTCGAGTGCTGCAGAATATGAAGACTCAGTACTGAAGATGTTGATGTTCCAGTATTGAAGATGTTCCAGTAACTGCTTGAGTTACTAATGATGCTGAGAAAGCTTCCAATGATTTATAGATGTATCATGTATGATGTTGATGACTCCTTTCTCCTGCAAATGATTATTATAATATCCTTCTCATTAAGGGGGAGTGTTGAAATATTGTAGCTTCTAAAAATATTATATTTGTACTTTATTATTCCAGAGATGTTTCATTCCTTCGTGAAGACCTTATTGTATATCTGGAGATGTTTATTCCTTCGTCGGAATGTGGTAACTTGGGTTATTAGACTTCTCTAGTAGGGGTCGGCACTGTATGTGTTATGTGGGTCAAAGGGTTATTAGACCACCCTAGAGGGGTTGGCCCAGTCAGTTGTAATGGGGTGTTTAACCCAGTGGTTAAGTTGGGGCCGACCTAGTTAATGTAAAAGACAAGTCGGATATGTGTATAAATAGAGGAGGTGTGTTCCTCATTTACCACACATTGCACTCACTTGTGAATAGCGCATAAGTGAGAGAGAGATCTGCTGTGGAGGAGAAGGAGCTCATGGTTGTGGATTACATCTTTGTATTTGCTGGTCATCTATATTGAGGAAGCTTTGCTGGGTTTTCTACCCCATGAGGGTTTCCCAGGATAAATCTGTGTCTCTTGTGTTTATGCTGTGCTTGTTGTTCTTTCAGTGATCATGTATATGTTATTGTTGTGAAATGGAATCTAATGCTGATATTTTCTGTCTTAGCATATTTAATCATAACAGATGGGAGGATCCAGTTGATGATGTGATGTTGTTTATCGAGAGGATCTAGTTGATGCTATTATGATGATGATCAGTAGATCCAAATGATGAGGCTGTTGATCAGGTGATCCAGATGATGACGATGTTGTAGCTGATCGAGTGTTGCAGAAGGTGAAGACTCAATACTGACGATGCTGATACTCCAGTATTAAAGACCTGAAGATATTCTAGTAACTGGTTGAGTTACTGATGATGTTGAGAAAGCTTCCAATGATTTATAGATGTATCATGTATGATGTTGATGACTCCGTTCTCTTGCAGATGTTGTTATAATATCCTTCTCGTTAAGGGGGAGTGTTGAAATATTGTAACTTCTAAGAATATAATATTTGTACTTTATTATTCTGGAGATGTTTCATTCCTCCGTGAAGACCTTATTGTATAACCAGATATGTTTTACTCCTCCGTGGATAATGTGGTAACTTGGGTTATTAGAATTTACAAGTGGGGGTCGGCCCTGTATGAGTCATGTGGGTTAAAGGGGTTATTAGACCACCCTAGTGGGGTTGGCCTTGCCACATTATGTTAATAGATTAAGTTGGGGCCGACCTAGTTAATGTCAAAGACAAGTTAGAGATGTGTATAAATAGAGGAGGTGTGTTCCTCATTTAACACACATTACACTCACTTGTGAATAGCGCATAGGTGAGGGAGGAGCTCATGTCTAGGGTTTACATCTTTGTATTTGCTAGTCATCTATATTGAGGAAGCTTTGCTAGGTTTTCTACCCCATGAGGGTTTCCTAGGATAAATCTGTGTCTCTTGTGTTTATGTTGTGCTTGTTGTTCTTTCAGTGATCCTGTATATGCTATTGTTGTGAAATGAAATGCAATGCTGATATTTTCTGTCTTAGCATATTAAATCTTAGCAATGAGCCTGCTGGTGCTCCATGTTTCTCTTCATTTTGTAAGATGTCTTGGCACCAATCAGATAATCATTTTAGTGGTTGGTTCGTTTAACTAAGTGTTAAATAAAAAGGACGATTTAACTAAAGTGTTTTCACTTTTGTTAAACTAAAATAAGACACTTCAGTAAATCAAGGAGAATCAATTAAAGAGAGTTAACTAAGTGACAACAAAGAAGATATGGTTAACGAAGTGACGACACTTAAGTTAGCCACCTAAATAAGTGGGAAATCTTTCAGTTAAGAGGCCAGTTCATCGTAAGTGACATCTAAGTGAGATAAATCACTGCATGAGAAGTGGGGTGTACCTCTGCATGGAAGATTAATAAATACAGTTTGAGGGCGAGTTTATCCTGAAGTTAGAAGATAAAATAGAAGAGAAGAATGTATAAATATGTTATATGGGATTGATGAATCCAATGCGAAGCGAATTCTCTTCTCCATTGAAGGAAATGTGCTTCTCTTTGTGCATAGTATTGTTCGTGCTTGTTATTGTTGTGCTGAGCACACATCCGATTGATCTCTCTTCTCTATTGCTTCCGTTATCTTCATCAAGAGTGTTTGGTGATCTCTTATCTTCCGAAAGCAATCTTCTCTGTTGTAAAAGAAATAATTATATGTTATCCCTTATATTATACTAAGAAGAATTGCTAGGGTTTTTGTTCTCATAATTTTGAGGATTTCCCCAGGGTATATCTTGTGCTATGGTTGTATGAATTTCATGGATTAAATTCTCTCATTGATTCAATTCTTAGCATCTAAAATAATTAAATATCAAAGCTCAACAAAATTTTAACACGATGGTCGTCACCAACAAAGAGAGGCACCTCACATACTCTCTACCAAAATAAGCAATGGAAAGCTGATCATTGCTGCATTGAAACTGAGCAAGCTTGAGAATGTTGGGGTGAACACATCTCTCAACATAGACTAGATGATTCACTGCTACAAATCCAGTTGGGACCTTACAATACTGAGGAAAGTCCTCACCTCTCCTAAAGAGCCTAAGGATAAAACATATGTCCTCCTCAGTGGGTTGGAACCACTCATCGAGGCCAACTTGAAATTCCTACCTATGATGATCCCAATGTGTGATCCACAGGGCGAGGAACGTACTGTTCCCCTTGAGTGATGTCACCTCCTCATAGAAATTGAGGTGGCCGACAAATCTCAAGAGGTGTCTGGTCTGAGGAGTAATGGGTGTTGGGCCTTGGAAATTGTTAATTTTTGAGCATTAATTCAATATAATCTAGGATCTTTACCGAGAGAATAACATGTACAACATATCAAGTATAACAATGCATATCAATCACACCAAGAAATCACATGAGACAATAGACACAAAAAGTTTCACTGGGTAAAACCATAAAGGTGAAAAACCCCACAAATTCCTCAAAGATAGAAAGAGCAATGATACAACCAAAGTACAAGAGATAGTCTTCTCCTAGAAGCTACTCCTCCTCCTCAACTAGTGCACCACTTTCCGAGTGATGTAGAAGTGAATAATGAGATGAACAAATAGAGATCTCCCACTCTCTATTTATACTTGTCCCGACTTTCCTATTACACTAGCAGGGCTGACTTCTCTAGAAGAGTCTAATAACCCATGGTTACATTAATCTGGGCTGACCCCACATTTGGTGGTCTAATAACCCATCACAGCAAGTTACGACACTTGCGACACTTTCCAATACAAATGACGACACTTCCGTATAGAGGAATAATAATATCTCTATAGGAGTACAATATACATAGGTGAAATACATTCCAAAGTTACATATACATCAACACTCCCTCTTAACTAGGAACATATTTCTTGACACAGATCTGCTAGCACAAGTCTTCTTCTTTGGATCATCATCACTGAATCATCATCATCGAATCAACATCATCATCACCACTGCTGCTATCTCAATCAATCTCCGATCTACTCGTCATAGGAAGTTCTACAGAGCTAGTCCTTTTTCATATTGGATGTAGGCCTGCCACCTGCAGGTCTTCATCATCTACAGAGCTAGCCCTTTTTCACGCTGGATGTATCACAGAGCCATCCCTTTTTCATGCTGGATGTGACCTAGAACAAATCTAGGATTTCTACCACAGAGCCAGTCCTTTTTAATACTAGATGGGACCTAGACCGCATCTAGGATTTCCGCAACAGAGCCAGTCCTTTTTCATACTGGATGGGACCTAGAACGCATCTAGGATTTCCGCCACAGAGCCAATCCTTTTTCATACTGGATGGGACCTAGAACGCATCTAGGATTTCTACTACAGAGCCACTCCTTTTTCATACTGGATGGGACCTAGAATACATCTAGGATTTCCTCCACAGAGCCAATCCTTTTTCATACTGGATGGGACCTAGAACGCATCAAGGATTTCCGCCATAGAGCCAGTCCTTTTTCATACTGGATGGGACCTAGAATGTAACTAGGATTTTCCACCATGCAACCTTGAAAGAGCATCCCATGACTTATTACGGGCACACAACCCAACCTATCGGATCTCCCATGACTACATTACATGTGGTCATGGAAAAACCTCGAAAGAGCATCCCAGGACTTATTACGGGCACACAACCCAACCTATTGGATCTCCCAGGACTACATTACATTCCATAGGACAAAACCTCGAAAGACTATCCCAGGACTTATTACGGGCACACAACCCAACCTATCAAATCTCCCAGGGCAATATTACATGTCCTCCCAAAGCAATGCCTCGAAAGAGAATCCCAAGACTGATTACGGGAACACAGCCCAACCTATCGGATCTCCCAGGTCAACTTACATGCTCATCTGCACAACCTGTCCACGGCCATAGAGCATCAACTTGATACTCATCATACATCATCCTAATGTACATCATCAAAGGATCATCCTGATGCATATCATCTGGAGCAACATCCTGAAGCTCGTCATTCATGATCATCCTGATCATACAATGTATCCACCTGATACATATCATCTGGAGCAACATCCCGATCAAGCTCATTATCCATGATCATCTTGATCATACAATGTATCCACCTAATACATATACAAATACATGATCTACCTGATCATAACAAGCATCCAACATGATGCATACATAGCAGTAACTGGAGCATCATCCTGATGCTCATCATCCATAGCCATGGGAAGGATCCTCCTCTCACCATGCTAGGAATGGATCCTGCAAATGTGTCCATCACTTCTTCCTCGAAGTGTCATCAATCTGAAGAACACCAAGCCTCTCTCTGAAGTACTCAAACTTCACTCTGGCTAGTGGTTTCGTCAACACATCTGCAACCTACTCATCCATTGCAATATACAAGAGCTTCACTGCTCCTCTCTACACCATATCCCTGATAGAGTGATATTTGATCTCAATGTGCTTCGACCTATCGTGGAACACTGGGTTCTCAAACACCTTCACACAACTCTGGTTGTCATAGTAGATACTAGTAGCATCCAACGGGAGATCAAATAACTCATACAGTAGCTTCCTCAACCATACTACCTCACAACTAGCCGAACAAGCTGCAACATACTCTACTTTGGCTGTACTTAGTGCTATGCAGGACTGCTTCCTGCTAAACCAATAGATCACTATTGATCCCATACTGAAGCAGCACCCAGAAGTGCTCTTCCTATCTGCAGCACTGCCTGCCCAATCTAAATCAACATAACCCTATAGGTTAAACTTTTGATTTGCATCATACTTGATCCCATAATCAATTGTACCCTTCAGGTATTTCAGAATATGCTTTACAACAACTAGGTGAACACTTATGGGATCCGTCAGGAATTGGCTCAATCTATTCACTGAAAGTAAATATCTGGTCTCGTGTTCGTCAGGTACATCAAGGACCCAATCATCTGACGATACATAGTGACATCAACCGGATTAGATGAAGCATCACACAGAAGCTTCAGGTTTGATTCCATAGGTGTGGCCATGGCCTTGCAGTCCATCATCCCGAACCTCTTCAGGATTTCTACTGCATACTTCCCTTGTCCAAGGAAGATTCCATATTCACTTTGCCACACCTCCATACCTAGAAAGTAGTGCATCATCCCCAATTCCTTCATATCGAACTCGGAAGCAAGCTTCCTCTTCGTGTCGGCAATCAGTCTATCCTCACCCGTAACAAACAGGTCATCCACATACAAGAGTATAATCACAGGATTGCCTTCCTTGTAGTAAAGGTTGGAATCCGCTTTACTCTTGGTAAAGCCCAAACTGGATAGAAAACTGTCCATCCTACCATACCAAGTCCTAGGAGCTTGCTTCAAGCCATACAAGGCTTTCTTCAACCTACACACATATGACTTTCTATCATGTGTTTCAAAATAAAGTGGCTTCTCCATATACACTTCCTCTTCGACTACAACATTCAAGAAAGCTGTCTTGACATCCATCTGGTGTATCTTCCATTTCAACACTGTAGCTAGAGCAAGTATTGTTCTGATGGAAGTGTATCTGGCTACAAGAACAAAGGTCTCTTCATAGTCTATTCCCTCTTTTCGAGAGAAGCCATGAGCTACAAATCTTGCCTTGTATTTCTCTATGCTACCATCTACAACATGCTTGATCTTATAGATCCATTTGGAAGTCACAACAGAATTCCCTTCTGGTCTTGGGACCACATCCCAAACATCATTCTTCATGATCAATTGGTATTCCTTAACCATGGCATCCTTCCATTCTTTCTGTTCAGCTGCCTCTTCATAACTGGAAGGTTCTTTGTTCATAATGTCATAGAGTAGGGAAACATAGCTAGTGTGTGACCTTGTCCTCTTCCTTTCTCTGTGTTCCTCTTCTGGAATACCTTATATTTTTTCATCTTGGACGAGCTCTCTAGCCCATGCAGGTTTTCTCTTGTGAGAGATCTTCTCACAGGATGGATCTGTAGGTTTTTGTGGATCTTCAATTTCACGGGTTGCTTCTGGAATTGCTTCATTCATAGTGGTATATTGAAATATGATTTCCTTTGGTTCTTCATGATCTTCAACAAATGTCTTCCTTGATTTGATATAAGCTGAGTTCTCATCAAATGTTACATCCCTACTGACATCAATCTTCTTGAACCCTGGAAAGTATATTCTGTAAGCCTTCGAGCTTTCACTGTACCCCACAAAGATGCCCTTCTTTCCTAAAGGATCTAGCTTAGTTCTCTTTTCCTTTGGAACATGAGTATATAATGGACAACCAAATATTCTGAGATGGCTTACTTCAGGTTTCTTACTAGAAAATACCTCTTCTGGTGTCTTGTTGTCCAATATCTTGTGAGGTGTTCTATTCTGCACATATACAGCTGTCCTAGCTGATTTTGCCCATAAATGCATAGGAAGATCTTGGTCATGAAGCATTGCCCGTGCTGCTTCCATGATAGTTCTATTCTTCCTTTCTGCAACTCCATTTTGTTGTGGATTGTAGGGAGCAGTTAACTCCCTCTTAATACTTGAATCACTGCATAGCTTCTTGAAATCACCTGAAGTGAATTCTCTGCCATTATCGGATCTGAAGGTCTTGATCTTCTTATCAGTTTGATTTTCCATCAATGCTTTGAATTCCTTGAATTTATCAGATACTTCATCTTTGTTCTTTAAGAAGTAAACCCAAGTCTTCCTAGAGAAATCATCAATGAAAGAGACATAGTATACATACCCACTCAAAGAACTTGATGACATCGGATCGCATACATCGGAGTGGATAATTTCCAAGATTTCTTTTGCTTTACTTTCATTGCTTGGAAATGCCTTCTTAATATTCTTTCCTTTTGCATATCCTTTGCAAACACCTTCATGCTTTGTCTTGATTTCAGAAAGACCCTCTACTGCTTTACTTGCAATTGGTAGTGCTCTATAGTGCACATGTGCAAGCCTTCTATGCCAAAGTTCACTTGGCTCCATGGATTCATGTATCGTGGCTTGTTCAGGTTGTCCCTTCAATTTGTACAATCCTCCCTCTTACTCTCCAATCACCATTGCATCATCTATAGTTTTACCCTTTAGCCACATTATGACTTGCCATCTACAAATGCAACCCTCATGCCTTTTGCAACCAATGTAGATATGGAGAGTAGGTTCTTCTTGAGCCCAGGTACATATAGTACATCTTTCATCTTCAAAGAATTTCCAAAGTCTAGGTTGTAGGAGGCTTCACCACTTCCCTTGATGGGATATTGATAGTCATCCCCAAGTTTTACTTTATCGGGTGACTCATGTTCAGATAGATTTACAAAAGATTCTTTAAACCCGGTCATGTGTTTGGAAGCCCCACTATCAATAAGCCAATCATTAAATCCATGAGAGATAGTACCTATGAGAGCAGAGATTAGAACATATTCATCTTCACTTGATGAAGCATCACTTTCTGCCCTAGCCTTCTTCTTGGGGGGTTCATCATCTTCAGCAGCATGAGCATTGTACCTCCTTTTTGTTCCCTTCTTCTTCTTGTTGAAGTTGTTGTTGCCCTTTTTGTTCTTGGGACAATTTATAGCAATATGTCCCTTCTCATTACATGTAAAACATATTCTCTTCTCTTTATGCTGATGGTGGTGAGAATATTTCTTGAAATGAGATGGCTCTCTCTTGGGATTTCCTTTCTTGGTGTGAGTTGTGAGAGCTTGATCTTCATTCCCCATCTTTTCTTCTCGGGCCACCAGCCTTGCTTCTTCTTGTGAGCATTCATCCCATAGTCTATTGAAGGAGATCAGTTTTCTTCTTGCACATATTCCTTGGATAAAGGAATCCCATGATCTAGGTAGGCCATTCAAAGTGGTCATAACAATTTCACCATTCTCCACCACTTCATCCACATCTTCAATTTTTTCCTTGATCTGAGAGACCTTAGAGAAATAGGATTGAATGGTCTCTCCATTCTGAAGCTTTACCCCTTTCAATTTGTTCCGCAGAGTCATCTTCCAATTTATGTTCTTCCCTTCAAACAACTTGGTTAGGGAATCAAACATCTCCTTGGGTGTCTTTAGAGATGACACATGTGGTATGAGATGGTCTTTGATAGAATCAGCAATGATCCTCTTTTCCTTAACCAAATTCTTCTTATGTAAGGCCTTAGCCTCTTCTTCCTCTCGGATAGGGACCTCAGAACTTATGTAAGTATCCAATTCATTTTCTTCCAGGATTAACCCAATTCTATACTTCCATGCTCAGAAGTTATCAGCCCCTTCAAGCTTATCCTCAAGCTTGGTGTGGTGTGACATCTTAAAGAGTACTTCAAATGGAAATAGAAAAGATCTAGGTCTTACCACTTGTGTAGCTAGGGTTTTCACCCTAGCTTGTCCAAATGAGCACCTACTAAGGAGAAGGGACTCCTTAGTAGCAGTTCAATTAACAGTAATTAAAAGACAAGATATCAAAACGAAAGATTATACTAAGCTAGTGCATGAAACATAAAAAGACAAGAGATAATGTAAATAGTTTTTGTATTAATTTTACCTCCAATGTGAAGGTTGGTGAAGCTCTTGCAATGGCCCAAGAGGGTTGCTCCAAGCTCCAACTTGCTCCTTCTCTTTCTCTAATGGTGGGAATGGGCCAAAAGGGGCTCTCAAGGTGAAAGTAGCTCAAGGGTGAGCTAGGGTTTCAAGAGCTATTTTGGCAGAGTAAGGGTGCTTATGATTATGGATATGAAATGAGGGGTCTCCATCACCTATTTATAGTTTTTTGGTGGTGGAGTGCTAGCCCATGGTTTTGGGAACCAAATGGTTTAGGTTAGCTGTACAGGGTTTTTTCCTCCTTTTTCCTCCTTATTTTATATTTTTTATTCCCTCTTTAGAGGGTTTTTGCTATTTTTAGAGGAATTTTGGATATTTTTGGAGGAAAAGGGGTTTTTTAGCCTTTTTGAGGCTTTTTTGATGGTTTTGTGGCCTTTTGGAGGCATTTTAGGCCTTTTGGAGGCTTTTTAGTGGGATTTTCAGGGTTTTTAAGGGAAATATGGTAGGAAAATGGACAAATGAGTCATGTAATGGGGTAGATGAGGTAGTGAGCACTTTTTTGGTGTTAACAAATTGCCCCCTGATGTGTGAGGGCAGGAGCTCATCGTATGGCCGATAGACATCATAAGTCTTTGAATGGTTTTCCTGGGATGTGGAGAAGAGAAGAAACAAACTAGAGCCTGGAACAATGATTCCGAACCAACTGCAAAAACTAAAAGTACATAACCTCAATAATGGATGAGGAATAATCTGATCATATGGACGAGGCGGGCATTCCCATGCTCGTATCAAGATATAAAACAATAATAACAATGTGGTACAAAAGAGGGGGACCTGACATATACATGACCTCAAATACTGAATGAGGAAGAATTTCAATATATGGACGAGGTGGGCATACCCATGCTCGTATCAAGATACATAAAAATAACTGTAAAGCCTGAAAAAAGGGGGACCTATAGGATGCATAGAGAACCACTGTGTACATCATAAGGGTCCAGAGAGGACACAAATCTGGGACATACTGCTGGGCTGACCATGTCTGAGCTGAAGTACTGATACACTGGAATGACAACAGTGCTACGGAACTGATGAGCTGCTGGATCAGAGTGACAAGGGGTCATACTCTCAATGGTACACTGAACTGGGATGGAACTGGGACTGAACTGGGTACTCAAGGAAGCATATAACTGGATGGCTTCCAAATACAATCACCAACTAAACCCGGACATCCCCAGGAACATATAACTGGGCATTCCGAAGTGACTCACCAATGTGCTAGATTCAGGGGAAATCCAGGGTCTTCGACCAATAACTGAAGGGATATAAACCCTGCGCGATTCTCAACGATGCGATCAAGGTGTTGAAGTCGAGCATGTGAGAAACAACCATTCGGAGAAGCAATGGTGACTCCTCTCAAAATGGTCCGTAGGCACTCACCACTGATGGTGATGGGTGCAAGGCGCAGGGACCTTTGGGTCTATCCTCTGGAATAGAGGGGCTGTCGTTGACAGAGGGAGACCTGCAACTAGCAAGGCAATGATGTTTCCTTGATAGGAGCGCGAGGTAGAGAATCGAAGTGTGATAGTACTGATGGTAGGACTGACAAACTGTGGGGGATAAATGGGCAAGTAGAGGGGGTGGACTCAAACTTCCTTTGTTCAGAGTATGATGGCGGGGATGATCGGGTAGCATATGAAACTGACTGATGGGAAAGGGATCATAGCTGTAATGGATCAAGGATAGTGACTGGGATGAGGGATACTCAAGCTGGTGTAGCATGGCAGGAGACTGCAGACTACTCTGAACAAAGGCGACCTGATTGGGGGTGCTGCCGAGATGATCGATCATAGTGCCAAGAGGCACGGGGGGAATTCTTCATGGGTTAAGGAACTAGAAGAAGTGAGTGTAAAATGGTATTGTCGTGTGGATTTATACGAGCCTAGGACAGTTCATGCGCGTGATTTCTTTCAATTTTAAGGAGTCTGAAAGCGATAAGAAGAATCTGAAATAATGGAATGGTACTGTCATGTGGATTTTATGAGCCCAGGACAGTTCATGCTCGTGGTTGCTTTCAATTTTAGAGAGTCTGAAAGTGATAAGAAGACTCCAGGAGGTTTCTTTTTCATGTGTTAGTATCCAAGGCCCAAAGAAGCATAAAAGGATGCAATGAAGAACTCTTCTAGCCGGTGTGACTAGAGTATTCCTTTTTCGTAATTAGTCTACCAGGTCCGGAAAATGGTTAAACTTATACTAGATAGACGCCCTTTCAGGTACTTTAACAAGCATGAAAGGAAGCAAGATTGCTCGACGATCTTTTCATTGTTTTAGGAGTCAGAAAAGATCTTAATAGAAACTCCCTAAGTGCCTTTTTCGTAAAGGACTTGTCCAGCCCGAAAAAGGGATAAAATTATACCGAACAAAAGGAATGGCCAGGCAAGGAGGAAGTGCTCAATCAAGGGACATTTATGATGACCAAGAACAAGGGTAGGGGGGGAACACTAGTGGGCCTACTTGCAGGGTAATGAATGGTGGCAAAATAATGAAATAATTGCAGTATGACAGGAGTGAATGGCTCATGTAAAAAAGTGGAACAATCCGATGGCGGCCGATGTGGCACACAAATCGAGGCAGCAAGGTGTCAGGACACAATGTTGAAACTGTACCAAGTGAAAGCGAGAAATGATCTCAAACATCATCATGAGCTCGGAAAAATGAATCCGGCGATATAAACCGAGGTGATGAGGGGCGTTTTGGAAAAAATACCCAAAAATTATGGGGGGGAGAGCGAGAAATGATCTCAAGCATCATCACGGGCTCGGAAAAATGAATCCGATGATATAAAATATACCAAAAATGGAGAGCAGCCGAAGTGGCACACTTTTCAAGGTGATTAGTGGTGTCGAGACACAATGTTGATATTGGTCCTGGTGAGAGCGAGAAATGATCTCAAGCATCATCACGGGCACGGAAATATGAATCCGGTGATGCAAATGGTGCGAAATACGGAGGTCATAAGGACTCCGAAATGGTTAAAGGAAATTACTAGGTGTATAAAATCAAATATACAAGTGAGATGTGACCTCAAAAATGGTTGAGATCACAAATGTGAAAAAGTGAGCAGGGTTAATGACTTGCCCCCATGCTATGTGCATGGGGTTTGTGATTATGGATCACATATGTGTGGGTTTCAACAATGGGTTCACTGACGTGCTGAGATAGATGTGATGGGGAAGGTTCAAAATGATTGATCATGCCCCCTATCCCAGGGTCGAGGTAATCTATTATGCCCCTTAACTCAGAGGTGTCAAGGTGGTGCTCTATGATGGCGGGTTCAAGACCGGGCACTTCGGTATAGGACTAGGCAAAGACATCACGGAATTCTTGGAAGAGTTTTTTGTACTCCTCAATCTCAGACTCGCTGCAAGAGGCTCCTAAAGTGATGAGTTCAGGGCACCTCTGGGGGCAGAGATATCTATGTGGATAACAGGAGAAATGTTGGCCATGTTACCTTCCTCAAAGGAATCAGGAGTAGGAATAGGATCCTTAAACCAGTCGACTTTAGTGGGAAGGAAATATTTGGACTCAACCACGAATTGGGTAGCTGTGGTGGAGGAGGAGTCTTCTGGGAGGAAATACGAACGATGGTGCATGTCGTCCCAGGGATAATCCGGGGCAGTCAGAGCCTCTAGGATCTCCTCATTAGTATGAAAATTATGGGCCGTCAAATCGGTTGACGAGGGAATGGTGGTTGAAGAGATCATGTAAATGGTGTTGATCTCCCCGGATGGGGGTGGGATCGGGGGGTGAATCTCTTCAATGGTGGGTGGTGCCGTCTCAAGATCCAGATTGTTCATCTCATAGAGAGCTGCTCTGTAATCGGGGAGATCGAGACAGTGAGGTGAGTAATGCCCGTAAACACCGCATATGGCACAGGGGTGGTTAGTGCGCAGGGATTTATCGCGAGGCTTAGGGGTTGGATCTAGTTTGACAACCGGGATATTGGGATTATCGTCAAGCATCTACATGTGTTCCTATAATGCAGGTAACTATGGACATTGATGAGTCGCATGGCCTAACTCATCACACAACGAGCATTTGGGAGGAGCACGAAACATGGGGGGGTTTTTGACTGTCTTGGGAGGTGGTACAGTAGTGTAAGGTTGAGGGCCTCTGCCCCCAGTGGATTTGGGAGGAGGAGGGGGATTCGTGGAGGACGAAGGGGTAGCGACACCGCGGGGTGGCTGAGTGGTAGTAGCCATGGGTTTCACCGGTTGTAGGACGACGCTTGGTGTCGGCGGGGGAACGGGAGGCGAAAGATACCATACGGGTAATCCCAAGGTTAACCCAGGGAGGCTAAGGGTAGCCATAACCAGGGCGCTTACTACTCCCGATGGAGGGACTAGGAAGGGGATTGTGTGGATAGGTGTAACACCAATGTGGCTAGGTACCAATGGTGGTTTAGGCAACAAGGGTGGTTGATTGTTAGGTGTTTGTGTATCGTGGGAAAGGGTACATAAGTCAGACACTTCGGGCACAAATGACGGGGGAGGAATGGATTGGAAGTTGGATGTCATCGGTGGGTCTGAGTAAACTCCAGGTCCCAAGGAGGAAACAAACGAGGTAGTGGCACCACTAACAGGTTGTTCAACCATGGGGAGAACATTTTTGGGTGCAGTAGGGGCATTTGGATCGTAGTAGGTGAGTTGGTCGACCTTGACCACGCATCCATCATGGGGGAACATCATGGTACGAAAAACAGAGGAGGCAACCGCCTTCATGGCATACATGTAGTTGTGGCCAAGTAAAAGGTTATAATCAAGCTGGGCGTTGATGACATCTATGTCAATGAGGATGGTTATACCACCTAACTGGACAGGGACATTGGCTAGGAGACCTTGGGGCTGAGCCAAACGACTGTCGTAGGTGCATAATGCAGTGGTGGACTACTGAAGGGTAGGGGATCCCAACTTCTGCCATATGAATGTGGACATAACGCATGTGGAGGCACCTTCATCGATGATGCACCGATGGATGACAAGATTTTGAACGGAAACAGAAACTTGGAATGCTAAAGTGGAAGGCAGGCGGGGTTCGGACTGGTCCAAATCAAATGCCATCAAATTCAAATCATTTGGGTCA
This sequence comes from Larix kaempferi, assembly GCA_027924585.1. Lineage (NCBI taxonomy): Eukaryota > Viridiplantae > Streptophyta > Pinopsida > Pinales > Pinaceae > Larix > Larix kaempferi. The sequence goes on along the minus strand of BSBM01000203.1, from coordinate 5,954,455 downwards.
ATAGCCCCAATGGCTGAGAGTAAAGTCTTGCGCTGGGAAGGGCAGTTTTTCAAGACTTCTAATGCAGACATGGCTGCGGTGGATTGGGCTAAGTCGTCTACAATGTTGTACTTTGACGCAACGCGCGCATTGGGGTTATTGTTGATACGGCGAAGTGGGAAACGAGGTGATTTGGAAGCGCCATCTATTGGAGGTGGAGGTATACGTAACGCCTGATCAGTGGGGTGAGCGTTAGTGGTTTTATCAGTGGGAGGGGCTTCAGAGGTGGAGCCATATTGGTTCTGACGAGTCTGGAGGTTGACATCAGTGGATGACATCATCAACAAGTGGTGGGTACCTGAGTCAAACATGGGTTGATCAGGAGCGACGTAAGTGATCTGTTGTTGCGGTGGCATGTTAGCTTGAGGGGGAGCCAACGGCTGAGTGTTTACTATGCCTTGGTTTGGTAAGGGGTTTTGCAGCACCAAAGGTGGCTGCTGAGGTTGTGGTGGGTTGGGTGGTGCTTGAGGAGCCGCATGCCCTTGGCGATGGGCATCATCAGCCCAAAGTTGCCGAGCTTGCTCCAAGTGTGGGCAAGCATGTGTGTAGTGGCCATAGACCCTGCAAATAAAACAAGGATGGTTTGTTCACAAATTAGGGTTTTTAGCCTGCTTAGGCGGGCGATCAGGGTTTTGGTTAGCGGGGGCCGCATTATTGTTGTCTGGGGGATTAGGTGGTTGACCACCTTGGTCAGGAGGCGGGTTGTTTCCATGATTACGGACCTTACCGCGGTTTTGTTGGCCCTGGTTGCGTTGGTTGTTTTGGTTTTGCTGCGGGTTTTGTTGGGCGTAAACTTGCCCGTGAGCAGCAGGTGGGTTTTGGGGTTGCGCAGGTGCTGGAGCAGGCTGCGGGTTTGTCGCAGGGGCTACCTGTGGCGGGTAATAAGCTGGTTGGGTGTGGGAAGGTGCAGGAGCTGGTACAGCCTGCTGGTGGTAACAGGGCTGAGGTGCGACCAAGGTGGTGTAAGCGGGGGGCGCATGACCGAAGCACTGAGGTGGACAGGTGGGTCCATGGGAATGGTGGTGATGTGTCATAGGAGCATACGAGTTGGTTGCTCCAGACTATGAGGTAGCCCACGAAAGGTCAGGGCCAGGGTTAGGACGTGCTATGGAAAAGGGTTGGGGATGCGAAGAAACATGGCCGATGATGCCGTCTGCAGCATGGGATGCCCCCGGCGCATCATGCTGGGAGGAATCACTACGAGGGGCGTCCAGTATAATGGTATAGAGATAACCTGACTGGGCATAAATGAGGTCGAACTGCTGGGCCTTAAGGATGGCCTCTTCTTCAGACTGGGGTCTTTCGAATGCTACATCCTTAGCAATGACAGGAAGAAGGGATTTGAGGAACCAATCTAAGAAGATACGATCGTCTAATTTGATTTTGGAGAGGCTATGGCATCGACGCCACTCATGAATGTGGTCCGTGATGTGGGTAGCCGTGTTTTGTCTGCAAGACAGGAGAATCTCAATTCCTGCGTCATAGCGGACAGGTAACTGGAAGAACTGCAGGAAAGTCGAGGCAAGGGAAGTAAAGGTGGCATGAGTCCCATGGGGTTGCTCGATGTACCACTTAGCTGCAGAGCCAGTGAAGGTGCGATGTAACAGACGGAGGTGAACAAAGTCATCCACTATGGAGTTGGAGGAACACCACAGATGGAAGGACATAATATGGTTTTGAGGGTCCTCACCTTCCTTGCCCTCGAACTTAGGGATGTCAGAGGGGATCCTGGTGGGCATGTGAGGCCATGCAGGGTCATGTCGGATGGGATCGTTAGTCAATCTGGCTAGGTCAGGCAGGTTGAGTCTAGCCATGAATGGAAAACTGGAGGAAGGATGTGACATACTAGTGGGTTGGACCAAGTTGGGGCCAACTCCCTCAAGTGGAGGGGCAGTGTTTGGGATATTGCCCCCAAGTGGGGGATTTGAGGTATAGGAGGGTCCTACGCCACCATGGGTGGTGTAAGTCACTGGTGGAGTGGTGGTAGGTATGCCAGGTATGGGAATGGGTATGGTAACCGGAATGGTGGTCGCAACCCCCATGGAGGGTATACCCAAAGCAGGTGTGGTAACTGGTGTAGTGGTGGATGTGCCACCAATGGTCCCTACAAGGAAAGGAGTGGAAGTCACGCCAGCCATGGGGCTAGTAGGGGCAGTGTAAATGGGGTTCTCAGACTCTTCCTCAGAATCAAAGGTAAAGTAAGGGGTGTCAAGATCGGGTGACGGAGTCCTTTGTCGCTGACGAGTGGAGTCAAGTGACAAGGCTCGAGATCTATGATAAGTGGTATCAAGTGATGAAGATTTGTGTCTATGACGGGTGGTGTCAAGTGAACCGTGCTGTGGGGGCTCACCCCTGAGGCGCCGAGAATGTCTCGGGGACTCAATGGTGACAGATGGTGTCAAATCTCTGGGAGTTGAGGTGAGTAAAAAAAAGCTCAAAAAACCTTAATGCAACCGAGTGTGCAGAAAAAGAGCTTCAAAAAATAGGGCACTCAGGCCAACAACCAACTCAAAACACACACTGCAACAACTATGCTACAATAGGTGGAGCATCAACAGAAATGGTCAGAATACCAACAAGCAGCAAGTTTCCTAAAAATAAAAAATGGTGGACTCACTAGACCAAAAGGAGGTAAGGGAGCAAGCAAACACCTAACTAGATAGTATTCGGAATCAACTAGACATATCCTCTGCAAGGTGATGAAATCCAAGTCAGACAATATGGATAGGAGAGCCAAGTGGCTAAGATATCCCCCTACCGGGAGGGACACCAAGTAGTCAATCCTAGAAGAAATGCAACTAAGATACCCTATTCATGACACGTCCAGAAAAGGTGAATCTGCCGTTTGGTCCTTTTACCGCAGTACCCCCATATAGGGATACCCCGAGAACTGCAAAAGGTAGCCTTCGGTTACTGAATGGATTGCGGTATTCCACTCAGGCCTCCGGAACCAGTCTGGCGACTTCAACCCTCCTAGGGGAGAGGCCCTCTGATAAACTGGTTGTGATCGTGCCAAAAAATACTAGGGGATTTTGGTTCCCTAATTGGACAACAACTATGTCTCAAGTGTAAGCAACCGAGGGGTGTTATTGGAAGCCTATCCCCCCGATCCTACCTAACTACAAAAATTCTTATGTGTTCCCCAAGTGGGGTTAGAATGTTGGTTGTGTTAGGTACTTTTTAAGGCTCACTTGAATTAGGTGACAGAGTGTGTGCGTGTGAGATGATGATGAACCCAAGTAAAAAGTTCCACTAGGGAGGGCAACTTTCTAACTAGCAATAACAAGACAGAAATTAACCTTTGAAATGCACAATTTTTTTTTTCTTTTTTTCGATTTAAAGTGCTGAAAATGCAAAAACGATTCTGTAAATAAAACAGAAATAAAACTGCAGAAAAGGCTGTAAGGAAGGGTGGCTGCAGGTAGGACAGATGGCTGTGCTGGGGTAGAAAATAGTGCAACAAAGTGCTCGGTTTAAAACAGAGAAAAATGCAGAAAACAGACCACGGGTTTTTGGCAAATCTGAGCGGTCGGACTGCGGAAAATAGTTGAATAGTCGCAGGTAGGTTGTGGGTTTTGGGCTGAAAAATGCAGTTAGGATGTAGGAAAAACACCGAAAGTCGCACGCGGGTCACGGGAAAATGGCCGAAAGCCGCAGGCGGGACGCAGGAAAAACGCCGAAAGGCGCCGACGGGTTGTGGAAAACTGGCGGAATGCCGCAGGCAGGATGCAGGAAAAACGCCGAAAGGAATCGGTGGGTTGCGGGAAACTGGCTGAAAGCCGCAGGTGGGACGCAGGAAATATGCCGAAAGGCGCCGGCGGGTCGCAGGAAAATGGCCGAAAGCCGCAGGTGGGATGCAGAAAACAGGGTAATAGCCGCAGTCATACCGTCCCAAACAGGCTAATAGCCGCGGTCGGATCGCAAGTAACAGACTGAAAAGGGTCGACAGGTCGCTGGAAACAGTCTGAGAGCCGCGGTCGGATCGTAGGTAAGTGCCTGAAAGACGCGGTCAGAACGTGACTGCAGGGGGAAAAAACACGGTTTACGGCGGCTGAAAGGGACATCCGAACAGAAAAAATATTTAAAAATTGTAACCAGAAATTCAAACCTAGGGGATTCACCAAAACTGTAGCTAGGGTTTTCACCCTAGCTTGTGCAAATGAGCACCTACTAAGGAGAAGGGACTCCTTAGTAGCAGTTCAATTAACAGTAATTAAAAGACAAGATATCAAAACGAAAGATTATACTAAGCTAGTGCATGAAACATAAAAATACAAGAGATAATGTAAATAGTTTTTGTATTAATTTTACCTCCAATGTGAAGGTTGGTGAAGCTCTTGCAATGGCCCAATAGGGTTGCTCCAAGCTCCAACTTGCTCCTTCTCTTTCTCCAATGGTGGAAATGGGCCAAAAGGGGCTCTCAAGGTGAAATTAGCTCAAGGGTGAACTAGGGTTTCAAGAGCTATTTTGGCAGAGTAAGGGTGCTTATGATTGTGGATATGAAATGAGGGGTCTCCATCACCTATTTATAGTTTTTTGGTGGTGGAGTGTTGGCCCATGGTTTTGGGAACCAAATGGTTTAGGTTAGCTGTATAGGGTTTTTTCCTCCTTTTTCCTCATTATTTTATATTTTATATTCCTTCTTTAGAGGGTTTTTGCTATTTTTAGAGGAATTTTGGATATTTTTGGAGGAAAAGGGGTTTTTTTTAGCCTTTTTGAGGCTTTTTTTTATGGTTTTGTGGCCTTTTGGAGGCATTTTAGGCCTTTTGGAGGCTTTTTAGTGGGATTTTCAGGGTTTTTAAGGGAAATATGGTAGGAAAATGGACAAATGAGTCATGTAATGGGGTAGATGAGGTAGTGAGCACTTTTTGGGTGTTAACAACTTGATTTGCAGAAATATGGATTTGGTGCTGGATTAGAGTTTGTTAGAGAAACCCTAAAAATTCAAAATGTGAATTTCAAATTTATGAAAGGATAGAAAGATGCACCTTGATGAGTTGATCAGCTTGGTATATTCAGAATTTGAAATCTGCAAAGTTTCACCTTTCAGAAATGCCTTTTAGTCTTCTCGGATTCACTAGGGAGGACCCTGAATGAGGGTTTGAGTTTTCCAGAGCTTCACGCAACCAAAAATCTCGATCCAAAGCTCTAAAATTTGATTTTTCCAATGAGATTCTAGCTATGTCCTCTGATTTCAAAAATTCCTATTTTTGTGGAAACCCTAATTTTTAGGGCCAAAAATGAAAGTGCTCAGAATTGAATTCTGATTGGACAGAAAGATTCTCCTTGATAGGTAGAGTCAATCTACCTTGCTGCCTTTCCAAAATCTATGGAGAGAATCCCAATAAACAAGAAACCCTAGTTTTCGTCACTGCGCAATGTCTTCTTCTCAGGTTAGCTCTGATACCATGTTAATTTTGTAGCATTAATTCAATATACTCTAGGATCTTTACTGAGAGAATAACATGTACAACATATCAAGTATAACAATGCATATCTAGCACACCAAGCAATCACATGAGACAATATACATAAAGAGTTTCACTGGGGAAAACCATAAAGGTGAAAAACCCCACAACTTCCTCATAGATAGAAAGCAATGATACAACCAAAGTACAAGAGATAGTCTTCTCCTAGAAGCTACTCCTCCTCCTCAACTAATGCGCCACTTTCCAAGTGATGTAGAAGTGAATAATGAGATGAACAAATAGAGATCTCTCGCTCTCTATTTATACTTGTCCCGACTTGCCTATTACACTAGCAGGGCCGACTTCTCTAGAAGAGTCTAATAACCCATGGTTACATTAATCTGGGCCGACCCCACACTTGGTGGTCTAATAACCCATCATATCAAGTTACGACACTTGCGACACTTGTCAATACAAATGACGACACTTCAGTATATAGGAATAATAACATCTCTATGGGAGTACAATATACATTGGTGAAATACATTCCAAAGTTACATATACATCAATAGAAATGCCCCTTTTTGACCATACCTATTTCATCATTTTTCCCAGTTACATCCTACTTTCATAAACCATATACATGCCTTTTTCCAAATCAATCATCAATCCTAACAAGGTATAATTTATTATTGCTTTATTTAATTGCATGCCTAAGATTGTTATGGTTATGAATTCTAGCGTTCGATTTATGCTAACTTGTGTTGATTTCATTAAGTTAAGATTAAAGCACAGGTGTATCAGTTGCAATGCGTTGGGAAAGAATCATACGTGGTGCCATCTGCTACTCTTTTGATTTGATTCCTCATATTTCAAGGGACAGCGTGTCTCTCCACATGAAGGTGTAACAGGTCGCTGAAACAAAGCATAGCTGCAACGGATAGGATGCCTCCCAGTTTGTTAAACCATTGATCCATCGACTGCCAGAGTAACAACATCCTTCATGATTAATGGCCTCATTCATTATGGCTGTAATAGTTCAGTTGTAACTCTGCAGCACGAAGATCAGAGATCTTCATTGCTGCACAAAATTAGTGGATCACGAATTGTATCTTGCATGTATAAATATGGGAAGGATTTTAGAGTTTGAGGTTGGTGAATTATCATTTTGTACGGGATGTAACAGAGACCGATACTGTGGATTGCCATTTTTAATGAAGAGCAAAGTTATTTCCATTTATGTGTCTTAATTTGTGGTAGTTCACGACGTCTCTGTTAGAAGGCCAGGGCCCTCCTTCTCATAGAGATTGCTGAGTTAAGTAGGTAGTTAGATCTACTTCCTGTTGTGTGTTTGTGAAATTTCATTAGGCGTATTTCTGATAGATGCAACATAGATTTATAATTGCATTCTTTATTGGTAGTTTATTCTTTGCATTACGAATAGATGCAACTGTGTGGTGTGACAGTCGAATGTGTAGGTTAGTTTTGATTATGCATGTGTGTTTAATAGTTGTTACAACCAAGCTCGTCTTCCATTCCTTTCAGTCATTTATGCTTCCTAGTATTTCCAATGGTTATCAATTTATAGTTCAGGCTTATTTCTTAATTCTGGTTGTTGTTGTATCTTTATTTAATTCATAGATTAGACAGATGATGATTGAGTAACAGTAGCTACTAGATGGATAATTTTGGTAAAGATTTAATACTGTAGTTTGATAATTATAGGATTTAACTTCTTGCAAAAGTAATCTAGTTCATTTTCATTCTTAGATTAGTAACTGCTAGGTTGATTTATGTAGGAAGGTAGTTGCACTTTGAATTCCTAGATGTATGAGTTAGATTAGTTTCTTTATGAAATGAGTTTGGATGAGAAGATAGGTAGGATCATTATCTTCATTTATTCAATCAACTATTGGGAATGTTTATGCATAGATTGTGCTTATTGCCATTGAAATAAAAGACTTCCCTGGGTTGACAATTTATATTGAGCATCCTGTGTGTTAGTTGTAATTAATTGACATATAGGGTGACCAACATTTTGGCGCCGTTGCCGGGGATGGTAATTGATAGGCATAGTTAGTAGTTGGTTTTATTTGATTTCATTTGATTTTAATCATTTAAAACATGCATGAATATAAGAAAAACAAATTGGGAACCCTCTTTGAATACTAAGATTGCAGGTGGAAGAGGTCGAGGTCGTAATACAAGTCAGGGAAGACACACATATGTTGATGAAATAATTGCTAGAGCTAATTCTTCCACAAGACCACCGCGGACATATACAGGTAGAGGAAATTATGTTCCTCCCAATCTTGAGAATTCGGCATCAACAATGGAGAATAAAATGGGACCTTCAACTCCTGTGGCAGAAAAGGAACCGCCTGAAGACAAAGGAAGCGCTATGGGAGCACTGGATAGAGAGGAGATTTATTATATTAACAGAAGCAGAGTTACTAAAGAAGTGTGGTTGGAGACTCGCCGAGAAGTAGAGGAAGAAATAAGGCGATAAGAATAAAGGAGGAAAGAAGAAGAGGCAAGGGCAGAGGAAGAACGAATAAAGGAATCCATCAAATTTTGGACTAACAACATGGCTAATAGGGAACAGGAAGGCGAGAATGAGCATAGGGAGAACCGAAAATAAGAAGTGGAAGATAATCAGCCTGGTAACACTTTGGAGACATTAGAATTCCCTATCCTCTAGACACCTGGAGCAACTCCTATGAAAAACATCTCACCATCGGTTCTCCCGAATTTCCATGGTAAATATTCTGAAGATCCTGATGAATTTCTTTTTGAGTTTGATATCCTCTATCGTAGCTATGACTATACCTCCAGTGCTCAGAAGTGAAACTATTCCCATCCACCTTGAAAGGAAATGCGTTGCGCTGGTTCATGAGTCTAGGTCGTGAGGCCATTACTACTTGGGACCAAATGAAACACACCTTTCTTTCTAAATATCAAGAATATTGTAGAACCAGGGATAGAAAGGAAGAGTTGTTTAAAATGGTTTAGAAGGAAGAAGAGAGCTTGGAAGAATTTGTGGAAATATTGTTGTACAACTTACAAAGGTCTGGACACAATGAGATTGGAAAAGGTGTACTCAAGATTATATTGCTATGAGGAATTAGAGAATATTGCCTTGATATGTTGAATTTGTTGGGAAAGGGGACATCTCAAAGGAACCCTTCGAAAAGATTGTTGAATTATGTCGAAGGTACTCAAGGGGATCCTCTAGAACTAACAAAAATAGGCAACCTACTAGAGAATTTTAAAACTGATATGATGAGTTCCATTTCCTCGGAGCTTGATGTCTTGATAGAAAAATAGAGGCAAGCAGTAGAATATCTTACACTTGGTGTATTCTCTCTCAAATGTAGGAAAAAGCACCCATTGAAAGAATTCTTGTTGGACAAGGCATATGTATGTAGAATATGTGAGTTGGAGCATGATACCAAGGAATGTCCCTCACTACCTAAAGTCAAAGAAGTCTTGCAGGCATCCACTTCAGATGTGGAACCAACTTACTTCATTTCACAGAAGAAGCCGTGGAAACCTCGCAATCAAGGTATGAATCAAGACCCATCATTTTTTCTAAATAATATGAATGTGATGAATAACATGAATAATATGAATACACAATTCCCTTCACAGTATTCTAATAACCAGTGACATCCATCTCAGAACCCAATGCAAAATCCTAATTCTTCGACACCGTGGTCGCAACAATCAAATAATCAAGCTCCTTGGAATTCTAAGTGGAGAAATCCTTACCAAGGAAATAATTTTCCCCATCACCAGAATCAGTACCAACTGTACCCTCCTCAACAGTATCCTCACCAACAGTATCAGCAGCCACAACTGCGATTCCAAAACAATGTCGCACCTATGAATGCACCACTTCGACCACAGCTACCTACACAACCTAAACCAAACCCAAATAATAAAGCAGTTCATCAGTTTGAGACTACCAACATGCCTGCATATTCCATCTCCCAAATTTCCTGCAATGATATACACTTACGATCAGGGAGGGTAGTGGAACCCATTATCACTGAGGATGTTCCATCCCAAGTGACTGAAACTGGAGTGAATCAACACTATGAGAATATGGTTCATTCAACAATTCCCATCATTGAGGATGCTGACATTTCTACCGAAACAGTAGCTGCAAATCAGGAAGTAACACACGATGAAGCACAACCTACACAATTGATGAGAGAACCACATTACCCTGAACGATTGGCCCTGTAGAAAATAGTGGAACAACCTTGATTCAATCTCTTAGGGGAATTGAAAAATTTGTATGTCAAAATTCCACTGTTACAAGCCCTCCATGATGTGCCCATTTATGCTAAGACTGTTAGAGATTTATGTGTCAAGAAACCAGGAAGAAAGCCTAGGGATCCTCCCACTGTCCATGTATTGGGAAAAATTTCTGAATTAATAATGCGGAAGACTCCTGTGGCAAAATACGATGACCCTAGAAATCCTACTGTGACAGTTCACATAGGACAGTCATCCCCAACGTCTTGGTAGACTTAGGCACGGTTATTAACATTATGACCATAGAAACTATGAAGAAACTTGGACTCACTAACCTTCGGCCAACCCCTACCATTCTGGAACTTTCTGATAGATCAACAATCAAGCCTGAGGGGATCCTAGACGACCTAGTAAGCTCCATTGACTTGTGGGAATACCTTGCGGATTTCTTGGTGTTACAGCCAAAGTCTCAGTTGGGGGGACACCCACTGATCCTCATAAGACCTTGGTTAGCCACAGCAGATGCCTGTATCAGCTGTCGGTCAGGATCCATGACTATCTTAGACGGGATTGAGATTAAAATCCTAACCTTATACCCTCCAATGCGACCAAGCACAGAAGCTGAAACTCCACTTTGGATAGATTTGGAGGAGGAGCAAGGCGTTCAGCCATTACTAACGATAGGGAGAGCCTTAACTTTTAAAGATGAAACAGAAGATGATGCTATTAACAGTTTCATCAGTGAGCCCACGTCCATCAATAAGCATGTTTACCAAATCCTGGACAGTACATTAGCTGAAACAAAACAAGAAAATCTTACAGAAGAAAATCTAGTCAGTGATGCCAATATAATTCAAGTACTCCAGAATTCGAAAAGTGTCCCGGTAGAAATTGAGCCAGGGAAAACATTAAACATCAATCTAAACCTTGCGCCCAGTGAGTTGGAACATCTGATCAGTTTGTTGAAACAACATAAAGGAGCTTTTACTTGGGAGTATACAGACATGAAAGGAATTCCTTCTAATATGTGTACCCATCACATTTATATTAAGAGCGACTCCAGGCCTGTGTGTCAACCACAATGAAGGATGAACCCGAACCTAAGGGACATAGTGAAAGAAGAGATCCAAAAAATTTTGTAAGCAGGATTTATATACCCAATTTCAGATAGTGAGTGGGTTTCTCCACTCGTGATTGTGCCAAAGAAGAATGGGAAATGGAGGGTCTGCGTGGATTACATAGAATTGAACAAAGCAACGCAGAAGGACCACTTCCCCTTACCTTTTATCGATCAGGTCCTCGATACCTTGTCTGGGAAGAAGTATTTTTCCTTTCTGGATGGCTTTAGTGGCTATAACCAAATCCATATTGCTCCAAAAGACCAAGACAAAACCACTTTCACCTGTCCCTGGGGCACTTTTTCGTATAGGGTACTTCCTTTCGGGTTGTGCAATGCACCAACAACTTTTCAAAGAGTAGTGATTGGAATCTTTTCAGAGATGGTAAATGATTGCATGGAAATTTTTATGGATTACTTCAGTCCATATGGTAGTAGTTATGAAGAAGCACTGAAAAATTTAGAAAAGGCCTTGAAATGTTGTGAACAAAGCCATCTCTCTTTAAGCACTAAAAAGTGCCACATGATGATGAACGAGGGCATAGTTTTGGGGCACTTCATCTCTTCTGATGGTATCCAGGTAGACCCATCCAAAGTTAAGGTAATTAAAAATATACCAATTCCTAGAACACAAAAAGATGTACGTAGATTCTTAGGGCATGCTGGGGTTATTATAGAAGATTCATAGAAATTTTTTCCAAACTAGCTTCTCCTTTGTTCACCTTGTTGATGAAGGATGTACAGTTTGTTTGGAATGATGCATGCCAAACAACGTTTACTAAACTTAAGAAAAGGCTATCTACAACACCCATCTTACGAGGGCCCAACTAGGCTCTGCCTTTTCATATTTCTTCAGATGCTTCAGAAACTGCCATTGGAGTAGTTTTAGGACAGTAGGAAGGTAATGCTCCCTATGCAATTTATTACATTAGTAAGAACTTATCACCTGCTGAGCTTAACTATACTATCACCGAGAAATAATTCCTTGCCATAGTTTATGCCATCAACAAATTTAGACACTACATTACTGGATACTCCACTTTTGTGCACACTGATCATTCTTCCATCAAGTATTTAATGAATAAACCTATCACGAATGATAGAGTTACTAGATGGCTGTTACTGTTACAGGAATTTGACATCACAATTATTGATAGACCGGGGAAGGAAAATGTTGTTGAATACTTTTTATCTCGACTTACTAATAGTGATGACAATTTACCAATTAAAGATTCCTTCCCTGATGAACATTTGTTTGCAGTATCAGCTCATTCCCCATGGTATGGAGATATTGCTAACTTTTTGGTTGTAGGTAAGCTTCTAGCACATCTGTCGAAGAGAGAAAAAAGAAATATCATACAACATAGTGCTAGGTATTGTTGGATTGATGGGCATATTTTCTACACAGGTCTTGATCTAGAAATCATAAGATGTGTTAAAGAAGATGAAATTTTTAGTATCCTTAAAGCTTTCCATGATGAGCCCTGTGGGGGACACTTTGCTGATAAAAGGACAGGTCATAAGGTCTTGAGAATGGGTTATTTATGGCCCACATTGTTTAGGGATGCAAAGAACTATGTTCATGCATGTGATAGATGCCAAAGGATGGGACAACCCAATAGATTAGATGAAATTCCTTTGCAACCACAACTCGTGATTGAACCATTTGATAGATGGGCTCTGGATTTCGCAGGGCCTATCAACCCTCCCTCAAAATAGAAAGTTCACATCTTGGTTTGCACAGATTACATGACCAAATGGTTGGAAGCTATAGCCTTGGTTAAAGCTAATGATCAGGCTGTGATTGATTTCCTGTATGAAGAAATTTTTACTTGGTTTGGAGAACCCAAGGAAATCATTACAGATGGTGGACCACCGTCCGTGTCTCGCAAATTGGAAGCACTGTTACAGAAATTTCATATTCAGCACAAAATAACCTCTCCATATCATCCACAGACCAGTGACCAAGTGGAAAGTTCAAACAAGGTCTTTGAGGCTATTTTGAAAAAGACAGTGAAAAGTCATCGTAAAGATTGGGCCGAGAGACTTCCAGAGGCACTATGGCCCTATCGCACTACATGGCGTAACACCACTGGTTTTCCCCCCTATGAATTGGTATATGGTAAGAATGTTGTTTTCCCAATTGAGTTTGAAATCAGAACCTTGAAAACAGCTATAGAAGCAAATCTTGATTTATCAGAAGCACAGAGGAACCGACTGAATCGGCTTAACGAATTGGATGAAAAGCGCACAGCAGCAGTAAATCATACAACTTTAATCCAAGAGCAGTGCTCTAAATGGCATGATAGATTCATAAAGAAGAAAGTCTTCCAGGAAGGAGACTAGGCTCTGTTATATGATTCACGGTTTAAGAGGGATTTCAAAGGCAAGTTGCACACTTACTGGTTGGGACCTTATCAGATAGATCGAGTATTCAATAATGGAACAGTCTGGCTGATCATCATTGATGAAAAAAAGACACCATTATTTGCAAATGGTCATCGGCTGCGACTATAGCACAAACCGATCTCAAAGGATGCTTTCGTTTCACATGTTGCAGCTGATCTAGAATATCAGTTAACGACAGGGCATGGATTTTTGTCAACCCCTGTGAATTTTAAGAACTGCAATATCCACACATAATTTGTACATATATAATTTATTTTTCATTATGTATTTTATCTATTTTTCATTTTGCGTTTGATCGGGTTTGTTTAGAAGAATTGTGTGCAGGAATTAACTAGAGGAACAGTAGTTGTGACTGGGCCAGACGATTGCAATCACCTTACATTGTTTCATGATCTAATAAATTTCTTTTGAAGAAGATGGATGATTCGTTAGTTTTCAACAGCCAATTGAAAAATCTGCCTATTACTCATTTTGCACAGCTGCGACTCTTTACCTTTCTCATTCTTCTAATTTTCGCAGCTATAACCCCGCATTTTCCATTCACTTCACTTTTCCAGCAGTTGTGACTCTTCTACTTTTGCTTATTTTTCCAAGTTTCGTAGCTGCAGCTCCACTATTTTTATCCCTTTATCTTTTTCCAGCAACTGTGACTCCGCTGTTCCTGCCTATTTTTCCCAAATTTAGTAGCCGCGACTCCGCTATTTCCATTTCATTTTCGCCTTTTGCCAGCAGCTGTGACTCCACCACTTTTTCCTATTCCTCCAAGTCTAGCAGTTGTGATTCTGCCACGTTTTCCTATTCCTACAAGTCTAGAAGCTGCGACTCCGTTATTTCCATTTCATTTTTTCCTTTTGCCAGTAGCTGCAACTACGCCACTTTTTCCTATTCTGCCAAGTTTAGCAGCTGCAACACCACTATTTTTGCTTATTTTACCAAGCCTAGCAACTACAACTCTACTAGATTGTCTGCCTTTTAGAACAGTTTTGCCACTAATGATATGACCTGGATCTCAATTAAATGATGACTCCACAGTCCCAATCACAGTCTGCCAAGAACGAAGGAAATTATTGGGTCCTCTTGCTTTCCTAGCAGTGTGAATGTACTTATCAGCTTGGTTTGCGGTGTCCAACTCATCTTGGCACACGCGTATTTTACTAGCGATGTGACTGTGAAATATCATGCCATGATAGAATGGCGGCTTAAGCATTAATTTTGAAGGTACGGGTTCTAACTATAATCACGATTAAGCATGAAATTAAATGTGGCAATTATGAGCATGTCTTGTCTTTTGTCACCATCAGCATTTTGTACACACTTAATCACCAAAGAATGTGTTAGGAGTAACAACCCGACCATCATTTTACCTGATTCATACCAAAATTTCCCAATTACACCATTTTTTCTTAATTGTATCATCTTACCGCGGGTTGAAAATTGCGCCATCTTTCCTAAAATACCCAATTTCAAATTTCGGTTATTCCATGAACGTTCGAAAGCTGCAACTTCCACATCTGAACTGATAACCACTATATTCGTTGTCTGAATTACGAAAGGAGGTTGATATGGGTAACCCGGTTAGGCATGAACCTAAAAATACGGAAGCTCTGCGTGCCAATGCGAAAGTTTTTGCCATTTTTGCAGCAGCTGGGTGGACCGAGTATTTGCAATGTCTAAACGGTTTCCACATTGAAACGACATTACAGTTCATTTTTAACTGACTTCAGAATGAGACAACAGGTGAAATTGGGGAAAATATTGAATTACCAGCAACTGAGACACAGGTGAAATTGGGGCAAATATTGAATTACCAGCAACTGAGACAACAAGGGGAATTAGGGTAAATATTGAAGTACCTTTAGCAGCAGGGACATGTGTATCAGGGACATGCATAGAAATCCCTAATTCTATTCCCAAAACACCCGCTGACACACAGGAACCTACTGTTAACGAACCCCAGATTGAAAATCTCTTGTATGAAAATGAACTGTTAAAGGAAGAAGTGCAAACACTTCGAAATGAATTGGAGAAATGGAAGGAAATAAGCAGGAAACAAGCAAAGAGGAGTCTAGATATATTGGTGTAAGTTGTAGAACAAGTGAAAAATTCATTCCCTGACTTGAGCCATGAAGAGCCGGGAGAAGTGATATGCCTAGAATGTGGAGACATATATAAATTGGTAGGGCATAAAGTCATATTGGTGGAACTTGTTGCACAAGCACCTGAATAGACAAAGCAAGAAGGAGAAGTTCTCGTAGTTGAGCTGATGGGGGAAAATGAGCCAGGAATGGACTTAATCCTGGATCTAGAACCAGAAGAAGAATAAGATATGCAAACTCATCCATCAGGAGATACAAAATTACTCATGGAATAGTCTCATTGCTCAGCAGACATTAAGGTAGTCAAGGAACCTTCTCAACAACTTGGAGAAATTAGGGAAAAGGACACTGTTACACAAGAACCAATGCCCTTGGAAATATTTATTAAAGTTGGAACTCGGACTGAAGTTGTTGAAGGTAAAATCCAAGAAGAAAATGTTGTTACACAAGAACCATTATCTTCAATTTTTTTTGTTGAGGTTGCAACTCAAAGCGAGCTGGAAGAAGTTGAAATGGAGAGAAAGGATGCTGTTACACAAGAACCAGCTGTCCCAGAATCAATTAATGAGATTTTAATACAAACAGAGTTCACTTCAACACCAATGGAGGATGAGGCTGCTACACTGTCAATCCAAAATAGGGAAGTTGGAACATCTGTTGAGGAGGTAAGAGTGTCACTCTCTCGAGGCATCATTAATTTGGATTCTGATGATGAGAAAGATGTGGAGGATAGAAGGATTCATCTACTGGAGAAAAATATTATCTCATTAAACCTTGAGCTAGATAAATGGCAAAAGTATATTTCTCAATGCAGAGAGGGGATGGTTCCCCTCTATGAACATAGAAATACCGTCAGGGAATTGAGAGATAGATGGGCTGAGGAATTGTTCTTTCGGAAAATCCAGTGGGAAAATGTTCAAAAGGAATTGGAAGAATTGAGGAAATTCAAGTCCATACAACTGGAGAAGGATCAATTGTATACTCTTTCCCAGGAATTACTAAGTTGTAGGGCTCCATCTCCTTCTTACCTTGTCTTTCTTTACGAACAGACAATTTTATTCAAGATGAAGGCATTAAAAGAAGGAAGGCCATTTGAATTAATAACAACCTCCCAGTTTTCAGAAACTTTCTTGGCAAGCAATGATGAGGAGCAAAATCTATTGTGTGAATTATATTTACATGATAAAGCTTGCAATGCTAACTCCCATGCTAATCATGTTCCCCATTTGGGGCATATTCAGCTGAGAGAATTTGATTCTTTTATCATCAACCATGTAAAATGGTGAGATGCCTTCCAAACCATCACAAAGAATGAGGACAATGCCACTCTTTGGATTAGAAATGAACCTCGGCTTCCAATAGGACTCAAGGCCAATTATGCAAAGGCCCTCGAATTTCTTGAGATTGTTCAACATTTGGAGAATTTGCAAGATAGAATCATCACTGCCTGTGTTAGGATAATTTCCAGTAATCAACAACATGCATTGTAGAGTAGTGAGTACAGATGGTTATATTCCTCTCCAACTTTGAAAGAAGGGGATCCATATTGCTTTGAGAATTTTAAGTAGGCCTTAGCAAGGGTTCCTGGGTATGTTTAGGGCATGAAAAAGTGTGGAGCTGGATGGCTTGGGTTAAGATTCAAGTTTCCTCTCATATGGCTACCTGTGAGCCCTTATAGAAACAATTATGTTTTGACCAAAGAAGAGGAGGAGCAGTGTTGGGAGAAGTGGGCTGCCTATCAGGGATTTGTGCATCATGGTGAACCAACAGAACTTGCCTACAATCTCACCAATCTTCACAGGTTCAGTCTGGATTCAGATTCGGACTAGTGGAAGTTGTTAAATGAGGACATGCAATTAGATAGTTGGGGGGAGATGTTGGGCCCTGGAAATGCCCCTTTTTGACCATACCTATTTCATCATTTTTCCCAGTTACACCCTACTTTCATAAACCATATACATGCCTTTTTCCAGATCAATCAGCAATCCTGACAAGGTATAATTTATTATTGCTTCATTTAATTACATGCCCAAGATCATTATGGTTATGCATTCTAGCCTTCGATTTATGCTAATTTGTGTTGATTTCATTAAGTTAAGATTAAAGCACAGATGTATCAGTCGCAATGCCTTGGGAAAGAATCATACGTGATGCCAGCTTTTACTCTTTTGATTTGATTCCTCATATTTCAAGGGACAGCGCATCTCTCCATGTGAAGCTGTAATAGGTCACTGAAACAAAGCATAGCTGCAACAGATAGGATGCTTCCCATTATGTTAAATCGTTGATCCATTGACTTCCAAAGTAACAACATCCTTCATGATTAATGACCTCATTCATTATGGCTGTAACAGTTCAACTGTAACTCTGCAGCACGAAGATCAGAGATCTTCATTGCTACATGAAATTAGTGGATCACGAATTGTATCTTGCATGTATAAATATGGGAAGGATTTCAGAGTCTGGGGTTGGTGAATTATCATTTTGTACGGGCTGTAACAGAGACTGATACTGTGGATTACCATCTTTTAATGAAGAGCAGATTTATTTCCATTTCCGTGTCTTAATTTATGCTAGTTCACGACGTCTCTGTTAGAAGTCCAGGGCCCGCCTTCTCACAAAGATTGTCGAGTTCAGTAGATAGTTAGATTTATTTCTTGTCATGTGTTTGTGGAATTGCATTAGGCGTATTTCTGATAGCTGCAACAGAGATTTATAATTGCATTCTTTATTGGTAGTTTATTCTTTGCATTACGAATAGCTGCAACTGTGTGGTGTGACAGTTGACTGTGTAGGTTAGTTTTGATTATGCATGTGTGTTCAATAGTTGTTACATCCAAGCTCATCTTCCATTCCTTTCAGTCATTTATGCTTCCTAGGATTTCCAATGGTTATCAATTTATAGTTCAGGCTTATTTCTTAATTCTGGTTGTTGTTGTATCTTTATTGAATTTATAGATTAGACAGATGATGCTTGAGTAACAGTAGCTACTGGATGGATCATTTTGGTAAATATTTAATACTGTAGTTTGATAATTATAGGATTTAACTTCTTGCAAAAGTAATCTATTTCATTTTCATTCTTAGATTAGTAACTGCTAGGTTGATTTCTGTAGGAAGGTAGTTGCACTTTGAATTCCTAGATGTATGAGTTAGATTAGTTTCTTTATGGAATGAGTTTGGTTGAGCAGATAGGTAGGATCATTATCTTCATTCATTCAATCAACTACTGGAAATGTTTATGCATAGATTGTGCTTATTTCCATTGAAATAAAAGACTCCCCTAGGTTGAAAATTTATACTGAGCATCCTGTGTGTTAGTTGTAATTAATTGACATATAGGGTGACCAACAATGGGATGAGGGTATAAATATATCTCCCTCTCCCTGGCATCTCACTCTCTGCAGAAGTTATATTGATCCACTTGTGCTTCGCGCTGGTGCCTAGCCTTGTGGTGATCACGTCTTTGTTTCACATATAACATAAATTAGTCTCATAAGCATACATATAAAACCATTATATGAGAATTATATCTACTAAAATCAAATATTATTAAAAAAAATGACAGACGGTGCACCAATATAATCTAAACGCACAGCCCAGGGTGCTCTTATGGATTCATTCTTACTGTCACAAAATTTCGAGAGGTGAAAATCTAACTACAATGTCTACATGCAGCAGAAGGGAGGTTTCCTACTATTTATTGTTTTGTATGTGGATGACTTGCTCATCACTGGTAGTTCATCTATTGGGTTGAGGAACATCAAGTCTTCTTTGAGTAAATCCTTCTCCATGACAGATCTAGGGATGTTGAAACAGTTCATTGGTCTTGAACTAACTCAAAATGATTCAGGGATCATGATTTCACAGTCTAGGTATGCATCTGATTTGCTCCAAAATTTCCACGTGACTGATTGAAAAGATGAAACCTTTCCTTTCCTATGTGGCATCATATTGGAAGAAGGTGGTTCTACTCCTTTAGTTGATAGCACATTTTACAGACAACTGATTGGTATCTTGTTATACTTGACACCTTTGAGACCAGATCTATCATATGATGTTGGTGCCGTGGCTAGGTACATGTAGGACCCACATGAGTTGCATTGGAAAGCAACAGAGAGAATCTTGCACTATGTGTAGGGTACGAGAGAGTTTGGTATTCATTATTATGATGGTGCTCAACTAGATTTGGTTGGTTTTACTGACTCATATTGGGATGGAGACAATACTAATAGGTAATCTACTTCAAGGTATGTATTCATGTTGGGATCAAGACCGATCTACTGTTCAAGCAAGAAGAAAGAAACACTCGCACTTTCTTTAGCAGAGGCAGAGTACATAGGGGATGTAAATGCAGTTATCTAGGCAGTTTGGTTGCATGGGATCTTGATAGAGTTTGGCATTCGTACTTCTCCTTCAGTGGACCTTTTTTGTGATAATCAAAGTGCCATCAGGATCTCCAGTGACTTATTTCAAAATCAATGGACCAAACATATTGATGTTCACATGCACTACATTAGGGAGCTAGTGTACAAGAGGACCATCTCACTGCATTATTGTCCTAGAGAGGAGATGATTGTAGACATATTCACTAAGTTTTTCATTAATAAGATATTTTCTTATCTCAAATCTCTACTTGGTGTGAACACTGCTTGAGATTCCTACTGTCCTATTTTTTAGGGGGTGTTTTCCCAAAAGGTTTTCCACATTTCCTTGTTTCATTGACAATTATTTTATTTTTATCATTTATTTGATTGTATGGGTGACATTTGGTCTCAGTAACCAAGTTCAAGGATGTCCAAGTTTGAATTAAGGGGGGGTGTTGGGATAATTAATACTCCATCCTTGTCCTACTTAGCATTATTTTCATTTACCTAGCCATTAATGATGTCATTTTCCCATTAGTGGTGTGCATATGTCATCTAGGACACATTATCCACCTAATGTGCCCTGCATGCATCATTTTAGGAACACATGAGTCAGTTCCCTACATTTTAGGACCCAACTCTGTGTTCTAGTTCATTCCACCCGAGTTAGCTGACTCTTGTGGGGGTTTTATGCTCCGATTGCCACTATTTGTGGCCTCATGCACCCTTTTCTAATTGATTTCCGTGAAACACTCACTAATGCGTCCCTTATGGTCAGTTAACTGACTATGTCTTTTGTTAACAAATTTTTGGTTCAGTTGGGTTGAGTTTGCATCTTCTAGAGCACTCTAGTGGTTACAATTCCTATGCTAGACAGACTGAGACTCAAATTATCCTAGGCGATTTGAATTATCTCTATTGTAACATCATTGTCACCTATACTGATTATTGGATCATTAGTACGCATTATTATGCTCCTATTTGAGTTCTCATGCATGATTGATTGTCTACTCATTTTTATTGCAATTTTCACTGTAATTCATCTTTTCTGCTCATTCTTTCTCTGTGAGATATACTAAGCTCAATGATTTGTTGTGATTTAGGATTTCACATGGTATCATATCTTAGTCAACGTAGGTTGAGAAGTTGCTTTCAGTAGTGCACCAGAAGCTTACGGATTTCCACAGCATATCCATGTTCCATTGCATTGCATTCATTGGAGAAAGCCTTTGAGGTCTAGCCAGGTGTGAAGGATCCAAAAAAATGTGCCTATTCTCCTAAAGAAGTGCTCAGTAGTAGTTTATCTCCATAAATTGAGATTTTTTTGCAGGATTTTGAAGATTTTTCAGTGTAGCAGTAGTATCAGTTCAGTTTGTATTCGCTCCACCAGTTCATATGGAGAATTTGAATGTTCCTCTATCTATGAGGATCCTGACACCTTTTAATTATCTTAATTGGAGGTCTAATATGTAGATGGTATTGCGCAACAAGTCACTGTACAGGGTCATAATGGGAAAGGAGGTGGAACCTCAAGCAACTGTTGAGAAGGACAAGTATCTAAATAGATTGGATGAAGCATTTGGTTTCATGTGTATTCATATTTCTAGGTATCTACTCTTCCACCTTGATGGATTGAAGAATTCAAGAGAGGTTGGTTGAATCTTGAGACCCTCTTCGACCAGCAAGATGAGCCAAGGGGACATATTCCAGAGAATTAGTTAATGTCTCTTCAACCCAGCAGTTTCGAAACTATACAACAATTCTTTTATAAATTCAAATATTTGGTCATGCAATGCAAACAATGTGACATTGAGAAGAAGGATGAGCAACTAGTGCTATCCATTCTAAGCAAGATTGGTCTGGATTTTTCCATTTTTGTTTCTACCTTCCATTCACGAAGATTGTCAATCCCTGGTTGGAAAATGTCATCCTTAGATGCATTCACTGAATCTCTCATCCAAGAACAAGACAAATTGATTCAGATGGGCACCTTGAAAGCCTCCAAAAATCAAGCACTTATGGTTGGAGAGTCAAAAAGTCCAAATGCAAAAGGGAAGCAAAAGGGCAAGGAGAAGAATAGATTTGAACCCAAGAAGAATGCAAATTCTAGTCCATTGGAAGGAGCCTCCAGCTCCAAGAAGGACAAGCAAAATAAATTTGAGAAATCCAAGTTTACATACTGCAAGAAGGGTAACCATCCTGATATTTATTGCATGAAGAAGACCATAGATCAAATGGAAAAACTCCTTGAACAACACAACATTTCCCTCGCAGAAGGTACAACGAATACTGATCTAGGTAGCAATTCAGAAGATCATGAGAGATGTCATGCATTGAAGGATGGATTCTCACAATCCCAATCCTTTCTTATTGATTTTGGAGCCTCCAGCCACATGGTTTCCTCCAAAGATCCATTTTCTTCATTAGATATCACCGATGGCCCTAGCATACACATGGGAGATGACTCTCAAATATTTGTTGAAGGGAAAGGAACAATAAATCTTGATCATGGAAATTTCAACAATGTGATATATGTGACTTCTCAAGCAGCTAATGCTTTGTTTGTTTATCAGATGACACACACAGGTTCACCAAAGACAGTAGTATTTGGACCTGACACAGTTGAGGTTGCAATGATCTCTTTTGGGAAGCTGATATCCAAAGGAGTTGTAAACCATGCCTCCAAGGCATATGAGTTCTCCTTCTTGATTCCATATTCACATCAAAGTTCTCTCTTGACCCATGCAAATGAGACAAGCAGACTCTAGCATGAAATATTTGAACACCTAAACTTTAAGCACCTATAGCAGTTGCACAAGGAAGAGATTGTTGAAGGTTTTCAGGACATAAAGTTCTCTCAAGGAATCTGCAAAGGTTGCTTGGTAGGGAAGAACCCAGAGTGAATGTATGATGTTGGGAAGGAAAAGAGAGATTCCTCCATACCTGATCAGATTCATAGTGATGTTTTAGGACCGATGCCCATTGCTTCAATGAATGGATCCAGATGCCTTCTGACCTTGATTGATGAATACTCTAGGTTTTGATGTATCTACTTTATCAAACAAAAATATGAGGTATTCAAAAGCTTAAAATTTTTCAAAGCCTTAGTTGAGAACACTAATGAAAGTAAGATCAAGGCATTCATATCAGATAATGGAGGGGAGTACATCAATAAGGAGTTGCAGCAGCTATGTGCTTCCGAAGGTATTTAAATGCAACATTCCATCCCATACACACCACAAAAAAATGGTGTAGCAGAGGGGAAGAATAGGTCATTGAAAGAGATGACTACCTGCTTGCTTGAAGCAAGATATTTCCCATCAAATCTTTAGGCAGAAGCAATGAATTGTGCCACATACATTCAAAATAGGGTACCCCACAAATCTATTGATGGGGTCAACTCCTTATTTCACATCAATAAGGAGTTGCAGCAGCTATGTGCTTCCGAAGGTATTCAAATGCAACATTCCATCCCATACACACCACAACAAAATGGTGTAGCAGAGGGGAAGAATAGGTCATTGAAAGAGATGACTACCTGCTTGGTTGAAGCTAGATATTTACCATCAAATCTCTGGGCAGAAGCAATGAACTGTGCCACATACATTCAAAATAGGGTACCCCACAAATCTATTGATGGGGTCACTCCATTCGAAGCATTGAATGGACACAAACTTGATGTCTCTCCCCTGAGGGTTTTTAGATCCATGGCATGGGCCAGAATGCCCACCGACAAGAGGAAAGCACTTCAACCTCAAATTAGTGAATGCATCCTTCTTGGATATGCAGAAGATGAAAAAGCTTACAAAATGATGGATATTGCTACCAAAATATGCTTCATTGAGATAAGTGTCAAGTTCGATGAAGATCCATTGCATGATCTACAACTAGTTGAAGAACAAGGTATAACTGACTTACCTATTCCATTTGATCCTAATGATGTTTCTACAGGTGATCCACGATCATATTCCGAAGAAGAAGACCAATATTATTCAAATCTAGATATTGAGTATGAACATCTAGCAGATCCAGATCCAGATCCAGATCCATCACCTACTCCTAATCCAAATCCTAAATGGGATAAAAAAATTATTGGGGGTAGTTGGGAACATTGTTGGAGATCCATCTAACTATAGAAGAGCAAGATATCAATACGAAGATGCAAACATTGCACTTTTCCATACAAATCCACTTCTCCCTGAGAGGTGCTACATGATTTTGGGGTCTGATCCACAGGCTTACAGAGAGGATTTCCATGATCCGAGATGGAAAGCATCCATGGATGAAGAATATGAGTCATTGCATAACAATGAGACATGGGATCTTGTCTCTCTTCCCCCACAGAAGAAACTAGTTCATTGCAAATAGATCTACAAAACAAATCTTGCATTCGATGGATCTACAACCAAGTACAAGGCTCAGTTGGTTTCAAAGGGGTACTCAAAAGTTTAGGGATTGGACTACAATGAGACATTATCTCCTGTATAGGGAATGGATTCAGTAAGGCTTATTTTGGCCATATCACTTTAGAATATGTGGGAGGTACATCACATGGATGTCAAGAGTACCTTCTTGCATGGTGACTTGGAAGAATATATCTATATGAAACAGCTTGAGGGGTACATTGATGATCCATCCTTAGTATGAAAACTGAGGAGATCACTGTATGGGTGTAAGGAAGGCCCAAGGGCATGGTATGCCAACTTGGATTCATTATTACTGTCACAAAAGTTCGAGAGGTGCAAATCTAACTACAATGTCTACATGCAACAGAAGGGAGGTTTCCTACTATTGATTTTTTTTGTATAGGGGAGGTTCATCACTGGTGGTTCATCTACTTGGTTGAGGAACATCAAGTATTATTTGAGTAAATCCTTCTCCATGAAATATCTGGGGATGTTGAAACAATTCATTGGTCTTGAACTAACTCAAAATGCTTCAGGGATCATGATTTCACAGTCTAGGTATGCATCTGAATTGATCCAAAAGTTCCACATGAATTATTGCAAAGATGCAACCTTTCCTTTCCTATGTGGCATCAAATTGGAAAAAGGTGGTTCTACTCCTTTATTTGATAGCACTCTTTACACACAGCTGATTGGTAGCTTGTTATATTTGACACATTCAAGACCATATCCATTATATGTTATTGGTGTTATGTCTAGGTACATGCAGGAACCACATGAGCTGCACTGGAAAGCAATAAAGAGGATCTTGCACTATGTGCAGGGTATGAGAGAGTTTGGTATTCATTATTCTGTTGTTGCTCAACTAGATATGGCTGGTTTTACTGACTTAGACTAGGATGGAGACAATATTGATAGAAAATATACTTCAGGGTACATATTCATGTTGGGATCAGGACCAATCTGCTGGTTAAGCAAGAAGCAAGAAACACTCACACTTTCTTCAGTAGAGGCAGAGTACAGAGGGGTTGTGAATGTAGCTATCTAGGAAATTTGGTTGCATGGGATCTTGACATAGTTTGGCATCCAAACTTCTCGTTCAGTAGACCTTTTTTGTGATAATAAAAGTGCCATTAGGATCTCGAGTGACTTAGTTTAGAAGAAAAGGACCAAACATATTGAGGTTCACATGCACTACGTCAAGGAGGTAGTGCATAACAAAAAAATCTCACTTCATTATTTTCCTACAGAGGAGATGATTGTATACATATTCACTAATTTTTTCAATTAGAAGAGATTTTCTTATCTCATATCTCTACTTGGTGTGAAAGTTGTTTGAGCTTCCCACTGTCCTATTTTTAGGGGGGGTTCCCATGATTTTTTCACCATTTTCTTGTTTCATGGACAATTGTTTTTATTTTTATCATTTATTTGATTGTATGGATGAAATTTGGTCTTAGTAACTAGGGCCCAGGATGTCCAAGTTTGGATTAAGGGGGGTGTTAGGATAATTGATACTCCATCCTTGTCCTAATTTTAGCATTCTTTTCATTTACTTAGCATTTAATGATGCCATTTTCCCCCTAGTGGTGTGCATATGTCATCTAGGATCCATTAGCCACCTAATGCACCCTGGATGCATCATTTTAGGACCACATGAGTCAGTTCCCTACATTTTAGGAGCCATCTTAGTGTTCTAGTTCAGTCCACCTGAGTTAGTTGACTCTTGTGGGGGGTTTATGCTCCGATTTCCAATGTTTGTGGCCTCATGCGCCCTTTTCTTATTTATTTGAATGAAAAACTCACTAATGCGCCCCCCTTAGTTATTTAAATGACTGTGTCTTCAGTTAAATAATTTTTGGTTCAGTTGAGTTGAGTTTGTGTCTTCCGGAGCACTCCAGCGGTGACAATTCCTATGCTAGACAGACTAAGACGTGAATTCTCCTAGGTGATTCAAATTCTCTCCATTGCAACATCATTGTTGACTATACTTATTATTGGATCATTACACACTATTATGTTCCTATCTGAGTTCTCATGCATGATTAGTTGTCTGCTCACTTTTACTGTAATTTTCACGATAATTCATCTTTTCTGCTCATTCTTTCTCTGCAAGGTATACTCAGCTCTATGATTTATAATTTTACAATTAGAATCATGAGGTAGAGGATCTATAATGAATTTTATATCAAATCCTATTCCAATAATCAAGATGAAAATAACAGTGTCACAAAATCCTTACAGAGACTACAATGCAAGTAGAGTTAATTAGTGTAGCTTCTTTTAGGAAAAATAATGATTAAACACACTTGAATGTATAATATTATAAATGAGGAATGGTGGTGTATCTATACCACTTGATTAATATTAATATACTAATCTTATTGAGGAGGTTAGGTCAATCTTATCGTAAATTACAATCAAATATAATAAATTGTAATAATGTTGTAACTACCAACAACTTTATGAATTAAACATTAAACAATCTTGAAGATATATGTTTTTGTTTATGATGGATTCTTAAATCTTGACTGGTGTAATGTTTATGAATTAAGCATTGAACAGTCATGCAGGAAGGATGTTGAAAATTTGCATTTTTTAATGTATTCGATTATGAAGAAAATGACTGATTATTAATACAAAGTTATGATTTTTTGTGAAAAAAAAGCTACCCATAAGTCAATTTGTTAAAAACCTCAACTATTCACAAAGCAAAATGACAGATAAACCTGTAATACACCAAGGAACCCGAATGATTAATGTTTTATAAGACCTTATGTTATTGTTTGATTTGACATTATTGACCAAGTGAGGTCAAGACATTTGTGAATGAATTATTATTTTTAATTATTAAATAGCTAAGGGAATCAAAACTGAAGGTAGTCGTTGAAGAGTGTTTGCTAACTCACAAGGAGAAATGACAAGTGTCAAGAGGAAACCCATCATGGAAAGACACCCTAGTAAAGGTGCAAATGGTGCAGGAGGCATCCTCCCTAAATATTAGGTCATGACTCTTGTTGGAGCGGTTATGAGCAGGTGTCTCATGAATGACCTAAGTCCTAGGAAAATGCTATAAAGCATCGAGTTCATCCACTAGGCAGGAGGCTTATGATGAAGGGGATAATACATTGAGTATTGAGTTCATCCAATGAGCAGGAGGGTTATGATGAAGTGATATTGTGACCTAGCTTATGCAAGAGAAACTATGTGACCAGTCTTTGTCCTTGTGGTTCAATAAACATGATCGGGGGTTTCAAAACAAGTAGTTTGGATGTTCTGGAAGTTGGTTGGGAGGAACGACGACCTTCAGTTTTGATTTTCCTCTCCAGGTTCAGGTTCTATTTATTTTCTGACATGACTGCTTACTGTAAATGATATCTAATGATTGCATTGCTTAGTTCAGGTTCTATTTATTTATTTTCGACATGTCTGTTTACTGGAAATGGTATCTAATGATTTCATTGCTTAGTTCAAGTTTTATTTATTTATTTTTGAACCATCTGTTTAATGGAAATGATATCTAGTGATTTCATTGATTAGTTCAAGTTTTATTTATTTATTTTTGAACTATCTGTTTACTATAAATGATATAAGAATTGTTAAGCAGAAGGATTGTGTTTCTTAGTTCAGGTTCCATTTATTTTAATCCTGAAATGTCTATCTATTGTAAATGATATGTAATTTGTTATTAAAAAATTATTATCTTTCTTATGCATGTTATTCGAAATGCTTATCTTTCCTATGCATGTTATCATATAATGTTTTACTGTAAATATTCTTATTCTGAATTATATTCCTAGACTTGCATGCAAGGTATTCAAACATTGTTTTAAGTCTATTTCAGTAAGTATATAGTGTAAGCAGGTACATGATTGATCTAGTATATAGTTAGGAAGATGTAAAACCTATTTATGCATCAAATAATGTATCAATAATTTTTTATTCCCTTACTGTTATAAGCAAAGTATGTACAGGGTTCATTTCTATTATAGAATAGGCATTTGTTATATTTATGTTTATGGATAGTTAGAGAAATTCAATATAGTTTGGAAAGATAATTTTACACATGCAAACCCTAGATATTGATTATTAATTTGTAATTATTTACAAGTTCAAACATTATTTAATTTCTTGCTTACATGTTAAACATTTATGCAAGCCATCGAATCCGCAATCAGAATCGAGGTTCTGCAACCTGCATCCGCAATGCGGAAGTCGGATTGCCGAATTGTAGAAATAAATGGTCAGAATCGGGGTTCCACAACCCACATCCACAATGCGGAAGTCAGATTGCGGAATCGTTGAAATAAACAATCGGAATTGAGGTTCTGCAACCCGCATCCACAATGCGGAAGTCGGGATTGTGGAACCATTAAATAAATAGTTGGATTTTGGATTTCCGCAACACGCATATGCAATGCAGAAGTCGGGATTGTGGAAGAGGTTAAAAACTCAACAATATAACTAAGGGTTCCACAATCTGCAATACGCAGTGCGGAAGTTGGATTGCGGAAACCTTAACTTTTAACAGTTAAAATTTTTGGAGATCTGCAAGGTTTTGGGTAAGGGTTTAAACTCTCATCTTGCTAATTTGTTACTTTAAAAACTTATTAATGATGCTTATAATCCTAAGCTAAATACTCATGTAATGATGATCATAAAAAACGTAAGGCTTAGAGATTTTACCCTAACACACAAATGTAACAAATGGATTGGGTCCTAGACCTTGGATGTTATTCAAGATCAAAACCTCGACATGCTTTTAACTTTCGCTAGAGTCCAATATGTAATCAAGTAAAGTATCTTGTTTTCCGCAATACTAGAAGTACAAAGTATACATGCATTTATCCTTTAAACAAAAAAAAATTAATATAGGTATTTTGGGGCATGTGACATAATGGTATCAGAGCATGGTTACAACACTTGGCTGAAAGGGCTCAACATTGAAACAAGTATAAACATAAAACTAACTTATGTGTTATGGTTGACTCTCTTATGTTCAAAAGAGAAGTATAACCTTTATTTTGCAGGAACTATGGCAAATGTTAAAATGTCAACTAAAGAAGAATTCCATCCTAAATAACAAGTAAACATTGAACAAGAAAGCATTAATGATGATAATCTATGGGTGCATCTAAACGAGAACATAAATGATAAACCATCTGAATTGTTACAAACAATGAAATATTTAAAAGTAGAACTACAAAGTGTTAAGAAAGATAATGAACGAATTCTGAAAGCACAAGAAGAGTTAAATAATGTCTTGTTAACCAAATTACATAATTAGGAAGCAGAAAGGAAGAAAGGACCAGAGATAGAAACATCAAATACTACATCTTATAAATGCAAGGCAAGGAAGTTAAAATTTTCACATAGTGAAACTGAGTCTTCAAGTGGAATTTCACCTAAACAAAGTAAAAAAAATTACAAAGAATCTAGCAAAAGTAGTGATGGTGATAAATATAGTAGAAAAATTAAACTTTATGAAGAAACTTATGGTGAATTTAAAAAGATAAAACCTCCTATATTCAATGGTGAGATTGAAACCGAAGAAGAAGCAGAAGCATGACTTTCAGGAATGAAAAAGTACTTTCAGATTTACAACTACTCTAATGAATTAAAAGCAAAGATGACAATTTATAATTTAATGGGAAATGATGATATTTGGTGGCAAGATGTCAAGAAGTTAAAATGAATTAAGGAACACCACTTAAATTGGCAAAGTTTCAAGAAATACTTTAAAATAAAATACTTGTCGGAACAATATTATGAAGAAAAAGCTAAAGAGTTTTATGATTTAAAACTATGAACTTATACAATGAAGCAACTGTGCAATAAATTTCTGAGTTTATTACATTATGTACCTTATATTGTTAATGAAAAACCTAAAGTACAACATTTTCTCAGCTGTTTACCAACAATTTAAAAAGAAAGAAATGAATATGACAATCCTGAAACATTGGATGAAGCTATGAGAAAAACAAATTTCTGTTATGACTAGAATACGAACAAAAGGGATAATGTACCAAGTTGGAAGAACATAAAAAATGAAAGCTTTGAACACAAAATAAAAGTTATGAGATTTAATAATAATTCTGGGAATAATCATCGAAACTATTAGATAAATAATTTCAAAAGTTTTAAGCCACATGATCCTACAGTCATAAAATAAAGAGAAACATCTATTGGATATAATAAAAATAATATTCAAAGGGAACCTTTAAAATGCTGGGAATGTGGTGAACCACATTATTTTAAAAACTGTCCAGTTAGAAGAAAAAGTTTTAACAACGTTCACACTATTCAAGAATTTGCGCAGCATTGGAGAACATGCAAACAGACCATCAGACATCAATGGCAGAAATTGAAGGTATGTTAAAAGATAAACCAATCTCTATATTAATTGATCCAACCGCAAATTTAAGTTATCTTTCACCAATAATTGTAGAACTGGATAATTTACAACAGAGTACATCTGAAAAGTCTTGGTTAGTTCAGCTTTCTACATGCACGAAAAGAAAAGTCACTAGTTTTGTGAAACAATGTAAATTTAATATGAATGGTCTTATGACGCATGTTGATTTAAATATTCTGCCTTTAGGATCTTATGATTTATTGATAAGTATGGATTGGTTAGAAAGGTATAGAGTAATTCTGAATCACTATGATAAAACTTTCTCATGCATAGACGAAGAAAGTAGACCTATAATAGTTAAAGGAATTCCAAGGAAAACTACTATTAGAGAAATTTCTGCTTTACAAATGAAAAGGTCTGTTTGCAAAGGATGTAAAGTATATGATGTTCATATAATTGATGACAGAGATAACAACAATGAAATTAAAATAGATGATTTTCCAGTTTTAAAATATTTTAAGGATGTGTTTCCGTAAGAAATTCTCGTGTTACCTATGAAAAGGGAGATTGATTTTACTATTGACTTGGTACCAGGAGCAGTACCAACGTCAAAAGCTCCATATCGTATGAACATATTGGAACTTAATGAATAAAATCACAAATTCAAGAATTGATTGATAAAAGGTACATTCGACCAAGTGTTTCTCCTTGGGGAGCACCGGTGTTGTTTGTGAAGAAAAAAGATGGTACTTTAAGGTTGTGTATAGACTACAAACAACTTAATAAAATGACAATTAAAAACATATATCATTTATCTCATATCGATGACTTATTTGATCAATTTCGAGGAGCAACGATATTTTCAAAGATAGACTTGAGACCTGAATATCATCAAGTCAGATTTAAAGACGAATATATATAAGACAACTTTTAGGTCGTAATGCCTTTTGGGTTGACAAATGATCCAACATCCTTTATGTGTTTAATGAACATTATATTAAGTAACTATTTAGATAAATTTGTATTCATTTTCATTGATGACATATTAATCTATTCTAAAAATCAGCAAGAGCATGAAGAGCATTTAAGAATAGTCCTACAAGTGTTAAGAGAACACGAACTATATGCTAAATTCAGTAAATGCGATTTCTTTAAAGATAAAATCCAATACTTGGGACATGTAGTGCCTAAAGATGGTATATCAGTGGATCCCGATAAAATTAAAGCTATTATGGAATGGATTGTGCCTAAAGATGTATCTGATGTTAGATATTTTATGGGGATCACTAGATATTATCGCAAATTTATTGAAGGATTTTAAAAAATTTCCTATCATATAACTTCATTGCGAAAGAAATGTAAGAAATTTGAATGGAATGAGAAATGTGAAATCAGCTTTAATAAACTAAAATATTTATTAACAACCACTCCTATCCTAAAGATAGCAGACCCCTATAAATATTTTTTTATATGCACAGATGCATGCAAAGACGGTCTAGGTGGAGTTTTGATGCACGGAAACTATGTGGTGGCCTATGAATCAAGAAATCTTAAAGAACATGAAAAGAATTATGCTACTCATTATTGGGAGTTAGCTGCCATTATTCATGCACTTAAAATGTGGCGACACTATCTTATTGGGAGAAGATTCTTACTAATGACTGATAATGTTAGTTTAAAATATTTATTTGACCAACATAATATAAATGCTAGACAATCTAGATGGTTATCCTTCCTAAGTGAATATGAATTTGAAATTAAACATATTAAAGGAAAGGAAAATAAAGTGGCTGATGCGTTAAATCGTCATGCAAATATGATGTATGTAACTGCAAGTAGCAACTATGAAATAGATATGGAAGATAAAATCATGACAACAACAAAATTTGATAAAGAATATAAAAAATTAAAGGAAATGACAACAAAAAATAAAATAAAAAAGTAAAATCAGAATTCAGTCTAAACAGAAAAGATTTGTTGGTATGTAAAAGCAGATTGTATGTACATAATTCAAAGGAGATCAAATCATTAATTATGAATGAAATGCATAAAAGACCATATTCAGGACATCTTGGATATCAGAAAATGATTACTATGTTAAGAAAAGAATTCTTTTGGCCTAATATGAAGAATGAAGTAGCAGAATACATTGCTAGATGCATTGAATGTCAGCAAGTTAAGGCTGAACATCAACACCCATCTGGTTTTCTACATCCTTTACCCATTCCAGAATGGAAGTAGGAAGTTTTTAGCATGGATTTTATAGCAAGTTTTCCTAAAAATGCTAGACAAAATGATTCAGTTATGGTTGTGGTAGATAATCTTAGTAAATAAGCACATTTTATTCCAATTAAATCTACTTACAAAGCTATTAATATTGCTGATATTTTTATGAAGGAAATTTTCAGATTGCATGGGATACCTAAAGTTGTAATTTCTGATAGGGATGCAAAGTTTACAGAAAATTTCTGGAAAGCTTTATTTAAAGGTTTGGATACTCAATTAAATTTCAGTACTGCATATCATCCCCAGACTGATGGACAAACTGAAAGGGTGAATCAAATTTTAGAAGACATGCTTAGAATGTATGTAATGGACAAACTTGGGAAATGGGAAGAGTATTTACATCTTGTTGAGTTTGCATATAACAATCATTTTCAAGCCTCTGCAAAAATGAGTCCATTTGAGATACTTTATGGACATAAATGTAACATTCCAAGAGCATCCCTATTGATAGACTAATGTTAGGTCCTGAAATATTCAAGGATATGGAACTAATGAATGAAAAAGGTACAACAAAACGAAGCAGTCATGTTGATAGACTAATGTTAGGTCCTGGAATATTCAAGGATATGGAACTAGCAATGAAAAAGGTACAACACAACTTGAAGATAGCTCAAGATAGACAAAAGAGTTATGCTTATTTGAAA
Source organism: Larix kaempferi (assembly GCA_027924585.1). Classification (NCBI taxonomy): domain Eukaryota; kingdom Viridiplantae; phylum Streptophyta; class Pinopsida; order Pinales; family Pinaceae; genus Larix; species Larix kaempferi. The sequence goes on along the minus strand of BSBM01000203.1, from coordinate 5,921,065 downwards.
AAACTCAAAGAGAGTTCCAGGTAGGGGATCATGTTTATGTGAAAGTGAAACCCATAAAAAGTTTCTTAAAATTGGGAAAGTGCACAAAATTGGCACCCAGGTATTGTGGACCATTTGAGATATTGGCCAAGGTTGGGTCAGTGGCTTATCAATTAGAACTATCACCTACAATTAAAGTACATAATGTGTTTCATATTTCAATTCTAAAAAGATATGTCCATGATGCTAATCATGTGGTTGACTGGAATGCTATCCAGGTGGAACCCGAAGGAGAATTTTAGGTGGGATCGGAATGTATTCTTGAGAGGAGAGAACTTTTACTCAAGAACTGCACCATCGGACAAGTCAAGGTGCAATGGAAGCACCTTATCCCAGAAGAGGCTACTTGGGAATTGGAAAGTAATATGTAGGAGGCATATCCAATTCTGTTTTAGAATGATCCAAATGAAAATTATTGGCTCTCATGATCTACAGCATGTTATCTTGGGTATTGGCTAGCGTTAATTGGCACCTCCTATCCTGGGGATATCAACTTGGAATCTCCTACGGGCATAAAGTGATCACCACCAGTAAAGGAAAGAACACTTGGACTGATAGGTAAAGAGCATACCTAGGGAACCTTTCGGCCATGAAGAAATCCTTTCTTGCTGTCCTGGATCTAAGCTGATTGGCAATTATTTATAAAGTTAAACGCAATAAGTGTGTCCCAGACGGGTTCCTCATTTAATCTTCGTGTGTAAATTCGTAGTATAGGAAAATCCCATATATGTAATTATTTGACATTATTTCTATTACAAAATGCAAGATGGGGGTCCCAGAAAAAGTGTGCCTCATCTGGGTTAAGTTTAAAAGTAACACCGAGGACGGTGTTAAAACTTTAAGGGGGTTGTATGTAATACACCAAGGAACCTGAATGATTATTGTTTTATAAGACCTTATGTTATTATTTGATTTGACATTATTGACCAAGTGAGGTCAATACATTTGTGAATGAATTATTATTTTTAATTATTAAATAGGTAAGGGAATCACAACTGAAGGTAGCCATTGAAAAGTGTTTGTTGACCCACAAGGAGAAATGACAAGTTTCAAGATAAAACCCATCATGGAAAGACAACCTAGTAAAGGCGCAAATAGTGTAGGAGGCATCCTCCATAAATATCAGGTCGTGACTCATGTTGGAGTGGTTACAAGCAAGTGGCTCATGAATGACCTAAGTCCTAGGAAAATGCTATAAAGCATCGATTTCATCCATTGAGCATGAGGCTTATGATGAAGGGGAGAATACCCCGAGTATTGAGTTCATCCAATGAGTAGGAGGTTTATGATGAAGTGAGATTGTGACCTAGCTTATGCAAGAGAAACTCTATGACCAGTCTTTGTCCTTATGGTTCAACAAACAGGCTCCAGGGTTTCAGAACAAGCAGTTTGGCTATTTTGGAAGTTGGTTGGGAGGAACTGCGACCTTTAGTTTTGATTTTCCTCTACAGGTTCAGGTTCTATTTATTTTATGACATATTTGCTTACTGTAAATGATATCTAATGATTGCATTGCTTAGTCTAGGTTCTATTTATTTATTTCTGATATGTCTGTTTACTGGAAATGATATCTAATGATTTCATTACTTAGTTCAGGTTTTATTTATTAATAATTTCTGAACCATCTGTTTACTGGAAATGATATCTAATGATTTCATTGCTTAGTTTAGGTTTTATTTATTTATTTCTCAACTATCTGTTTACTGTAAATGATATATATGAATTGTTAAGCAGAAGAATTGCGTTGCTTAGTTCAGGTTCCATTTATTTTAATCCTGAAATGTCTATCTATTGTAAATGATATGTAATTTGTTATTAAAAAATGATTATCTTGCTTATGCATGTTATCAGAATTGGTTATCTTGCCTATGCATGTTATCAGAATTGGTTATCTTTCCTATGCATGTTATCATATAATGTTTTACTATACATTACTGTTTTATCTTGCTCATGCATGTTATCAGAAATGATTATCTTGCCTATGCATGTTGTCATATAATGTTTTATTGTACATTACTGTTTTATCTTGCTCATCCATTTTATTAGAAATGATTATCTTGCCTATGCATGTTTTCATACAATGTTTACTGTACATCCTTGTTTTACTGTAAATATTCTTATTTAGAATTATATTCCTAGACTTGATTGCAAGGTATTCAAACATTGTTTTAAGTCTATTTCAATAAGTATATAGTGTTAGCAGGTAGAGGATTGATCTAGTATATAGTTAGTACGATGTAAAACATATTTATGCATCAAATAATGTATCAATAATTGTCTATGCCCTTACTGTTATAAGCAAAGTATGTACATGGTTCATTTCTATTATAGAATAGGTGTTTGTTATATTTCTATTTATGGATAGTTAGAGTAATTCATAACAATTTGGAAGGATAATTTTACACATGCAAACCCTAGATCATGATTATTAATTTGTAATTATTTACAAGTTCAAACATTATTTAATTTATGGCTTACCTGTTAAATGTTTCCGCAAGCCATTGAATCCACTGAATCTGCAATCGGAATCAGGGTTCCGCAACCTGCAACTGCAATGTGGAAGTCGGATTGTGAAACCGTTGAAATAAATGGTCGGAATTGGGGTTCCACAACCCGCATCAGCAATGCGGAAGTTGGATTTCGGAACCATTGAAATAAATGGTTGGAATTGGGGTTCCGCAACCCGCATCCGCAATGAAGAAGTCGGGATTGCGGAACTGTTAAATAAACAGTCGGATTTTGGAGTTCCGCAACCCACATCTGCAATGTGGAAGTTGGGATTCCGGAAGAGGTTAAAAACTCAACATTATTACTAAGGGTTTCGCAACCCGCAATCCGCAGTGTGGAAGTTGGATTGCGGAAACCTTAACTTTTAACAGTAATAATTTTTGGAGATCCGCAAGGTTTTGGGTAAGGGTTTAAACCCTCATCTTGTTAGTTGTGTTAGGTTAAAAACTTATTAATGATGCTTATAATCCTAAGATAAATACTCATGTAATGATGCTCATAAAAGAAGTAATGCTTAGAGCTTTTACACTAACACAAAAATGTAACAAATGGATTGGGTCCTAGACCTTGGATGTTATTCAAGAACAAAATCTCGACATGCTTTTAACTTTGGCTAGAGTCCAGTATGTAATCAAGTAACGTATCTTGTTTTCCACAATATTAGAATTACAAAGTATGCATGCATTTATCCTTTTAATTTTATTTTTTAATATAGGTATTTTGGGGTATGTGACAAAACCACACATTAAAACTAACCAAAATATCTCAACACATGATGATGAGGAGGAGGAGGATGAGACCATCTTTGGTCTATTGGGCCTTATGAAATTACTTTGATGATGATGATGATGATGATGTTAATGAGACCAACTTTGGTCTATTGGGCCTTATGAAATTACTTTATTTGTTGTAACAAATTATTCTTATACTCAAAAAGCTTAGAAAGAAACGTACTGAGGTCACCATAGTTTTAACAACTTAGAAGATTAAAAAGATTAGTATTATAATAAAGACTAGAAAATTACAATCTAACTCATAAATAAATATATGACTATATTACATTAATATAAGTTATAAATACTGTATTAATATTCTAAATTATGATGATAATTAGCATTAATTTAGATTAAATTTATTTTCTCTCTCATATATATATAAACATAAATATTTTTTATATGCTTGATTTTTACATAGATATCCCACACTTATGAGTGCTCATCAAGAAATGACTATTAGAAAATATCTTCTCTCTGCTATTAGAAGGATGCCAATATATAAATCTGAGGGGAAAATGCCAACACTTGCTATTCTAGCTAGAGAATCAAGATATAGCCAGAAATACAATCATTACAATAAGGGCTCAACACAAGCAACACATCACTTACAAGAATTGAACCTGGGTGGGGAGGGCAATAATCATTCCTCCCAACCACCCAACCTACAATCAATAGACAAAACACACTAGATTATTGTATGGTAAACACACATTTTGCTATAGAATATTCTACTTGGTATATTATGATTGGTTTTGTTTTATTAGCTAGACGTTGCTTGTTGCTGAAAAGCGTGGAAGAACTTTTGAGTCAGGACTTTTAATTAAAAAAGAAAGTTAGGTGTAACCATGATTTTCTTTCACAATCTCTTGATTGAGAGTTTGATTGAACCAAACCCTTAGTTTAAGGGGTTAGAAAATGCTTATCAATGGTTCACGTAAATTAACTTTATGTGCATCCTCCTGTGAGAACCATATTTGGGGTTACCATCAAATATTCAACACTTAAGAAATTGATTTGTGACAATTAAACTAAGATTTTTCTCGATGTTACTAGTGTTGTTGATATTGATAATAACATTTATATGTAAGTTAGTGTAGATTTAGGGTTGACCATCAACTATTCAACATTTAAGAAATTGATTTGTGAGAACAGAACTGACATTTTTGTCAGTGCTACTAGTGTGGTTAATATTGACAATAACATTTATATGTATGTTAGTGTATGGTTAATATTGATAATAACATTTATATGTATGTTAGTGTAGTCATAGTAAAGACATTAAAACATTTTTAAAAGATACCAATAAATGTCATGGTTTCAACATATATAGATGGGTTTTTTAAGCTTTTTTTTCGTGATAAATTATTTAAAATTTTAATAGGTTTTTAATTTTTATTATTTTATGTTGAAAATTTTAATTTTATAAAAAGTTGAATTTTTAGTTCTCTTAAGTATAATAATTTTTTTAGGTATAATCTGAAAAAAAAATAACATAAAATCCAAAACATAAAATAAATAGACTACATTTTTTAAATGACATTTTACTTTTAACTTTTAAAAAAGATAAATATATATATAGATCTAGCTTAAATTTAAACTAATCAAATATTTACATGAATTAATTTTTTAAAATGTAGATTTTTAATCATTTAATCTATAACATGGAATAAAATGATAAAAATTATAGGTTGATTTATATTTAAAATAAACCCATATTTATATACATTCCATCCATATTATTAATATAATTTATTATAATATATTAATAATTACAATACAATTATAAACTAAAAACATAATTAATTAAATAATTTTAACTTTCTAAACAATTTAACTCCTTACACACTAAATCACTTGATTATAGAATTATAATTATCTATTATAAATCATCATAGTCATAGTCAAAGATATCAAAGCATCTTTAAAAGAGACCACGAGATGGTAGAGAGCTTTTTTTGTGGGAGCATTTTTTTTTGCAGCATTTTATGATATTTTTTCACTTTTTATTACTTTAAATTGAAAATTTCACTTTCATGAAAGTTTGAATTTCTAATTTTCCAATTTTTTTTTTTTTTTTTTTAATTTTCTATGTATTATGATAATAATAATAATTTTAAGTTAGATATTTAATTTTAATTTCATAGAAATTAAAAAAAATTAACTTAATTTTTTATTAAATCTAAATTTGTAATATTTAAATTTATTAAGTATTTAGAAGATCAATTTTTTGAGATGTAACATTTTATTATTATTATTATTATTATCATTTAATAAGAAGTAATTAATCATAAAGTAAATTATAAAAAATTACACCTCATAAAATGTAATCTCTTGAGTGTTTGATAAATCCATATTTAAGATGGATATTTACTCATATACATCCCATCCATATTATTGATCATAATTATTCTAATATATTAATAATTGCAATACAACTATGAATTATAAACATAATTGATTAAATAACTATAACATTCTAAACAATTTAACTTATAATATACCAAGTCACGATTAATGATTATATGTGATTACAATTAAATATTGTAAATCATCTTACACAATCTATTAGTTGAATTGTTTTTTAATGCCCAAGCATAAATAAAAGTACACCATTTGGATTCTGTAGCTATTGTGACATATAAAATAGGGCTAGAATAACATAGACACCCATAATGGAACACAAATATTTACCATGGAAATCTATATGGGAAAACCAACATTTAATGAATGATTGTGCATTCCATCTCCTTATATTATGTAGATTACAATACATATTATAAATATTTCAAATTGTGAATCTATGAAATGCCATGGTATTCTACGGCCCTATACAATATGCTTCTATCTCTCTACTCTATTTGCATCTCCTCCACATTCCTACTCATACTATGAAATACTCAACAACTAGCAAAAAATGAAACCTTTCTCCTCTTTTTGCTAGGTTTTTGCTGGCTAGAATTTGGGTTAGGTTTAGGGTTTCAAAACCCATTGAACCTCCATGATTATTCTAAAATGATAAATAGTGGGTTCGAACATTTTAGTAACTCCCCATACTTGAATTATGGTGAGCATGGTTTTTGCTTGGACATGTGGGGATTATTTGGAATGTTACCTTGTCAAGACCATAATTTTTTCATGACCCTTGTTTTAGGTGCATGGTAGCTCATTGGAAAGATCACAATGAGAAGAAAAAAAAAACTTAGATGGGGAAATCCTATAGGAGCCTTGATCTAACACAAGCCCACAAAACATTGTTTAGGGCCCCAAAACATGTTAGAAGTTGATAACCCAAATTTGAAAAAATAAATGTCATCTATACTATACATAGGGTGGATAATATGGGGTGCCTATGGAGACACCTAAGGGGATAATGTATAAAATGTTCCAAATCATGGAATATGTCCACTTAGTAGTTTGTGAGTAATAAATAGGCTCATTAAGTAGTTAGAGGAAACACTATAATAATAAAGAGTGGTTAGCATAAACTTATAAGAATAATATGACAAAATATAAATATACATGATTATAGCCCATTGCATACATTATCCCCTTGGGTACCTCTACAGGAACCCCATATTATTCTCCTTAGGTATAACCTTATATCATCTCTAAGATCTCCCAATAGAATACCGATGTCTAGACCCTAGATTATGAATACACATATAATGATAAAACCATAATAAGTATACATATGTCATATATGTTAAGTATGACCATTGGTTTGTAAGTAAGTATGTACATTGTAAATATAATAAAATAACACTAACAAGTTAACAACAAACAAGGTTGAGAGAGGAGTCCGTGAGAAGAAAAGAAAGGGGGATTATGAGACTAAGAGGAAAAATAATAATATTTTATTTCTGCCCACATTTTAGCCTAAGTTCTCCACCTTTCTTTGTGTTCATTAATTATTCACCAACCTGGAGATTACTTGTCCCAAAAGAAGGATGCATAAACGTCTTATGAAAGAACAATATGGTCTCTTCTTAACATATAATAACTTACACGTGATTTTAGGCATCAAATCCTCTTGTCTCATTCATTATTCTTTGGAGTTGTAATCAACTACTCTCATGATATCCTTCCTTTATTTTATGCATCTTCAAAGTTATTTCCATAAACTTGTGGAATTCATGTCTATAAACATTGGTAAATGTTGAGGAAAACATAAGTGATTTTTCATAGTTTGAAATCTCTAGTTCCTAACACAAGAGATTCCCTTGCATACAGTAGAGCGTTGAAGAGAAAGGGGATTTTCTAGGGGACTACATGGTAGAGAACGGGATTGATTTAATTATGTTGTGCTTGTTGAGAGGGAAGAGATGTAATTAGTTGAAATAAGGTTGTTAGGACCAAGTAAAAAGAAGAATTAATTCCCTATTTAAAATCTTTGGAATTGAGCTAAGTGATATATATTAGAGCCAACCAATACAATTTCTACCTTGTGGATTCATAGGTTCAATTTAGGGGTAGATATTGCAATATAGTGCCTATAGTTGGATTCGAAATGTACTTCGCTTGCAAGTAGTTGGTGATGAATTTCAATTAGGATGAGCAACACTCTTGTTATGATTGTTTTTAATATTTGATATTTATGTTATGAATTAATTGATGATAATGAGTAATTAGTAAAATTAATATGTTTTCAATTCATTCTATGATGCATTATAAGTACGTTTGAATACACACAAAGACATGTGTGTGTGCATGTGCATGCATTAAATTTGGACAGGTTGTGTGTGTGTGCATGTGCATGCATTAAATTTGGATATGTTGTGTATGTTTGCTTTCAAATTCAGTGTGCATGCATGGATTCACACACAGATGCATATAACATGCATTGAATTTGGATAGGCGTGGAATATCATTTTATTGACACTCATAGTTTAAATCAATTATGAATCATGTATGTGTGCACATATATAACTTGCATTGAATTTGGATAGGCATTGCATGTCATTGTGTTTGGTCATAGTTTAAAATTAATTATCACTTCATGCATTAGTTCTACCTTAGAATTCATGAATGGAGTAATTGGTGATTTGAGGATTACCCCATTTGTTTGATAGTAGTATAAAAGGGGTTGGGTATGCTACTAACACCAAAATTATAATATATCCTATCTAGGGCACCAATAAATTCATAGGGTACTTATGTATATCCATATAGAGCTTTAGTTTTCAAGAATACAAGGAAATTTAATTCCTCAACTTTCTCCCTAGAGTATCATTTAGCCGTGGCTACTAGCTTACCCTTGAAATCCACTTGCCAAAGGTTGTTTTGACCGCTTCAAGTCATTCTAATATTATTCTACAAAATTGTGTCCTTTAGTGTGTCTTCTTGTGTATATGGTTCCAAATATTCAATGGAAGGTATAACTTGGCCCTCTTCATCCTCATTGAGCATGGATGGCTTATAGAGTTTCAAGTTCTCTTATTTACTACTGAGAAAATGAACATATAAGCTAGAATTTTAAGTCTACAAGAATTGTTGATTGCCCAGTTCTTCAATATTTTTAAAGGTCCATATCTCAAGGCTATGATTTTCTTCCCCAATACTTGTTACCTTTCCTTATTAAGGTCTAACCAAACTCTACCTCCTAATTATAAGGCATTCTAAATCCTATGTATATCATGCCTAGCATTTCATTTCTCTTGAGACTTCTTTGATTTATATTAAATATATAGGTGTATTTGTCGTATCCTATCTATGAAATTTTATTCCTTGAAAATATCACTTGAGGTTGTTTCCCCTGCTTCATGTTGTCCACATACAATATCTAATGGGGTTAGTGGAAAATATACAAAACAAATTTCAAAAGGAGACCTATCAATGGAAGTGTGGACAAATCTATTATAAGAATGTTGTATGTAAACCAAATTTTGATCCTACATCCTTGGATGCTTCTAATTGTAACCTCTTGAAAGAAGAACCAAAGTCCTATCCACTACCTTTGTCTATCCATTAGTTTATGGGGAAAAGTAGTCGATATCTTCAATTTATCATCCAACTTCTCCCACAATGAAGTCCAAAATACATTGAGAAATTTAGTATCTTTGTTAGAAATACTACTCCTTGAAATCTCAAAGTACACCAAGCACGCACCAAGATCCTTTGAAATAACAAGTTTTTATATTCTTGTCTTGTTATTGTATTTTTACAAGTCTGACATCAAAACACGCATATTATTAAACCTATTTACCTTGAATATAGGTCGTCATGCCCCCTCCTTGTCCTTGGAAAAACCCCAATAAAGTCCATGGATATGATTTTCCATGGCCTTACATGGAATAGAAGTGGACTCTAGAGTCCTTCCTTCATATTACGAGGCTTACTCATAAACATAAAAGGAAATCCTTAATAAATACAACTACTTCTTGCATATAGATCCAATCAACATTCTTCTACAAGTTAGCCATAGTATTCTAGACACCAAAATGAAAAATAAATTTGGAAGTGTGATCCGCCCTTATTAGTGGAACCCCTTCTTCATTTGTTACACAAAGCTTCACCATCTTGTAGAGTAACCCATCTTGGAGATGTTAATTTTTCGATAATTTCATTCAATATTATCTAGGATCACTAAGAGAATAACAAGCACAACATAACAATAACAAGAGACAATGGACACAAAGCATTTCATTGAGGAAAACCAAGAAGGTGAAAAACCCTGCAAATTCCTCAGAGATAGAATGAGCACCAATACAAAGATCACAAAGATCAAACCCCAAAAGATAGATGTCTTTAACAACTACTCCTCCTCCACTTGTGCGCACTCCTCTCTCTCAACTATGTGAGTTGGATGAGTGAGTGAATGAATAGAATGAGAGAGACACACTCTCTATTTATACAACAACTTAGCCTGCCTTTAAACCTAACTGGGCCGACTTCCTAAGGAAGCCTAATAACCCATTTGCATGACTCATACAGGGCTGGCCCCACCAAGGTGGTCTAATAACCCATTTGCATGACTCATATAGGGATGGCCCCACTAAGGTGGTCTAATAACCCATAAAATATAACTTACAACACTTACAATGTAACTTGCAACACTTGCAAATACAAATGAAGACACTGCCAATCAGAAGAATAATACACTCCATTGAGGATACAATAAAGTACAAATGTAATACATACAATATACAAGTGAATATCTTCTACAGTTACAAATACATCAACACTTCCTCTTAACTAGGAAGGTATTCTCTTGACATAGGTCATTAATACATATAGGCACAAGTCTTCAATTATGGAGCTGAATCATCATCACCAGATCACAGAGCATCATCATTACTGCTGCTGTACTCGTCATATCGAGCACTGGTGTTACCTCTCAATTCTTCTCGTCATAGGAAGTTCTATAGAACCAACCCTTTTTCATGATGGATGTAGGCCTAGCCTCCTGTAGGTCTTCATAATCTCTGCGAGTGGGCCATCTTGTGGAATTCTTAGGGCTGATTATATGCATAAAAAAAACCTCAAAAGAGCATCCTAGGACTGATTACGAGCTTACTGCTCAACCTATAGGATCTCCCAGTGAGCTATTACATGTGACCTCCACAAAACCTTAAAAGAGCATCTTGTGACCTGCAAGATCTCTAAAGAGCATCCCAGGACTTTTACGTGACTAGCACAACTTGTTCAGATCTCCAGGACTTATTACATGTGATCTCCACAAAACCTTAAAATATCATCTTGCGACCTGCAATATCTCTAAAGAGCATCCTAGGACTTTTATGTGACTAGCACAACCTGTCCGGATCTCCAGGACTGATTACATGTGATCTCCACAAAACCTTAAAAGAGCATCTTGCAACCTGCAAGATCTCTAAAGAGCATCCCAAGACTTTTACGTGACTAGCATAACCTGTCCGGATCTGCAGGATTGATTACATGTAATTGCACAACCTGTCCACGGCCACGGAGTATCATCCTGATACTCATGATTACACTGATCACCTTCGCATGGGGCATCATCCTGATGCTCATGATCATACTAATCATGATCATACAGTGCATCATCCTGATGCATATCACCATCACATGATCATACTAATCATGATCATACAGAACATCATCTGGAGCATTGTCCTGATGCTCATCACGCAACACTTACATCCACAACCATGGGAAGGATCCTCCTACCACCATGCTTGGAATGGTTCCTGCAAATGTGTCCCATCACTTCCTCCTCGAAGTATCTTCAATTTGAAGAACACCAAGCCTCTCTCTGAAGTACTCAAACTTCACTTTGGCTAGTGGTTTGGTCAGCACATCTACATACTGCTCATCTATCACAACATACAAGAGCTCCACTGCTCCTCTCTGCACCATATCCCTGATATAGTGATATTTTATCTCGATATGCTTCAACTTGTCATGGAACACTATGTTCTCTGACAACTTCACACAATTCTGGTTGTCATAAAAGATACAAGTAGCATCTAACTGGAGATCAAATAAATCTGACAGTAGCTTCCTTAGCCATACTGCCTCGCAACTGGTCGACCAAGCTGCGACATACTCTGCTTCGGCTGTACCCAGTGCTATTGTTAGAGCAATATTATACCTTAGTGCCTTAATCATTAATTAATTGATGGTTATTTGGTACTAAACTGGTTAAAAATACATCCCTAGGTGTGAAACTAGTTATTATGAAGTGGTTTGGACTTATCTGGATAAGTGTGAACAAGTTCCCAAGTGTATGAGCCAAAGTATGGGCCAAGGGAGGTAAAACTAGCTTTTGGGCGCTTCCCCCATGCATTTATTGCCTCCAACATGCCTAAGGTGCCCTTTTCCCCTGTTTTAAGGAAATGAATTGACCAAGGGTGCTCATGCACTGTATGTGGACAATTGCCACTCCCTAGGCTAGTTTTGGCATGCCTAAGCCTAACCAACTTCTACCAACCACCTCCTCCACATGTCTGAACCCCATTTTCAGTCTCCCATGCTCAACCAGTGTTCATATTCACATTTCGAACCTGTTTGGGATATTTTTGGATCCATTTGGTCAAACCTAGGGGGGATTGAGGCTAAATCTAAGATAGCTAAGTGTGGACACTCCAAGTGGATATTTTTCCTCCTATTTGTATATAAGGATGAACCAATCTATTTTATAAGGTTGGATAGTTAATAATATCTCAATATTTGATCATTTGTGTTTTCTAGAAAGTTGATCATTTGTTTTGTATTTTGATCATTTGTTCATTCTGTAACATGTTTGCACTTGTTTCTTGCTAAGTGAGTGAAATATTTCAGCTGTGAGGAATCCATGGTAGCTAGATCCTACTGTGTCATAGATTTTACATGGTATCAGATATCTTGGAGCTACTATTCGAACTAGAGACTGTTTTAGTGGTGTGCCAGAAGCAGTGGAGAAACCACAGAAGTCTCTGGAACCATTGCATTGAAGCCATTGGAGAAATCTATTGGAGTCTATCCAGGGTGTGATTCTGTCCTGAATGTACCCACTATCAAATAGAGTTCGATCTGTTGAGTGTAGATCCCTATTGAGTGTTGAGAGTTTTCATTTGCAGGTTTTCAAGAGCACCATTGTCACCCAATGCACAAGCAACAGAAGAAGATGGATCCATCTCACCCAAATCTGCTCACTTATTTCAACTATTTCGATTGGAAGGATGAAATGGTGATTTTGCTGAGATCTAAGGGTCTTTTCAGGATCACAATGGGCATAGAGAATGAGCCCAACTCTGTTGTGGAGAAATCGATTTTTTTTAACAGAATGGATGAAGCATTCGGCCTCCTTTGCCTCAGTATTTCGAGAGACCTTCTATTTAATATGGAAACTCTAGCTACACCCAATGAAGTTTGGCTCAAGCTTGAGTCTCTATTTGGGAAGACTGATGAGATGAGAGAGCATCAAATTGAGAATGAGTTGATCTCACTGAGTCCAAGCAATTTCGAATCCATCCAGGATTTCTTCACCAAGTTCAAGAGCTTGGTCTTGCAAATCAAGCAATGTGGTATTGACAAGAAGGAAGAACAGTTGATCTTGTCCATTCTCTCAAAATTGGGTCCTGCGTACTCAGTTTTTGTCTCTACATTCAACTCCACAAAGCTCACAGTTAGAAACTGGAAGATGCCATATTTGGCTGATTTCATGGAGATGCTAACCCAAGATCAAGACAAGTTGTTCTTGATGGGAACCATCAAGCAAAAAGACCAAGTACTTGCAGTTGGAGATTCGAAAAATGGAAGAGGAAAGCAAAATCCCAAGGGGCCAAAACCACAAGAGAAGAAGAAGAAGGATGAGAGGCCCAAATCCACTGATGGGGGTTCAAATCCTATCAAAGAAAAAGGAAAGAAGAAGGATAAGAATAAGTGAAACTATTGTCAAAAGGGCTTTCATTCAAAGGGCTCATGCATGAAGAAAACCATAGACATGATGACTTATCTCCTACAGAAAAAAAAACATTCCCCTTCCTAAAAGTTCCAAGAAGAAAGAGGGTGTTTCTAAAGATAAGGAGAGGTGCCATGCTTTGGTGGCTAGTACATCTCAGTCATCCTTGTTCATCATTGATTCACATGCCTCAAGGCACATGGCTTTTTTAAGAGATTCATTCTCTATTCTTGCTTCTTACAGTGGTCCCTCCATTCGCATGGGAGATGACACAGAAATCCCTACACATGGCATTGGGAAAATCTCTATGGAGAATGGGTATTTCAGCAATGTGATGTATGTACCTGATCTTGCAGCCAACCTACTCTCTGTATATCAGATGACACACACTGGTTCAACCAAGAGAGTGGCCTTCACTCAGAATGATGTGGAGATATCAGAAATTTCCACCGGAAAAATTGTTGCAATGGGTGTTGCAGACCATGATATGAAGATGTACAAGTTCTCACATTTTCTTGGGTTCTCTTCCTCATATGCACTTTTGTCACATGGAAATGAAGTCAGCAAGCTATGGCATGAGATATTTGGACATCTCAACTACAGATATCTCCAAGCCTTGAGAAAGGAAGAGATGGTTGAAGGGCTTCCACAAATCATATTTTCCAATGGCACTTACAAAGGGTGCATTGTTGGGAAGCATGCTGAGAAGAAGTATGAGAAAGGGAAGGAAAGGAGAGCTGCTGAACCTCTTGGTTTAGTACATTCTTATCTGATTGGTCCACTCCGCACTCCCTCCTATGGTTGCAGCAAATATGTGCTCACCTTCATCGATGACTACTCGATGACTACTCAAGGTATTGTTGGTTGTATTTTCTCAAGCAAAAATCTGAATTTTTCCAATGTTTCAAAGTTTTCAAGAACATGGTGGAGAACTTTAGTGGGAGATCCATGAAGGTCTTGAAGACTGATAATGGAAGGGATTATGTCAATAAGGACATGCAGCAGCTCTGTGAATAAAATGGCATCCAAATGCAACATTCTGTGCCCTACACACCTCAGCAAAATGGTGTTGCAGAGTGCAAGAATAGAGCATTGAAGGAGATGGCCACTTGCATGATGGAGGCTAAATCTTTGTCTCCAAAGCTATGGGATGAAGCTATGGATTGTGTTGCATATGTTTAGAACAGAGCACCACATAAATTCTTGGAAGACATGACTCCATATGAGGCTTGGATGGGCCACAAACCCAAAGTCTCTCATTTCAGAATTTTTGGCTCAAAGGCTTGGGCTAGAATTCGTCTAGAGAAGAGAAAGGCCTTGCAGCCCCAAAGAAAGGAGTCAATCATGGTTGGGTATGAAGAGGATTCCAAGGGCTAAAATCTCTTTGATCCATCCACTCTCAAAACTTTCACCGAAAGAAGTATCCAATTCCAAGAAGAAGAGCTCATGCAAGCTACAGAACAAGGTGATGGGGAATGCACATATCCTCTTCTTGATGATGATGTAAGTAGTGGTTCTTCCTCTGATATTTCTGATTCTGATATTTTTGAAGATGATGATGATATGGATGCTGATCATGAACCTCCCTCAAAGTCCAAGTGGGCTGAGAAAACAATACAAGCTGCTGGTGAGCTTGCGGGTGATCCTCAAGATGCTAGGAAAACTAGATATCAGTTTTACAATTCTTTTGCAAGTTGCGATTCTAATATGAGTAATGCATGTTATTTGATGGTTGGATCTGATCCAAATTCATACTGAAAAGCATCTAAAGAACTAAGTTGGAAAACAACCATGCAAGAAGAGATGAACTCACTCCATGAGAACAAAACTTGGGATTTGGTCCCTCTTCCTCCCAAGAGGAAACTAGTGCAATGAAAATGGGTTTATAGAACCAAGGTTGGATTTGGTGGCTCGGATATGATATATAAGGCCACTTTGGTGGCTAAGGGTTACTCTTAGGTCCAAGGAGTGGACTATAGAGAGACATTTGCACCAGTGGCAAAGATGGACTCCATAAGACTAGTTTTGGCCATTGGGGCTTCCAAGTGATGGGAGGCTCATCACATGGATGTGAAGAGTACCTTTCTTCATAGGGATCTGAATGAGGAGATCTATATGCAGCAGCCTGAGTGCTTTATTTCTAATCATACACTTGTGTGTAGGTTTAACAAGTCACTCTATGGGCTCAAGCAAGCTCCTAGAGCATGGTATGCAAAAATGGACAATTTTCTGCTATCTTTGGGGTTTGAGAGGTGTAAGTCTGATCCAAATGTGTATATGTAGCATATTAGTGATCTGATGTTGATTATTGTACTGTATGTTGATTATCTTTTGATCACTGGTAGTTGCACCAAAGAACTTGACTCAGTTAAGAGTGCATTACACAGTGCATTCTCCATGACCGATCTAGGATTGCTGAAATAATTTCTGGGTTTGGAGATAGACCAAACTGTGAATGGGATATCTATATATCATTCAAGGTCACTCTATGGGCTCAAGCAAGCTCCTAGAGCATGGTAAGCAAGCTCCTTTCGGTAGTTAAGCTTACATATTGGGGTTCTTCACCACTAGTTGATAGTTCATTGTATAGACAACTAGTTGGGAGCTTGTTGTATCTTACACACTCTCGACTAGATTTGTTTATGTTGTTGGGGTTGTTGCAAGGAACATGAAAGAGCCTCATGAGTTCCATTGGAAGGCATCCAAGAGGATCCTTCATTATGTACAGGGTACTAAGCATTTTGGTATCCACTATGCAGCTGGTTCATCTCTTGAATTATTTGGTTTTACTGATTCTGATTGGGCTGGTGATAATGATGATCGGAAGTCCACTTCCGGTTATGTGTTTATGCTTGCACATGGTCCCATTTTCTAGTCAAGAAAGAAGCAACACACTATATCCTTATCTTCATCTGAGGTTGAATACAGGGGAGCAGTGAATGTAGCTACACAATGTGTATGGTTGCAAGGTATTCTTGGAGAGTTTGGCATTGTGTTTGATTCACCCACATTCATTTGGTGTGATAATCAAAGCACAATCAAGATCTCCATTGATCTAGTACAGAGACAGAGGACCAAGCACATAGAGATTCACATGCACTACATTCGAGGCTTGATGCATGACCATATCATAGCATTGCAGTATTGCCCTTCTGCTGAGCAAACTGCTGATATCTTCACCAAGAGTTTTACTGAGAAGAACTTCACTTACCTTAGATCACTCCTTGGGGTGAGTGATGCATGGTGAATATTGGTGTATTTTCATATATGTCACATGTCCATTTTTTAGGGGAGGTTTTATTTCCCATGTGGTTTTCCTTCTTTCCTTGGTTACATGGACAAATAAACTCTTATGTTGTAAAAGGTGACTTGAGCCTTAGTTGCCAAGGCATTAATTTTGATATTCCACTAAGTCTAGCTTATGGGGGGGTGTTAGAGAAATATTATACCTTAGTACCTTAATCATTAATTAATTGATGATTATTTGGTGCTAAACTGGTTAGTAATACATCCCTAGGTGTGAAACTGGTTATTATGAAGTGGTTTGGACTTATTTGGATAAGTGTGAACAAGTTCCCAAGTGTATGAGCCAAAGTATGGGCCAAGGGAGGTCAAACTAGGTGTTGGGCGCTTCCTCCCATGCATTTATTGCCTCCAACATGCCTAAGGATCCCTCTTTCCCTATTTTAAGGAAATGCATTGACCAAGGGCGCTCATGCACTATATGTGGACAATTGCCACTCCCTAGGCCATTTTTGGCATGCCTAAGCCTAACCAAATTCTACCAACCACCTCCTCCACATGTGTGAACCCCATTTTTGGTCTCCCATGCTCAACCAGTGTTCACATTCACATTTCGAACCTGTTTGGGATATTTTTGGATCCATTTGGTCAAACCTAGGGGGTATTGAGGCTAAATATAAGCTAGCTAAGTGTGGACACTCCAAGTGTATATTTTTCCTCCTATTTGTATATAAGGATGAACCCATATATTTTATAAGGTTGGAAAGTTAATAATATCTCAATATTTGATCATTTGTGTTTTCTGGAAAGTTGATCATTTGTTTTGCATTTTGATCATTTGTTCATTCTGTAACATGTTTGCACTTGTTTCTTGCTAAATGAGTCAAATATTTCAGCTGTGAGGAATCCATGGTAGCTAGATCCTATCGTGTCATAGATTTTACAGCTACGTAGGATTGCTTCCTGATAAGCCAAGAGATCACACCTGATCCCATACTAAAGTAGCACCCCAAAGTGTCTTTCTATCTGCAACACTGCCTACCCAATCTGAATCAACATAAGCCTCCAGGTTAAACTTTTGATTCGCATCATACTTGAGCCCATAATCAACCATACCCTTCAGATACCTCAGAATATGCTTTACAGCAATCAAGTGAACATGTCTAGGATCCGTCAGGAACTGGCTCAAGGTGTTCACAGCAAAGCAAATATCAGGTCTCATGTTCATCAGGTACATCAATGACCCAATTATCTGATGATACATCGTGGAATCAACTGAATCTGATGAAGCATCACTCAATAGATTCAGGTTCGATGCCATAGGTGTGGCCATGCAGTCCATCATCCCGAACCGCTTTAGGATCTCTACTGCATACTTCCCTTGTCCAAGGAAGATTCCATCTTCGTTCTGCCACACCTCCATACCTAGAAAGTAATACATCATACCCAAGTCCTTCATCTCGAACTCCGCAACAAGCTTCCTCTTCATGTCGGCAATCAACCTATCCTCACCTGTCACAAACAAGTCATCCACATACAGTAGGAGTATCACTGGATTGCCTTCCTCAACCTTGTACTAAAGGTTGGAATCTGCTTTACTCTTGGTAAAGCCCAAATTGAACATGAATCTGTCTATCATGCCATACCATGTCCTGGGTGCTTGCTTCAATCCATACAAGGCTTTCTTTTACTTTGCACACATATGACTCCCTGTCATGTGTCTCAAAACCGGGTGGCTGCTCCACATACACTTCCTCTTTGGCTACACCATTCAAGAAAGTTTTCTTGACATCCATATGGTGTATCTTCCACTTCATTACTGTGGCCATAGCAAGTACTGTTATGATGGAAGTGTATATGGCTACAAGTGCAAAAGTCTCTTCATAATCTATCCCTTCTTTCTGGGAGAAGCCATGAGCCACAAAACTTGCCTTGTATTTCTCTATGCTACCATCTGCAACATGCTTGATCTTGTATATCCACTTGGAAGTCAAACATACTTCCCTTATGGTCTTGGGACCACATCCCAAACATCATTCTTCATGATCGACTGGTATTCCTCGACCATGGAATCCTTCCATTCTTTCTTTTCTGCTACTTCTTCATAACTGGAAGGTTCTTTGTTCATTATTTCATAGAGTAAGGAAACATAGCTAGTGTGTGACCTTGTCCTTTTTCTTTCTCTGTGTTCCTCCTCTAGAATACCATACCTTTCTGCATCTTGGATGAGCTCTCTAGCCCATGCTAGTTTCCTCTTGCGAGAGTTCTTCTCACAGGGTGGATCTACAGGTTCTTGTGGATCTTCTATTTCATGATCCTCTTCTGGAATTTCTTCGTTCATGGTGGTGTCTTGTATTCTGGGTACTCTTGGTTCTCCATTGTCTTCCAGAAGTGGATTCCTCGATTTGATGTATGATGAGTCTTCATCAAAAGTCACATCCCTACTAATGTCAATCTTCTTGAACCCTGGAAAGTAGATTATGTATTCCTTTGAGTTTTCAATGCACCCCACAAATATATCCTTCTTTCTTGAAGGATCTAACTTTGTCCTCTTTTCTTTTGGAACTTGTGTATATACTGGACAGTCAAATATCCTGAGATGGCTAACTTCTGGTTTCTCACCAGAGAAGGCTTCTTTTGGTGTCTTGTTGTCAAGTATCTTGTGTGGTGTTCTGTTTTGTACATAAAAAGTTGTCCTTGCTGCTTCTGCCCATAGGTGCATGCGTAGATCTTGGTCATGAAGCATTGCCTGTGCTTCTTCCATGATTGTTCTATTCTTCCTTTATGCAACCCCATTTTGTTGTGGATTGTAAGGAGTGGTCAACTCCCTCTTAATCCTTGAATCACTGCATAACTTCTTGAAGTCCCCTGAAGTGAATTCACCGCCATTGTCGGATCTAAAGGTCTTGATCTTCTTATCAGTTTGGTTTTCTATCAAGGCTTTGAATTCCTTGAACTTATAAAACACTTCATCTTTGTTCTTTAAGAAATAGACCCAAGTCTTCCTATAGAAATCATCAATGAAAGAAACATAATATACATACCCACTCAAAGAACTGGATGACATCGGACCACATACATCGGAGTGGATAATCTCCAATATTCATTTTTCCTTGCTTTCACTGCTTGGAAATGCCTTTTTTGTGTTCTTTCCTTTTGCACATCCTTTGTAAGCACCTTCATGCTTTGACTGGATTTCAGGAAGACCTTCTACTGCTTTGCTTGCAATTGGTAGTGCTCTATAGTGCACATGTGCAAGTCTTCTGTGCCAAAGTTCACTTGGCTCCATGGATTCATGTACCATGGCATGTTCAGGTTGTCCCTTCAACTTGTACAATCCTCCCTCTTGCTCTCCAATCAGTACTGCATCATCTATGTTCTTACCTTTTGGCCACATAAGTACTTGGCCATCCACAAATGCAACTCTTATCCCCTTTGCATACAAAGATGATATGGAGAGAAGATTCTTCTTGAGTCCAGGTACATATAGAACATCTTTCATCTTTAAATACTTCCTAGAGTCTAACTTGTAGGAGGCTTCACCACTTCCTTTTATAGGGTATTGATAGTCATCCCTAATTTTCAGCTTATGAGATGACTCATATTTAGATAGGTCCATAAAAGATTCTTTAAATCCCGTCATATGTTTGGAAGCCCCACTATCAATAAGCCAATCATTACACCCATGTGTAACAGTACCTGTGAGAGCAGAGATTAGAACATACTCTTCGTCACTTGAAGAGTCTTCACTTTCTACCTTAGTCTTCTTCCTGGGAGGTTCATCATCCTCAGCAGCATGAGAATGCTATCTCTTCTTGTTGTACTTCTTGTTGTTGTTGTTGAATCCCTTTCCGTTCCTGGGACATTCTGAGGAATAGTGTCCCTTCTCATCACATGTGTAGCATCTAATGTGAGAGAGATCATTCTTCTTTTGATGATGGTGAGAAGATTTCTTGTGATGAGGTTGCTCCCTCTTGAACTTACCTTTCTTGGTGTGTGCTGTGAGAGCTTGGTATTCACTTCCCATCTTTTCTTCTCGAGCCACAAGTATAGCTTCTTCTTGTGAACATTCCTCCCACAGTCTACCAAAAGAGATCGATTTCTTTCTCGCACAGATACCTTGGATGAAGGAGTCCCATGACCTAGGTAGGCCATTCAATGTGGTCATCACAATTTCTCCATTCTCCACTACTTCATCCACAACTTCAAGTTGCTCTTTGATTTGAGAGACTTTAGTAAAGTAGGATTGGATGGTCTCTCCATTCTGGATCTTTACCCCTTTCAATTGGTTCCGCAGTGTCATCTTCTGATTTATATTCTTTCCTTCAAACAACTTGGTCAAGGAGTCAAACATCTCCTTAGGTGTCTTTAGGGAAGTCACATGGGGTATGAGATGGTCTTTGATAGAATCAACAATGATTCTCTTGGCCTTGATCAAGTTCTTCTTGTGTAAGGCCTTAGCCTCATCTCCCTCTGGAACTAGAACCTCTTCACTTATGTAGGTGTCCAATTCATTCTCTTCTAGGATTAACCCAATCCTATACTTCCATGCTCGGAAGTTATCAACTCCTTCAAGCTTATCCTCAAGCTTGGTGTGGTGATACATCTTAATGAGAAACTCAAATGGAAATAAAAGATTTAGTTCTTACCACTTGATTTGCTAAAATTGGATCTGGAGATGGATTAGGGTTTGTCAAATAAACCCTAAAAATTCAAACTTCTGATTGGATGGAAAGATGTGCCTTGCTCAGCTGATCAAGCCGGTATACTTTAATTTTGAAATCTCCAAAATTTGACCCCTCAAAATTGACTTTGAAACTTTCATATCTGCAGCTTCTGGTGTTCTTGTCAAAATCCCAAACTAGGGTTTGATAGAGCTCAGGGTTCTACCCAACCAAAAATTTCGATCTTGGTCTCTAAACTTTGATTTTTCTAAGGAGCATCCAGTCATGGTATCAGATTCCAAAAATTCCAACTTTCTCAGAAACCCTAATTTACCGTAACAATGACAGGCCAAAAACTAAAAATGCTGAGAATTGAATTCAGCCTCTACAAAAAGATGTGCCCTTGCTAGGAGAGTCATCCTAGCCTTTTGCTTTTGATGAATTGTGGAGAGAAACCCAAAAATTAAGAATCCCTAACTTCCGCAACTGCACAGTGTCTTCTCCTTAGTGTCGCTCTGATACCATGTTAATTTTTTCATAATTTCATTCAATATTATCTAGGATCACTAAGAGAATAATAAGCACAACATAACAATCACAAGAGACAATGGAAATGAAGTATTTCACCGGGGAAAACCAAGAAGGTGAAAAACCCCGCAACTTCCTCAGAGATAGAATGAGCACCAATACAAAGATCACAAAGATCAAACCCCAAAAGATAGATGTCTTCAGCAGCTACTCGTCCTCCACTTGTGTGCACTCCTCTCTCTCAACTATGCGATTTGGATGAGTGAGTGAATGAATAGAATGAGAGAGACACGATCTCTATTTATACAACAACTTAACCAGCCTTTAACCCTAACTGGGCCGACTTCCTAAGGAAGCCTAATAATCCATCTGCATGACTCACACAGGGTTGTCCCCACCAAGGTGGTCTAATAACCCATCAAATATAAGTTACGATACTTACAATGTAACTTGTGACACTTGCGAATACAAATGACGACACTTCCAATCAGAGGAATAATACATCTCCGTTGAGGATACAATAAAGTACAAATGTAATACATACAATATAGAAGTGAATATATTCCAAAGTTACAAATACATCAACAGGAGATCATAATCAACATTTGTTTGTTCATTTTGTCCTTGCAACTATTGATACACCCCCTGAAAGTCCTCATCTTCATCATACTCATGTGTATATGTTTCATGGAAAAATGGCTCCATATGCATAATGGGTCACAAAGATGTAATGTTTGGTGCTAAAGGTTTGATAAAAAATATACAACCAACATGTTGGTTGTTCCCTTCTTATATTTAATCACTAGATTAAATTGCTATAAATATCCCATGCATATATAGTGTCTTACTTATTGGATTTTACTCTAATCCTATAAGTATTATAAAGGCTAGTTATCGGTATGGACGATGGTGTCCTTACACATCAAATAATGCTTCCACTTATTCACTACTTTACCAAGATATAGACCTCCTTGCCATAAGAAAGATAGTTCAATATTGCTCCATCGAATAGATCCAAATGACAACAACCGATATCATCCTTTGCATTAATACTACTCCCATAGCATACACATTAGGTAGTGATAGGACCATCCCTTGACTAATATTCTACTTCAATTATTCAAAGGATTCATGTTGTATATAACCCCACTTGAAACTTTTACCATTAGATGTTATAATATAAAGTGGTGCTACCACAATAAAGAATGATGTCGTTAACTTTCTTAAATATGTGGCAGCTCCCACAAAGCTCCTAAATTTTGTGATATTAGTAGGATTCAACCATTTGAGAATGACCTCTATCTTTGTGGGATCAATATTCAACATACCTACACAAATCACATGCCCCAATTACACTACAAAGGGATGTTTAAATAACTCATTCTTCTTATGTTTTCTACCAATTGATGTTTCATTTGTGTCCTCTAATTAGAACCAAAAATAAAAATACTTTCTTTAAAATCAACACATGAGTCCCCTAATTAGAACCAAAAATAAAAATGCAATCAAAATAAACTGTGAAAAAAAATCTAGGAATGGTTGTAACACCCATTAAACACATAAAAGTATCGTGTGCATCACTGAAACCAAAAGGTATTACCAACCATTGATAAAGACATTACTTCATACTTGAAGGAAGTGTTCTGTGTTCTTTTTCCTTGATATAGAATTGATGACATATATATTTCAAATCTATCATGGTGGAGTACTTTGCATCCTACAACTAATCTAACAAGTCCTCAATCTAGGGAAAATGGTATCGACTTTTTAGATTGATTTTGTTTATAGCTCTATAGTTAATGCACATTCTCCAAGTCCCATCCTTCTTTGGAACCTATATGAACATGGTGAAATACTTCGCCTTATGGATCCTTTCTCCAACAACCTTGCAATTGCTTCTTCACTTCATTTGACTCCAATATGGATTTCTTTTACAATATTATATTTGGTAAGGGAGAGTCTAGCAGTAATTGTGTCCTGTGTCCCACTTCCCTCTTGGGTGGTATTCCTTTGTCTTGGAACACTTCTATATATGCCTACAAAATCTCTTCAAATTGATTCTTTTGTTTACATATATTATTTAAAGTATTCCTTTACACTTGTTGAATTGGTGTCCTTTTGGTTCTATCAAAAGAAAATAAGTGCATACTTCTTAGTTGAGATAGTTAATCTCTTAGATTAGTGTGTACCTTCCAAATAGATCATAGAATTTCCCTTGTGTGCATTTACCATCCCTTATTAGGTGGCATTGGCTATCCCTTCTCGAGAATATAGAATCCCTCATATACATATATCAAATACTAAACACTACATCATAGATATCAAGATAATAAATTTGTATTGATAGAAAATCTATGATTACATTCCTTTGTAACTTTCAAATATACATCCTTATTCACCTATCCCAAATGGTATGAATGGTTTACTTACTAGGTCGTTATTTGCAATGATATTTTCCCATTTGTGAGAATCAAATAGAGCATCTTCCTAGTTCTTCTTGATCTAAATATTTCGATGGAATATCTTTGTCATCTCCTTAGATATTCTTTGGGATGAAATCTATTTAGGGTAACCTCCTCCTACATAATTGTGTAGAAAATATTTTCATTTTCATCTAAGTTTATATCTATCACCTTTCTTTCCTCCTTTAGAATATTTTTGTTCTTGAAATTCTCCTCCATTCCACCGCTATGATTCAATTCTAGATGCAGTTTCCAACAAATTTTATTTTGTGATGATCGATGTTGTAATGATCATATTCATTATTAGGGTCCTTGGATACATGTGTTTTGGTGGAAGTCTTCTTATTTTTTCATTTCCCTTCTTCTTCTCACTCATATTAGAATATCCATGTTGGTATATCTACTTCAAACCATATAGTTTCCCCTTGTTCTTGTCAAATTCAATGTATTGGGATTTCATATAGGCATTTTTATTGTCTTGGGATTAAATAGAATAATTTTCCTCATTAAATGATTGTGAATACCACCTAAGTACTTGGTGATCACAATTGAATCCTAAGGATTTATTCCCAACTATATCGATTGCTTTCAAAACAATTGTGTACTCTTATACACTCTATCCTTGCCTTTGTTGGCAATAATGCCACCAAATATTATGGTCGTCTTCAAACCTAATAGGGTAAAATTAAGACTTAAGAAGGTATTTGAATACCTTCCACTTAGTTATTGGTGGGTATACCCCTATCCTAAGGGCCTCAGTATGGCTCTTCCACCAAGTTTGTCCATGGTTTCTAGATTTAGTCTAGAAAATGTTATTTTATATTGCTATTGTACATTATGCACCCTAATATAGAGTTTAAGTGTTTATCACCAATTATTCAATTTAAGTGCAACTACCATACGATCACAGGGTTTTATCTTGACTTGCACTTCCATTTTCAATTGCTGATGAGAAGAATGGTCACTAGAGTTATATTTTCAAGATTTGGTTCTTCCTTATATTCCTTTCCTTCTCTTCCCTTGACTCCTCATAATGCTTTGGTTTCATATGAGATTCAAGATTCTTTAAAAAGGGTTGGTATTCTTCTCAAGGGAAGCCATGAATGCAACCATGCCCCTATAAATATCAATGACTTGAGATTCAAACCTTGGGAATTTCCTCTTACCCTCGTCAATAGGTCCCTCCTATTTCTCTTCTTCAATTTCTATAGACTATGACTACTTGTTTATCCTTCTTGTACTAATCTCAAGATCAATATGGTACAATTGTTTGGTAGATTTGGATTTCCTAAACTAGGTAAGAAGATGCTACCTTTCAAACCACCAAATTCTAAAACAAACTCACATTAATACTAATATGATTTATAAACCACTGTGAATATTATAATGATCAACTTACCATATAACATAAATAATAACAATGGTTAGAAACTAAGTGAGAGTTGGAAACCTATGATTTAGTCTATAAAAAAATAATAACAATAATCTTATAAACAATGCAACCAACTTAACTTATAAATATGAAATGTCATTATTATAATTCACATATATGGGTATTATATCCATGGATCATATCCTCTTGATAATGAGCTCAGCATGAAGCTTGAAACATTGGCTTTCAAACAAATTCAATGTATTATTCCAATAATTAGTTATCATCTCTTCATATGAATGAAGGAATAATCTAATAAACACCATCACTGAAATATCTTAAATTCTAATCTCTCCCATCTCTCTAATCAATAACTTTATATGATACTTATATTGATCCATTTTGTATATCCGAGGAAAAAAATTGATCCATTTTGTATCAATTATGCTTTTAGCTTCTCTGTTACATCATTGTATTGTAATTATTAATAAAATAAATAACTATGCTTAATATATAAATGGTTGTACATTGATTATTGCTATTGTATCATTATTTATTGTGTTTTACAATATATTCATTAATCATTAATGAGATCAAATTGTTTTTCTATTTCATCATTATATTGTAATTATTAACAAAGTAAATAACTATGATTAATATATAAATAATATGATTAATATATAAATGGTTGTACATTGATTATTGATTTATTTTATCGTATCATTGTTTATTGTGTTTTACAACATATTGAATAATCATTAATGAAACCAAATTTAGAAAGAAAAATCTATATCATTATTTAAAACAAAAAAATATATTATGAATTAGTTTTGTATTCATGATTTGTGATGAAAAAACTAAAATTTAATTTAATTTAAATTAAAAAAATCTATATTATTATTTAAAACAAAAATGTATTATAAATTAATATTATATATTTATAATAGTAAAATTAAATTAATGTCAATGTTAGAATTAATGTTTATATTGATGTACTGACATATATTATGTATATTACTACAATCGAATCGAATTGAGGGACACAAAATCATCCTTAAAAGCTAGCCATTGCAAACGAACATTTCAACTAGCCATTGCAAAAGACAATTTCAACTAGCCATGAAAAATAAGCTTTTTAAGAGTGTTTATTTAAAATAACAAATCACTCAAAATTTGGTAAAATTTTAATTTTAATTTTAATTTTTTTCAAACTCATTTTCATGAGATTGAATTTCTAGTTCCTATTAAAAAAAACCTCGTCTCAGATTAGGTAATTAAGATGTAAATGTCATATTTCATTTATAGATTATATAGTATAGAAATTGAAAATAATAAATATTATAAATTTAATTAATTTAATCAAAATATATTTACAAATTTTTTAAATAAGTAAATTGTTAAGTAAATTGAAAATTATTTTTTTAATTTTTAATTTTAAAAAATTAATATTTTAAAAATGAAAATAAAAATTCAAAATAAATGAAGACGAAAATAAATAAATGTTTTGTTGAACTTGGAGCACATTAATAAATATTTCTAAAAATTGAAAATGATGAGAGACTGTAAATATAGGTAATGTTTGGTAATATAGCTCTTGAATGTGATTTGGTGCAAAACCCAATAAGGAGGAGGAGGAGGAATAATATCATAAAAATAAAAAATTCAATTCAAAATAAATGAAGATGAAAATAAATAAATGATTTGTTGAACTTTTAGTGCAATAATAAATATTTCTAAAAATTGAAAATGATAAGAGAATGTAAATGTGAGTAATGCTTGTTAATATAGCTCTTGAACATGATTTGGTGCAATAACCAATACTAAGGAGAAGGAGGGGGAGGGGGAGGCAACAATGATGATGATGATTAATGTCCACTAAGACCAACTTGGTCTATTGGACCTTAAAAGATTAATTGGATTGTTGTAAAATTTTCTACTTATGCTAAAAAATCTTAGAAAGAAGTGTTCCTAGGTCACCATAGTTTTGACATGTTAAAAGATTAGGGAGGTTTGTATTGTACAAAATATTAGGAAATTGCATGATCGAATGTGGGTGTATGTAGGGCACTCTAAGAGAAAGTGACTTTGATCCTCAATGCTCATAGTCTCATAGAGATAACAAATCATTTCCACCTACGGTGTTTTAGAAGTTGTCTAGCACCATGTTCACTGTGAAGCTCATGGGAGTTCATTCTAATATTCGCTATATTATTTTTCTTCTTCGAATTGGTTAAGATAGAGAGATACTTTTGATGTTAGAGATTAAGTTTAATGACCTCCTTATAGTATCTTAATTTTCTTTTAACCTATAAATATTTCTTGTCCCACATTTTCTCTTTAAACTTATATGTGATAGTATTTTTAATTTTGTTGAAATTTTGCAAAGTGGCATTTTCCATCAATCCTCCAATGGTTTAACAAAGCCATGGCATATTTAGACCAACCTCTCTTGAGCCAAAGATAGTCTTGACTAGTTTTTAAAGCAATTTTAGGGAGTCTCTAGTCTCCCATGTTATTTATCTTGTACTTGTACAGCATGTACCTAATCATAGTGGTTCTTTTGATGGGGGAAAGCTGACTTCTATAAGGAGAATATGATTAGGCATATTGATTTTAATTTTGAGGTTATATGTGATAAAACAATTTTGAATTTGATCAACCTTTCTTAGGGATTCTCTAGAGATGTTGCAACCCCAAACATCACAATTGTACAAGATAACAAGAGTGAAGAGAGTTTCAAAAGGGAACTTCTTTTTATCCCAGATCACAAGGTTTTTCAATTTACAATTGTTTTCTAGAACAAAATAATCTTTCCACCCTCTGTTAATCCTATTATCAATGCTATAGTTCCCATTGAGCTTGTGATAAATATCAATTCCGATATATTTGTAAGAGAAGACTACTCCAAGTTTGTATTGTCATATATAAACTTAGTGTAAGTGTCTTTCTTGGACTTGATAATCATGACTTTAGTTTTGTTAGCGGTAACAGACATACCCATATTAGAGTAGAAATACTTGAGAATTCTTAAGTGCTTACCAACATCAGAGGGACACCTTTCCATAAGAACAATATCAACAACATAGATAAGGTGGATGGCACCTATTCCAACTAAGGCCGCGTCAGTACAAACTGCTTCTTCTAAACAACCTTCTAGCTTATCTATGTATATGCCGAAAATGATAGGGAATAGGGGGAAGCCTTGATTAAATCAAATATTGTAATTAACATATTTGAACACCCCTTAGTGATCTTAAATTTGGCAATGACAGTCTCATACAACCTTATCACAACAACTATTAACTCGAAAGGAACCTTTAGCTCTTCTAATTTATTGCACATGTTATTTCTAGGCACCGTATCGAAAGCTTTCCTAAAGTCCTTAAAGCAACATAATATATTGTATTTAATATTATGGCATTACTTCGCAATGATCCTAAGCATAAAAAGGTGGTCCTATGTGGTATAAAATATTTGTGTTTATTTAAAAATTAAGAATAATTTTAATTTGAGTTTGATTTGCAATTAACATTGAGCTTTGGATTGCAATTTAATTTGTAGCTTGAGTCACATTGTGAATTGGATTTTTAGTCACATAAACTTGAGTTTAGAGGAGGTTCCTTCTCCCACAAACAAGGGGTTCACATACAAAAATTTGGTGTCTGGTTAGGTTGCAGACTTATCATCATCATCATCATCTGAATTTGAAATAAAAATTGATTGTAGTAGTAAAAACATGATATAAAATTTGGTGCACTATTTTGGATAAATTGCAACATAAAGTATATAGGGAATGGTTGTGTCATTTTTTCCAATAAATCATGAAAGTGAACTCTCTTTATAAACATATCCAAATAAATTGCAATCTTTGATGTAAAACCCTTTGTTTGTTGTAATGAAAAATTAACGGTATGAACTTGTCATAGGGATCAATGTAAATTGATTGATTGAACCCAAATAATGGATGGCCCTACATGGTGTCAACTACAATAAATAATCACGAGGTAGAGTATCTATACTGAATTCTCCAATAAACCCTAATCCAATAAGAAATATGAAAATAAAAATACCATAAAATACATCAAAAGAATGCTACAAGTAGAAGGAATCAGTGTAAGCACTTTTAGGCAAAAGAATGATTAAACTCACCTAAAAGTGATGATGATACAAATGAGGGATGTGGTGTATATCCCCTAGGGTTAAGGCACTAGCCACAAGGAGGAAGATAGAAATACCTCACCATGAATTATAATATAGTGTAACAATGGTGAAACTACCCACTACTATCCTTATCTCAACTCATTAAGAGCCTTAGGTCCACAAAGTGGGTTGACACATAGCCACAAGTGAAGGTTAGCAAAAACATCAAGCCCTTATGTTTTTGCTAAGATTCACTAATTTCCATTATTTTCTAAATTAATTTTCCCAAATTTCAAGGGATAAAAAAAAATTACTCTAAAAACCGCAAACATTGTCCATAAACTATATAAAATCCTTAGAAATTTGAATCTTTTTATAATAATATCACCTTACATTTTATGGTTGGAAATCTAAAAACTAGTAAGATTTTCCAAGGTTTCTACACTTTAAGAAAATTATGGATCCTTAAAGTTTTCCCTACCTTTTAAGATGAACAAGGGTCATAGATATGGCATTACATCCATAGATTATAGAAAATCGCCATAAAAATACCCATAATGTTGAGTAGGGGTCATTAAAATCCATACTACACACGAATAAAACCTTCACAATTGAATATGGTGGGATTGATCATGCCAAAAAGGATATAGAGTTATACAAACTCATTATTGTTAGGGACACGAGGGCCAATTGAAGCAAGGGCCTATGCTGAGGGTGACCTTGAATACTAAGAAGGTCGAGCGAGAAAATTAGTAGCATAAGTAAGAATGACAATGGGTCACTTGGGAAATACAACAACAATTAAGTAGTAGGATCATCATCGTCGTCGTCGTCGTCGTCGTCGTTATCATCATCATCATCATCATCCACATTGGTTATTCCAAGAAGAATCTATCATCACTAAGTTCAATATCACTATGCTACACATCTAGAGAGGGTCCATCACTAAGCTACACACTTGGAGAGAGTTCATCACTAGATTTCATATCCTTGTCAAAAGAGGGAAGGTTGGGAGAGACCTTTGGAATAGAACAAGTGTTGGCTAAGAAAGTAGGCCCATAATTCCTGAATAATTATCTAGAAGAAGAGATTGAAAAGGTATCCATTATCGCACCGAGAACCAATGAAGATGTGGCAGCAACCACTAAAACAATATGAGAGTTATAAACAACTAACTTTGTTGAAGAAGATGATAATTATCGCCAAAAAGAAGCGATGGAAGAGATCCTTGTAGACCATGAGGAATGATTTTATCAATGATAGCATCAATATGCTTACTCACATGGTTAGTGAAGGGGTCATAAAGATGACACTGCCACTAAAAATACTTATTGTAAACAACCATAGTCTGGTGAGGAGTATATTGGATAGGTGATATAGCATGCTTTCCATGAGGTGGGTGGACTCATGCACTTGATCCAAATTTCATGAAATGTGAAATAAATGGTTCTTTCCCATACAACATCTATACTAGATATAACATGAGTAGGTGTGTGGTTGATAATGAATGCTACATAGAAAACCACTTTCACCCTAGAAAGAAAGCTTCATGTTCAGAGAACAAAGCATATGATAGGCTATTCCCATGATAGTCCTATTCTCTTTCTCAACAACGTCGTTTTGTTAAGGGGTATAAGAAACTTTGTCCTCCCAATATGACATGAGAGTAGACAAAAGGAATTAGCAATTCATTCTCCTCCCCCATTAGGATGGTAACACTTTAACTTCAAGTGTTATACTAAGATTGGCAAGGTTCTTGAACTCCTAGACTTTGGGAAACACTTCATCCTTGGATTTAATGGTCTAGACCCATATAAAATGAGAAAAAACATCAATAAACATGAGGAAGTACTTTCCTACCCTAAGATAAGATGTTTCTATGGGACCAAAAATATCATTGCATATTAACTTAAGGGATTTAGAGGCCTATATTTGAATTGTCCTTTAGAAAGGATTCTTGGTGATGCTTGCCCATTGCACATCCCTTGAAACTACCACTAGGAGGGTTGATTTGTTGAAGGACTTCAATAAGATGAATATGAATCATGTGTGACATGGATCCATAGTTGATGTGACCAAGATGAAAGTGCCACAACTTAAGTACTAGATCCTAATATGCATTGATCACCATTACAATGAACTTATGTGAAGGTGGAGGGAGAAGACTTCCCCAACTTGTACATTAGTCCAGTTTCATAATAATATCATGAGGCAATGACTTTGAATTTGTTATTGACATCTTTAACAACCCATCCATCTAGCTAAAATTACACCCTTTTATTGGTGTAAGTAATGTGGTAAATAGACTGAATATTGGTTCCCACTCTAGGAACATGGATAACAACTTTGTACTGAGCATTATTTATTTGAAAAATACCACAACAAGAGATTGGGATATTGGAGTCATCACCAATAGTTAATTGCTCACATTTATACTAAGCATTGTAATCAAAGAGGAGGCATTAATGCTTCATGATATGTCTTGTAGACCTAGAATTTACAATCCATTATAAAGTGCAGATGTACAACCATAGAGAAGTTTTCAAACTCATAATACTTTTCTTCAAAGAGATCATAATTTCTAATTGTTTGTCAAGTAATATCTTCAATATTTTTAAATCAAAAGAAATAATTTCTCAATAGATGTCCCTAGTTATGGAAAAAATCATAATACTTCCTTCAAAGAGATCATCATTTCCAATTGTTTGTCAAGTAATATCTTCAGTATGTTTAAATCAAAAGCAACAATTTCTCAATAGATGTCCCTAGTCATGGAGATACAATCATATTAACCTCTTATTTTTAGAAAACTTGGAAGTGTCCCCTAGAGACGAGGGAAAATTTTAAGGATCCATAATTTTCTCAAAGTGTAGAAACCTTCGTCATGAATCTTACTAATTCTTAAATTTGCAACAATAAAATGTTTGGCGATTTAAAAAGAAATCAAATTTCTAAGGAATTTATGTAGTTTTTGGATAATTTTGGTGATTTTTAGAGTAAAAAAAATTATCCCATGGAATTTGGGCGAATCATATTTGAAAAAAAGGCAAATTGGTGAATCTTTTTGTGAAAAAAAAGTTCAAAACATAGCCCATGGGCTAAATTTCGCCCCTAATTTTTTCCTTGCTAGAGACTCATGCATACATGAAGAGGGAATGGCCTTAGTGTGAGCATGCTCTCAATGAGATAATTCACCATTGTTTCTCAATTTTGGATAAGATTACAAAATACATCTTTTAAAGTAGGAGAAGTTGGGTTTGGAAGGAAAAGAGGAATGCTATAAAATTGAATTTTTTTTTTGAATGTAGGAGATAGGTTATTAAGAACAATATTGATATATTAAGGGTTCATTTTACCTTTACACTGCTTGTAAGATTGTTTTTTTCAAATTCTTAAACCTAGAAATGTATTCCTAAATAGTAGCAAAATCAACCATTTTGAGGTTGGGGATATTTATCCTAAGTCTATTGGTTTCATTGGTGTTCATTGCACCAATTAAGGTAATCAAAGCATCCCAAACCTACTTTTGAATTTTCTTGTTTGTGTGATGGACAAGATTGGGTTCCATGAACAGAGTGATTGATCTAAGAGCTTCATATTTCTTCAGACATATGAGATCATAGTTGTCATCAATTGCAAGGAGAAATATTTTCTCCAAATACATCCATAAACCTTTACCACGTAGTAGAGTTGTGATATAAACAACCCATGCAAGATAGTTAGGACCATTGAGGTTGGGTAAAAACCATTTTCCATCCATAGATGTCACAATACCAGTGCAGATCAACAACAAATTGTGGCTAAATTAAAGGGAAAATGAGTGTGATTCCCTTAAGGAGGGATCAAATTTGTAGTGAATTTCCTTCAATCTACCCAAAACCTATGAAAAAATGGCAAGTAGGGGTGCACCCATGTAGATAAGGGTGAAAAAATCTTGTTTTCCAAAAAAAGGGTGCTAAAAACCATAATCTTAAATGTGTAATTTCCTTGGAACAAACTTGAAACCCTAATTTTAGATTTGAAAAATAAAAGAGTGTTAGATAGAGGAAGAAAAATTCACACAAGATTGATAGCATGTTAGAATAATGAAGTAGAGACTCTAAAATCAATTTTCCAACAAACCCTATTCTAATAAACAAGTTGAAAATAATAGTGCCACAAAAGATGTCAAGAAAATACAAGACAAATAGAGCTCGATTCCTTTAAGTAAAAGAGTGATTAAACTCACTAAAATATAATGATATTACAAATGAAGAATATAATGTATCTATAGCACTCCATTAAAGTCAAGATGTTATCCCCATGGAGGAAGTTAGGTTAACCTTACCCTAAAGTAAAATATAATATAATAACATGTAATAATGATGTAACAATCTACTACTCTTTATAGCACTCCATTAATGTCAAGATGTTATCCCCGTGGAGGAAATTAGGTTAACCTTACCCTAAAGTAAAATAAAATATAATAAAGTGTAATAATGATGTAACAACCTACTACTCCCCATAGGTTAGTTCATTAAAAATTAATAAGGTGTCAATGTCCACATTAGCCATATATATCAACACATTATACTTTATTAACGCTTCCTAAAATTCCCTAATAAATAACATATTATTATAATATATACCTCATTTAAATGATCATAAGTAATAATATATTAATGCAATATCCCTAGATTCTTTATAGGAGTGTAGCTCAAGTTAACAAGAATCCAAATAAAATAGCATATACCTTATAATACAAATTATAAAATAATCCTAAATAATATTCTCTCTTTCATATATATATATATATATATTCTTTTATTTATATATTTATATAAAAAATAATAATAATATATTAATTCAATATCCCTAGATTCTTTATAGGAGTAGATAGCTCAAATTAACAAGAATCCAAACCATACAATCTCTTAAAATAATAGCATATACTTTATCATACAAATTATGGAAAGTCTTAAATGATAGTAGATACCTCATGTAAGTTATCATGACTAATGAATAACACATTAATATGGTAGTGATCATTTCAATAATTTAAAAGTTATGAATAATATAAAGTGTAATTAAGAGTGTGTATAATAAGTGTAAGATTAAATGTTATTAGAAAGTAGATAATTCCATTAGAAGTAATTTAGATTTTTTTAGAGTGGTTTTTGATTAAATAATAAAGATGAATTAAATTACTTTCATAAATAATAATTAATTAAAACTTATAATAAATTTTATCACTTAAAACTAATCATATAATTATTAATAATAATTTATATTATAATAAATTTTTGTAAATGATATGATGTTTTTGTTAAGCTTTTATATAATAATTAAGTAGATTATATAATCTGATCATACTTTGATTCTCTAGAATAACAAATATTAATATATTTAAGAATGAGAAAATTTTCAGATTTCAAAAAAATCATAAATATATTAATATAAATACTTTATACATGATTTTTACCCCACCACTTAAATAATCTAAAACACTTACCCAACCATGGAAAAATCTAAAACACTTAGACTCTGTAATCTTGTTTCGTTGATTGCTCAAAATTATTTATTCGACCATGCGCTTTTCACCCTTCACATTATTACCATGAACTCCATTTTGCAACTCTAATTCATGCATTAGCATATTAGATTACCCTGCAGGGTAAGCACATATTTTGATATAAAATATTCTCTCTGTTATTTGCCTTCAAATTGTAGTGATATTCCTTAGGCGTGTAAAACCATATATAACGTTTGTTTTTTTTTGTATTTTAGTCATTGTTTTGTCGAAAAGCGTGAAAGAACTTTTGACCATCAATCCATTAAAGTTAGAGGAAAGAAATGAAAGGTTGGTATTCTGTGAACCTCATCTCCATGAACTGTTGCCATATGACATCACCTTCACTATTTGTTGAGAGTGGGCCACTCATGACCAATCATATGTTGAAAGGTGATGGAAAAGAACAACGTGGTTTATGAAATTTCCACAAACAGAGTAAATTCAATTATCATGATAAGGAAAGGTGAGCCACAACAGAACTTTGGAAACTATCTTTTCATAGTGGAGTTGAAAACTGAACTTTCACAATCAATAGTTTAGAAGTTGGGTCATTTTCTGCTCAGGGTGGAGTTGAAAACTGAACTTTCACAATTGGTTGGGTCAATATCTGTTCATTTTGGAGTTGGAAACTGAACTTTCACAATTGGTTGGGTCATTATCTGTTGTTGAAGTTGAAAACTGAACTTTCACAATTGGTTGAGTGAAATAATTAAAATGTGGGCCAGGTTTTCAAACAAGTTTTGATCAATTCAGGAATTTATAAAGCTTATGGACACCAATCTTAACCAAAAGATATAATATAAACCTGTTTTATAGAATTTAAAACAACTTTTTAAAGAGATTCCGGGACCTAGAAAGTTGTTACATTATTAAAATCGATCTTAATCAAAAGACCAAATATAAGCACTGTGATTGTGCTAATTATTCATTCAAGAAACTTGAAGATAAAGATGGTTTGTTATCACAATAGTGACATTACAATAATACTTTACCTGAATCTGTCTCTATAGCAAATGGACATAACATGTTGTTATTTGGAATTGCCTTTATTGTTAAACCATCTTATTCCGATGTAACTTCAGAACATCCAATCAGCTAAGCTTCATGTTGATTCTGCATGAAATTGATATAAATATGACCACAAGAAATTACAGACCATATATTGTGTAGTTGTAATAATAGTTTAAATCATAGCAACATAGTATCGATAAGGTAAAGTTTACTAAATTATTAAATATATTTACAGTTTTTAAGTTTTAAAGATTCATTTTTGGTAGTTGGAAGGAGACACTTAAAAGGTTGATGTGGATCAGACTAGGTGTGAATCATTGTTTCCTAAACCACATGCTTCTCCCACAAGTAGCATGTACTGCTATGAACCTTTTACCTTACCTCGCCTTATAATTCTTTTACCATGTATCACTCTCTTGTTACCACTCACCTATTTGTTGGGCCGAGCCAATACAATATTGATTCAGACATTTTTGGGTTAAGAAAAAAAATTAATAGACCTATATGTCTAAACTTCATAGTTATACACCTTCAGAACTAGACCTTTTACCCCTGGAACATTTACTTTATTAATCCCTTAGGAGGTTTAGTTTTTAAAATAAAAGTGAAATTGTCACGTCCCCTCCCATCGATCCGGTGCAAGGAAGGGGAACATGACTAACATTCTGGGATTTTACAAAAACTCAGCCCCATTCATTATGACCAGATTCATAGAAAATAAAACTCATGTGTCCAGATGTCATTCAAAATAAACATGCACAACGGAATTAAACTATCCACACACATTTCACATGCATTCAACATATTTTTTTCCTTGGTTTTTTTCCTTGGAAAAAGTCCGTAATTTTATTTCAAAAAGATGATCAAAATTACATATTGCACATGTAGTAGAATCAACAAGGATCCCTACATTTTCACATATTTCTGTTCCATATAAGCAGAAACAACAGCTTATAAAGAGCTGAACCAAAAAAAGAGAAGCCCAGATAGAAGAGCAGATAAATCTTGAACATACTACAGAAAGTGTGTGCAGAAACCCGCTCAAAACCATAGCCACACAAGAACCATCCACAGTTCACTTTGTAGCAGACCCTCCACAAGAAAAGAAAGATCCGTCAAAACCAAATCCCTCATCGGAGGAAGTAGAAGATCCGTGTCTGTGGACTGAGCAGCAGACACTGTAGACCTCCCAAACCGGAAAAAACAGCCAGCAAGCAAACCCCTGATGAAGAAGCAGCCAAGACTAACCCCAGTTTGTATGGAGCAGACCACCGTAGCAAGCCGAGCATCTCAACTTCTGTAACAACCACAAACAAAGGGAAAACGCCCCAGGCACTAGGCATAAGACAGCAGGAAGGCCGTCGTCGTCAAGCTGCCACCCGCCATCCAAAGATCGGCCGTCAAACTGTAGCCGCCGCCGCCCGTGCTGAGGGAGCCCATACTCCGCAGAGCCCTTACCGTCATGGAGGATTCCTTACCGTTATTAGCATCTTCGGCGCAGGTAGCCAGGATCTCGTCTATGGAAAGATTAGGGTCCAGGCGATGGGCTTTTTCCAGGAATTTGCGGGCGCGGTTTGTGTCTCCGCCTGCGAGGGCCGATTTGCCAATGTTCTCCGTGCCAGAGATCACCGCCAGCAGCAGGATAGGCCGTTGTCTTCAAGCTGCCACCGCCATCCAAAGATCGATCGTCATGCTGCCGCCGCGTCGCCCGTGCTGAGGGAGCCCATACTCCGCATAAACCCTTGTCGTCATCCATGCAAGATCGCCGCTAGCAGTGGAAGTAGAGCCCCCCTCAACCGCCATTCCGTCGATGCCAAAGAGCCAAGATCGCCCCACCTTGGAGCAGGTTCCCGCAGCATATAATCGCCAACGCCGCCACTGGGAAGGAGAGCCCAATGGTCACTGCGCAGAGGCACTGCCCCAACGCCAAACACTCAGACGGCCAGAATCCGCAGGGTGAGGGCGGCCACGGACGGAGCCATGGCCGCCAGAATCGTCGCGAGAACCTACGTCCAAAACCCCACATGCATTCAACATATTGATAGCATGCATCAAATAATTAAATCATTGCAGAAGTAAAACACATATATAATACTTATCTTGTTGGTGAAGTTGTCCCAAGCAACTAGCTATGCAACTGCAACGTTCCACCCAGCCATAGGCCAACTATGCTCATCAATATCTCAGCATAGTTACCACCCCCGAGCTGGGCATGATTTCTACAAGCAAAGGGAAACACTCAAGCTCATTCATAGCCAAATAAGCATCACATCTAAGCTGATCCAGTCCATAGCTAGGTTTATCAAGCCAAATGTGAGCCCTTCTATTTTTGGATGCTTGCACTCAAGATCAAGCCCAAAGCAATGGATACCCATAACCCATACCTCAACATACTCTTTCTACACACAATAAGCACAATTGTTGGCATGGGTAAATGTTTTCAACTATGGGATTCATGAACAAGATGTCCATGGTTTTCCCCCAAATTGTGGCACAACAAAAATGACTTATGGGATGGTGAAATAACCACAGGGAGCCAAAAACGATTTTTCCCATGGGTTATGAGCATTCTAATGGCCAAAAGCAGCCTCAATGAAACCCCAGGGACCCCAAAACGGATTCCTCTTCTTCCCCACTGTTCTATATCACAAAAACACCCTTCTCCCAACTGAGAATGAATGTAAACACAGAAAATTTATGGAGAAAAACGCCCAACAAGCTCCAAACTCATGAGAGAGCAAAACTAGTTGATGGATAATGGCTTGGGGAGCAAATTCATGGGTCATTTCTTTCCCAAGAAGAAAAAACATGTTTTTCCAAACTGGTGGCTTTCCCATACCCGAATTTGGACAATCATACATCTCCATTCCCCAAGGCATTAACTACCTCAACCAACTCTTGGAAGAAAGTAAATGAATGGGTACAAAAGTCAACATGGGTAGTTGAGGGTTTTTGGGTTCTCTCATTGACAGTTGGCTTGACATTGTTAGCTCCAAGGGTTTGAATACTTCCCTCCCAATTCCTTGTAAAAATCATGCCCCCATACTCTTATTGCATTGCATTACATAGCTAGTTGTAGGTATTTTATTAAAATGCATATTACATGATATTTACAATTTCTATTGTGTTTGGATAGTACACAAACCATATGCATCAATTTTAACACTAAATCGATTGTGGGGCCTTGGCCTTGAGCTCCTCACCACGATTTTATAACAATATTACAACATTTACATTTTTAATGTAATGGGGTCAAAATCGGGATATTACACAAATTTCACCTAAAATAGTTAGGGTTGTAATTTAACTTTTAGCAATTCAACTATTCATTAACTATTAATCTAAGAGTGGAACTATAATAACAACATATCCAATGATAGCTAAGTTTCATACCATATGTAAACTCATCATCACAAAACAGTGACCATTTTCATATAAATAAATACAAATTCAAATCACATAAGAAAAAAAAACAAATTAAAATCTTCAAGTGCAAAAAAACCATGAATCATTTAAAAACAAATTTGTGACTATTGTCCCACTTAATCTTTTAAAGAAAATTGAAGTCACATGCATTATTTTATCAACATTAATGTATTATATAATAAATACATTGAGGTCATGAGTCCATATTTATTTATTTATAAACATATATTTTTAGATTATCTATATATATATAGATATTTTTATGTATTTATGAGATGTCTACTTCCATATTTTAGTAATACTATAATTTTCCTTAATGTGTTGAGTATGTGTGTGTGTATGTGTGTGAACATTGTTATTATGTTTTAAATCATAATATCAAGATTCAAAGAATAATCTAAAGACTAAATGCTTA
The DNA here is from genome assembly GCA_027924585.1 of Larix kaempferi. NCBI lineage: Eukaryota > Viridiplantae > Streptophyta > Pinopsida > Pinales > Pinaceae > Larix > Larix kaempferi. The sequence goes on along the minus strand of BSBM01000203.1, from coordinate 5,880,570 downwards.
AATATATTTAAAAAAAAATATTTATAAAAATTCAACTATAGGTTGACTTTTAAACAATTCAACTATTCATTAATTATTAATATAAGAGTAAAATTATAATAACAAGGTATCCAATAAACTTTTTAAATGAACATTGAAGTCACACACATTATTTTAATCAACATTAAAAAAATACATACATTGAGGTCGTGAATCAATGCTTACCCATTAAACTTTATTTTCATGTTGTTATATCATATGTTATGTTTCAAATTAGTTGATTCATTACTCAAGCCAAAAGATATTACTAAATACTCATAAATAGCTTGCTTCATAAAGAAGGTAGTCTTCCAATTGTATTATTTCTTGATTTAAACTTCATGATATCCATATTTTTAGTCAATCTTGGTGAAGTAATTTGCATGCTACAAATGATCTAACAAGTTCTTCATCTCAGTAAAAGGGTACCAATTATTAAAAATGATGTTGTTTAGAGTTATGTAGATAATGCACTTTCTCCAAGTCTCATCTTTCTTTGGAACTAATATGACCAGGGAACTACATAGTGATGTATTGGTATTATGGTTCCTTTCTTAACAACCATGCAATTTATTATTCATTTCATTTGACACAATACGTATTGTTTGTACAACCCTATATTTGGTAAAGGAGAGTCTAGTAGTAATTCAATGTCATGCACCACTTCTCTCTTTAGTGGTATTCCTCTTGGTTTTTGAACACTTCTCAGTATGCCTACAAAATATCTTCCAATTGATTATTTTCTTATTTTACACATCGATTAAGGGATTAGGTCCTTTTGGTTATGTCTCAAGAAAATAGATACATACTTTTTACTTGAGTTGATTAATCTCTCAGCTTAGTTTGCACTCACTAAAGAGAAGTAGACTTTCCCCTTGTGTAAAATTGATAATAAATTATTTACCTTCATTTTAGATAGTACTGGTTGGCCCTTCTCATGAAGATAACATCCTTCACATATAATGCTTACCAAACCACTAATGTAAAATTCACGAGGTACTACATTGATTGCTTATTTTGTCAATACAATTTGCACTGAGAGAAAATACAAAATTTCACTTTAAATATGTTTTAACTCTAGATACTTATTCACCGAAACCAAACGATGTGGATGGGGTGATCATACGTTTCTAAACCAAGTTTAATTTACTAAGTGTTTTTCAATCATGATTTCTTTTGTACTAGACTTGAATAGAGCATCTACCTCGTTCTTCTTGGCCTAAATCTTGATATGGAATAGCCTTGTCATCTCCTTCTCCTCTTTGTTATGGAGGCTACATAGGAAAACCTACTTTTGCATTAATGTGAAGATAATATGTTCATCTACATCTAAGTTGATCTCTATCACCTTTCCTACTTCCATTAGAATATTCTTCTTCTTGGAACTCTCCTACATATGGCTCCTAAGATTCAACTCTAGATGTAGTTTCCAACATTTTCCTTTTGTGTGACCATAAATGTTGTAATGCTCATGGTGGTTATTAGGTTACTTATACACATGTCATGGTGAAAATTGTATTATTTTTTCCTTTTCCCTTATTCTTCTTATTCTTATTAGAAGTTACAGATTAATCTATTTACATTCAACCATTTGGTTTCCCCTTCTTTTTAATAGATTCAATGTATAGGTCCCCATACATAGGCCCTCACCTATTGTCTTTGGATTAAATAACATAACTTGCCTCTTTATGTTATTGTGAAGTGATGAACCAATATTTTGAGTGTTTTTTAGGCCCGTCTCTTCAAACTGAACGACTTATCTTGCTTTCCCATAGATTCGAAACCAAGATAAACATTAATATTTTGGCAATATTGAAAATATTTTGAGCCAATTGCACATTTTACCATTAATAATTATTTAAGGTTATGAAGTGTGTGACATATTTGGGTTTTTATTATATATTTTTATTTGTTACAAATTAATTTGGATCATGTTGGCTTGAGTATGATGTAACGTAGTTGATGCACAACTCACTAAGGATCACGAGAATCAAGGATTGCGTTTCTCTAAATTCCAATTGAACTAGCAAATGAAGTCCAATGCCTACCTCGAGTTGTTAAGTGGAGTTGATCCACATGATTATAGGGATTGAGTAAATGGAATTACCATGATTTTAGCATTTCAACTTAAGTTATCAATTCATGGACCTTTTGTATAAAAGGGGAATTAGGATAGAAGTATCATCCTGTAGGTTTTCCTAGGATTTTTTAAATTAAGGATTTGGACACTAAACTTATCATTTTGCACTTTTTGATTATGGCATAAGAATTTTGTTGAGCTACTAGCAGTGATTTGATTTCTTGGGGCTTTTTAAGGAGCCTTGAGCAAGGGACCACTTAAGGTATTTGAGGGAACCACTATGTCTTGGAACTCCTTTATTTGTTTCTGCATGCATTGATTACATTTTCCCAGTTGTTTTAGTAATTTTATGTGTTTATTTAATTTCTATTACAGTATTTGTAGTAGTTTCATATTCATGTAGTAACAACTACATGATATTCTGTTCTCAACTCATTTATGATATTATTTCATAGTGATCAAAAGTAAGATCATATTTATAACGTTTAGGTGTATATCCATCAGTATATAGTTTTTGTTTTGTTATTGATGTGAAATTGTAAAACATAGGATACTCTACTTGATTTCGTATTAATGCTTGATATAAGAGTCTTGTTAGATGCATAGGTTGGAGACAAAGGATGAAATGATCATGTTTTATTATTTACTACTTTTTGTAGTTGGTTCAATTCATAGGTTATATTTCATATACTTTGCATTTCAACTCATCAATTGCTCACGTTCATTAGGTTAATAAATTAAAGTAAGAACTTGTGGGATTAAAAATATCTTGTTGTAATAATAGAGGCCACCACTTTTTGGTGCCATGTTTGGGGAGGTACTAAGTTATAAGCTATCATTTTATTTATTTCCTTTTGATTTTCAATGTTTAGTACTCTACAACACATCATTTTGAATCTATATTGATTACCAAGGGTTGCAAGGGATGAGTTTCCTAACCACAACCTAAGTATTCATTTATTGACTAGACTCATTCAGCTTAACTCTAAACCTTCATCTTCCCTTTCACATTGCCAAGGAAGAGAAGAGTAAAAGTCATGAACTCATTATCTTGAAGACTAAGAATAATGAACTATAGGGTTGAACATTGAGTTTAGATTACTTTTGTAGTTGCATACCTAGAGCATAGCACATAAAAAAGATAAAAAGTCTATCATTTTATTTGACTGTATGCATTGTCCTAGAGACATATATCCTGCATTTTGATCAAGTAATAAAACTCCTTAAGTGACTCAAGTAGTTCCAAGCACACACCAGGAGGACTTTGAAAATATTTTGAACTATACTTTGAGCAATTTCCTGAAATAGGCCCTAGGAATTTTATAAATCCTTTGGTTAATCATATAAATTCTTTTACTAATCAAGAATCTGAATAGAGTGAAGAACCTTCATCCCATCATACCATGGAAGCAGAAGAGGAAGGTCAACTTGAGATTTTTGAGTTTCATATCAGGAAGAAGAATGGGGAATCAAGCATGAAAAATATAAATCCTGCTACTCTCCCTCATTTCCATGGTCTTTCTACTTGATACTTAAATTCCTATTTGAATTTGAAGTGGTATGAAAAACTTGTGGCTATGCACTAGAATTTAAAAGCTCAAAATTCTCCCCTCTACCTTGAAGGAATCAACTTTGAGATGGTTTATGAGCCTAGAAGGAAATAGTATAAAAATTTGGGAACAAATGAAGCAAAATTTTATTAATAAATATATATATCATTACTATAAGGGTAGAGAAACTAGAGATGAAATATTTAGAATGATCTAAGGGGGGAATAAATCACGAGAAGAATATGATGAGAGGTTTCATCTAAGCTACAAGTGAGCTCATAGGTGTACAATGGATGTTCATACTCCATCAAGATTGTATTGTTTAGATAAGTGAGGTAATAATTGATGGAGACTCTGAATCTCCTTGCAAATGGAGATATCTTTCAATTGGACTATGATGAAATCAAACAGATCTACAAAAACTACCCCAAAGGTTCTAATAAAAGAGGAAACATGGGGTCTACATCACAATTTTCTAGGTCCTCCACCAAAAACATTACTAAGAATGAAATAGGAACATTGCTAGATGATATGAAAACTAATATATCATATATTCATTAGCCTTGCAGATGGATAATATGCAATCCAAGCAAAAGCAAGAAGAAGCAGAAAGAGATCTGGCTGTATTTTGTCCTAAGTGTAAAAAACACATCGTAGAAATGAATTCCCATTTAACACTATTGATATTTGTGGGATTTGTGAAGATAAGGATCCAACTAAATTCTCTTTAGTTGTATTGGGATTAACTCCCAATACTAAATGACTTGCCTCCAAAATTTTGTAGTGTACTCATGTACACAATATCCTTATTGTTGTCAATAATTGTGCCATTGAATCTTTTGGTCTTGTTCAAACTCGTTAGGTTCAAACAAGTTGAGAATATATTCTAATACCTCTCACTTAGTTACTGGTGGGCCTCCCTTCACTTAAGGGCTTCATTGTTCCTCTACTACCAACTTTGTGCATGGCTTTCTAGCTTTAGTCTAGCTACTGCTATTTTCTTCTTCTCTTGTACATTATGCACATTGAAATAGACTTCTAGCTTTTGAAACCAACAATTCAATTTAATTGCATCTACCTAAACTTCGTAGGGTTTGATCTTGATATTTTCTTTCATTTTCAATAGGTGCTGAGAAGATTGGTGACTAGAGTCACCTTTTTTTAGCTTTAGGTCTTCTCTTCCCTCATCTCCTCTTGATTTCCTTATTTGTCATGAGATTCATGATTCTTCGAAAAGGTGTTGATATTGTTCTTAAGGATTACCATGAGTTTGGTCATGATCATAGGATTATTAGTAATTTAAGATTTTAACCTTGTGAATATTGTATTTCCTTCATCAAAAACCCTTTTGGATTCTCTTCTTTCAAGATTGTGACTTCTTCCTAACCCTTATTTTTGTGATCTTGGGATGAATAGGGTGAAACTCTCTTGTAGATTTGGATTTCCTCAGCTAGGTAAGCATATATTACACATCAAACAAATGCCAATATAAACCCCCTATGGTGTCAATATGATCTTTAACCACCTTGGATATTCCAATGTCCATCTCATCAAAACATATATAAGCCTAAAATGGCTACAATGACCCTATTTTTAACACTTGAGAATCAATAAAAACACACCATTTAGATTCCATAACTAGTATCGCATATGAAATATACTGCCATAGAACATACATACACAATGGAACACAAAATATTTACCATGGAAATTGGTATGAGAAAACTAACATTCAATGAAGGACCATGTATTTCATATTTTTATATTATGGAGATTACAATAAATATTACAAATATTTCAAATTTACTATGAAGGTATGAGACAATATGATCTTCTTCAGTCCTCTACAATATTATTTTTTTGTCTATGCTCAGTTAACATCTCCTCTACACTCCTTAACATCTCACAATGAGGGATTTCTTGTATTTATACCACTTTACTAGGGTTAAGGAATCATCCCTAAGGAGGAAGATACATTGACCTTACCCTATAAATTATTGCACCGAGAGGAGCGAGGTTCTCTACAACCTAGTATGGGGGAGATGTTGTCACGTATGTAACATAACACTACATTACCAAAAATAAATAAATAAATACATGTCGGATCATAAAATATTTTTTTTATTAAGAGTAATTAAAAAAATCCATGCCGGCTTATAAAATAGAAAAATAAAAGTTAAACCCGAATCTATCAAGCAAGAGAGGTATCAAATTTCTTGTGCTTAAGATTAAAAACAATTACACCTCAAGAAATTGGATCCCTCTCAGTTATTGATAGATCCGAGTTTAATATGGGTCTATGCTGGTAATAAAATATAATAAAGTGTAGTAATGGTGTAACTACCCACTACTATTCATGGGAAACTCATTAAGAGCCTCAACTACCCCTAAAATATTGGGTTGCACATGTCAACAAGTGAAGGTTATCTAAAATATCTTAACAACCCAATTAGGATGAATAAGGGGTCACATAGATGGAATTCCATCTATTAATTATGATAGAAGATATTAACCCCCATAATGTGGAGCTAAGGTCATAAAAATCCATACTAGTCACTCACAAAGAAAGCCTTCACAATTAAAAGTGGGATTGATCATGCTTAAAACAATCTTAAATGGTGGGAAACTGATATTTCTCAGTTAGATAAGGGATAGCTAAAATAAGGGCCTATGATGAGGGTGACTTTGACTACTAAGAAGGATAAGATGGAAGTCTGTAACATTGATAAGAATTCCAATGATTCACTTGGGAAAATATCAATAAAATGAAGTAGTAATATCATTTTCACCATCACCATCATCATCATCATCATCCAACATTGGCAACTCTAAGCATAATCTATCATCACTAAACTATATATCACTATACTTCACATATGGAGAGGACCCATCATTAGGATAGGGATTTGGAGAGATTTCATCATTGGATTTCTCATTAGAAGATGACTCATCATGAGACTACTCATTAGAAGAAGGATCATCAAAATAGGGAAGAATGGAAGATACCTCCATAATAGAAGAGGATTTAGTTAAGCAAGTAGGTCCATAAGTCCCCAATAACTATCTGTAAATGAAGCTAAAAAATATACACATGGATGCACCAAGACTTAATGAAGATGTGTAAGATCCACTGCAACAAGCTAAAAATTCATCAATAACTAAACTTGTTGAAGAAGAAGAGGTGTGTTCCATGGAGACATGATGATAATCATCACCTAACTGAGTGATGGAAAATATCCTTATGGACCATGAGAAATAGGCTTATCAAAGATAGACTCAAGAATCTTAGTCAAACAGTGAGTGTGGGGGTCATAAAGAGGTTTCCCATCTAAAAAGACTCAATGTAGCCAACCATAATATGGTGAAGAGTATATTGGATAGGTGATTTAGCATGCCTTCCATGAGGTGGGTGGACCCATGCACTTGATCCAAAATCCCTAAAATGTGAAATATAGGGATTATGCCCATACAAGAGCTCTTAAGGACTCGTACCAAAGATAACGTGAGTAGGTGTGTGGTTGATGATAAATGCTACATAGAAAACCACTTTAGCCTAGAAGGAAAGCTTCATGTTTAGGGAATGAAACATACAGCAGGCCATGTCTATGATAGTCTCAAAAATACCATTTTTTTAAGAGCATCAGGAATAATGTGTTGCCAAGAGATGCATGAGAGTAGATGGAAGGAATTGTCAATGTATTCTTCTCCCCTATTAGACTAGAGACACTTGATCTTCTTCTTACATTGAGCTTCATCGAGGTTTTTGAATTCCAAAGTTTGGGAAGAACCTCATCCTTGTATTTGATGGTGTAGACCCATAGCAATTGAGAAAAAAAATAATAAAGACGAGGAAGTACCTAACTACCCTAAGAGAAAAAGTATCCATGAAACCAAAAATATTGTTGTGTATTAACTAAAGGGGTTTAGAGGATCAACTTGAATTTCCCTTTGGAAAGGACTGTCGATGATGCTTACCCATCACAGATTCGTCACAATCACCATTGGGAGGGTTTATTTGTAGAATGTATTTAGCAAGGTGAAGACAATTCTTGTGCCTCAAGGATCCATAGTTTGTGTGATTGAGATGGAATTTCACTAAATTATTGTTATTATTTGTAATAATAACAACTATTGTAATCAAATTATTTAACATTGGTGGTGGAGAATACTTCCCTAGATTTACATGTGTTCAGTTCACAACAATATCTTGAGGAAACAAATTTGAAGTTCCCATTGATGTCTTTAAGGACCCATATACTTGGCTAAAATTCCATCTTTTTATTGATGTGAGTAATGTGGTAAAGGAGAGAAAATCGGGGTGCCACTCTAGGAGCATTGAGAACACATTTGTACTAAGCATCATTCATTTTAGCACTACCACAGTTACTAGATACCGAGAGAGAGGAGTCATCACAAACAATTATCTACTCACTTTTATGCTAATTACTATAATCAAAGAGGTGTTAGTACTGTGTCATATGTTTGGTGGCCCTAGAATCTATAACCCATTCTTGAGTGGATATGGATGAGCATAGAGTAGTATGAAAAACCAAGTGTGTTATCTCACATGCATTTTATTTAAACAAATCCTCATTTTCAAAAGTTTGTTGAGTAATATCTTTAGTATTTTGAAATCAAAACTGAGAATTTCTTAATAGATGTCTCTTGTTATGGAAATACAACGATATTGGCCTTTCCTTTTTGGAAAAAATGGAAATGTCCTTTCCATGTCCTTTTAAGACTTGTATGTACATGAAGAGGGTGTAGCATTATTATTAGTGGGAATTCTCCCAAAGATATAGTTAACCCAAGTTTCTCAAGGTGACTTGATGCCAGATAAGATTACAAATAATATCTTTAAAAGTAGAAGAAGTCAGGCTTGGAAGGAAAAACATAATGCTATAAAAATATAGAAACAATTTCGAATGCAAGACAAGAGTTATTAATAATAATATTGTTAAATTCAAGATGTTATTTACCTTTACCATCACTTCTAATAATGTTTACTTTTAGACTCTTGAACTTGGAAATGTATTCCTCAATAATAGCAAAATATGCCATTTTGAGGTAACTTGGGTATTTTTTTCTCTTAAGTCTATTGATTTTTATGGTGTCTAAAGTAATATGAATCTACTTTGCATTTTTTTTAATGTGATGTGTAAGATTAGGTTCCACATATAGAGTGATCAATTAAGAGCTTCATCTTTCTTCAGACATATGAAATCATAGTTGTCATCAATTGAAATGATACATAATTTCTCCAAACACATTCATAAACCTTTACCCTAGAGTATATAAATTTCCATCTAAACAACCCATGCATCATAGTTAGCGCTATTTAGGTGGGGAAAAATCCATTTTCCATCCATATATGTAACAATGGCAATGCAGATCAACAACAACTTGTGTTCAATTAAAGGGAAAAATAGTGTGATGCTCTAAGAGGGATCAAAATTGTAGTGAACTTGCTTAAATCTGCCAAAACACTCATGGAAAATTGGCAAGTACCTGGGTGAAAAACCCTTGTTGTCCAAAACTAAGTTATTGAACAAATTTAATCTTAAATGTGTAATTACCTTGAAATAAAGTTGAAACCCCAATTTTATATTTGAAAAATGAAAAAGTGTTGAATAAAGGAAGAAATTTCCACACAAGCTCTAATACCATGTTAGAGTCACGGGGTAGATGATTTATAATCAATTTTCCAACAAACCATATTCTAATAAACAAGATGAAAATAATAATGCCTCAAAAGACTTCCAGAGAGTGCAAAATTATTAAACGCACTTGAATGTGATGATATTACAACAAGAGATGTGGTTTGTCTATACCACTTCACTAAAGTTAAGATGCTGACTCTAGTGAGGAGGTTAAGTTAGCCTTACCCGCAATTACAATAAAATACAATAAAGTGTACTGATAGTGTAATGACCTAATAGTACATATAGATTACTTTATTAAAGGCCTTGATTACTTACATAGTGGGACGACAATGACCACAAATAAACATTAGCCAAATATTACCCTTTATTAACACCCTTTAAAATTCCCTAATAAGTCATATTATATTATAATACATACATCATACCAATTATCATAAACTATAAATAATATAAAAATATTTTATGAGTGCGTGAAGTTGGTGGACCTTTTAGATACAATTTTATTTCTAGAAAACCGCTCATGTTTCTGCCATAACCTTTTCATTTATCAATCTCTACATGCTATTAAAAATACAATCTATCATCATTACATTAAGACCTTCAAAAGTTGCACCAACACTTGGCGTAATAATTTCGAGGTTTGCTTACTTAGATAATTAAAAAAATATTTAAAAGTACTGATTTTATTTTGGAAAAAACAACGCCACACTAGTACTATATGTTATCTACATGTTTATCAAATTTTATATATCAATTCCATCATTTAGGCACTCAAAAGCTACACCAACATGGACATATACCTTATCATTTTCCAAAAAAAAATGTCAATGTTTAGAAAAAATCAAAACTAAGCTTATGAACATTGTCAATAAATAAAAAATTTATATTCAGAAATTTAATTCAATTGCATATATTTCATAGGATTAATTTTCAATTCTATTGCATCTAATGTGTAAAAATCTCCATCTCCATCTCTATATAGTCTCGATCGAGCGCATAGATGATCACCCTACCTATTGATAAGTCAATTGAGTGCCCCTCTATATAACCCTTTGCTTAGTATGACATATGAATCCTTGACCACATAATGGGTGGTTGTTATCTTGCATACATAGTGATCTTAGGCTAAAACTAGATTTCAAGGACTAGACCCCTTTTAGTCATTCACCGCTCCTTGTGATTAATTTGATTAATCTCCACTAAAAAACAATCTCAATATTGATTGGACTCATTCATAATAGAAAGTGTGCTTCATAATG